>OV656779.1:2543316-3179145 GCA_927399505.1 Luperina testacea
GAGAAAAATTACGGCCTCTCTTTATTAGAAGTGAGTAATTTTTGACGTTAAAATGTCACCAAGTGAGGTATTTGTTGGGGAATTAATTTGCTGCGTATACGTTTTGATTTTCTTTTGTGGTTCTATGATGTGATTTTTAAGGTTCCGTACCCAAAGGTTAAAAACGAGACCATATTACTAAGACTCCACTGTCCGTCTGTCTGTATGTCTGTCACCAGGCTGTACCTCATGAACCGTGATAGCTAGACAGTTGAAATTTTTACAGATGATGTATTTCTGTTGCCGTTATAACAACAAATAATAAAAATGAAATAATGATAAAATTTAAAGGAGTATAAATTAAACGTTTTTTCGGCGTTTTATGCCTTGTGGTACGGAACCCTTCGTGTGCAAATTCGACTGGCACTTGGCCGGTTGTCTTTTATTTTATTTTCTGGGGTAAGAATTATTTGATAGATGTAAAACTGGCTGTCAGAGTACCGGGCTTCTGACTACCCGTAACGACTGTCAATGACAGACACCTGATGACTGTCCTAGGTTCTCTTTTTATGGGGTTAAAAATACATTAAAAAAAATATTTGTGTGTTAGACCAATCTGTCTAGCCTTTTCCCAACTATGTTGGGGTAAGCTTTCAGTCTAACCGGATGCATGATCATCTAACTGAATACTAGTATTTTATATGAAACGACTACCTTCACAACCCAGTTACTGGGTAATACGACACCCCTTGGTAAGACTGGTTGTCAGACTTTCGGGCTTCTGATGACCCGTAAAGACTGCTAAAGATCTAAGAATGACAGCCCGGACCAACGATGTAACGTGCTTTCGGAGGCATGGAGGGGGTCTTTATATATAAATATGGTCACCCATCCACGCACCAACCGTGGCAACGTAGCTTAACCTGATCGATCGACCCCGTGCGGTTGTTATTACTTAGCCAAATCCCCTCTTGTGTGTTAAACCATTCACATCATCACCTAAAAACACCAACATATGAAAAAAAAACCCTTTTTTTTCAGGATGGGAAATCATCAATTAATGACCCCTCCCGCTCTGGGTGGAGAGGAAGGGAGTATCAGACTCTTACTGACTAAAACCCACCCGTGTTCCTTCCTTAGCCCTTTTTGTTCCGGGCCAGCGGTAACCCTTTCGGACAATCCCGCTGATGCAATACACTATTTTGTTTAGTTATTAAATGTCTAAGGAGTGAGTCATACAGTATTGTCTAAACATAATAAACATTAAATATTGATAAACGCCTGCTCAAATTGTTATAGCAAACTGTTGTAAGCGATCGTAATGAATTTATTGAATAATGTATGAAAGCGTCTTCTTTACGAATATTAGCATTTTTCCAGCCTCTTGCTAGGGGTTTGCTTGCTAAAAATAATGTGTGCACAGAAATGTCTACATTATTTATATGGATTTATTCAAAATAGACTCAATCTCATTACCTAGTCAGTAAAAAATAATGGAGCTTTTCTTGGCTCACAGCTTCAGCCGGTATTCCCGAGCTCAGAGGGTTTTTGAGAAAAATATGCAGGACGAAAAGTTGATAGCTGAGTAGGTGCGGCATGATGAGAGAACACTGAAAATATATTTGAAATTTTCAGTTGCCCTGGTCAGGAGTCCAGTTTCAGATTTCAAAAAAGCGTCAACAGTTAAGTGATCTTCAGAGCCCATTGATTTTGGTATGATGGTGTGGGCCTAACCCATAATGACTTAAATAGGCAAATCTGATGAAGAAATATGGGCTTTCTCATCTGACGACTTATATGAAAACCCAGATTTGGATCTTAAGATAGATAGAGAATATAATTATATATCTGACTGATTGATGGAGCCTTTTGGCAAATATGTCAAAATTTCATTGATTCACAAAAGTACCCAAAAGTAGTATATTTTTGTGTATGTATATTTTATCTATCTCTAAGAGCTGATGTTTCGAACGCCAGATAATTTTATCCGAGTAATAATTTAGATTTTTCGACAGTTCTTCCATGCAAAATCTGTCAGACGACAATTTTATTCCACGTATAAAAACTATAATTATATGTTGGTTGAAAAATCAGGCCTAAATCGACAAACCGAATGGCTTTTTTTGCTATTTGTATTTGAAGCTGACTCTTTTGTAAAGATTTGTCAGTTTGCCAACCATTTAAACAAAAGGTCTAGTTTTTAAAAGTGTCCACTTTTTTCTGCGACGTGAGAAAAGCCAGTCAGAAGCTTTTTTTTTTTAATTTTAAGCCTAAAAGTCTGACAACCAATATTATAAAAGGTATCGTGTAACCCAGTAATTGGGTTGTGGAGGTCAGATAGGCTATCGATCCATTTAAAATACTGGAATACAGGTGTATCCTGTTAGACTGGAAGCCGACCCCAACATATTTGGGAAAAGGCTTAGCAGATCGATTGCATGAAAAACATCAGGAAAATGATAAGGATGATGATTCATGGTCTTCACGAAACAGGCTCGACGTAGTTTGGAGTTCATAAGCAAAATGCTGCCTTTGTGTCTTATTTTGTTTTTTTTAGGGTTCCGTAACTCAAAAGGAAAGACGGAACCCTTATAAGATCACTTCGTTGTCAGTCTGTCCGTCGGTTAAGATCTTTTTTCTCAGGAACGCATGGAGCTAGCGAACTGAAATTAAAACCATATACTACTCAGGTCTAAAGTCCCTTGAATCTGTGAAAAAATTAAACTTCTACGTTAACGTAAAATAAAGATACGGCCGTTTATGCCGCAAAAACACGTATATTTCGACACTCTCAAAAGGGAATTAAAACTTATAGGGTACTTCCAGCTGACCTAGAATCATGAAGTTTGGCAAGAAGCAATTTCATGTAGCACAAGTAAAGGAAGCCTCCGAAAACCGCAAATTTGTTGCACATTACAATTTATTTTTCCCGTGATAAACTATTTTAGCTCTTCTCGCCTGAAACACAGGACTACCTAGTTCAGGCACGTAAGTCTTAGCACTATAATTTTTATATAAGCAAAACTGTAATAGTTTTCATGCCTTATAATTTTTGAATAATTTTTTTTTTTATTTACATACCTACCTACAAATTTGTACGGAACTCTCGGTGCGCGAGACCGAGTCCCATTCGCACTTGACCGGTTTTTTATATAAACCTAGCTATTAAAGTAGACTATAAGGAAACGTTTGCCAAGCGTCGCGATTATGGCAACCCCCCCCCCTTTTTGGGGGAGGCCTATGTCCAGCAGTAGACGTATTTTGGTTGAAATGATGATAAAGAAACGCAAACACTGTTAAAGAAACATTATCTTTTCTTAATAACAATTCCCGTTCACACATTATTAATTAAGCTAACAAAACTCTCATGTGTTATGTTTTCATTTAATTCAAAACCCATCAAAATGTTAATTATAAAGTTAAAAATAAACAGACTCCGTGAAGCGAGAGAACCCTTCCTATATTTTGGGATTTTAATGAAAAATAAACAAAATTAATACACTGAAAAACAGTTGGTAGGTACATTATTATTCGTAATTTTTTTGTTTATTTTTAATTGAACATTTATATAAAAGAAAACAGAATGTTTAAAACTTTCTAGAGTAGGCGATGTTTTTTTTATTTTTAGCTCTTATTTATAAATAATTATAATTTACCCTTTTAAGTATAAAAATATCACACTCTTTAAAAACCCTTTTAATTTAAAAACCTATTTTTAGGGTTCATGCCTTAAAAGGTAAATACGGAACCCTCATAGGATCAGTTGGTTCTCCGTCCGTCTGTCTCTCAGTCTGTCAAGACCCTTTTTCTCAGGAACGCGTGAATGTATCAAGTTGAAATTAATATCGAATATGTAGATAGGTCACAGGCCTCCTCTCGGTGGGAAGGAATGGGCTGTAATCCACCACGCGGACCCAGTGCGGGTTGGTAGTGCCTCATGTCTTCCAATTTTTGGGCCTAGAACACGCCGGTTACCTTACGATGTTTTCATGTAAATCACTTGATTAATACAACTTTGTCAGAGTCAGTTGAGACTGGTCATCTCTTAGCTGCCACGGCTTATTTTAATTTCATTTTTTTATTGTTTTTTTTTTTCTATTTGCTGCACTCTGGAGTCTGGACGATTTTAACATGCACGGTTACATCGTTCTCACATTTAATTATAAGTACATATATATAATAAACATGAAACAAGAGCAAAGAAAATATAATGATGATGGAGAGAGGAAGTGCTTTTTTATCGTAATTTTAAAAGTGGACAAAGATTGAGCACGCCTTACCGACACGGGCAAGTCATTCCATAACCGTACTGCTTGAACAGTAAAAGATTTGTCATAGAAACTGGTGGAATACATCGGCCATCTCTAGTCTCATGTTTTCCGATGACCTCAGATATCTTTATGGGTGTCATGAAGGAACTAGAGGATTAAATAAAATACTGTAGAGCTGAAACAAGATATGAGAGTTACGGCGGAGACGTATGGGAAGCCACTTGAGCTTTGTACGAAACTCAGATAATTATGTGATCATAATATTTGCGCAGGCCAAAATTTTAAGTTTTTCGAACCTAACGAACGACTATTCAAACTTTTAAGAATTATTACTGAAAAGCAAAAACTGAACTGACTGAAAAGCAGAACCGTTTTAAAATAGAAAACCAATAAATGATTACCCGACCGACATGATATTGCTTCGCCAACTGCCGATTTGTAGTGTGTGCTTCAAATTATGGAGAGGACAATTTTATTACAGTTCATCATTTGGCAAGCTTTATCCTAACTACGTTAGGATCGGTTTCCAGTCTTACCTTATGCAGCTGAATATCAGTATATATTTACACGATTACAAAATAACATGAATATTTACTTTGTAAAGTATTATTTTACTTTAATTATTGTGAATGTGAGGACTATGTTGGTCATTCTTTTTTTTTTCTTTCTTTGTTATTTTTAATGTTGGTCTGGCAGTTTTGAGTACCTACTTTATGCAGCCTACCCAAATGCCCTTTCTTCGGTATTGTCCGTCGAGTCGTTGAGGTCCTCAAGTTTTGAGTTGACATACACGATTACTGACAAATGCTTGCACTGACTGGACTGGTCCACTCAAATCTGTGTGGTACTTTCGTCAAAAGACCATTTCTGACAACAATCTACATAGTCTTCACTTGATCTGACCAAGATTATGTCTTGACTTTAAAAGAGACTGTTTCGGCCTTACTTCTCAGAGTAGTCAGATAGGAAACGCCAACATCATGGTCGGCGCTAATCCTAACTAATATTATAAACGCGAAAGTAAGTTTGTTTGTTTGTTACCTTTTCACGCCTAAATCACAAAACCGATCATCTTGAAATTTTGCTTATACATTTTCAGGTGTACAGAAACGGACATAGGGTACCTTTGATCCCGAAAAAAAAGTGCTGTTCCCGAGGAAAACAACAATAACGTTATTATTATCATAGATGGCGCCACATGTCTTTCGAATCAAAAACAGGACAACGTCTGTCGAGCCAGCTAGTATTTATATGTAGATCTGCAAAGGCTAGATCCGCAAAGGGGGCTGCCGCATTGTTTGAAACTAAGTTATGTATTTTTTTACGTTCAATGATTAAAGACGATATTATAACAAAAAAAATCTCTCCATACTGTGTTACCTAATACATCGTCAGGGATTTCCAATAAGGAAATATTCAAATTAGACGCCCCAGCCACTTGCAACCGTCACGACAAGTATTTATTACTTTTTGTAAACGTAAATCTGTAAACCCCGTCAACGTAAAAAAGTAATATATTTTTAATCCGATAGAAAAACACTTTACGCTCTTTCAATATGAAACCTCCGCAGAAACAATCTCGACAAATCCAGTATCGACATGTCTCATCCGAGTAAGATGCCCCTCACAGTATGATAAATGATTTTAGTCTTGTAAGTACATTTGTACTTCAGCGGGATTGTCCGAAAGGGTTACCGCTGGCCCGGAACATAAAGGGCCTTAGCCCTTTATGTTCCGGGCCAGCGGGCCTTCTAAGGAAGGAAAACCCACCCGTGTTCCTTCCTTAGAAGGAACACGGGTGGGTTTTAGTCAGTAAAAGTCTGACGCTCCCTTCTGCTCCACCCAGAGCGTGAGGGGTCATTTGATGATTTCCCATCCTGAAAAAAAAAGTAGGTTTGCACTTTTACACGTCAATCATATTATTTTCTAAAACTAGATGAGGTCGGCGTTTCCTATCTGACTACTCTGAGAAGAATAGCCGAAACAAACTCAGAGGTCACAGTCTCTTTTAAAGTCCAGACATAATCTTGGTCAGTTCATGTGAAGACCATATAGATTGGTGTCTGAAATGGTCTTTTGAAGAAAGAACCACACAGATTGCGTGGACCTGTCATTGTGTGCATTTGTCAGTAATCGTGCAGCTCAACTCAGAACTTAAGGAGCTCAACGATTCGACAGACAATACAAAACTACCAAATTTGGTAGTGAGTATAAACGCCAAGATATGTTTTTCTTACATCCTAAGTTCTCATTGCCTTTTTACGATGCTGAGCAAGGGATTATCTAAAGGGATTTGTTTGAATAAGCCCTCTAAAGTGATATAAATTAGAATTTAGGATGTAAGTATTCAAATAATTCCATTTGTAAGTGACACTACATTTTGACATCCACAGTTAGGTATTTTGTGACTACTTTGTTATTATTTTTTTTTTGAAGCGTAGTTTAAAAACATTATCTTAGCAGAGAGTAGTAGTGGTCCAGTAGTATCGCCCGTGACTTACGAGTCATAAGGTCCTGAGTTTGGACCCAGACAGGCACTTTACTTTTTATAATTAATTTCATCACTATTGCTCTCAAAACGGTTGCGGAAAACATCGTCAGAAAACCGGCATGTCCTAGAATTATACTATGATATATTGAATATATTGAATTATATATTGTTATTATATTGGAAGACATTTAATTTTGACCTTTACCAACCCGCACTGGGCTCACGTGGTGGACCACTCCTGCACACAGAGAGGAGGCCAAAATATGTAACCAATACTTTGTAATAATATTTTGAATTAAATGAGTGTCCCTGGAGTTTCTTGCCCGTTTCTTCTCCATATGTACCTACTACACTTTGGGATGGGCAAATAGCTTCATTTTTCTGTCTGACAGATCCCTTGACAATTCAAAAGTATCTGTAATTGGTTTATTTAAAACTAGATCTCCTGGCGAACTTCATGCTCTGCCCCTGCTCTTTAAATCTCTGATATCTTCTAAGATATTCATTTTAATACATATGATATGCTATACAGAGCAATTTTGATCTACATGAAATGCACAATTTATCTAATGTATTTAATTGGATAAGGAATAGATAGATAGATAGATAAACCATTTATTTGGCACACACAAGAAGACAGCACAACACACAAAAGTACAATATTAGATGATAACCAAATTACCCACATGATTATAAAACAAGGTGCCGATAAAGAAACAAAAGGTAAACACATCGAAATAAAAGTGACACTATGACGAATACTTAAAATAAAATAATAACAAAACATAAACAGTGCAGTGTGTGTCTCAAGGTTGCACCAAATGGGAGTCCAGCTCAGCATGTGTCAGGCAAATGTAGATGAAAACCTGACGATACGACGAGACGATAGTACTGTATTGTTTAAAATAGCTCGATAAATAACCCACAATTTCATTGTAATAAGTAAAATTTAAAAATTGTTACTGTGGGTTATCCTTAGGAGATAATCATATACCTACCAGTGGAGACTTTTTTATCGTCCTTTTTAAGATATACAATTCCGTAGTACATTAATTTGATTTATCTCGTAAGGTTTAGCCAGCATTTACAATGTAAGCGCACAAAAATATATTTGTTATGACGTCGCATTAAAAATCTTTGAATTTCTTAGTTATTTTCAACTATAATATGCGTGTATTATACATATAAATCTTTCTCTTGAATCACTCTATCTATTGCTGACATATGCATTAAAATCCGTTGCGCAGTTTAAAAGATCTAAGCTTACATACAGCAGGAGCGATTTTGTTTTATACTATGTAAAGAAAAGATAAAGACGACTTTGTTTTATATACAATGTAAAGATAAATGCTTAGAGTTTGGGTTAAAGAAAATTTCCCATTTTTCTATTTCAATTTGAGGAAATTGAAACAGAAAAATGGGAAATTTTCTTTAACGATGTATATGAGGATATACCACATAAATAAGAAACAAGTACATGATTCCGACACACGTATAAAAACCCAGGTAAAAACGTGAGAGTCCACCACGTGTAGTACAGATACTTAAGTCTAATGCGCCTGTTCAATCCATTAACTCTTTACCTGTTACATGAATGTTAGATACTGGATCCGCCTGTAGAATTATTGATAGTGTTGAAAGATGTAGGATAGTGGTGATATATTTCCTTTGAAATATCGGTGGCGTTTTAATGAGATCTTCACATACCGTATGGCTTCAATTGATCAATATTAAACAGTATATATCGTCACTGGAAAGGAAAAAAATGCTAAACCGCCATTTGGACCAAAATGAGTTATATAATATATCGTTGAATTAGGTTTCTCTTCTGCGTCGATCCGTTTAGGTTTCAAGAAAAAAATCCAGGTATCCAGGTTCTGAGCCAATTAAAATGGGCTCAGATTGTCTTGCCAATCTTGCATCATCATCTTGCATCTTTCGTCACTGTTAGATATAACTTTTAATACGTTGTGGAAAATGTCATAAGTTATACTTAGGTATATGTATTTATAATTCTTATGTATTTATAACTTAGTTTAAGATTTTAAATGTATAACTGTTTATTTTCCAGAATAAATAAAATAAAGTAATACTTAATTACAGAAGCAACATGTCATTCACGACATGCGTCGACTTCAGAGGCAACTGCCTCTGTAGTCGACGCGTATCGCTCACACGAGCGACTTATACGCGACTTATGCGACTTAAGTGTGAAATATAAGTTTCAACTAACCAACCTTATCCAGTACATCAACATCTGCGTCAAAGTGTCGTCGCTCTCATTCTCATTAGGTACTACAGTCTATAATCAGACAGCTACAAAACGGGGCACTGTCGGATCTCTTAATTCCTATTTCTTAGTACTCCTTGCTGCTGTTAAAGAGTTTTAATCTAGCTTTAATTCCTTCATTAGTTCAGGATTCCAGGATTTTCTTGAGAAAATCTGTTGTGTTAGTTGGATAGGGTGAATTTTCTTTAGTAGGATTTTATAACGAGGGGGCAAATATGTGCAGTACGCGGCGATAAATATTGCACATCGACCTTTTTACACAAAACCATTTTATAAAAAGAATAAAAATAATTATCAAAAGAAGCAAATCATAATTGTTTTAACAGCTCCTAATAGATACCTACCGGACTTTTGTATTTCGTGCGACAGAGATAACGCTCTACGAAGCCGAAATTAGCCGATTGTCTCTTTCCAAAGGTCGATGTGCAATATTTATCGCCGGGTACTGTAACACACAAACAGTAGCAAGGGATTTCGTTTTGACAATTCAACAACATTCATTGCGTTATTTACGTTGTTGAGCAGACAATTTTTCCGAACATAATGAGCAATGGATTAACAATAATATCCTTCGTTGTAGAAAGACACTTAACGAACCCGAGTCACATGTAGGTACAGATGTTCTATGTCATGAAGTCCGTTTGGCTATGAATGTTGTCAAGCGTGCACATGCACATTGTGATCAACAGAGACTCAACAATGGGTGAAGTAAAACGGTACACATTCGCGGAAATAGCCTCATGCGACGGCAGCAAGGGGCAGCCGCTGTGGGAGCGCGCTTGTCGGGATACGTCACTACTACAATCAAAGCTGAACGGACTTCGTGAAATAGAATATCTGTACTCCCCTTCATTGTATTTTTTTTTTGTACTGGACCATAGCTGGGATCCTTCTGGATATTGAAGGTCAAGGTTCCAACTTTTACTTACAAAAATTATAACTGAGTGGTACCTTAGAAAAAGCAAAAGAAGTAGAGGAAGACAATTAAAGCGATGGGAAGATGATTTTAGGAAAGTATCAGGCTTGGAATGGTTACGTACCGCAAAGGACAGAAACAAGTGGAAAGCCTTAGAGGAGGCCTTAAAACAAGCTGTTATGAGGCAAGACCAACCCGGCTGCCCCATTTTAAAACCTAGTAAGGACTTAAAATGAAATTTTACAGGAGAGCGCATAAACGTAATATTGATGCTAATGGTTGTAAAAGAGGTTTTGAATTGTTAAAGTGACTTACTAGGTTTTAAAAAGGTCACTAGGGAGTGAATGGTGCACTTACTAGGTATCGATGCTTAAATATATCTCCTTTTATGTAAGTTTAGAACGCTGGTGTTTTTGTTTTTCGTAGAGACCTTCTAGGTTAGCAAGATTATGCAATAAAACGATTTTTGTAAAAAGTGTCCCTTACTCGGTTTTGAAATGGGACAGCCGAACCGAATGCCAAGAATATGATTTAGTTTAATTTAATTTGTTTTCTTACCTCTATGTTCAACTTTCAAATAATTGCTTTGTCAAATAAGTTATAAACAAACAGTAATAAAGGCTTATTTTATTTATATACCAATTGAAATGAGACAGTAATAAAGGCTTATTTTATTATGCAACTTTCATCAAGACGACAATTTTTTTCGAACATACAATCTGAAATAATTTAACAAAAATCTCGGAACTCTACAAACCGTTTTAAATAACACCTTTCCCGATTCATCAAACTATTTGCATTAATTTCCATTGAATACCGGAATTTCCATTCAGATAAGAAACCCTTTTCCCAAACTAGTATTGTCAATGGGATCCTCGGAAACATGGCGCTAGAGACTGGTTGCCCTATTGTATAAAGCGATTGCGGTTTGAGATATTGGAAGACGCGGAAGGGACTGCTCTGAGTGGAACACCTCTTTATTTCGTTCCGAGTTAAGGCTCCTGCAAACAGGCGCGACGCGCGACGCGAATCTTGCACCACCCAAAGGCACCGCTCGTTGCGCGACTTGCGATGCCTTTGTGTCGCTCGCGATTTTATCGCGTGTCGCGCCTGTTTGATGGAGCTTTTAGAAAATTTCAAAATGATCGGGGAGATTTGGAGGGGCTCATGGCTAAATAATAACAGCCGCACGAGTCGATCGAAGGTTACTAAGCCACGCTTGCCGCGGTTGGATCCATTCACATATCCAGACCCCTCAGTGCCTCAGAAAGCACGTTAGGCCGTTGGCCCGGCTGTCATTTGTAGGTCTTTGACAGTCGTTACGGGTACCTAATTCGACTACCTAATTCTTCTTATTCAGAATCATCCTATAACGTTCCCACTGCTGGGACACAGTCCTCCTCTCTGTGAGAGGGAGAGTGCCATAATCCGCCACGCGGGCCCAGTGCGGGATGGTAGAATTCTTCTTATTACCACTACTTATTTGAAAGTACAGACGCCAGCACATCAAGCTACCCGAAACTGTCAACATTTCCCAATCAACTTTGAACCTTATACTTTAGCGATAGAGTTGAAAATCTATTAAAGAAATTTGACAGATTGTAGTAGCTTGATGTGCTGGCGTCTGTACAGACGCCAGCAAATCAAGCTACCCGATACTGTCAAATTTTCCCAATCCACTTTGAACCAGCGATAAAGTTGAAAATCTATTAAAGAAATTTGACAGATTGTAGTAACTTGATGTGCTGTACCTATTAAGCAGGTACTTTAATTAATAAAAGTTAGTGAGCCGATTTCGCTGACAGTTATTACTTCCCAAACTATTTCACACATATCATATTATAAGATATTTGGTTTCGATGGCTGTTTTAAAAACTATTGAGTTTATTTTTTCGGCCGTCGTTCATAGGTATTTGACAGCTGTTACGGTTAGATTGAAGCTCAAAAGTCAACACCGGCTGTCGCTGAAAACCAGCGCTGGGGCTCTGTCTCGTATAGGGTCTTAGCATTATGCTGAGCGATGGCCGTTTTGCGTAGATGTGACGCATACTTTCTCCCAATTTGTTATTTTGTTTTTTTTTTCTTATGCGTCATGTTTGCCGCAATTAAACGTATTTTCTTTCTTTCTTTCTGACAACCAGTCGTACTAAAAGCTATCGTGTTACCCAGTAACGTGACTTTGGAAACCACTCCAGGCAGTCACTCCATGTGAAATACTGGTATTCAGCTGCAACTATTTAGATTGTTATATGTATGAGAAACAGGGTGTAAAGTTCATTCATACTCCATAGAAAAGGGAGGATCCTCCGACCCAACTGCCCATTCATGTCGGGCTGTTGTATATAATATAACACTCTCCAAATTTTATGTCTCTAGGACCAGCGGTTTAGGCTGTGCGTTGATATATATACAGACAGTCAGTCAGGGCTTTGAATTTTAAATAATAACAAGCTGCGCCCCGCGGTTTCACCCGCATAAGTGTCGATCTTGTGGGAATATCGGGATAAAAAGTAGCCTATATGTTAATCCAGGGTCACAGCTACCTCGATCCAAAATTTTATCAAATTTGGTCCAGCCGTTTTAGCGTGAAGAAGTAAAAAACGTATAAACACACACAAACAAACTTTCGCCTTTATAATATTAGTTTGATATAAATAGATAAAGAGTAAAGGTCATAAATGTTAAATAATATAAATCCATTACTTTTAAAATAGTTAAACAACCCTTCACATTTCTATAGAAAATCCACAGCGACAAACTGCCAAGAAAACTTGGTTGGACCTTTCACAGATCTGTGGAGCGAAAATCAAACGGTCGGTTACACCTGAACTTGTAAGAGAAGCTGTTCGAAATCTAACTAAGCAAGCGAGTGGAATGGTCGAGCGAACTGTGAAATTTTCTTTAAAGATTTCCGAGCTGTTGAAGCGCAAGAATCTTTCGGATGACTGTACAATAATTTCAAATAGTGGCTGTGATTTGAATGGAGGTAGGAGGTAGATAAGTTTTGTAAAGGGTTATGGAAGACTTTTTTTCTTTAAACACCATTGCGCTCTAAAACACAGATTAATGACGTTCTTTTCGAGTCGACGGTAAAGGTAATCAGACTAGGGCCTTGGCACCAGCAGGCAGCCAGTGCGAATGCGGTGTTCATGACCAAATCATGTCCCACATGTTTGTGTGTCCAAAGCGTCCATACACCTGCACTTCTGAGGACCTACTGGGCCCAATACAACACCAACATAACACAACACAATACAATATTTTTACCTTTGCTATTCGTTCATCCTCTCAAAATGACGAAAACATCTAAGAACTCTCTTAGTAGTTAGATAGTCTAACTACATATCTTCTACTACTTGCGGGGATCCTAATTGTTTGTCGGCACGGTTGGCGCAGTGGTTATGCGATTGACCGCTGCGCTGCGTGTCGCGGGTTCGATTCCTGCACGAAAAAAATATTTGTATGACCTACAAGTAGTTGTTCTGGGTCTGGCTGTTTGTGTATGTGAGTTTATACTTTTGTAAACGCACCCACAATACAGGAGAAATTCCTAGTGTTGGGCAACGTTTAAAAAAAAAAGAAAAAGTCTTCCCATAACCCTTTACAAAACTTATCTACCTCCTACCTCCATTCAAATCACAGCCACTATTTGAAATTATTGTACAGTCATCCGAAAGATTCTTGCGCTTCATCAGCTCGGAAATCTTTAAAGAAAATTTCAGAATAAAAAAAATCAAAGACATGTGACATCCAGCAACCCACACAGGGCCCACGTTGAGGATTATAATCCACTCCCTCTCACAGAGAGGAGGTCCCCTGTGTCTGTGTCCCAGCAGTGGGAACGTGGCTAATTATGCTATGTTCTATTCTATTCTATCCTATTCTATCCTATTCTATTCTATTCTATTCTATTCTATTCTATTCTATTCTATTCTATTCTATTCTATTCTATTCTATTCTATTCTATTCTATTCTATTCTATTCTATTCTATTCTATTCTATTCTATTCTATTCTATTCTATTCTATTCTATTCTATTCTATTCTATTCTATTCTATTCTATTCTATTCTATTCTATTCTATTCTATTCTATTCTATTCTATTCTATTCTATTCTATTCTATTCTATTCTATTCTATTCTATTCTATTCTATTCTATTCTATTCTATTCTATTCTATTCTATTCTATTCTATTCTATTCTATTCTATTCTTACCAAAATTCAGGTGGACTTGCAAAAACAAAACAGTCTCCATCGTCCGTAGCGATTACAACACAGCTTATAGAGCACTTATCAATGGAGTGCATCTTCAGCGTGCCAATGCATACAATCTCTGCATTGTTTTAGTATATAAACTTTTACTAAATAAACAGTCTGGTCTGATTTCCTAACGTTAATTAAGTAATAGGTAATACGGGCTGGTATCCGCAACTCCATGTCAGTGCGCGTGTTTTCCTGACGTTAATTATTTTGTTATACATGAGTTATTTGACATAGGCATTAGGCACATCTGTGTCCCGAAGGATCTCATTATTTTCTAAATTATAACCTTTCCGTGCCTCTATTTGTGTATATCTCTGTAGATATTTAATTATATCTGTGTAATATTAAGTAGGATAATATTATACCTTATATTACGCACATATTCCCCGTAGGTATATAAGGTATATCTCGTATAGTGGGTAAACCCACATGACACCAGTTATATTTAAGACACGTGTAATGAGAGACGATGCTTCAATAAAACCTGCCTCCAAGCTGCTACTAAGAAATGATTAGGTACTGGAATAATTCATAAAAAATTTTAGACCTGGGAATCCAACACACACACACTTTTTTTGTTATGTTCATTTTAAGTTGGGAAATTATTTTTGTGAACCGTAAATGTGTTTTGAATACAGTTGCTCAAAAAGTGGCATATTGCAGGGACGTATAGCGTTCGGGATGTGGGCTATTACATACTCGTGCTTTTTTTTTACCTTTCCCGAACTCGTGCGTTCTCTTTCCCAACTGTCAAAATAATGTCTATAAAAAAGAAAAACCAACCATGAAGTTTTTACTAAAAAAAATCATAGAAGTTTTTATGATTCATGCAAATACGTATATTTCTAAAAAGAAGCTACTAATTTGTTTCAATATCAGATTTAATGATTTGATTGAATGAGTTAGGTTAGGTTTCATTTCATTTCATCTTATTAAATTTCATTTTCATTTCATATCAATAAAAAAATTCTACTGAAGACTTGGCTGTATGGGCATAGTTCCCTTTGCCTACCAGAATGGGTGAAGAAAAAAAAATCTCTGCTTATATTCTACGGTTGGCGCCATTGATTAGTTGAGTTTATTGTGTTTTTATTATTTTATTAAATTGCTTCATTTTTTCGCAACTGTATTAAAAATAGTCGTTCAGTACACGTGCGAAACCGTCATTGCAACTTGTTCCGACTGTCAACCCTCGCCTTCGGCTGCGCCTCGGCTCGGGTAGACATTTGTCGGAACTCTTTGCAATGACAACCTTTCCGCACTTGTAATGAAATATACTATTTTTCTGATATATTATGTTTTGCAGTCGCGCTTGCTATCACACTAAACTAATGACGCAGTCAAAAATAATAAGAACCAGCCAAGTGCGAGTCAGACTCGCACACGAAAGGTCCCGTACCCCAAGGCAAAACACGCCGTTAAAAACGATTTTTGTATGGAGACCCCTTTAATTTTTAAACTTTATTTTATATTATTATTATTAAAGTGATTGGTAGCAGCTGGATGAGAGTTGCCAATAATGGAGTTAAGTGTTGCTTTTTATGTTTATCTTATTTTTTACGACTATTATCTAACTATCTGTTGTATTGCGTGTCTCTTAGTCTGTGCTAAATAAATGTATTTTCTTTCTTTCTTTCTTTCAAGTGGCGTGCAATTAGAGGGGCCTATGTCCATGAGTATACTGCTGACTGTAGACTGATGATAACCTAACCTAACCTTGTCGACAACCCAGTTATTTGACAACACAGCTCCAATGACCAGAGCCTCGAAATATAAGCCCACAAATATGTTGCCGTGCGATCTTCAAAATATTATATTTCTCCTAATCCTACACGAAACGATACTAACATCTGATAATATTATACTATAATGTTACTTTTTCTTTTATTACTAAATCAACGTGGATAGAAAATATCTGTAAATAAATTGGTGCAATAAAATTTTACGATGGATACTACTCATAATAAACGTTCAGTAGGGATGGGAAATAGAAAATATTTTGGGATCGCACTTTCTTAAAAGGAAACGCGGTCCACGTGACCGTTTCCTCTGTTTTCTCTCGTTAATAATAGTTTTGTTTTACCATATAGTGTATATAGAGAATCAATCAGGCATGTTGTCTCTGGGTGTTCTCGTCTAGCTAACGGAGAGTACTTGTATCGACACAACCTCGAAGCCAGAATAATCCATCAGCAACTTGCTCTGAAATACAGCCTTGTGGAATGAGAGGTGCCGACCCAGTTCTCGAAAATGGTAATAACACATTGTACTGGGATCGATCCATCATCACTGACAGGTGTATTGTTGCCAATAAGCCTGATATAGTGGTGGTGGATCGATCAGAGCTGCGCGCAATGATTGTTGACATAACCGTCCCGCATGATGAGACCCTCGTGAAAGCCGAGAAAGATAAACAGATCAAGTATCTTGACTTGGCTCGCGAGGTTGTCGATATGTGGGATGTGGAGTCAGCGATCATTGTGCCGATAGTCGTGACAGCCAATGGTTTAATAGCCAAGAGCCTCGACCAACACCTGAGGAGGCCCCAAAAACCAAAAACCAAAAATGTATAAAGACGAGCGCTAATCCCGCCGACAAACTGTTACGAAGTTTGGCGGGTGTATAAATGTAGAAAATGTTTGGTCCTAATTAAATGATTTATTTATTTTTATTTCTTAATTCGAAAACCGTAATATAAAGGAATACTTAATCGTAACACAAACATCTACCTTTACATTGACTGCATAAAGAGCGCCTGCTAATAAAACTATAACATTTCTCAATTTATCTGTACAATTTTAGTTTGTAAAAAAAAAAATTTAAAAAAAAATCTGAAAAGTCTGTTATAAAATAAATAAAATTGAAGTGTCCGTTTGTAATGCCAAAATATCAATTTTTTTACGGAATTTTTCAAAAATTCAATATATAAACCGTACTTTTAACAAAAACACAATTATATTTGTCTGGTTGTTCCGGCTAATCTTCGAAACGGCTGGACCATTTTGACGAGACTGTCATTGGCAGATACTTTTATTTTAGAAAAAGAATTAAGGTTCCGCGCAAAAAAAATAACACCTACGAAATCCAATTTGTTTCCCGACATGTACGCGAACGAAATCGCGGACACAGCTAGCATCGTAAATATATCTCAATATTAAAAATACATGCTTCCATTTTCTGATAACATACGCCAAGTCAGGAAACTCGCTCCCTCGTTAGCAAATACACAGCCAGTCCTCCAAGAAAGAAACTATTACAGCCACTTTAAAATGGAATAAAAACCCGGAAACTTTGTCATCCCGTGCCACCCGGAACGTTCAAATCCCGCGCCGAGATTACGTGCAGCCCAACTCTAGTTTCATTGTTATAGGTAATAAATAAGAATCGGCCTGGTGAATTTCAGTGTACTTTTTATATTTATAGCTTTACAGCCCTGGATCTTGTGAATGAGATTTTTATGTTGTAAATATGAAAGAATGATTGGTGATAACTCATGGTTCCGGTGCGACATGTGTAAGTAGAAATAAAAAGAAAACGATTGAGTTTAAGTCGAAGCTCGCGGCTAAAGGATAACAACCGCACGGGTCAAACGTTCCGCGGTCGATTCGTGTGACCAACCATTACGTATCGAGACCCCTCCGTGCCTCGGAAAACACGTTAAGCCGTTGGTCCCGGCTGTTATTCGGGGATCTTTGACAGTCATTACGGGTAGTCAGAAGCCCGAAAGTCTGACAACCAGTCTTACCAAGGGGTATCGTGTTACACAGTAACTGGGTTGTGGAGATCAGGTACCTAGTTGCTCCCTGTAAATGACTGGAATTGAGCTGTATCTGGTTAGACTGGAAGGCGACTTCAACATACAGTACCCGGCGATAAATATTGCACATCGACCTTTGGTGATTGGTGTATTTTATACAAAGAATAAAAATAATTATCAAAAGAAGCAAATCATAATTGTTTTAACAGCTCCTAATAGATACCGGATTGTTTGGATTTCGTTGTTTTTCGGTGTTATAATAAAATACCTCCCCACATTCTTCAACAGAATGAGACAAAATTCGTCTTGTATAAAACGCACACTATGCAGTCAGGCATATTATAAGTTAGGGGATTATATCGCTGACAAAAATGCCTGGCTCAATGCTGGTCCTGCTCCACAACCACAACTAATTGATTAACACATGAAAATACTGTTTGAGCTGCTGAAGATTGTAAGACTATCTTTGCATTGTATAAAATCAATTTCCTTTGTATTGTATAACTGCATAGCACTGATGTGAGTTCTATGTACCCTATAGGTACCATTTACCGGGTAATAATATGTCTTTCATTGACTCGAATGTGCCCTGGCAGCTGATAGTATGTCATGCTCACTCAAATGTCTCGCTGACGGTGGCGTGTGTGTTAGATCATTTAGCTCCCTTCAAAATGGTTGAGCTAAATGGTGCTGATTTATGCGTCATGTTCGTGAACGGGCGCCGTCAGTTGGGGCTGGTCATCACTTAGCTGCCTCGGCTTATTTTTAATTAATTTATTTTTGGATTGTAGTTTGTTAAGTACTATTTGTTGTACTCTGGACGCTTTTAACACTTACGTTTTTCTTAATTTTTTTACATCGTTCTCACATTATATAATTTTAAAATCAAAAGTAGGTAATGATGTAACTAATATTTTTGTAAAATATCATTTAAAAAGAGTGTCCATGGAGTTTCTTGCCCATTCTTCTCCATAGGTACCTACGCTTTGGAATGGGCAACTAGCTTCATATTTTCTGACTGACCGACTTCTTGATAATTCAAAAGTGCCTGTAAATGGTTTAATTGAAATAAACGCTTTGAGTTTGAGTTCGTGCGACAGAGATAACGCTCTACGAAGCCGAAATTAGCCGATTGTCTCTTTCCAAAGGTCGATGTGCAATATTTATCGCTGGGTACTGTAGTTGGGAAAAGGTTAGGCAGATTGATGCGTTTGAAGCTATAGAGGTATGAAGTAAGGGTGTAAAGTTCACTCGTCCTCCATAGAAAAGGGAGGATCCTCCGACCAGACGGGTGTTGTGTCTGGCGGGCAACTGCCCGACGATTGACGGTCAGTATGATGGTCAGTTCAATCTGGCAGTGCCGGCACAAAGCCAAATTATAATTTTATTTTTATCGTGTCATTATTTGTTAGTCATAATTCGTTGATATTTTTTTGTTAGTGGGATATCTACATGGAATAATCTAGTAGCAGAACGAAGTTACATGCCGACCGCATGTGATTTCATGAGAAATATATCTTATTGTGTAAATATAATATAACAATATAACTTTGTTGGCTTGTTATCGATCTCGAGTTCGGTCACTTTAAGTTTAGATTTTGTGGGTCCCATGAGTATATTGTTTGGAAAGAGTACGTTTCACATTATATGTACTAGTGTCTGCCCACGACTTCGTTCGCGTGAAATTCGTACTTTCCTCTAAAATTTTCGAATATGTATGTTTATGATCTATAGCATTTATTTAGTTAGATAAGTATTCGGGCCAATTTTTAAGTTTATAGATCAAAGTTATCAGATTTTTCAAATAAATTGTGTAATAATAAGTCATAAAACGTTTTTATTCCAAACAAACGGGTCAAGAGCGAGTCAGACTCGCGCACCGAGGGTTCCGTACCCTCATATGTTTTAAATTTTCATCGGCGAGGCCTATATTCATTAGAGAATTTTAACACTGCGCACTGCGGGGTAGAATATTGCAGTTTTAGGTCAGCGCCATCTCTTGACCGATAGTGGAATTAGTGTAACTTTTGTTAACGATTTCTGAAAAAGTGTGCTATTTAGAGACATGTTTTATTTTTCCTGTAATCTTTACATAAACTTCTATCACAGAATTATTTCAGATTTTTCTCTTGGCAAACTTCGGAGATAAGGGTGGGGAACAGTATTTCTTTTTACATTTTTCATCAAAAGTCGAAAACTATCCGGCTTAAAAAAAAATGTTTGAGAATGTGCAAACTGCGCTCTTTCATATGATACCCCACATGCCCTAGTAGCCCCACTTCGAATTTTTCAGACCCCATTTCAGTATCTGTTGCAATAAAAAAAAACAAAAAAATATTTCTTTATTATTTGCAAAATATTTGGGCAAACGTCACCTAAAACTATTCCAAATTTCAAGTTGAAAGCATTGGTAGTTCTTGAGATATCCAGCTGTATCAGACAGACAGACTGAGTCTCTCTGTAAGGGCTCCGTTTTACCATTTTGGTACGGTACATGAATAATTGTTTGTCAAATAACACGTTATTAAACAGAAGTTTACCTGTAATTATTTTGTAAAGTGAACTATTTGGCAAACTTGTTGTTGTATAATGATGAAATGACAAATTATGTTTTTGCCAACCGTTGCTTGTCAAATAAAAATTTGTAAATTATTTTTTGTGAACTGACAGGGCATCCGCCAAAACAATTGGCAACCCAACTCCTCTATACATAACTACGACCATAATTTTGAATTTGAATAACGTTCCGAGTAAATTTGAATTCGCCAGTCAGACGTGCCTCAAATATCTCGTTAGTACGTATTGTCGGCCGTCGACCACGTGGGGGAGGCCAAAAGCCGCCATTTTGTGAGGCCAGGCTATGACTGATTCAAATCGTAGTATATTTAGATCGAGTTAGTTCAAACAATTTGTAGGCCTCAGAATATATAGCCTATTTTTTAGCTTTGAGTTTGGAAATCATTTTTTTTTTAATAAAATGCTGAGGCCAGGCTACGTTTGATTTATAGCGTAGGATATTTTAAAACTCCGTTTGTATTTTTGCAGTGCAATCAAAATTACTGGATGATAAAATAATTTTAGCCTAGGTATAGGTAAAAACGGATGCATCACGATTTTCCCGCGTCTACTGAATATTGAACAATGTTCGGTTCCTATAAACGAAAATGAATCGTTTTGCTTACCGTTCGTAGCATTTTTTATTGCCGTACTTCGACAATTTTACCTGTGATAGCTACTTCCATATGGGAGGGACTACTACGCAAAGCTTTGTTTAATTATTGGTAAAGATACAAGAGTTAATTTTAACCATTAACGCTCCGTAAATTATAGCGATCGGCCATAGGTGTGCGAAATAAAGAAAAACCTTTTAAATAGCGTTTAGAACTGTCCTTTCCTTGTTTTTAAACTATTCGAGTTATCTTATATGTATGTATATTCGAATTAAGAAAATTTTTAAGTTATGAAACAACAAACTGAGTGTCATATTAACAAACTTCAAATTCCATTGCAACCAAAAATTTATTAGGACCTTTTTGTTACAAATGGTCACTCAAAAATCAACTTACTTAGAATCCATTTTCCTAAAGGAGATAACTGATTAAGGGCAAATTTTTCCAACGCCAGATAATTTTATCCGATGAATAATTTTGAATTTTTGACAGATCTTTCATACAAAATCTGTCGTTTGAAAAATCAGCCCTAAGTGGCGATAGAATATAAATTATCTGAGATTATGAACGCTGCTATACCTATTTCTGTAACAAAATAAACCTATATTATTTTCTTTCTTATCTCTTTCTTAAGCAATGTTCTAGCATTTCCTCTACACACGGTGTATAGAATTTTAGGCCTAGTCAGTTTTTTACGAAGGAACAACAATGGAATCAAAGTTCAAAGCCCAGGCCGTGTTTAACTCTAAAACCCTTAACGTGGCATTGTATCTGTTGCACAGGAGTGAGCCAAACTGTAGAAACAATCGAATAGATTTTCTAAAGCCTCGAGTTGTCTCTTCAGCTTTTTTTATTTCGAGTCAACGAGCTAGTGAACAAGATTTTGTGAAATGAAGTCCATTATTTTGGATTCATTTTCAAATATCTTTATTTAACAATGGAACAATAAACAAAATGCACTTATCCTAAGTTACATTAACTCATTAAAATTAGGCACTTTATGAGGCTAGCGATTCACCTTTCAAAGCTTATGACAGATATGTAGTTTTAACTGCTTACAACATACACTTTGCACACAATAACCATGGGTACATGATGACAATATACAAATTATTTAGTTATAATTTACTGATTGCAAGGTATTAGAAAAAAAAAATTAACTATTATGCTGATCGCACGGTGTACGTATGTAAATAAGCAACCGTGCGACCAGTCAATGATTATTTTGGATTAAAGTTGGCCTAGAGAACCTTGAAACAATGGAATTATATCAGTAATATTATATCAGTTAAATAATAACACGTACGGTATTGCTCCTACTATATTCTCTATTTTCAACTGAAGTCCGATTTTCTAAGGCCATATTCTGCCCCGTCTCAAAAGTGTTCACCGAAGCATGCCATTATTGTCAAGTCCTTTTGTGGGTAAATAGTGACCTGCACTCACGTTCGAGGCCAAGTACTTTACAATATTAGGACTAAACGTCGCGCTTCGAAATAGAGGCCATTATACATTTTATTTTAGAACTAGATTTTGGCCGCGGCTACGTCCACATAGAGGTCCAAAAATTCTACCACGGGATCGGAAAAAGTATCCTATGTCCTAACTCAGGTCATTGTCTAACTGTGAAAAATTAAAAAAAATAACATACAGACATACAAACTTTCACATTAAAAATATCAGTACGTTTTGTGGATAAAAAATTGACGTTTCTTTATAATATGTAAGTTTTATATTAAACTAGCTGACGCGGCGAACTTTGTACCGCCTCAGATTTTATAAAAACGAATGTATCAGAAAATGAATTATCTATATTATTTTTTCGTGAATTTTTCCCATGTTTTATTTTTATTTCAATCTCTAGATGATGGTGAAAACCGCATCAAAATCCGTTGCGTAGTTTTGAAAAACTAAGCAGTCTCACACAGACAGACACCAAAGCTGTTAATTTTTATATACCTATATAATATAACTTCAAAGGCTGACTACAATTTTGAGAACCTGTGATGCATGAGAATTAATGTAATCGATATTTTAGATCTCAGAGTCTAGACCTGTGTGATTTTTTATGTTTATTTATGAAATATAAATAACAGTCAATATTTTACGATACACTTCAAAGTACATTATGGCCCGCGATGGTATACTAACTCATAAGTATTTGAAAAGTTGAAAAAAAATCATTGTAAATCAAATATTAAAAAGTCCTTTTAGACGCTAAAAATATCTACAGTTTGATTTTATAAGTTCTAATAATTATCATCCAAAAGACGCCTCTATTTATTTGTACCTCCAAACAAATAATTTGTAGCGGTATCTACAACTCTACAAGCAAACAACGCGTCATACTGACGTCACGCAAAATCCTGCATCGCGCAAGCAGAGTTTACCGCGCAACTAGCATAGAAAGAAGAAAGAAAGAAAGAAAATACATTTATTTACATAGATACAACGGCCCAAAATGAATCAACGGGCAGTTGCCCGCCAGACACGACACCCGTCTGGTCGGTAGATCCTCCCTTTTCTATAGAGTATTAGTGAACTTTACACCCTGTTCCACATACCTCTATAAATTGTTACAATACTCAACACTCAACTGAAAGGTTACTTATTAACAAAACTATAATTTAATTATAGTAAACTCATAAAGCGAGCTGCACGTCTCTGTGTAACACACTATCAATCACAATCTGAATAATTTTGAAGGATATTGCTAATCCATTGCTTCATATGTTCTAAATTTTTCCTGCTAAACAACGTATAGGAACGCAATGAATGTTGTTGAACTGTCAAAATTCTTGCCATTCCTAGATATGTGCTACGCAATTACCCCGCAGGACAATAATATTACTACACTGTAAATGCAAATCGTGACACACTAACAAGCCATCACGCATTTCAAGTGACACTACGTGTACCTACACGTAGTAGATCTCCATATGATATATTATGGCATAAGTAAGGCCTTGCGGGAGAAAAGTACAGATTACTAATCGGGTATCGTAATACACTCATGTTGTAAATCTCGTCTGAAACGAGGTATACCATCCGTTCCATAACAAAGATAACTGATGTTACTTGGAAAGCTGCCACGCTAAAATGGAATTGGGCTGGACACATCTGCCGCATTTCAGACGACCAATGGGCCGAACTTACGACCCAGTGAATCCTTCTTAACGGCAAGTGACATCACGGCAGGCCCAGGCGGAGATGGAGGTATGAGCTGGACTCTATCAACAAGAACTAGTCCTTAGCAGCTATAAACAGAAAGAAGTGGAAAGAGAGTACTGGCTTTTAATAATAATAATAACTTTTTGAGACCATGCTGTATCAGAAAACTACTTTTTAATAACAGCCCACTTCTGTTTAAAAGATATACATACACATAATTATTCTATTTAAAGAAAAAACTAAGACAAAAACACCTCAAAAGTCTAAAAAATCTTTTAGCACCAAATTAATGAAAAAGTAGCATTAATCTGCCTACCCCAGTTTTAAATCCACGCGCGATATGTTCCATTATTCCACCCACAATTTTTCCCAACATTACCCAACTACCCTAGACTTATAAAAATTAATTTCTACGTACCCTCATATTAACATTCCGAGCTTCGCTGAAGGTTGGAATTTTTCAAATAAATTCTCCTACTAAATTTTGACAGTCCCCATCAAGGGTACAGATCATCTTTCATAAGTTTTGGTCGCTTAGATGTCCGGGGCGGACGTGACGTCATTAAGGGGGACGTGCACACTAACTAAGTTAGGCTTGGTTCAGACTGGTCGGAATATGATTTGGTTGGAACTTTTTTAGGAACTCCGGAAATTGCAATTTCCTATTTGTCAATTTATACTTCTGAAATGGGCTCCTCGAAAGACGAATCATGTCCTTCGGATTTTCCTAGTTTTGCTCCATCAGCGATTTTCTGGTTGGTTAAACCTGTAGAATCTAGCTTACAGGAGTTGCAGTGGGTATGTATAATGTGGCAATAAGAGAATCAAAACACCATCTCTGAGCTGTTGGCTGACGGGGCGTTTAGCCACGATATGACTTAGTACAATGATCTATTTTATCTTCAGTTTTAAGTAGTGTTTGCTGCCGGAGCAAACACTACGAAAGCAAATCGCTATACCAGATGCCACGTTCAGTCCCGCAATCAACCAGCCTATCGTTGTCCACTGATGGACATCGGTCTTTCTTAGGCTACGCTACAGCACCCTGGCCTCCGCCTTCCGCATCCAGTTTGCCCCAGCCAACTTTTTAAAGTCGTCGGTCCATCTAGCTGAAGGCCGTCCTATTCTACGCTTGCCGATACGCGATCTCCATACCAGGAGTCATCTGCTACTCCGACAAACACGGCCAGCCCACTGCCACTTCAGCTTGCTTACTCTACAAGCTAAATCGGTAACTCCGGTTCTTTTCCGGATGCATCTGATCAGGCTAAACTGACACAGATATGTATATCTTCATGTCCTATAAGACTTACGAAAGACAATTACGAAACTTGAGAAACTTGAGTCGTCAGAGTGCACGCGGTGCCGTGGGCGGCTGCGCGAGCTTATCAAGTTTCTCAAGCGATACTATGTATTATAGTAATGCGAATAACGTTTAAAATTATATGACACTGAAACTGCTCGCCGCTTCGCTGCCATCTCGGTGTGATTTGAGCCTTAGGGTCCTAGCGTTATATCACCTTAATAATATAGATCTTTCTTTCTTTCAGCCGCAATGTAAACTAACCCTTATTTAGGTAGGGTCGCTATGCTCTATGATAATGTAATTTAGTACAAGTATCAGATGATATTGTCCCACTAGTTTAATGCCTATTACATAGTGTAATATGTGTTCTGTGTGTGTGACTGTAATGTCCAGATTGTTCGTGTTATCGTGCAAATTTCAGTTGGGAATGTGTGTGTGAGCCATAAGCATACCCAAGGGGGTATGCCTACTATGTTTATTAGTAAGGACTAATAAACGTATTATATTAGATGCATAGTGACACACCGATTTCTTTCTTTCAGTCGTCAGTAATTTGGGTTTCGAAAGAAGAAGACAAAGCGTTGTGTAACTATACAGACGGTATACAACGTTTATTAGTAAGGGGGTTTATCTATACATAATATAATATGAAACATGTATGTTTGTGAGGAAGCATAAGGAATTATTTAGTAATGCAGATGTATTATATGCTCGTAACCGACTAGATCCCCACAGGCTCGTACTGGACATCCTTCCGAGACTAGCTAAATATAATAAAAGTTGTATATCTATGTGTGTATGTATATATAATAAGAACTCTCTACCTGCGTTTGTGTTTCCGAGTGCATACAACCTGAATCTCTTCAAGGTAAGAGTGAACAGGCTTCTTCTGGGTAAGCTCACTCCATCGTAGACTTTGTCTGTGTCATCTCTGACCTAGATTAGAGTCAAGAGCAAACCCATTTGAAATTAAAAAAAAAATTCCAAGTAACCTCAAGGCCTTAAATATGAGATTATTCAAAAATAAATTGCATTAATGACTGTAGGTATAGTCATAGTTTTCATAGTGACAAAGACTTCTTTGCTATGCTTGTGAAAATTTGTAACTGTTAAGCAAAAACATGGTACATGCTCTTGTTATTTTGTATTTTACCATCTTTTGAAGCAAATAAATATAATTCTATTTTATTGTAATCTATCTGTTATAGCTTAAAATAGTTTACTAGTCTATGAGATACCAATTCCTAGAAAACTTGATGAGTGATTTGAGTTTCATAGAGTTGCAGGGACAACGACGCGCAGTCTGTTACAGTCCGATTCAAACCAGGAACTCAAACTGTAACTGTATTAAATGTTTTAATACTGTTTGTTAAAACTGTTTTTAAAGTAAAACACTAATAGAAACATAATGTTACAGGAACAAAGTGTAACTTTTTGTTAATAAGTGTGTAACAGAAATGAGCATTTGCAGGTATAATAATTGCACGATACCGTCAAAACGCTCGGCGGCGGACAGACAGACGCGGCGATGGCAAAATAGCCTCAATCCAGTCGGGATTGCGAATATTTTGGCAACGCGGCCACGTTTACCGATTCGGTTATATATATTACTGTTACACTTTTAAAATTGTTTTGGGTTAACACATTAAAAAAACCGTGCCTCGGAAAGCACGTTAAGCCGTTGATCCCGGCTGTCATTCGTGGATCTTTGACAGTCGTTACGGGTACTCAGAAGCCCGAAAGTCTGACAGCCAGTCTTACCAAGGGGTATCGTATTACCCAGTAACTGGGTTGTAGGGGACAGATAGGCAGTTGCTCCATGTAAAATACCTACTGGTATTCAGCTGCATCAGGTTAGACTGGAAGCCGAGCCCAACATAGTGGCGAAAAGGCTAGGCAGATGATGACTTTTGCCCCCAGAAAAAAATTGCCAATGAATTTAAAATCAGCCCCTGAAAACATCTTCTGGGCACATTCAAACCATAGACCTCATCGCTTTCCCCCAAAGGAGATCAAGGTCAAAAACAGAACCATTGAAAAAAAAATACAATTTAGTTATTAATAGATATAACTTGACACAAAAATATTAAGGTGCTAAAACCTACTCCATCGTTATTAATCAAACTTCCAACAGACATTTTCATAGGCTTCATAAAGGCTTGAAAACCATGAAAAACACCATCAACACAATTAATAGCCTATAAGTTGTTCCGGTAGCCTCAATACCTCCGATACCCTATTATTTACCCAAGGGTAGTATCAAGCAGTTTTTACACCCCTTTCCACATTTTATGAGTTTACCTAGCCGTAAAATCTATCTAACCAGTATTGTTGGACCCAACTGTTTACAAGGCAAAAGGGATGTTTACGGGTGAAAATAATGAATGTTTTGAAAATTTACATCACTTTATTTATGTTGTAGTTTGATTTTGATTTATCTCTGGAGATGTCTGGGATTTAAGTTTGAATTTAGAAACGGTTAAATGGATTTTTTCCCTTAGGCAAATGTCAACGATTGTTTTCGCTCAAGGAACGCATAAAAGCTTGTAGGCCCCGTGTAAGTATGTTAACAGTTAATTGCTTACACCATCAGCGAGTAATGTCAATCGCAGTGACAAGAGCTATCAAAGAGAGTACTCGCTCAACGACGCTCGCTTGGTGGGTAGAACATTCGCTGAGAGACTGACGCTTGCGTTGCGCGCTTGGTATATACATACACATACAACCCGCAAGATTTAACTTAAGACCCGAGCGGCCCCTCAAGACTCCCGCGCTGTTACATATATTCTATTTCACGAAGTCCGTTCGGCTTGGATTGTAGTAGTGACGTATCCCGACAAGCGCGCTCCCACAGCGGTGCCCCTTGCTGCCGTAGCATGAGGCTATTTTCGCGAATGTATACCGTTTTACTTCACCCATTGTTGAGTCTCTGTTGATCAAAATGTGCATGTGTACGCTCGACAACATTCATAGCCAAACGGACCTCGTGACATAGAACATCTGTACCGCTCTTGCCATCGACGCCTCAGTACCGTGTGGTTCTCAGGTTAACTATTGCGGGTTGTACTAGCGAGTAATCGCTCGTCGCCTTCGTGCACTCGCTGCTCGTTGCTCGCCAACTCGCTTTTAGCTGCTAGCTCTACTCGCTTCTAGGTAATCGCCGGTGGTTGGACAGTTGCCATAAGCACACAACCTTTTTTGACATCATTATGTCTAGGCTTCTAATTGAAAATGTGTACAGAAACGGACATAGAGATATTTTTTTGAGACGAAAAAAAGTGCTGTACCAGAGGAAAACAACACTAACGTTATTATGATAAAAGAAGGCGCCACGTGTCTTTCGATTCAAAAACAGCCGGTCGATTCTGTAAAAATCTCACCGTGAAAACTTAGGTGAAGTTAGTTTGTTTTTGCTAGGAATTGACACTATTGACAGCTCACTCCACGCTCACTTCACCTAAGTTTTCACGGTGAGATAGTTACAGAATCGCACTGCTGGAGAACGTCTGTCGGATCAGCTAATATCACAATAATATTATAAAGGCGAAAGTTTGCGAGTGTGTGTGTGTGTGTGTTTATATGTTTGTCACGCTCAAAGGGCTGGACGAAATTTGATAAAATTTTGTATGGAGTTAGCTAACACCCTGGATTAACATATAGGCTACTTTTTATCCCGATATTCCTACAGGATCGACATTTACGCGAGTGAAACCGCAGGGCGTAGCCAATCTCATGATTACTCCGACATCTCGTTGTTTGTTTTATGCTAGCACGTTTGGTGGCAACGATTTATAGGAATGAGACATAAACACTATGATACGGGAGCCACGTGGAAGAGATCAGCTGGTTATCTTGAATGTGACCTTAAAGATAGGGAGTGAAGTAATGAACTGGAAAAAATTGCGGAATTAGAGAAACATGTTTTTATTAGGCAGATTGACTGAAGAAAGCATCATCATCTAGTCTAACCGGATGCAGCTGAATACAATTATCACGGTATTTTACATGGAGCGACTGCCTATCTGACCTCCACAAGCCAGTTAGGTACTGGGTAATACGATACCCCTTGGTAAGACTGGTTGTCAGACTTTCGGGCTTCTGACTATCCATAACGACTGTCAAAGATCCACGAATGACAGCCGGGACCAACGGCTTAACGTGCTTTCCGAGACACGGTTGGGGTCTCGATATGTAAAGATGGTCACCCATCCACAGACCAACCGCGGCAAGCGTAGCTTAACCTGATTTATTTAGTCACGGGCCCCACCGGGAGTAGTAGTCAAACTACCACTCCAAAAACCCAGAACCATGTAAATCACTCGCTACATATCATACGCTGTAGTTTCAGCTTAAAACCTATGCTGAATTCCGATTCATTCTAGGATTAGTGCGGGGACCACACTGAGTTCGGATTTATCCGCGGTTGCGGATATCCCAGTGATTTGGGGCGGATATTGATGTGATATATTGATATTTAGCCGCATCTGGATTAGCGTGGAATGTGCGGAGATTATAACTGAAATTATTGTTTGAGTTATCATTGTTTTGGCGTGTCGTAGTTCGTCGAATTTGTTATAGGTATCTAAAGCTAAATGAAAGTCGCTTTTGTGTCTATCTATGTGACCGCGTTGTTTATCTAAAATACGAAACGGATTATGATGTGGTTTTCCACATTGTTTTTCGTGTCTCACTACTCTCCCACTACTGGACAAATACCTCCCCCAAGTCTTTCAAGGAACTTTTTTCCCGCGCCACCTCGAACCAATCCTCGTGGTACGCGTCCAGGTCATCTTGCCACCGCTTTCTGGGCCGACCTCGGCGGTGCGGTCCATCTTCTGACACCCATTTTGTGGAGACTTTTGCCCTTTTTTATGTGTAAAATACAACAAAATTATACGTACACTAGCAGCGCCCCGCGGTTTCACCCGCGATTCCAAAAAAAATCTGGAGAAGGCCACCCTTATCACCTAGGGGTATAAAAAATAGCCTGCGACCTATTCTCAGACCTACCAAATATACACAATTTTTTTTATATAAATCGTTCAAGCCGTTTCAGAAGAGTTCGATAACAAATTTTTATATATAAGAAGATTTATGCGAGAAATCTGTATGTTTTTTCATGTCGTAAGAACCGAGAGAAGCAGGAACGCGCTTTATAAGTGTCTTATTAAATTTGAAAATATAGGAACACCTTTTTCAAGACCTTGAAATGAAAACAAAAGTTAAAGAAACAATGCTACAAGTTCATAAAAAAAACTATTGTAATAAAAACTATCATAAATAAACAAAGAATAATTGCTAACACTCAGTAGGTACCCAGGTAAGAATGGTTAACAAAGCTTGTTTTATCCTTTGTAGGATGAGCTTAAGCCCTGGAAATGAGAAAATTGTGTAATTATAAAAGGTTGGAGAAGTGTGTAATAACACACAAGTGGACCATATTGCATGGCGGAGGACGGAGGACGTCATTCAAAGGCATGCAAAGTACTCGCAGCCAAGATAAAGTGAGACTGGGCTGGACACGTTTGCCGCATGTCGAACAAGTCATGGGTCACATCTACCACAATGTAGGTCCCAGAAAACGTCGGGCAACATCGAAGCCGACCCAGGAGAAGATGGCGAGGCGAGCTTGACGACTACAGACAGGATTGGCCCACACTAGCTCAAGACAGAGAGGAGTGGAAAGGAGAAGCAAGGCATTTGCCCTGTAGTGGGACAACAGCTAAAAATAAATTATAGATGATCTCCTTTGTGTTATCAACTTTACATGAGTAGTACACAGTGCATCAATGTAGCGATCGCTCCTAACCTAGATACGGTACTATCGATAAAAGCTGCCCTAAACATGACTGGAAGAGGCCCATCTAATCTAATATCATAAAGAGATTTTTTTTTTTTTTCGCGTATGCATGAATAAGCCTCCTCGTGTAGCGCAGTTTCTTCCGCCACTTACTCAACTGAACCGAGCGCTCGGCGCATCCTGGACAGTCACACCCAACACCTTATTTGACTGACCAATTCTTCCCTTGCGGTGGTAGGGCTAACGCCCGCCTGGTTTGCGACCACCCACCGGAGTCCGACATCAAGCAGATTGCTGTGTTTCGTCGATGCGTGGGAGTTCCAGTGCCTTAGGTATCTTTTTGGCTCGCTCGTTCCATCATAGATCTCTTCCATCGCTTTTTATCAGGCGTGATAGAGGTCATGAGCGGGCATGCAGCAATAAAAAAAATGTATTGAATGTATGTTTGTTTGGTACGCTTTCACACTCACACCGGCTAAACGGATTTGGATGAAAATTTGCACATAGGTAGACGATGGCCTGAATTAAGCCATAGTATACTTTTTATCCCGATATTCCCACGGAATCGCGACTTTTGTGGGTGACACCGCATGGCGCAGCTATTCTTATAATAACAATAAATTTAAATAACTGTGTCTCTTTTTCAAAATTGGTCGTAGTAACTAATTAAGGGCTCCCTAACCAAACGGGTTAGGTTAGGTTGCAACTGCAACTGGGGTGGTCACGGCGTGCTATGTGTTCTGGTGCGCCGGTGATGGGGAGTACTCCCCAGAGGAGGGTCCGACAAGGGACAGCCGCGGCGGGTTCACGGATGAGTGCTAACGCGTGCCCATGTTCCCGCCGTAAGCGGCAGAGGAGGACGCCGTGGAGTTTTAGTGGGTTAGAGTCCCACATAACTGCACTATCTCCCCGTGGTAGTGCAGTATGCATGAGCATTTCTCCACGATAAAAAAAAAAAAAAAAGGTTGCAACTGTGATCAAACACGCGCGAGTCGAGCTAGTTGAACGTAGTGCCGCAGCTGCCGCCGGCGAACACTACAGCGTTGGTCGCAATTAATAGGCTATTTAGGACATTAGACTGTGAATTATGTAGGGTTCGGTTAAATACTTGCCTATAATTACTATCACAACATTTGGTTGAGCCATCAAAATGGCGAAATGTGGGTCTACTAATAGGTAGGTACTCTGCCTAATATTCGGGACCCCACGATACGATACAACGCGTGATGTTGTGTTAATTCACAGCCTCTTCCAGCATCATATAATTCTTTGTTATCTCTAAAGACGGTCCATTGAATCCGACACAGAATATCGATCCCCGCAAATCCACATTCAAACTTGCTTGTGCAGGCTCTGCTCTTACAGAGAAACCGGACCTTCAGGAGGAACTCTAACAATGCAGGGCCATGCCTGGAAGAGCCTTTTGATAAAAGAGCCATTGCAGCATTGAGTTTACTTGTCCCTTCAGACGATAAATGTATGCAACAGTCATCATGTAGCTCAACCCTATTTTAGTGAGCTCAACGACCCGTCACACGACGCTACCAGATCTGCAGGATGTCTGCGTAGGCCATATACAAAATACTCAAAACCACCAAACAGCAAACTGTAGTAGCTAGTAAATAAATTATTGCCCCTATTTCAAATAATTTTGGGTTGGTCCAGCATGAAATACGTCTTTCTTATATTTATTTCCAAATAACAAAATATATATAAATAAATAAATATATATCCAATCTTATATTCATGCTTTACATACATTTGTATCCATCTTTAAAAGCTTTGATATTTATTTTATTTATTTATTATCTACTTACATAAACCTACTACTTACTTACATTTCTATTCCTTTCATCTCATTCCTTCGAAGGCCATAGAAAAATATGGAATGGATTCTTCTCACGAGTTAAAATATAATAATAGCTATTTATTCACCAAGGGGAGTAAGGCACAGATTACTTATCGAGTGTGCATTTGAGGCCCGACGCGAAGCGGAGGGCCGTAAACCACACGAGTTTAGTAATCTGTACTTACCCTCGAGTGATATATACTGCTTTATACTACACTTGTTGTACTACATTAATAAATTGCTATCATTGTCACTGGAATCACTCATTTTAACTTGTGATTTACACCGCCAAACTTTAAACTTTACCAAGAAAATTGTTTCTACAAAATACGTCAACACTCAAAAACACTCAAAACACTCAAAAACACTCAAAAACACTCAAATACACTCAATAACACTCAAAAACACTCAAAACACTCAAAAACACTCAAAACACTCAATAACACTCAAAAACACTCAATAACACTCAAAAACACTCAAAAACACTCAAAACACTCAAAAACACTCAATAACACGCAAAACCACTCAATAACACTCAATAACACTCAACAACACTCAACAACACTCAACAACACTCAATAACACTCAACAACACTCAAAAACACTCAAAGCACTCAAAAACACTCAATAAAACACAAAAACACTCAAGAACACTCAAAACACTCAAAAACACTCAAGAACACTCAAAAACACTCAATAACACTCAATAACACGCAAAAACACTCAATGACACTCAATAACACTCAACAACACTCAAAAACACTCAAAAAAACTCAATAAAACACAAAAACACTCAAGAACACTCAAAACACTCATAAACACTCAATAACACTCAGAAACACTCAATAACACGCAAAAACACTCAATAACACTAATAACACTCAATAACACTCAACAACACTCAAAAACACTCAAAACACTCAATAAAACACAAAAACACTCAAAACACTCAAAAACACTCAAATACACTCAATAACACTCAAAAACACTCAAAAACACTCAAAACACTCAAAACACTCAATAACACTCAAAAACACTCAATAACACTCAAAAACACTCAAAACACTCAAGAACACTCAAAAACACGCAAAAACACTCAATAACACTCAACAACACTCAAAAACACGCAAAAACACTCAACAACACTCAAAAACACTCAAAACACTCAAAAACACTCAAAACACTCAATAACACTCAAAAACACTCAAGAACACTCAAAAACACGCAAAAACACTCAATAACACTCAACAACACTCAAAAACACGCAAAAACACTCAATAACACTCAACAACACTCAAAAACACTCAAAACACTCAAAAACACTCAATAAAACACAAAAACACTCAAGAACACTTAAAACACGCAAAAACACTCAAAAACACGCAATAACACTCAATAACACTCAAAGACACTCAATAACACTCAAAAACACTCAATAACACTCAATACACTCAAAAACACTGTATAATGCTTTCTGTCTCATTTTCTCCCACGTTAAATCTTATAAATGTCTCTTTTTACTGTCGCTTTTGCGTTTCATAAAATTTCAAGCCGCAACAATGCCAAAGAAGTTTTCACTTCAAAAACAAAACGCGTTAGTAATGAACGCATTATTAGCCTGATTTTCAGGGCAGTAATGAAATTCCATACAATATAACTGCCTAGATTTTTGAGAAGGTTTAATGAACAGCTTTCAAGCCTTTTAGTGGGGTAGTATTGGTATACTTACTAAGCAAGTGTAGTATAACCCTTACACGTTCATAACTATTCCAAGACACTAAGAATGATTTTTTTTATTTTTATCTGTTGATTTTGGTCTAATTTAACATAAAAGTAACACAGAATAAAAAAGTTGAGTGTTTTTGAGTGTTTTTGAGGCGGGGACGTATATGTCCCAATATGCGTCAAGGTAATTTTTTTTATATGTATTGCAGCAAAGATATACTCAAACATTTTGATTGTAAAATAAAAACAAACTGTGGTAGAAAATACAAATTATTTAATATAAGAAACTCATTTATAATATAAAACATAAAATTTAGTGATATTCAGCAAAACAATTACGTTCCGAAGTGTAACACAGGTGGACATTACATGTAGAGCATACGTTATTTGTCCTATTCTCTACACGACTTTTTGCACATTGTACGCATCTTTTCCTATTGCTTACTTTTAGCATTGTATGTGAAGTATTTCCACGTTTTTGTGTAAAATAAATTCGCTTTTTCGTCATTACTACTGACGACAAAGCTCTTTGTCGAGACGAAAAATTGCTAATAAGTGAACGAGCTACTACTTGGCGAAATTCTAGGCTTGAAAGCATAGTTCCTTCAACACGTTTTGCTGCGTGTAGCTTGCAATAAACTATGTACGAATTATTCATCGCAATATCCAGTAAGTCAAAAAATAGTCTTAGGTAGTATTTTATTTTTGCCTTTCTGTCCACTTCGTAACACACTTTTTTTTGGTCCATCAGATCGACCCCACCCATATTTTTATTGTACTTTACAACAACTTCAGGGCACGTTATATTTATCCTCTCCCCACTACCATGTACACGCCTCTTGACTGTCGCGGTTGGTATAGGTGACAAGAAATTTGTCAATAAAAACACGGATTTATTATCCATCCATTTTATGAAAGATATTCCTTTGCTGCTGACCGCGTAAATGTCTCCACGATTCATACTTTTGTCAGTTGGCACATTTTTCGGAATATTTTTCCTGTTTGAGCGTACTGTTCCACAAGCTTTTATATCCATATTCGACAATGTATACTGAAGATTAGGGGAATTAAAAAAATTATCAAAATACACTTCACAACCTATACCCTGTAAACCTTCACACAATTGCAACACAACCGATTCACCCAATCCAGTTTCAGTACCACAATTTTTTTTTCCTGTGTACAGATCAAATTGAAAAAGATAGCCTGTAGAAGAATCTGCTCTGCACCACATTTTGAACCCCCATTTTATTGGCTTGTTTTTTACATATTGCCTCATTATATTGTGGCCTTTGAATTTGATCATGTGTTCGTCAACTGCCTGGGATTTCGTATTACTCATAGCGTTTTGAAAAGCTTGGTTGAAGTGATCTAGAACAGGTCGTATTTTGAATGCCCTATCATAAGAGGGACTGGATCTATTCGGTTCATTAGAATTGTCGCTAAAATGCAAGTTTCTACGTATTTCTTCAAAGCGATTTATAGGCATGACATTAGCGATGTATGGAACTCCCATGTCTGGATCTGTAGACCAATAACTCCGAAATGTAGGTAAGCAATGATATCCCATCACAAAGTTCATGCCAAGGAAGGCTTTGGCTTCTTCATTAGACACAGTAAAAGATCGGCCATTTTGTTCGGCGTAACGTATTGATTCAGGAACAACAATCGTATCAATGAATTTTTCGAAGTCTCCAACTGCATTGAAAATTTTTACAGGAGTCAGTTCCATATCAGTAGTGTATGTGGTATCTAAAATGTGCACCTCACCAAAGTTATATTCATGGTTCTCACGAAAATTGTGTGGTACATATGAGTTTTCCCGCCAATTGAAAAGTGTAACGGTAGTACTCGGCTGCTGAGATTCCATGACGTTCTCTAATTGAGATGCTGAACTTGGTTCAATTACAACAGTCGACATACCAGCATCCATATCTTGCGCTAAAAATGTTTGGTCCTCTTCATCAAGGGGTAAACCGTCCTCGTCGTCACTGTTGTCAGCCAACAAGACTTCGAAAATATGTTCCTCCCGCAGCGAAAATTCTCGATGCCGATTTGAAGACATTTTCTGTAATAAAATATATAAAAATAAGAATCAATAAAATGTTTGTAACAACTAATGAGTTCGAAGCAAAAGTTTCCTTTGATGCATATTGGGACACCCGCGTCCCTTTAGATTTTTTCACATAATATGCTTTACATTTACTAAGAAAACCAAAAATAAGTGATAAAATGATAATTGTACTTACCACTAAATATGACTTTGAAGAAAAATGACCGCAAGAAGTAACTATTTATCAATAAAATAATTTTCAATGTTGACGTTTAGCGAAAATACTTTTCACTTTTCGCGCCGCCAACTTTTCTGAGAGATATCTTTTTTTTTAAGTGTTACCAGCGCGTAAATTCGAAAACCTACCATGAATTAAAAAAAATAAAATATAAAAATGGTTTTACATTTCTAGTGTAGCTGTAACTCGTGAAAATTGTGTGGGGACAAATGTGTCCCATATGCGTGAAAGGGATAAATGTCTCTTTTTACTGTCGCTTTTTCGTTTCATAAAATTTCAAGCCGCAACAATGCCAAAGAAGTTTTCACTTCAAAAACAAAACGCGTTAGTAATGAACGCATTATTAGCCTGATTTTCAGGGCAGTAATGAAATTCCATACAATATAACTGCCTAGATTTTTGAGAAGGTTTAATGAACAGCTTTCAAGCCTTTTAGTGGGGTAGTATTGGTACACTTACTAAGCAAGTGTAGTATAAACGTTATTTATAGTAATGTTAAAACGTTAAATATACGTTCGGTATTCGTTGCGGTGCTGAAAATTTAAATACGTATTAACATAAGCTGCTGCTAAAGAAATGTTGACGGCTTATTCTGTTATACTATATTTTGACGCGATGATTTTCGAGCCCCTAGTCCATGTGATGGAAACTGGTTATCACAATCTATAGACACTTGCTACTCAAAGAGGCCTTAAAGAGGGACTCAAAATATTTTTTGTCTCCACTTTACCTAAATATACTCCTATTATAATAAATCAACTGATATGGGCTAAGCATTCAAAGGCTAAGCTAAGAATTCAGAATTTTATAAGCTACTAATTTACTTGCCTTGTAAGTTGGTATGTATTGGTCAAGTCTTGTAAGCTGAATTAAAACACTTTCTCTTAATCTACGTAGTTGAAATTTTACATGTCGATTTCGTTTCGAAGAGAGTGCGTTTTTATGTTGCATGACCTGATTCTACACCCAAGATTGGCTCCAGACGAAAGAACTCCTTAACAGTCAAAGGTACAGACACGAAGTTTAACATACGCATGTAATTATGACAGTCCGCTCTAAAGTCGCTGCACCCAGGATTGGCTCCAGACGAGAAAACTCCTCAGCAGTCAATAGCAGAGAGAGATTTTTACTATACGCATTTAATTATGATAGCCAATTCTAAAGTTCACCTTGATCTGTCTACTGCACCCAGTTTTGATTCCAGAAGAGGGAACTACTCAGCGGTCAACAGCACAGGCACAAAATTTTATATACCTACGCATTTAATTTTTCAATACCCTCAAATGTGTTTCATTTGAAAATTGAGGTACCTGAGTTTTATAACCTCAATTTTCGTCGATAAATCTCAATTTACAATTTAATGATGTGATTCAAACAACGACTGCAGGAAAAAGTGGTGAAATATAAAGTTGAAACCTTCAAAATACAGATAAATGTATTACTGGTTCCCTTTAGTGAGTGATTGCATAAGAATTTAATCAGAACAGGGTTTTTTTTACACTTTCATCTGATAGGTTTGAAACAGAGATTACCTACATACTGCTGCTACGTTTGTGCAGTATCTCGCAGTAAGATAGTCGGTTCCGTAGTCCGTAGACACTAGGGATTTCCTCAAATCCTGGTCTAAGCTTTGTTAAACCGTCTCCTTGCCGTCTCCAGTGTTTGCAAATATAATAGTACAATGTATCTTTGTGACATCAAGTTAGGTACAGACGCTAGCACATCAAGCTACTACAATCTGTCAAATTTCTTTAATAGATTTTCAACTTTATCGCTAAAGCATAAGGTTCAAAGTTGATTGGGAAAATTTTACAGTTTCGGGTAGCTTGATGTGCTGGTGTCTGTACCTTCGTATCACTTGACTAAATGGTTTCGGAGAATTGTGCTTGTCATGGTGTGTCATTTGTTTAACTGCTTAGGGTTCCAGCTCCTCATAAAGCCATTCTCGCAAAGGCTCCATGAAGTGTACCTACTTCAAGTGGCGATTGATTTAAAATAAAAGATAAGCTTGGTGAAACCGAGACTGTTCAGGTGATATCTAAAATAATTTCTCGTCTGTATAATTATCAACATCAAGCAGAAAGTAAGCATGGTGACAGATATGACGAGTGATGACTTTTCGCACACAAGAGCCCGTTCATTGGAACAATGTATCTTCCCGACCGATTTTGGTCACGGTGGCCAATCTCAACTGAGACAAGCCAGAAGATATTATAGTGCACAAGTGTGTGAGTAAACACAGGTGCACTCTCAAAGTCAAAGTCAAAGATTTATTTGCCGTTAAATATGGTTACAGAAGTTCTTAAAAAGGTATTACAGTAGCTTAACATATTCAATCATAAAATAATGACATGCAAATTTTTGTTACAATAAGATTATTTAAATTTAAGCTGAAGGAATTCTTTTATATTATAGAAAGGATTCTCAATTAACCATCTGTGCAAAGCCCTTCTAAAGCGGACCATTGGTAGTTCTTTAATTTCTCTCCCTTTCTCTCTCTTCCTTCACTCTCATAGTCCGATGGGATGGCAATCCGACACGACTGAGGAGAGATCAGGCGCAGGACCAACGGCTTTACCTGCCATCCGAGACACGGGAGCTTCACACCATCAACTGTTACCGAGACATTCCTAATGAAAAAACCCAAAAAGACTTTGCCCGACCCGGGAATTGAATCCAGGACCCCACGCTCAGCAATCGTGCTTGCGACCACGAGACCAACGGGGCAGTTACTTTGGGACAATAACAGACTAATAAAAACAGCAATATCCTAATGATCGGTTATTGGATATATAATGCAAGATATACATTATATTTTATTTTATTGGATATAAAATTTAAGATAAGATATAATGTAAAGTCAGCGTACCGCTTAAATTGTCCGTATATTCAAATCATAACTGTCACTCCACTGTCACTTCCTCACTGACATGTCTAAAAATGTTTCTTCAATATTTTAGTATCCCTAGGGAGGTATATTCAGCGTTACAACGTTTTTTTTTAAAGTAGTCGCCAGTCTTTTTTTATTCAATTTGGCTGGTTGCCAAGTTAAACGCACAAATTAGATCCTTTGTAGCCTGTTAGCGTAGTCTATTGTTTTTGTTTTGTCCAAAGTGAGCGCTGAAAGTTTCAATAAATTGTTTTGCTATCCTAGTATTTTTCTTATTGGTATTTGCTTCAGTAATTTGGTTGTCATGGTATGGGCATGTGATGCGGAGGAATATGGAAATTGCCTTGAGGAAAGTTTTGAGTATGAATGAGTAGGGGTAGACCAAAGAAACATTGGATGTACTGTGTGAAAGACTGATGGAGAAGTAATGAAGAAAAATACATGTTGCGCCGACCACATATACATTGAAATAAGGACAAGAGAATGTTGATTTGCTTCAGTAGCTTCTTGCGGAAATATTGCCTTGCATTCTGCATATTCTAATTGGTTATTAATTATAATTATTAAGGGGACTACATGACCTAGAGCGCGGTCACTGTCGGACTGCATGGAAAAGAAAGAGAAGCGCGATGACACAACCGTGGTAATTTATTGCAAAATATGACGCAAATATTTATTTATAAAAAATCTATTGTTTGGGCTTAAAAATTAAAACACTAGTAGGTACTTTAGTATGTTGCTTGTAGAATAATCTGGCAAAATATCGGAATGATTGTAGGTATGTATTATATTTCTTAGTTTTTTATTTTTGCTCGGCTCCCAAGAGATTTAGCGTGATGTTAGATGAGCCTGTAGTGTTCCTCAAGAATTGGGCCATCAAATGCAAAAAGATTTTTTCAAATCCGACTGGTAGTTCAGATTAGGGCGTTCAAACAAACAAACTCTTCAGCTTTAAGATTTTTCAGCGTCAAGTCATAAAAACGGATCGAAGCAGGGAAGCTGGTCGCTAGTAGCGAATAAAGGTCCAAATAGAAAACGGTTTGCCTGTTCCAACGTTAGTTCAGAAATATTACAAAATGCAATCTCCCTAAAGTTCTAATCTCGTAAACGTATGACATTCTGGTTTGAATTTACATTTCCCTGCAATAAAATAATACTAGAATGAAAAGTGGCATGGCCGGAGGTACTCTGTGTGTACATAGAGAGTACAGTCACGATCACTGAGTTTGTTTCGCCATTTCTTCTCAGAGGTAGTCTTATTTGATATAAATATTGACTCAAATTAGCTTACTTTTTAAAAGTGATTCCGATATCCTAATTGCCTACAGACTATATGTACAATTGGTCGGGAGACACCCGGCAGGAACGAAGTTCAAAATGAAAATCCAAAATGGTGGGTGTTAAAATTTGAAAATATTCGAACGCCGCATCTTGGCTTTTCATTTTGACCTTATTATGGGCTTAGCACCCCGAAAATCATGAAAACGATACCCATGACGAAAAAATTGAAATTATTTGCAGCCGCCATCTTGGATTTTAATTTTGACCTCACTATCGGCTTCAGCGTCCTCGAAAACCATGAAAATTATATCTCTCACTCGTTGAATATGAAAAAAAATCGCCTAGAATAACGATTTATCGTTACGTGACGATTTCTTCAAGTTTACTCCTACAGCAAGGTCAGTTAAAGAACTTCGTTCCAATTAATATTGCAAAATTCAAAAATGATTTTTCATGGGATCACGACTGTTACTTTACAACTATGAAACCTATTTCATAGAATGGGTTCTAAGTTCGTAACTACATAAACTTACAATCAATACAGCAGAAGAAAATAACTGATAAAGTTGTTAGGTGTATACATATTAGTGCTCGTGAGTGTACCTATATGTTCTCTAGTCCTTATCTAAATATGTAGACCGTATCTCTTGGGACTGAGCTAGAAATTTCCGAAATGTAGACACAAACAAAAGAAGGAAAACATGTCATAGTTACGTGCTCTAATAAATGATGTCTGATTTATTAACATAATAAAGTGGTTACTAGGTTCAAAGCTTATTTTAGTTACCCCTAAAATATTTTATAGAAATACTTTCAGAAGGAAAAATCGTTTACATTAGTGCGATCTAATTGCAATTACTGGAAATGATAATGGTAAAAGTTTAACTTTTGAATATTTTGCCTTTTTATTAATTGTTATAGAATGGGCCTAGCACGAACTTGCGATGTAATCGTAATGAAAAGATTTTTTTTTGCTCGTCGGTTACGCCCACCAAATATTGTGGCATATCAAACGTATGATGATTTGTTCCTTATGATCTATTTTGATTGCAGTTCAGTGGTAGTAATAATTATACTTCGTTTAGGTAATAGAAATACGATCATAACCAAAAAAACACTAAAAGAGCTATTGTTTATGTCGGCCTTTCGGTATTATAATTTAGTAAAATAGTGCACTGTGCAGTGATAGATAGGGTGTTTTGAAATCAAAAACCACAAAGAATGTTGTAACAAAGCATGTTTATATCGTCCATACCAGGAATTGAATCAATTACCTAGTTTGGAAGCCAAGGGAAATATTCAAAAAAAAATGAGAGCACTATCAAAAATAAAACTTGTGGGGTCGGGGGACCCCCGGCAGGAGCAAAGTTCAATATGAAAATCCAAAATAGTGGCTGCCAAAATTTCAAAATAACGAAAAATTTTTCGCAACCGCCATCTCGAATTTTTATTTTGACCTCACTATTGGCTTCAGCACACTCTAAAACCACGATAACGACGCCTACGACGGAAAAATTTAAAACTTTTGCAACCGCCACTTTGGATTTTCATTTTTCCCTAACTATCGGTTTTAGCTTCCTCGAAAACCATGAAAACAACACCCATGATGAAACTTTTTTAAATTTTCGCAGGCGTCACCTTGGATTTTCATTTTGGCCTCACTATTGGCTCCAGCACTCTCAAAAACCATACAAACTCTCCCTAACTCTTTCTATTTCAATATATAATAAAATGTCACATGGGGGGGAATGTCACATAACTCTTTATCGTCACGTGACGATTTCTACCAGTTCACTCCTACCACAAGCTTCAAAAATTTTCAAAAATATTTTTATTACACTTTCGTAATTCCAGTTACACTTTATTTAAAAAGTCGACCATTTTAAATGATAAATTGGTTACTTTTTTTTAGGTGTAATACGATTAATAGACGTTACAATAAGGGGCCATTGATTAATTTCGAAATTAATCATTCGTTTCGCATTCCTATCACAGCTCACAGGACAATGTTTAGGTGTATCGTACTCACATTCAAAATAGCTTCCCATTTTTATTTCCAGCAATCAATCTGCCTAGCATTTTCCCAACTATATTGGGGTCAGCTTCAGTCTAACAGGATGCAGCTGAATACCAGTATTTTACATGGAGCGACTGCCTAGCTGACCTCCAAAACTCAGTCACAGGGTAATAATTATAATATACAATAATAACCCCTTGGTAAGACTGGTTGTCAGACTTTTTGTGCTTCTGACTACCAATAACTACTGTCAATGATCCATGAATGACAGCAGGGACCAACGGCTTAACGTGCTTTCAGAGGTACGGAGGCGTGTAGTTATGTAAAGATGGTCACCCATCCACGGATCAACCGCGGCAAGGATAACTTAACCTGATCGAGCGCGCGTGCAGCTCCTTTACCTATTAACATTTTAATATGGAAACATTGTAAAAAAAATATATATGTATAACCGTGGAGTTTCTTGCTATCTCAATAGGAAACGACTGATTGAAACCATGCACCCAGTTTCTTACGTTTCATAAGTAGCAAAGTTTCATAAGTTAGCGCAATCAATTATTAAAATCCAAATTTCCAGCTTTGTCAAAATTTAATTTTACCTGTTGTTCTTTAGTTTAACAATAAATGGTTACAGCAATATCGTACAGACGCTTAAACTCATAAACTGTGTTTATTAAAACAGAGTTGAGTTCATATTTTCATTGGCCATTTGCGAACGATGAAATACTCAACTTCCAACTTTTTGTTGGACGGAAACCAGTCACTGGAATATATGAATCGTGGATATTCTAATCTTATTTAGCTCAGTTATGTTTCCCTTATTTTTGGGGTCCACTTTCAGTCTTACCAAAAAGCCACTGCAACAGTAGTTTTATATCCAGAACAACTAGCATTCAAGATACGTGAATTCTAATCACCAGACTGCACCTCCAAATGCCTATTTGGGCACCCTATAAAATAAATGTACCTAACATTTAATTTTATGTTTCTTTAATTTGGATTCTACAACATCGTATTTTATAGGGTTTAAGTGGCAATTGATTTTGAATAAGAATAGTCTAAACCTCGACTTTCAACATTTTTTTTATTTATTTATTTTATTTTATAATTTATGTACACACAATAGAAAGTAAAATACATAGGGATAAGACCGATATACCGTTGGAGGCCTTCCAACGCTACATCTTCCAGTACGCGGTCGCCACTCCAGAACCTTTCGGCCCCATCGGCCATCTGTTCTGCGAGCAATGTGCCCTGCCCACTGCCACTTAAGTTTGGCAATTCTTCGGACTTTTCAGGTGCTATCTAGAGTTTCTCGTCTTTATAGTTATCATCATCAAGCAGAAAGGAAGCATGGTGCATATCGACCACAACCTGTTACCATGAATTCTGAGGCGACAAACTCACAGACGTCCGTGGCTCCTATTGATAATAATTAAAACTACCACCTCCGAAGGTCCTAGCTCTCAGCCAACAATTGAGCCGCGTTATCTTTGTACCGCCAGCCTCCTAATACCAATGGCGAAAGTTATTCGTTCAGCAATTACAATACGGCACCATTTTGTCTTTTTCCTTCAAAACTTTTATATCCGGCTTGGAAATATGGCAGGGATTGTATTCAATGGAGATACCCAGGTGCCAGTCACTTGTTGGAACGACGCATCAGTTTTGGTGCGATTGTCTTTTGTCCTAATGAGTTATAAGTTAATAAGTTAACCTCAGTTGCCGAATGAAAAACATCTATAAGGTCATTTAAAATTAGAACTTAGGGTATACGACTATCCCCCTTACTAATAAAGGTTGTATAGCGTCTGTATAGTTACACAACGCTTTATCTTCTTCTTTCGAAAGTCAAATTACAGACGACTGAAAGAGAGAAATCGGTGTGTAACTAATCATCTGATATAATACGTTTATTAGTAAAGGTGGATAGATTGTTAGTCCCACTAGGTACTGTAGAGATTATGATCTGCATGATTTGTGGCATGCAACCTTTTTGGTGATTATAACATAATATTATAAGATAAACGCCATAAAAATTGAGAAGGAAGAAAACAGTAGATTTGACTGACAAGCAAAGTGAGAAGAAAAGATATTTAAAAACCGTGAAACGATTCCGTTATAATCATTGACTTATATATTACTAGGTAATAGGTAATACTAATGGCGGTAAGTACTACCGCCTTTACCAAAAGCCCCAGGTCAAAAAGTTCCAGCACTAAATACTTATACTTAGCTAGAAAACATTCACAGTAAGGAAACCAATATGGCGCCTAAGAAAACATAAAACTACATTGCTTTTTAAACCGTCGCCTGCGAAGCGATCCGTTCTTTAATACAGGGACGAATCTAGGGTGGGGGGTGCGGAATAACATAAAATAGGAGTCCTATGTTATACATATTATTCCATGGAATGTGTCCTATGATAGGACAATTCCCCGAAGGCTTAGACATGGCACACCCACATTTCGCCAGTTATGTTTATGTCCCAGTCCACACACCTCCTCCCCTGCGGCCCCACCGCGTCCGCCATCGGTGGCGACCCCTTCAAGGCCGCCGAAGGTAGGGAGAGCGGCGTACCGCAATACCGGTACTCCTCTCCCGCCGCGGCCTCCAACCCTCAGCCCGCCTCAGTTGCGATGTTGCATTAATGGCACCGCAACCTACGTGTTGGCCGCTACGTCGTCGTCAGCTTATCGGCAAAAGCCCTGACGAGCGGCCCCTCCTCGGGTTCGTCCTCGCTTCACCGTGAGTGACCAAGCCACGGCTACTGAGCCCCCCCGCCTCGACAGTGCGGGAACCTACTTAGCTTATCCTGTCCTAATATTAGGCAACCATCTTACACAAGTCCTTCCAGGAACTCTTCCCCCGCGCCACCTCAAACCAGCTCACACATAACATATTATGTTATTAAATTTCCGCACCCCTAGTTTGCTCCCAGTTCAGCCCTGTAACCCGTCCAATTTAAATATTTCACAGCTAAAGATCGAACGATCCTGTTTCGCTATTGATAAGAAAAGAAAAAGAAACAGGAAAAGATACTGATTTTCCAATCTAGGGGCAAAAAAACATAGCCTTTGTGACAATATGTACGAGTATTTCAAAAGAATAGGTTACTTTCTGACAAAGAATAATGACGATATAAAACATTATACTATACTTGTTTTCATGATATTTTGATGTCAAGCGGTTGTTAAGAAAATTGCCGTGAATAACGCGTTTGGTAAGCAACAACACCCACTCCCAAAACGGTGAAGGAAAACATCGTGAGGAAACCGGCATGTCCTGGAACCAAAAAATAGAAGACATGTGACATCTACCAACCCGCACTGGGCCAGCGTGGTAGATTACACACAGCCCACTCCTTCTCAAAGGGAGGAGGCCTGTGTCCCAGCAGTGGGAAAATTATGCGCTGATTGTGCTAATACCCACTACCTTGTACGCACACACTTCACGGGGCGGCGCATCGTATGCGAAGCACATGCCCTGCAATTCGAGTACATACTTGGTCTATTATAATGCACCTCAATACGCGCTTGTTCGTGAAGTTGCGGACATCAGCCGGTCGATTCTGTAAAAATCTCACCGTGAAAACTTAGGTGAAGTGAGTTTGTTTTTGCTAGGAATTAACACTATTGACAGCTCACTCCACGCTCACTTCACCTAAGTTTTCACGATGAGATGGTTACAGAATCGCACTGCAGCTCAATAAAAAAATAATACAATACCCACTAGAGGAAGTGAACTTTTCTATACTTGGCCACTAAGAAAGGTAGCCTGCGAGGCTTTTTTTTTATTGGGTAAGAAGTTATACAAATAACTTCGCCCGCTTCATGTCAGATTTTTACTGACTAAAACCCACCCGTGTTCCTTCAGTTGCTTGTGTCAGGGGTAAATCTCTCGAACAACCCGTGACCTTGGCAGGAGGTTGCGGGGCTGAAGCCCTGGGTGTGACGGACATTCATGTACTACCACTGGCCGTATCTTTTTGTACATTAACTTAGAAGTTTAATTTTTTCACGGCTTCAAAGGACCGCAGACCTGTGTACATGGTTTTCATTTCAATTTGATACCTTTACGCGTTCTCGAGATAAAGGGTCTTGACCAGACAGATGGACGGGCGGACGGACAACAAATAGTTCCGTTTTTTCCTTTTGAGGTACGGAACCCGATAAACAATTTTTGGCTTCGCCTTTTTTCAACACCCACTTTAAGACCGTCACCATTTCCATATCGGTACAAACACAGAAATACACAGAACATAAACCTATATCAATTAATTAAAATCCATCCTAAGTTCCATTTAGTGCCCTCATTCCAGGAGCACTAAACCAACTAATACTAGAAAGGTTTAGTGAGCAATGAAGAAACTGAACGTTTATGACGTCATGAATCTTACGTATTACCTGCTACTGCTACACTTTACTTTGTAGACGTTTTATGTGAGGAACAAGGGTAAATGGGTGATTTATATAAGAATAGGTCTGGGTTGAAATTTTTATGCGATTTTTTGCAGCTATTCAATAGCGATACAGTCGCAAAAAGAACGCGATACTGTCACGATTCTGTTGGCCTGTCGCTGGTCGTACACGTTCGCCAACCTAAAATAGGGATGAACATACATCACGACGTCAAATTAACTTTCTTTACACCCTTAGTAAATTCAGAAAATGTTCCACTACAAAATGGACGACAAAAATATGAAGAGAACTTTTTGCCTCAAAGGAAAGGCCATAATATATTTAAAAAAAAACGGCCAAGTGCGAGTCGGACGTACATTTAACACCACATATTTTTTTTTAATCCTTTGTCAAAAATCCCCGAAAAATCCACGCTTCTTGTATGGAGGGTATACGGCCTTTTAATATATGACTTTACTCATTTTTTTTTTTTTTGTTATAGCGGGTATATAGTACACGTTTAGTAAAAATTTCAAATGTCTACCTATTACGGTTTGAAAGATACAGCCCTATGACAGGCCGCCGGATGGACAACGGACCCTTAGTAATAGGGTCCCGTTGGCACCATTTGAGTACGGAACGGAACCCAAAAAACTAATAATTTCCTCACGTACATTATACGTTGAGTTAACATGACAAGAATATTTACGAATTTAAACGACTTCGCTTCTCTTGAATTCGTGTGTCGAATTTATCAGAGGGGCAATTCTCGTAATTCTAAGAACGTTCACAGACTGCCGGTCGATTCTGAAAAATCACACCGTGAAAATTTAGGTGAAGTGAGTTTGCTTTTGCTAGGAATTGACACTATTGATAGCTCACTCCACGCTCACTTCACCTAAGTTTTCACGGTGAGATTTTTACAGAATAGCACAGCTGATCTCTGTTTCAATCTGTCAAAAATACGTCTAATTTCTCTAATTTGTCAAGATTTTGACATTGATTTTCACTGAGATGAGACTGAGGCTTGAATTTGAACGTTTTTTTTAAAAAATCAAAAATCAAAAGTCATGTATTCGAACTAGGCTGAGAATCAGCACTTTTCAAACGTCAAAATTACAAAAGGCAGTCCCCCAAAACGCCCGCCCTTCACCACTTCCTAGTGCTTTCGCTGGGGAGAAGAAGTGGCGCAACAAACTCCCCAGCAGCACAGCTGTCTATTCAGTTAGAAAATACTTGATTTTAACAATACTAGATTTAAGAACGAGAATTTGCCTTCAGGCATTTCAGGTTTTGTCGTTTGTTCTTTTTTACCAAAATACAGACTTACTACGAATCTTAATACTAATAACCAAACAGCTGACATCAGAATCTAAACCCACAAAAAAGTACTAGAAACACAAAGAGATCTTAGAGCCGGTCGTACGCAACAAAATAAACAACCATGACGAAGTATCATTGCTCCTATAAATTTCTCTGAAAACTAAATAGACTCCATTATTTAACGTGGTCTTATAGCCGCCTTGGTCTCTTTTATATTGGCTTTGGAAACGGCTAGGTTAGTCTTTCAACGTTTCATGGACGACTTGAGGTGTAAACGGAACCGTATTTTTCATTTTAGCACTGCTGAAAGCGGATTGTTGCACTTTTCTGGGATGAGGTTTTTATCTGTTTTTTTGGTTTTTAAGTATGTATGTGTCCTTAAAAAAGGTGCATATGATTTTGTATGACTTGATTCAAAAGAGTGTCCTTGGCGTTTTTTGCCCGTTCTTCTACATAGAGATCTACGTTTTGGAATGGGCAACTAGCTTCAACTTTCTGACTGACTGACCGACTTTTTGACAGTTCAAAAGTGCCTGTAAATGGTTTAATTGTAATAATTAATGCTTTTGGTTGAAGTTTATGGAAACTTGATATTTTTATAACAAGTAAAGTTAGCTTGTGGTGAACACAAAAGTTAATACTTGTAATGTTTCAAAATGTAAAAACTATTAGTTTATAGATCGTGACTTTATTTTTGTATGTTAGTTAAGGGGGATAGCCCGTAAAATTCAAATTTACTTATGTTTTTTGCAATTTGGAAGTCAGTGTCAACTTCTATGTTGATTAAAATATATTTCGCGACAGTAATAAATATGGCTTTTCAGAATTATAATAATTAGAATCAGCAAAAGTGTCATGATTTGATGAAATAGTCATTTAATAGTGTAATATGAACTTAGATGTATTGCTGAATCGAATGATAATAAATCTATAAAGCCATATAACCGTATTTAGATCAACATGCAACCTGATACTGACCTACAAATTGCAGAAAACGTAAGAAAATTTGAATTTTGCAGGCTACGCTGAAGCTTTCGCCTTAAACAACGAATGTATCCAACCATAGACGCGCAAATTCTTCCTCAAAAGCCCAACATTAAATGCCCACAGCTGGCGTTAAATCATTGTGTATAAACTAGACAAAGATAAGTCCCCGTACGCTGAATTTATATCCCACAGTAAAAAATGGATCCCCTTGCGTCGGTTAAACTGAGATACATTTTGCGGGATTTTATATTGTCCTTCTTTTCTTATCTTCAAGGTTGTAAAGCTAAGAGTATGAGTAGGTTTGTTGGGTGGTGGCAATTTTTTGTCGACTTATGTGTCTTTGGTAAGATTGGCGATTTATTTGCGAAAGAGCATTAACTTAAAATTAGACTTTTAAAACTTCCTACAAAAGCAAATATTCTGTAATGTTATGTGTGGAACAGTTTGGGAAGTCAATACTATGATAAAATATTTAGGACTGCTTAAAAAAATTACACTTTCAAATAAAATTACTATCAGCAAAATCGGTTTAGAAACTTATGTTAATTAAAAATTTAAAATACTACTTAGGTACATTAAAAAAAATTTGAGGTCATTTTTGTACTGCCAAAAAACCTAAAAACCAGTAAAAAATTGTCCGCTTCGTTGGCAACAGAAAAAGTACCCGAAAAGCTGGCAGCATTGCCACGTTGTATGGCAATCCCGATTCTTCGGTCAACCGGCGACCAACCACTTGATGAGCACTCGGACCTCATGCCCAAATGGCTCGAACTTATAAATTCCAATGAGATTGGAATATTTGCGCCGTTTGAGGTTTACCGCACCTGCAGCAGCTCTGCACGTCATGCTAGGAAGATGTTGTATTCCACACCAAAAGCCGACCTAACTTCCAAGGCATTACGGCAATTCCGTCTGGTCTCTTTCTACAGTTGCGTGCCAAGCCATTGGGTTATAGCTATAAAAGTCAGCACCCTGGTGACAGAGTATGACGGATGATGTCATTGATGCTGGCGTAGCGTGATATCTGGCCTGTGCTCTTTCTGCAGGATAGGCCATAGTGTCCGTGGCAGTCGACACCTTCACTGCATTGGCAGATATGCAGAGACACGCAAGGAGCACCCAGACAAAGACAAGTAGCGAGCCAGAAGGTAGGTCACCAAATATAGTGCCTATGTTATTATTAATTTTATTTAAATAATAATATAATTAATATTATAAGTTGCTTATAAAAGAGTCCCTTACTGGATGAACATATTAGATTTTTTTGCCAGGAATTAGTAACAACCACAACAGAATTCGTTCCTTTTTCATTCCGAAACTAATAAATTTCTCCCAAACTCGCCATCGTTTCCGTAAGAGGTGTTCCGACAGCCAGTATTGTATCCACCAATTTATTGGAAGGCGTGGATCAAAACAATATTAGACCGGCACTGTCCTTTGGACCAACGAAGCGGTAAATTGAACTCTGTAACTTCGTGGTATGTTGTGTTTGTCCATGAAAGCAGAGGCTGTTAGGACACTTTTGTTCCTGAGCCTTAAATCGTTGTCGAACACTTCCAGTCTTATAAAATGCTTATAAATAAATTTATTTAACGTAAAATTTTGAGCACCAATACTTGAGTCCGACCGAGAATTGGAAAACGGTTATCTCGGCCGAAAATTGTCGAAAACTGAAAATCAAATACAGACTAGGTGGAGCGATGATGATGGTGTAGAGTTGCTGGCAGGATAACAGTTGAAAAAAAATAAAACAAGCGAAATAACTCTTCGTCTGAAACTCGACAATAATTCGACACGTGATTTCAAGATAAGCAGATATTCTGGTCAAGTTAACGTAAAGTATACTTGAGTAGAGACTGCATTGGCAAACGTAAGGCAGGACGCCCTCAGGTTAGGTGGAACGACGATCTTCGCAGGGTGGCTGGTAGCAGCTGGATGAGAGTTGACGAGAACTGAGTTGAATGGCGTGCAATTGGAGAGGCCTATCTCCAGCAGTGGACTGCTATAGGCTGATGATGATGAAAATGTAATTCGGTTGGATTCTAACCAATACATACTAACAGATACACATACCTAAAATAACTCTAAACCGAGCGATTTGAACGTTCCGCAAAGGAGTACTCGGAAGTCTTCGTAAACTGCTCCTATTGGTGCTTCTTTGATGACTTCATTGAGGACCTCTCATTGGCCGTCCGAAGATGACGTGCTAATTTTGATTGTCGGTGCGTAAGTAGGTATCCCAAAGAAAAGAGCGCCTAAAGCTTGTGTGATAGCAACACGCAGGTTGACAACATCATGCGTAAACACACATTTCACAATAGGACAGACAGGGTGCTCTTTGAAGCTTATTAAAGGGACAATAAACCTAAGGAGTGAATAATTTCGTATCAATTACGTACCAATTTCTTACAAAAAATATCCTGAGCTTATTTCGTCTCAATTTCAATAAGAATCGTCCTACAAATACTAGAAATAGAAAATAAAGAATCAAATATCGACTCCGTATAATCGTTTTATCGCCATTTTCGAGGCCATGTCTTCCCAAGGGATCAGTGCCACAAAATATACGTAAACAGAAGGTCCATAGAACGAGAGGAGTTTGGCTTCCGCACATATAGACATGTTATGTACATACAGAGATCCTCAAACAAATGAGTGAAGTGTATCCGTGGAGTATCTTGCTCGTGCTTCTCTATAGGAACCTACTACGCTTTGGAATAGGCAACTGTTTCATCTTTCTGACTGACCAACACCTTGACAATTTAAAAGTGCCTGTAATCAGGGCTGATTTTTCAATCAATAAATATTTTTTATTCAAAAATTCAAAAATATTCTTCGGCTAAAATAATAAAAATGTGAAAGTTAATAATATATGTTTGGATGTTTGTTACCCAATCACGTAAAAACGGCTGAACCGATTTGGATGAAATTTGGCAGACTGATAGTTTATAAGCTATATTGACACATGCTTTGTCTTTGAATGCCAGTCGGGAGTACGCTTGTACTCGCTGTACGTGAAGCGTGTCCATGTGTACGTGAGTTTTCGCTCGTCGTATAGAGCCGACCTTCTGTATTTATTTATTTTGTCTCATTGCTGTGTTTGTCCCAATTCTGCGAATTCCTTAAGATATTTTCCCGCTACGCTTAATCTCGTATTGTGTGGTCAAAGGGCCACTGAAAGCACTTTGATCGAGATCGCTGATCGACAAATACGACGACCAACAGGCGTCGAAGATATTTATTAAATTATATTATTGACACCATTTTGTTATTTATTTACTTTGCTTTCAGTTTGACAAATAGGATTAAGATATCAATTTGGAGCTTAAATGTTGGAATTGATTTTTATTGTATAGAAAATTTTTAACATGTATAAACACAATTAACATGTATAGAAAAATGTATAACATCACGCCTGTAATCCTCGAAAGGTTAGCTAGAGGTGTACAGTCAGCAAAAAAGGTCGATTAACAGTTCAGTATTTTTAATCTTAGTTATTGAGCAAAATATTTGTTCAAAATTGCAGCAGAAGTACAATTTTTAGAATATAAACTCTTTGCTATTATTTAAAAAGCTAAAAAGCAGTTTATTGAAAAAATAGTCAGTTTAATAAGATGTAAAAATGACAGTGTAAATTGAGTTTTGTTGCCGACCGTACCCACAATTTTTCCTTTATGTTTAAGTCCATGTAAAAGGGAGCGAGCCTATTGCAAACAACCTTGCACAAATCCAGATTCCGAGCTACTGAGATATTCCTGATGGAAAAACCCAATAACTCTTGGCCCTAGCTGGGAATCGAACCTCGGACCATCTTACAAAATATAAACTTCTTGCAAATTAGTGCTAGACTTTTGCTTTAGCAAAGCAGCTTCACAAATTCTTGGTTCTTGTTTCAGACTTCCGTATCCAGCCTTCAATTCATTGGTTCTAGTCGCATCCACTATGCTATCCGTTTTGAGGGTCTCCATTTTAATACAAGACTGTTCCAACAACCAACAGCAAAAAAAAAAAAAATTTTAAGAAGTCACATTGGTTCTTGCCCCACACTATCTTGAAAGGTGAGACATTAACTACTAGGCCATCTCTACATATCGATACCTTTGGGCTCAAAGGGCATAGCAAGTTTGGCTAAATGTGCTATACGCCCTTTGAGCCCAGATGTATCGATATTATGACTTGCAAGTCACGTCGAAATGTTTATAATGTTCATGTACTAAACATTTAAGATCCTTTGTCTTAGCATAATCAGCGTATAATGTTCCCACTGCGGTGACACAGGCCTTGTCTCTTCGAGAGGGTGTGGGTTATTAACTTGGGCCCAGTGCGGGTCGGTAGATGTCACATGTCTTCGAATTTTTTATTCTAGGACATGCCGGTTTCCTCACGATATTTTCCTACACCGTTTTCAGAGCAGTAGTGATGAAATTATTTACACGATGTGGTCACGCCAACAATGATTCAGTTCTGAAAAGTATCAGAACTGACCTTCGATACAGCGGACGTGTAACTACAGTGAATCGGCAGTGACGAAATCGAGGCGGAAAAGAGGGAGATGGGACATGCAGCACTCACCTGGGGCGGGGTCCAATCTCCTTCGATTTATCACAGCACGGTACACTTCGCGATCGCGCGACCGATATTTGAATATGGTTTAGTTCTTATTACACTGGGTAATTAAACACAAGGGTGCGTTTGGCGGAGCGGGAATATATTGAATATTGCAGAGAAAGGCTCGAGATGATCCTCGTCTCTTCGTGGGTGGTCAGACGAACAGGGTTCGCCTTGCGGTGTGGCGTGAGTCGAGATATCCGTCACACAGGTGCGTCCGTGTGCAACTTCTTCGTCGAACTGACAGCTGTCAGTCCTTGCTCCCTCGTTCTCACGTTCACCTCTTGAATGAATGATGCGAACAGCGCTGCATGTGCAGGTGGGGAAAAGGAGCGGGAAATAAACTGCCTCATATTATAAGAGTGAATCTATCTAATCAGTGTTGGCGTTACCACGAAGTAAAGCACCTGTTTGGGTTCAAACCCACGACCTACAACTCGTAAGTTGGGGCCGTCGCCACTGAGCTACCACTACTCTGACTGTTTCTTCTTATTTTACTTACTTTACCTTTGCCATTTCACAATAATGATAAACAGCTCAATCAATTCCTTTATTTCAATTGCAACATTCCCACGCATTATTTCGTACAACTTTCCAATAGTTTCACAATCGCCGAATCCGGATGAAACCGCAACGGATCACTGAACCAGACCAATCTGGATTTCGATAACGCGACATAATTACGCACGTTTTGGTAAACTTTTGTATAAGTAGATAGATATTTAAGGTAATTTGAATAGGTAGACATAAGTTGGAAAGCTGATAGGAGATATTTAACGCATAATTACCTAGATGAATCTGAAGTGAAATTCTAGTCATTTACCAAAAACATTTAAGCCTCGTTCCTCGTTCAATTCAATTCAATTCTCAATTTTTTATTGCGTACCATAATGTTTATAGGTGGTAGGGAAATAAATTATATTAGTCACAATTATGGACCCTGTCGGGCACAGCATAGATAGTAGGAGAGAAGAGGAAGAACACTGGGTGTTTAATGTGATAAATTTTAATATTAGTAGTAATGTAATATTAGTAATAGTAGTAGTTAAGTATTTAGTAAGTTATACTACTTTATTAACACAGAATTCAATTTAATAATTATGATTATTTAGTAACATTTTAAATCCCATTTATTTTTTAATTTGTTCATTATTGCTTTATTTTTATTATTTTATTTTATTTGGAACAACAAACAATTACATAATAAAATATAGAGACATAAAACTTAAAATTAACAATTATGTAATCAGCAGCGTTATTCACAGAATACAAGTAAAATATTAATAACACGCTTCAAAGAGAAGTTAAAGGTACCAAACTTATAAATGAAAAAAAAAAAACATATATTACGTAATTAATATCCGTCGACAACGTATACGCCACTAGTATATTTAAGGGCCTTACTCTCGTTTAGTACCATAACACGGTCACTTTATGAAGCTTATAACTTATTAACGGTTTGGTTAGAAGGTCTGTAAAAAATATATGTTTGCTATAGATTCATGTACAGCATTTTTGAAACAGGGTTTTTTCATAAAGCTAATACTTTTGCCTTAAAAAAATATTTACCAAAACGCTATTTTGGCTAATATTTCCTTATAACTTCTAAACGGCTTTGATGTTTGGAAATATTTTTACACTGAAAAATTGATGGTTAGAAGTACTACATATTTGAAATAGCGTTTTTAAATCAATCAACAGTTGCAAAGACAATGCCCCATTTTGAGATAGAGCTTCAGAGGTGCTCTGCGCGGGCGCGGGCGGCAGTCGTGCGTTAGCACTGAGACGGGGTGGCTGTGTCGCTCGCTGCTCCGCCCGGCTATCGATCGACTACGCGCGTTCGGCTGTATTAGTGCAAATATTTATGAACGAATTGTATCAGTATGCGTTTATAGACAAGCTCGCTGCAGAGGGCCCATTTCTATTGTCCGCGTGGACGCTTTATTAGTGGTGCCATTTCTAAATAGTACTGTTTTTGTTTATATTGTTTATTTTGTAAATATAAGATAGGTAATTTGTAAATAAATAAAAATGCCAAAGCAAAGCAAGTCAAGAAAAATACTTTTTCTCTACGACGACGCACCGTTTTATAGATATTAGCGAAAAACTCAAATGTGGGAATTTTTATACCCCCCACTCCGGCTCACCTCCTAGACGCGGGGACTTTTAGTACCTATGTTTACTCCCTAAGCACTCTGAACAACTTTCTGAAGAAATCGCTCAGGGCCCAGCTCACGCACTCTACACCTCTTATCTCTATCTCTTAATAGTTATTCGTTGAGTGGACTAATAAGTATCTATCTATCTATACGAATAAATAAAATTGGAGTGTCTGTTTGTAATATTAAAACAACCGCTTCTTACTAAATGCATATGAATGTATACACGGTACAGTCAACCTCTAGAAGTCTACTTATACCGCAATGACCATTATCGCCTGCGCTATACGGGCTGCGGCGTCTATACACACATGCGCATATTTATCCGTGTGAGTGATGCTCCAACGCGAACAAAATTAACATGCCGTGTAGCATCGCTACGAGTAGTCAATGCTAGACAAGGATGACAATATCAGTAACTTGTTTTTTTATCGCCGTCTGATTATTTTTTTCATAGTAATGCAAAATTTCGATAACACAACATAAGTAAACATTAGCTAGATCGGTAACGAGGCTGCACTCGCTAATGTGATCGGGATAGATGGTGAGTTCAAATCCGAGTTGGGCCAGTTTTTTTTGATGTTTTTGTATATTTATTATTATGTTTTAGTAATTTATTTTTGTAAATTACTTTGAACAAATAGATATTACAATAAAGGTAATTTATTATTATAATATGATAACAAATGAAATAAATTTTGATATGGTAACATTGTAATATTTTTTATACATAAGAAATCCTTTACACTTACTTATGTTATTATTATAGTATTGAATGTTAAAAAACACACCTTAATTACTAAATAACGGAAACAAATAAAAGTAAACAACATAAACATAAAGCAAAGTATATAAAAAAAACAATTAAAAATAGAACAAAGTATACCAAAAAGACGAAATAAAAATAAAACAAAATGTTGATTCAAAGAAGATCCTCCGACTGAGATCGAACCCACGGCGAGAAATCTTAACCAGGCACTATGCCCCGAGACCAACTGGTTACTTGTATGCCGTGGCGAATGTGTTGATCACTATTTCACTATTTTTGCCGCGAATAGTGGAATAATAATTTATGTGAACTAGTAAAGTAGTTAAAAATTTAGGGTAGATTTGAAACAGAGTGAACTTAACACTTTGTTTGAAATCTACCCTCATGTTTTAAAAACGACGCTAAGATTGAAAATAATTGTAAAAAAAAAGAATCTTCGTTTAGTTGTGAAATATTTAACATAATTATTGGTTAGCAACTTAAAAAATATTTTTCATGTTTGATGTGGGACTCGAACCCGAACGTTCGCCATGCGAGGCACAGTGCTAGCCACTTTGGCCACCGTAACGCTTACGAAACTTATTGAAATTTGTAATAACAATCATGTTGCCAATTTGTAGTGTTGTCAAACATTCTTATAGAAGAAGGTCATAAGTACTGATATTGCTATGCCATAGTTTTGTGAGATTGCTAGTCGACTGACTGTTAAATTGCACATATACCAAAATATTTTGTTTTTACAATTTTTGTCTGTCTGTCTGTCTGTTTGTTCCCGCTAATCTCTGAAACGGCTGGACCGATTAATTCGGGACTTTCACTAGCAGATAGGTGAATAAGGAGTAACTTAGGCTACTTTTATTTTAGAAAAAAAAAAAGAAAATAGGTTCCTACGAAAAAAAATTAAAACCAATGAAATGAAATATTGAATAATATCCGATTCAAATAGGGAGGTTGTATTATACTCCGTTTAATTAGGTACTTCCAAATGTAAACAAATCATAATAAAGAAACGGGGTATAGTTATGTTTATAAGTGGAACCTATACGTGAAGATTCCTTAATCTCCATAGAAATTGATTGAATAAATAATATAGTGTTTTTGTTTTAGCCCAAGAAAATCGTACACCAAATATTGTATATAAAAAGGCTAATACCAAAAACTAAGAATAAATAATAATTAAACTAAAAATGCAAAAACGATCAAAAAGAACTAAATGGAGAAATATTAGAAGAATTTCATTAAAATTAGCATAGGTATTTCTTTACGCGGAATACAGAATTAATAAGTTATCGTAAACTCTGCGAACTCAACAATGAAACTAAAATAACTTTTTTCTTAAATTCCACGCGGACGAAGTCGCGGGTAACAGCTAGTACAAAATATATCAGTCTTGCATCCGCCATTCCCTTCTGGAATCGTAGGCAAAAATGGCGACCTACGTGCGGCATGTCTGCGCCTCTGCATTTTCTTTGATCATCGTTTTAGTGTAGCGTGCCACCGCAAGCATTTTACGTAGGACGCTTAGCTCCGCCCACATGCACAAGGTCAGTGAGCCATCTATACACCTTAAGTGCTTATATACAGACGAGCGGCACACGTCAACCGCAGAAGCAACTGTAGCTGGCGATGCGTCGGCGGCTGCCGTCGACAAAATGCCACTCGAGTATTTAAGTGCACATGTACACCAGCGACACGCGTCAACGGCAGAGTAGGCTAACAAAAAAAAGTAGGCACATGAAGCAATGGCATAATAAAAAATAATTTCTCCTAGCCTTTTTTGTTATTTGCATATATATATAGCCATATCATCTCATCACACACAGCCAATACATAGTTTTTTTTTTCTTCAGGATGGGAAATCATCAAATGACCCCTCCCGCTCTGGGTGGAGCGGAAGGGAGTGTCAGACTCTTACTGACTAAAACCCACCCGTGTTCCTTCCTTAGCCCTTTATATTCCGGGCCAGCGGTAACCCTTTCGGTCCCGCTGACATCCATAGTTTCTTTGGTCTTCCCCTACTCATATAACCATCGACAATCAAATAGAATATCTCCAAAATTTACTTCCCAATTATAGACTTCCAAGCCTACAAACCCAAATCTTCAACTAACTCGTAAATTATAGTTTAACAATTCATTTTAGAGAGACCGGATTGAGCCGACACAGCTTCAATGAACTGAAACTATCTTGATTTAGATAACATTTCATGTTATTGTACAGACGCCAGCACATCAACCTACCCGAAATTGTCAAATTTTCCCAATCAATCTTGAAGCTTATGCTTTAGCGATAAAGTTGCAAATCTATTAAAGAAATTTGACAGATTGTAGTAGCTTGATGTGCTGGCGTCTGTACATACGCGTTTTGGGTAAGGACGAGGTTGCACTGCAGATGGACACACTGCAGGTAGATACACTATTTATTAATTATTCTTTTGGCACACAAATTCAAGGTCGCTCAGTGCGCTATGGAGCGGCTATGCTCAGAGTTTCTTTAATAAAATCAGAAATGTAACTATCCGGAAAAGAAGCGGAGTTACCGAAATAGCTTGCAGAGTAAGCATACTGAAGTGGTAGTGAGCAGCCATGTTTGTAAAAGGACTGACCAGTGAAGCCGACGAGTTCTGGTGTAGAGACGGCGCATCGGCAAGCGTAGCGTGGGTTGCCCCCAAAAAGAAAGAAGTTAAGAAAATGGCTGACCAGACTGGATGCGGAAGGCGGAGGACAGGATGTTGTGGCACAGCCTGGGAGAGGCCTATGTCCAGCAGTGGACTGCGATAGGCTGAGTTGATTGATCCATTAGTTGGTAGGTTGGTTGGTTGGTGGGTTGGTTGGTTGGTTGGTTGGTTGGTCGGTTGGTTGGTTGGTTAAGAAAAAATACTGGCAAAAGAATTATGTTTAATTTTGATTCGTTGAGATCAATAAGTCTTTCTGTTTATAAATGTAGTGTTTATGATGTTGAGCATACAAAATAAATCAAATAATAGTGCTGATTTCTCGTTGGGAATTATTGTCAATTTAGATTCACCGTTACATTGTGTACCAGCCCTCGAATCCGATAGTAAACCACAGAGTTAGCTACATTATCTATTCAGATACCTACATTCGAACCGAATCTATACATACCATCTATACATACATACATGCATTAAATAAATAAAAGTAAAGTGTCTGTTTGTAATGTCAAAATAACAACTTTTTTTAAATAATGTTCTAATTTTTATTTTCCAACTAAAATGGTTGGATGATACTGCAATTGCACTGTGATATAAATTTAGATTTGGTGTTTGTTTTCATAGGCGATTAATTCATTTGTTTCTAATGGAACTAACAACCTGATTTATTGGTTATTTCCGCACAGTTTTAGCACAAACTCTGTTTTCAGCCGATTTCATTTAAAATATTGTGATGTTTCTCCTGTGGTAATTATAGAAAATGTGTGAAGAAAATTGAAACTGTTGGAGCTTTGGTGCACTTTATAAAATGCCTCTTAAACATTTCAAAGACATAAATTACCGAAGTATATTTTACGCAAAAGAAATCCTACTTAAAATCGTACTTCTAAATATATTTATATAGTCATTGAAATAAAGGGGTTATATATGAACGATGATTAAAGTTATGTGACGTTTAAACGTCAAAAATGTATGGTTTAACAGTCGCTGACCACTACTTAACTTTAAGCGATGTTTATGAATAAATGGGTAATTGTTCAGCGAATTGACATCCTACGACAATTTGCTGACATTTCATACAACTTTCAAAGAATGGCAGTGAGGATTTGAACACTGCCCGAGTGAAATGTCAAATTTTTGTTCCGTATTTTAAAATTAATTTTAATTAGTAATTTTAAGTAAAATTAAGGTGTAATTTTATGTGTTAACGTAATTTAATTGCATAAATACTCAGGATTATTGTTTTCCTGTACCTAAATAGATATAGTAAATACAGTGTTTGTTACACATCGGTAACCTAAAACCAACAGCTGACTTTCGATCTGCGGATTAAAACGGGGAGTATTTGTTTACATTTACTATATAATTGCACTCAATTATTGTCACTGTAACTCTGTTACACATCCTTGTGAAGTTTTAGCATAAAATAGTTCGCTTAGCACCCTGCATTGGGTCTAAATCGCATTGTTTACATCGTATAAAACGAAACGTGTGTGAAGATGGTCACTCATCCAGGGACCAACCGCGGCAAGCGTAGCTTAACCTGGTCGATCGACCCGGGTAGCTCTTATTACTTAGCCATAAGCAAGAATTCTCTCTATCTATCTATAGTTGTCCTGTAACTCCAATCGGTTTAGGTAAATCCCGTTACTTCTTTATACCAAAATAAATACGAGTATATCTAAAAAGGGTTTTCCTTTTAAGAAATATTTCGTCTAATACTCTCAATAGGCGAACATTCAATGGAACCGTTGGCTCGCTAGGAATTTAATTCAGTGTGGACGTACTAAGGGTGTGGTTAGCCTAGTTTTTTGGTACAGACACCAGCACATCAAGCTACCCGAAACTGTCAAATTTTCTCAATCAACTTTGAACCTTATACTTCAGCGATAAAGTTGAAAATCTATTAAAGAAATTTGACAGATCGTAGTAGCTTGATGTGCTGGCGTCTGTACTTTAACGTTGTGGCTAGGTGCTGGGAAGTTATTTATAGGATTATGTGGGAGTTGGTCTGGCGAATTCTAATGCGATATGTGATTGATAAACGTAGACGTAACCGTTGGAAGGCCTCCCACAAGGTGGGCCGATGAACTTGTGAAGGACGCAGGAATCCGCTGGATACGAAAAGCACAGAATAGGTCGAAGTGGAGGTGCTTGGGGGAGGCCTATATCCAGCAGTGGACGTCTTCCGGCTGAGATTAAAAACGTTACCAAAAAAGAACCTTCAATCGGCCAAAGACGATAGCCACACAGAAAAGATGGTCCATGGATCCATTAAATTAAAATTCGAATCTAATCCCCACTTCCTTTAAATCAAAACCGACCAACCAAAATTCATAACTACCGTCCTCCGTCATAAAATAATTTAATTCAAAGGTAAACACGGGTTGCGTAAACACGAACTACCCCTGTTTAGCATTCAACCGTCGAAATTGAATATAAATTTGTGAATTTGATTACAAACTTGTCACCGCCGCCCGTAGGAAATTAAATAAAAAATATATTGTAGGCGGGATCTCTGTTTTACTATTGTGGTTCTGTAGGGGGAAAATTTTTCCTTCTTTGACTTATGGGTAAGTACTAGAATAGGTATACATAATCAGTCTACAACGTTCGCACTGTTGGGACACAGGCATCCTCTCTGTGAAAGGGAGTGGAGCGTAATCCAACACGCGGGCCCCGGGTTGGTTGATGTGATTTTTGGTTCTAGGACAAGCTGGTTTCCTCAGGATGTTTTCCTTTACCGTTTTAAGAGCAGTGGTAGACTGGTAATGTACCCAAGAGACCGGCGGCATTACCACGTTGTATGGCAATGCTTAGCCTCTACTGGTCAAAGTAAAAGCCAGCCCTTGGATCACGGGAAGTGTCAACCAGCCGCCGCCGTTTCGAAATTTCTTTAAAAAGACCATGAGCACTGGGACCAAATGGCCCGAGGGTTTCAACCCTAAACGGCTCGAAAATATATATATTGGAAAAAGTTGATCATGTTCTTTGCAGTCATTCTTATTTATACCTTGAAGTCCTTCAGGTGGCCCACTTATCGCTTATGGCCCACACACAATGGTCCATCTGAAGAGCTTAATGCTGAAACCAAACCCTCAAACATAGAACATAGTAATGGAATAATACAGCTGTTTTAATCTGCATGCATTTAATTCGTCGTTCTTCCGCTTCCGTACCAACCATTTCACATTTAGCCCGAAAATGAATGGATGGTGATTTTTTTTAGTTAACATTGCGATTTTTAGCGGCACTAAATATTTCAGGGGACCAGTTAGTACGGAACCTTAAAAAAGTTTACTTGTTTTCACGCGTCACAAGCTAATTTGCAAGCAAACACAAAAGTTAGCCGTAAACACAGCCGGGTTCCGAGCAATAATGGGTCATAATCAAAACTCGCAAAAAAAGTGTTATCACATATTTTTTCCATGTTTAATTGACTTGGTAAGTTTTTTTTTGGCAGAGATACAGATTGTAGACTGAGCTATGTGCGTGATGTAGAATATTAAATATATTTTTAGTAAAACTTGTTTTTATTATGCACACAGTGTGATAAAATATCCTTCTGTGGACTTGTTACTAGTAGGAGTTCGTAGCTTTGCGTGGTTATACAAAATCAACTGTTCTTCCTACCATAGTCAGACTTAAAATAATTAATAACTAACATAATGAACTTATATATTCCTGACATTTCTAAAATTAATTTCACTTATTTTTAAGAAAAAACAGATTAAACAACTCGTTACAGAATTCGTATCCATCCTGTGGAATAAAAAAACTCGGATTCTAGAATCGATTTCACAAATTGCAAATCGATATTTTTGTTTTGACACTGGCAACTCTGTGCAGCTGTCACTTGTCATTGTGCTGAGAAAATTTGTATGGTGAGTATGTTTTAACGATAAAAAAATTGTACTAAACAAGTTTTTTGTCAAAGATCGCGTGTCTTTCCTTTGTGTTAAATATTTTGGTAAGTTTGCATTGAATTAACATGAAAAACTCTGACTGGTTGCGTCTAATGAACTTTTTTAAGAATTTCACATTGTTGCTTTACTAACTTAAAAAACTACGACTATAAATTGGATTTTGTACAAAGCAGTTTCTTCTGTGGAATTCTTTTCTGTGTTTCTGTGTCCACAGAAGGGATGATTGTCAACAGAATGGATAATATTAGTGCTAATGACTTATTTCTGAGAAGCTATTTCTTTTGCATTACCTTTTTGTTTATATGTATTGCTCGTTCCATGTAGCTTATTTTATTTCAGCAACCATGCCTCCAAGAAAAAAAATTACTGAGGAAGAAAAGAAAAGAAGACGTCGAGAGCAATTAAGCGGTATTAAGCGTACATGTGACCAGACAGTTGCAACTGGATCAGATATATCCGATTTTAATTCATTGTTAACTTGTGTGAAAAGTAAATGTAAAGGTATTGAAGCGATTGGCATAGATGATTCTCATGTGGCAGAAATCGAAGAAATTGTAGCATCAAATGCCATACGCCCTTTTAAAGGTACACTTAAAATTCACCAAATCTCTTGGTCCAAAAATCAACCAAATATTCTTCATGCAAGACGGTTAAATTGCATAGTCTGCGCAGCTCATACCAAATGTAGCCACTATGAGATTGGACAAATTAAAGTTGAGACAGATTTGTTAGGTTCACCGTCGAAAGAACCCAGTTTGCCACATAGTGCATCAATGCCAATTACTTTAAGCTCTATTCCTTTCTCGAGAATGGGAACTCCGACTGCCTCTACTGATACTGCTTTAAGCAACTCTCCCATATCTGAAGGTTCAATAGAAAACCTTTCTCCAGTAGCTTCAAGAAAGAGATTGCACTTTGATGACGTTTATTCAGATGATTCTGATGATTTTGTTGTACCGCTTCACAGAACCAAGAGACTGATTAATAGTGATGATTTTAACGTTAGTGATAGTAGTAACGAAAATATCTTTTAATTGTTGTAATCAACGGTAAATGATTATATTTGTCTCTTCTGTGGACAAATAAGATATTTCCTGTGGAATCTCACAGTTTATTTTTTTATTGATTTTCTAAAGACTGATTTAACAAGAAAATATGTTAATTGTATAACGCAGGATACGTTTAATCATTACAAGTTATTTGTTTTTATTAAGATTTAAAATCATCGATGTATAAGTTGATTTCATTAATTTCTGTGGTCAACTTATTATTTTCTGTGGCCTTTAAAAAAGTAAATAGTAGCAATATTTACAGAACTAATTAAAAACGATCTTTTTCTTATGTGTGATTATATTATTTTTAATATTTAGCAATTAAAAGTTGATTTTGTATGCAATCTGACGACTTTTACTTTTTCAAAAACCGAATCTTCAATTTTGATTATGACCCTAATATCTTCTTGTCATTAATCAATTTGTTGCCTGTTTTTCCGTTGACATTGTCAGGATTTTATTGTTGACAAGTTTATGTAGGAGTGATTGGATTTACTGAGTGATTGAAAGATTTTTTTAGGGTCATTACTCATTAACTTTAACAGCTGTGACGTTATACAGTATGTTAACTAACAGAGGGCGTTCCCGTTAACCCGCAATAGTATAGCATCTATACATGCTAAAAAAAATATTACCATTCGAAAATAAAATGTTTTTATTTTTTTTTTATATTAAAATATTCACTAAAAATCGTAAATTGATACGTTAAAGAAACACTCTGTACACGCGTACTTGAAGGACAGCAATGTCGGAATTTATTTAATTAAATAAATTAGAATTAATTAAATAAATAGAGTATCAATTTACGATTTTTAGTGAATATTTTAATATAAAAAAAAAAAAAAACATTTTATTTTCGAATGGTAATATTTTTTTTAGCATGTATGGATGCTATACTATTGCGGGTTAACGGGAACGCCCTCTGTTAGTTAACATACTGTATCTCCTCACGTAGAACTTTCTTTATGCGAAAATACGCCGCGTTTACGCACCGTGAGTGAAGCGTTTACGATGCAATACGTTCGACAAATTTCAGAGTTCTTTCGCGTATGCACTCACTAGCGTAAAACACTATGAATCACAATCTGAATCATTTTGAAGGATGCTAATCCATTGTTTCATATGTTCGAAAAATTTGTCTGCTAAACAACGTAAATAACGACATGAATGTTGTTGAACTGTCAGAATGTAAGTCATTCCTTCTGTTAGTGTGTTACGCAATCATCCCGCTGGTGTTGGATCATTCGGTTCCCTACAAAATGATTGAGCTGGATGGTGCTGATCCACGCGTCATGTTCGTGAACAGGCGCCGTTGGTTGAGACTGGTCATCTCTTAACTGCCAAGGCTTATTTTTAATCTTATATTTTGAATTGTTTCTTCATTTGTTTCCTTTTTTTACATTGTTCTCACATATAGAAGCAACAAGAATAATGTACCCAGGATTTTGTAATATCTTGATTTAAAAGAGTATCCATGGAGTTTCTTGCCCGTTCTTCTCCATAGAGATCTACGTTTTGGAATGGGCAACTAGCTTCAACTTTCTGACTAACTGACAGACTATTTAATTTTGACAATTCAAAAGTACCTGTACAAGGTTTAATTGAAATAAATGCTTTGAGTTTGAGTTTGCACACACACAGTAAATCTATGACGTAGCATCTTGTAGGATCATCCATCCAGGCATCCGACCCACATCATGATCACATTTGTAATTAAATATTGGATCTATTTTAGTAAAGGTTTACTAAAATAGATCCAATATTTAATTACACGCAAGCACACACACAGTTACTCTGACGTAGCGTCTTGTAGTATGGGCATCCGACCCACATCATGATCACATTTCCGTATCCCCAGACCCCCTAGAGCGTAGTGCTATCAATCAAAATATTTAATAAGGTGTACTCTGACGACACGACAAAAATATTATGTGACAAGAGATGAAAGTGATAAATTATGAATGATATCGTGTTCTTTATTTAGAGAAAATGTACGCAGAATTTGTCGTGCGATCCAAGGTTGGAAATGATTAGATGTCTAGCCGTCTCTCCAGTAGATGGCTTGATGAGTTGTCACTAACTTTTGAAGGTTAACGACTCCTAATTACATAAAACCATTCTAAGTATAGTGTAGTGAGAGCAGTGGTGGCCAAGTGGTAACGGCCGCGACTTACGAGTTGTAAGGTCGTAGGTTCGAACCCAGACAGGCGCTTTACTTTGTGTAAATTATTTCATCAGCACTGCTCTCAAAACGGTGAAGGAAAACATCGTGAGGAAACCGGCATGTCCTAGAACCAAAAATTCGAAGACATGTGACATCTGCCAACCCGCACCGGGCCCGCGTGGTGGATTACGGCCCACTCCCTCTCACCGAGAGGAGTCCTGTGTCCCAGCAGTGGGAACATTATAGGCTGATTATGATGATGATGATTCTAAGTATAAAGAATCACTAGTTTTCATAAATACGTTTTGATGTTTGGAACAAAACTTTCAAAAATTGTTTTAGCTTACACAGGGTGGTCAAATAGTCGTGGATTGAACAAAATAAATAAAGGAAAAACAAATAAAGGACGTCATTTCCAACGCTTTTAAAGTGAGAAATATTTTTTTGTGAAACTTCAAAATTTTTGGAAAAAATTAATTGCTCTTGAAATTTGGTACCCAGAGCCGTAATAGAACTTTTGTAGTGCTGATACATTATCTATTAATAATAATGCACCGTTTGTTTTATTGTTTTAACTCACATTTTTTTTATTAGTCTAATAATTTTAAAAGAACTCAGTATACAAAAATATTCATAAGTTTTTGGGCAATTGAATTATAGCCATGCTGTAGAAAGACTTTTTGTTGGAAATTACCTCCATTATCACCCTATTTCATTTGATCCACGACTTTTTGACCAACCTGTATATATCGCAGATGGATTGCAGATTCCTACAAAACCTGTTTTTTAGTTGTTCGTTGTTCAGTTGTTTTACATAACGGAGCTGTTTTGTAAAACCACTAGCGGTTTTGTAATACAGCGCTTTCTACAATGCATTTGTAATGGATAGTCACCCATCCATGAACCGACCACGGTAAGCGTAGCTTAACCTGCGATCATTATTATTTAGCCACGAGCCCCCTATTTATGCAATCCACTCTAATTACAATTTTGGGAGCAGTGGTGGCCCAGTGAAAACGGCCGCGGCTTACGTGTTGTAGGCCGTAGAGGTTCGAAACCAGGCAAGCACTTTGTGTAAATTATTTCATCACCACTGCTCTCAAAAACGGTGAAGGAAAACACCGTGAGGAAACCGACATGTCCTAGAATAAAAAAAGCAAAGACATGACATCCACCAACCCGCGCTGGGCCCCCGTGGTGGATTACAGCCCACTCCCTCTCACAGAGAGGAGACCTGTGTCCGATCGAGTAATGGGAACGTTACAGTCATATATCACATCTGCATATGGGTCCATGTTATCCTCATCATCATTTCAGCCGAAAGACGTCCACTGCTGGACAGCCTCCCCCAAACACCTCCACTTCGACCGGTTCTGTGCTTCTCGCACCCAACGGGTTCCTGCGACCTTCACAAGGTCGTCGGACCACCTTGTGGGAGGCCTTCCAAAGCTGTCTTCCGGTACGCGGTCGCCACTCCAGAACCTTTCGGCCCCATCGGCCATCTGTTCTGCGAGCAATGTGCCCTGCCCACTGCCACTTAAGTTTGGCAATTCTTCGGTCTATGTCGGTTATGGGGCCATGTGCAGATGTGATAATTTCTATTCCCGCACTCAGAAATAGATATACTCCCAAAACAAACACTGGCCAATCCCGGTCCCTTCAATAATATTCCTATGTATTTGATCCTCTTATATCAAGCGCTCTCCACTCGACTGTCAGTCCACTCCATCTTGAGCACCCTTCATCTGTCCAGCAACGTGTAGTGGGTACAAGTGCCTCTTGTAAGCAAATAAAGGACAAACAAAACAATATGTGGTTCCCTAGGAATCTGCGGTTTATTATCATAGTGTGGCAGTTGTGTTTTATTGTCAGCCTGGACGACTTGGGGTGCGGAGTGAGTTAAGAGTCCAAGCGTTTTTAACAGACTTCAAAAAAGGAGGAGGTTCTCAATTCGGATGTTTATACTTTTTTTTTAATATATTTTCGGGCTTAAGTCCCTCATATTATATAGACGGATTTGCAAAATGTTTTTTTGTTCGAAAGAGGTTTATTCCGAAATGGTCCCATTTAAATTTCGTAAAGATCTGATGATGAGTTTCGGAGACAGACAACTGAACTCTTCAATAAATGCCATAAATCAACCGCGATTGCGGCTATAACGTATGCATACGCAATCACACAACATAACATCACGCCACCCTTGAAAGGGGTAGACAAATCTGTTCAATAGCTTCCTGTCACTGGTATTGGTTTGGTTGTTTGGTAGGTATAACTAAAAAGTGAAAAATAAAAACTTTTTTACAAAAAAAAAAAACTTCCAAAAAAAACCCTACAAAGTGAAAAATAACTTTAATTTCGAAAGTCGGTGTCAAAAAACGAAAATACAGAACTTCCGACTTCCGAAAATAAAGTTATTTTTCACTTTGTATTGTTTTTTTGGAAGTCGGTGGTTTTTTTTTTGTAAAATACTGCTTACTATTTTTATTACTTTTATATTTTTTTTATCTAGTCTGTGTTGTTCACACTGTAGAGCATGAATGGCTTTCTTTTTTAGTTTAATCCTGATAATCTGAAAATGTTAAGTAAGCTACACCACCAGTAACCAGGGTTTTAATTTTTAAGAGTGTCCATGTTGGTTCTTGTCCGTTATTCCCCATCGAGATCTATATTTTAGAACGAGCAACTACATACATAGTATCAACTCTATGACTAACTGACCGACTCCTTAATAGTTCTAAAGTAAATGGTTTCAATCAAATAAATGCTTTGAAATTGACTTTGAAAAGGCTGCAGTTTATCCCGCCTTTTTAAAATCTATCTATTTGTGTTAACTCGTCAAAAAGTCGGCTTTTTACCAGACTGCGCCAGAAGAAGGGTTATGTTTTTTGACGAGTTTAGTCACAAATTACCTACATTTATTGCTATCAGCTTTTAAATGGATTTTAGTGATACTTTCGTTGTTATAATGATTATTGTAAAGTTTTTTATAGATTTCAGCTGATGATGGCGTATGCACTGTCATGCGCCAACGACTGATGCGAAAGGACTTCAGAGAGTAAAGGACATCTTGGCGCAGAACATTTACTAACATTCGCTGCCTACGTGTGTCGTATAATCGTAATGACACAAAGTATAAGAATAGCTATATGAGTCTATGGTCAACTGGACCCCCTCGAACTGGACCCACAGGATCACTCAACCTAATCACATTTTGAATAGGTCGACTGGACCCACTGGCCAATTTCATCATTGGTACAGTCACAGAGTAAAGCCGAATCTTTTAGTTTTATTAATATACTAATATTAATAAAATAAATAAATATGTATAATATATCTAGATATGCCAGCCAAGTTTCCTGAAAAACTACAAGATTATTACAACTCTTACATCTTGATAGTTGGACCACTCATATTTCTAGGACGCGCAATTGACCTTCGCTAGTCAGCCTAATAAAAAGGGGTTTTACGCCAGAACTTCGTAGCACACAGTTTTTCTTCTTCATCTATTTGCTGGGAAAACGACTCGAATCGCCTACAGATGTCTTTTATAACATTTGAATATAAAATCGGATGTCATATCAAGGGTATTTGGGATGTAAACTGGGCCCAGAAACTAGGTTAGAAGTTTTTTATTGTTTAGCTATATTTTAAAGGTTAATAAAGTAGTAATTGAAAAGTAGTCATTGTGCTAATTAATAACAGCGACACGCTACGCTTGCCGCGGTCTGTTCATGGATGGGTCCATCCATTACATATCCAGACCCCCATGTCTTGGAAAGAACGTTAACCCGTTGGTCCCGGCTGTCATGTGTAGATCTTTAACAGTCGTTACGGGTAGCCAGGAGCCCAACAGTAATTGACAACCAGTCTTACCAAAGTTTCAGAATGCTCTCTCCCGAAACACGCCCAGTTTCGGGAAGCCCTTAGAGAGACCGTTGACAATTAATATACTATAACATTTTTTTCTTATAATAAAATTAATAACAAACAATTTTACATAATTAACGAAAACAATTCAAATCTTAAAATTTTGTGATAGTTATAAATAAACAAAATAAAAAAATAAATATATTGTATCCTAGTCCTACCTATATCGACAAGACGTCTGTTAGAATCTCTGAAAATTTATAATAACTTTTTTGTTGTAGAATAATTTTTATTTATTGTTTTTACTCGGTGTTTCGGGAAGCCCTTAGAGGATTACTTTCTTATGGAACTTTACGTTCTAAGCTAACGTGTAATAGTGGAGTATGGTTCAATAATTTCTACAAAGTCTCCTTCTCCCTGTTCCCAGATCGATACTACACAGCCGTTCCAGCAATAGGCACAGTAACAGTTATTAAATATTTTTAACAGTCCAATTTTACGGTATAACACATAAAATGTTCGCCTGTCCGTCACTAAATTGCGTTTTGGCATAAATTCAGTTGTTTATTATCAACATAAAGTGGGATCGTTTCAATTGTAGCAAGTTTTATTGGCATACCTGTTGCTTGCGATGACTTTGCTTCGGTTAAAAGTTACTGGTAGACGGTAAGCAAATTTGAGGGGCTCGTGCTCAAATAATAACTTGCACCGTTAAAGTTATTGCAGATGGGGTAGTCAGCCATCACATCACATATTGTGACCCTTTTCGCCTCAGAAAGCTCGTTAAGCCGTTGGTCCCGGCTGTCATTTGAAAATTTTTGACCGTCGTTAGGGGTATCATACTCAATAACAGGATTGTGGAGATTAGATAGGCAGTCGCTCCATGTAAAAAAACCTGTATTCAGCTGCGTCCGGTTAGACTGGTAGCAGACCCCGACATAGTTGGGCTGGTGAAATCTAGGCAGATGATGGAAGCCACCTTTTAGTAAGTAGTCCCCGATACCTATGGACTTCGGTAATACCAGTAGCATAGCAGATGCGTCTCAACCTCGCCTTGTGTCATCGAACATAAGTTTGTAGAGGGTACCTATCCAAGAGCTCTGTTTTTGGCTGTCAGTTTGGGATGTTAGAAGTTTTAGATTCCAAGAATCATTATGACCTTTGACTATAGCTATCTATGTATATTATTGACATTAAGGGGCTTACATGATCTAAAGCGCGGTCACTCTCGGACTGCGTGAAAAGAAAGAGTAGCGCGGTGATACAACGCTGATAATTTATTGTAAAATATGAAGCAATTATTTAATTACAAAAAATCTATTGTTTGGACGAAAAAATTAAAACACTAGTATTTTAGTATGTTGCTTGCAAAATAATCTGACAAAAATTCAGAATGATTGTATGTATATTAGTATGGTTTTTATTGTAAAAAGAAAGTTTTTAGAGGTATCTTCATGATTTTTTCTATCGTATCAAATTGTTTGTTTGTTTTTTTTTAAACAAAAAATAACAAAAAAACTTGCGTTTTTTTGTGTTTAGGTCCTGCATGTCGATTCTGTAAAAATCTCACCGTGAATACTTGCGTGGAGTGAGCTGTCAGTGTCATCCTACTGATGCTAGGGATTGACCAAGCAAACATTTACAATCATAAAAGAGATTTTTTGATGCCCACGTAGTTTGTGTGGCGTGATCACTTCACCCGATTCACGACACTAAATGTCGTAAATCGGGTGAAGTGAAGGTGAAGTGATAAGATCACGCCGCGCTCGCTTGCGCGTTAATTACTGTCATTATCACATTGCAGATTGCGTGATCACTTCACCTTCCCTTCACCCGATTCCCGACATTTAATGTCGTGAATCGGGTGGAGTGAAGGTGAAGTGATAAGATCACGCCGCGCTTGCGCGTTAGTCACTCATCAGCATCACATTAGAGATTTGTTTTTACATATTTAACTTGTAAGGCGTCATGTATAAGAACATTAGGAAATTATGGTAATAATATTAATAATTAATATAATACACCATGGCGACCCTGCCTTATAGAGTCTGCCAAGGGGCAGATTAAGCAAAGTTTTCGTTGAGCGATTTTCAAAATGTGTAACTCTAAAGTAGAAAAAGACGAGGTATTCGTCAATCAAAACGCGGCTGGTGGAGGTGTTGTTGACGCCGAGGTGATGTTGCCATGGTTACGAGATTAGAGTGGAGTGATATATGGTACATTCCGAATTGCACTGTAATCGACTACAGCGTGCTTACACCTTGACCCCAATTCTGCTGTATGGTATTTATCTATTATTCCCCGCATAATCTTACCACGCCGTACGTTTGTCAAGCGTGGTATTTTGACAGTTCAAACCGGTTTCGGTCATTGTTTCATAGAGAATACGTTATAAATAGCAGATGTAGTGATTAGGTTATTAAGGAATTGACGTGGTTTCGAAGTAACGAATCATTAAGTGGTCATAGTGAATTAGGGCCCTTTTCTGAATTAACGTGAACGCGATAACGATGTCCCGTGAATCGACATATATGAAGTCATGGCATGTGCCATCTTGCGATAACGCCGACTACCGACCATGCCCTAAAATTTAGGGCATGGTCGGTTTTTCATTTAGGGCCTAAATTAATAATTATCACCGATCTTTAAAATAACGTGGCATTTTCGAAATTGTGCTTCTGGCTACAGTCGCCACCTTACCAAAGAAGAAGAAATTCGTGGTGTATACACAAATAAATACTATAATCCAACCATGAGTAACTATTCAAGTGAATAGGTATATTACTGACTCTCAGCTGCCATAGTGGTGATTTATCTAAATCGGAAAGCAAATTATTCATGTGAGCGATGATGACTTAATTCGGAATGAGCCATATTTCACGCCGCGCAAGCGCGTTAGGCGCTGGCGCTGTCTGGCTATAGGTATAAGGACTTACTAGTCTAGGGAAAAAAGAAAAAAAAAACAAGGTTGAGATTCTGACTGCGCTTCTGTTTTGCTATTTTATTGTAAGTAAAACCCCACAAAATATTAATGTTTTGACCACTAAAATACTAGCTTTGAATTATATAAAAATATCAATAGGATTAGCATTAAAAAATATTATTAAAATCTCGATCATGATTGTAAATGTATGCTTGGTCAATCCCTAGTATCTGGTAAGATGACACTGACAGTTCACTCCACGCTCACTTCACCTAAGTTTTCACGGTGAGATGGTTACAGAATCGCACTGCTGTAAGCCCCTTAAAATAAGTTACTTAAAACAAACAGTGAAAAAAAATTATGTTTATTATATCTTTTGGTCTGTTATTTTTTCCCAATCAACTTTAAACCTTATGCTTTAGAGATAAAGTTGAAAATCTATTAAAGACATTTGACAGATTGTAGTAGCTTGATGTGCTGGCGTCTGTACTTTCGCAATGTAGTGGTGGCCCATTGGTATCGGCCCAGACTTACAAGTTGTAGTTCATGGGTTCAAACCCAGAGAGGCGCTACACTATCCGTGCCTAAATATTTCATCACCACTGCTCTCAAAACGGTGAAGAACATCGTGTTGACATCGGCATGTCCTAGAACCAAAAATTGGAAGACATGTGACATTATCAACCCGCACTGGGCCCGCGTGGTATATTACAGCTCACTCCCTGTCGAAGAGAGGCCAGTTCCAGCAGTGGAAAAATTGTAGGCTGATTATGAGGTACAGACGCCAGCACATCAAGCTACCCGAAACTCTAAAATTTTCCCAATCAACTTTGAACCTTATGCTTTAGCGATAAAGTAGAAAATCTATTAAAGAAATTTGACAGATTGTAGTAGCTTGATGTGCTGGCGTCTGTACTTTCCACAAGACCACCCACCGAAGACCTTGTAAAAGCCCCAAGAAACTGCTGGATGCGAGAAACATAGAACCAGTCGATGTGGCGAAGCTTTGGGGCGGCCTATGTCCAGCAGTGGACTGGACGTCGTCCGGCTAAAATGATCAAGTATTTTCCCGAATGATAATGTACAAGATATTTTCGACTGGTTAGCAGGCACGTAACAGACTGACAAATAAACTCCTTAGATATAAGAAAATAACAAGCAATAAAATATAAATGTATTTAGACTGTATTTGAGCTGTTAAACGCGGCAACTTGTACAATTGCCTATCAAGTGACTTTACGAGTATTTTACAATCATTTCTAATTGTTCCTATAACCGTTTCGAGCTGATCTGAGAATAAATAACGATTTGAATGATATTAATTAAAATTTCAAGTAATTACTACTCTTTCTTTGAAAGCCTTATTAAAACATTTACTTCCGCCCGCGACTTCGTCCGCGTGGAATTTCACCCGGGGAGGGTGACTGGTGGGTGACACTCATAAACAAAAAGAATAGTAGCTACCTAATAATTTTCATTAGGAACCTGTTGGTAGACAGATCAGTGGGTGATTGTAATATACATTAAATATTTAGTTGGTAAATTAGTTTTTCAAAACTTCGCAGATGTTATGTGTATCTATATCTAATGAGGATAAAATATGATAAATAAATATTTTCTTGACTCATAATTTTTAATGTAGTTAATGTCTGTACATTAACTACATTAAAAATTATGAGTTCAAAAAATTAAAAAGTATGACAGTTTCGGGTAGCTTGGTGTGCTGGAGTCTGTACTCCAGCACACCAAGCTACCCGAAACTGTCAAACTTTCCCAGTTAACTTTGAATCTTATGCTTTAGCGATAAAAAATCTATTAAAAAATTTGACAGATTGTAGTAGCTTGATGTGCTGGCGTCTGTACCTGAAATTGAATGTCTTGTTATTTTTTTTGTCCTCGCCGATACCTACCAATCGTGTATGTGGAGTTTAGCTTGTTAATTTAATTTAACCCGGTATGTAGTTCAAAAAAGAGATAAGTACAGCGGCTGAAATGGAAACAATTAATTTAAATCTTTTTTCACAAGTAATAAATTGTGGCTAAGTAATAACAGCCGTATGCATCGATCGATGAGGTTAAGCTACGCTTACCGCGGTTAGTCCAGGGATGGGTGACCATCATTACATACAAAGACCACTCCGTGCCTTGCAAAGCACGTTAAGCCGTTGGTCCCGGCTGTCCTTCGTGGATCTTTAACAGTCGTTACGGGTCGTCAGTAACCCGAAAGTCTGTCTGACAACCAGTCTTACCAATAGGTATCTTATTATCCAGAAACTGGGTTGTGGAGGTCAGATACAGTCGCTCTATGTAAAATACTGGTATTCAGCTGCATCCGGTTAGACTGGAAGCCGACCCCAACATAGTTGGGAAAGGACTAGGCAGTAAAAAGGGGCAGTATGATAGAGGTGTTCGCAGCAATTCTAGTAAGTTCGGCGTTTATTTTTTAATTACAGACCAAACTTTAAGTTATCTTATAAGTAAGTGAATAATGCAAGACCGGTGCTCAATAGGTTATTGAGCACCTGTCTTGCATTATTCACTTAATTATTTATGGTTATAAAGTAACGATCTTCAAAGTAACTATATTAATAAAATCGAAACAGTGCCATCTGGCGACTTTCATTTGTACTGCTGATTTAAGTACATCAACAAAGAACCAAGCATGCTGCTAGTATCGCTTAATGCTACTAGATGGCGCTTAGCGCAGATACCTTTCAAGAATTCAAATAATGTTTAATTCATTTTTTATTTGGAATTATTCAGTACATTCACGTATATCAATTACCGTATAATATTACTCAAACAATTTAATTACTATTTGAACTTTAATGTATGGTAACTGTATTAATAATTATGTACCTACATCTGACACTAGATGGAAATATGTACCTATCTTCAATTTTAAAAGTAAGTAGGTAGATATGTATTGCTTTTCCCAATTTGTTTAGCTCCAGATAACCCATGTTTTCTTTATGAGTGGATGTAATGTACAGACGCCAGCACATCAACCTACTCGAAACTGTCAAATTTTCCCAATCAACTTTATTGCTGTAGCGATAAAGTAGCAAATCTATTAAAGTGACAGATTGTAGTAGCTTGATGTGCTGGCGTCTGTACTTAATTCCTTGAAAAATGCCCGAGTCATATTACTGTATTACAGGGTTTTCCACTGCAATGTAAAAAAGACACATTTTTAGGGTTCCGTACCCAAAGGGTAAAAACGGGACCCTATTACTCCACTGTCCGTCTGTATGTCTATCACCACGCTGTATCACATGAACCGTGATAGCTAGACAATTGAAATTTTCACAGATTATGTATTTCTGTTGCCGCTATAACAACAAATACCAAAAACAGAACAAAATAAATATTTAAGGGGCCTTCCCATACAACAAACGTGTTTTTTCGGCGTTTTTGCCTTTTGGTACGGAACCCTTCGTGAGCGAGTCCGACTCGCACTTGGCCAGCTGTTAACAGACTTAAGGCTCGTACACACAGGCGCGACGCGACACGCGACACAAAGGCACCTCGCGCAACGAGGCGGTGCCTTTGTGTCGCGTCGCGCCTGTGTGTACGAGCCTTTAATCTGAGGAGATTTCTTTAGAAAGAAGCATCACCTTTTTACGTATTGTCTGTTCTTTACTTCTTGTCTGAAATCTACAAACTAACAATGAAGCTAAAGAGTTTGTTTGTTTACGTTACGTTACGTTTGTTTTAACACGCTAATCTCCAGAACTACCAGTCGGATTTTAAAGAAATCTTTTGTGATAGCCCAATTCCTGAAGAAGGCTATGCAGAATATCACGCTGGGGCCTGAGTAAGGAGCTGATCAAAAAGAAACAAAAGTCAAAAAGAACGCTGTCTTAGTGATAACGAAGTGATAGCGCGGGCAGGCAATGCGACACGATGCGGTGGGTCGGGGGAACAAGAAATTTCACGCGGACGAAGTCGCGGGCAAAAGCTAGTACTTATATGAATAAAATCATCACTTTATAAAGTTTCAATTCCAAAAACCGGCATCCACTTAACCGCAGCAACCTTGCCGGTTCCCGTTACCGTCATTGCATTGCACACCACAACACGGGCCCACAATACCTCTTTATTTCCAGTATCTCACAGAAAAGTCGTGCATACGGCCTGGCAGATAACGAGCTACCAATATGGATGCCATAATGAGCACTCGGAGCCCTTATGTGGATGTATTGTGAGAATATAAGATGGTATAGAGAGGAGGATGGAATGGTAAATTGTTTTGGGAACCCTGAATAAAAATAATGTACAGTACCCGGCGATAAATATTGCACATCGGCTAATTTTGGCTTCGTAGAGCGTTATCTCTGTGGCACGAAATAGGTACCTATAAACAGTCCGGTATCTATTAGGAGCTGTTAAAACAATTATGATTTTCTTCTTTTGATAATTATTTTTATTCTTTGTATAAAATACAAAAAAGGTAAAGGTCGATGTGCAATATTTATCGCCGGGTACTGTAGATATTAGTAAAGACTAAGGGCTGATTTTTAAATCGACAGATATTTTTTATTCGTGGAATAAAATTGACGTCTGACAGATGTTGTATAAATAAAGAAAGAAGTGAAATAATTTTATTTGACCCAGTTAAGTAAGGCACACAATATTCACACAAAACAAAAAAAAATAGTGGCACTCCAGGAGTGCCGACAGGAGTGGAAACTTGCAAAAGCATAGTAATTTTATAAATATGTTTGAAGTTCCTTCTTCCCAAAGAAAACGTACCGCGCGTTGATGTCTTTATAATGGCCAAAACTTAAACAGAGGTGTCGGTTACAGTAGCAGTGTCGCGAGTTTAATGGTTTTTTCCCATCTCAAAAAATGCCCAAAGCGCCTAAAGAAGTTCTCACTTCAAAAAATTAAAAATCTACATCTAAACTACACTTTTGCCGCAACAATTCTTCTTGATGGCGATCTTAATGGGCTCGGCCCAGAATTCGGCTAAGTACTTGTTTACTTTGTTTGTTACAAGTAGCCCTAACAATCAAAACAGAACTCAAGAGTTGACCTATGTCCAAGGCCATTCCAAGGCATGGGCCTTCAGACCTTCTTTTCTATAATTATTATAAGACCTACCTGTCTCCCCCAATTCTGGGACCCGCGCTTCCTCTCTGTGAGAAGGAGTGGGCCGTAATCCACCACGCAGATGTCACAGTCATGTTTTTAGTTGGTTCTACTTTAAGTCAGTTGACTCACAATCAAAACCAAAATCAGAATATTTTATTTCACATAAACCCACATGAGCACTTACGGAACATCAGAAGCTATGTGCACGGTTCCCATTGATTGTTTCCAAAAGAGAAGAGTCGGTAGGAAATTCCACAGTTACTACTTTAAAAAATAATCCTCTTTTACTATGTTTTCCTTCACCAGAGAGCAGAGATCAGTGAGAGTAGTGGTGATGAAATAAGTGGCACAACCTCGAGTGTATACCTACCTGGATTCCAGCCCCCCATCTACCACTTTAAATCAAGGCTGTTACCACTGGGTCAGCATGTTTTCTTTCTTTATTTTCTTTCGCACACTATTCTCCTACTTTCCCATACTTAAAAAGTATTATCCTATGTCCATAACCAGATACTGGCCTTACATACAATCTTAATTTCGCCAGACATTTTGATAGCCAATAAAAGTGGACAAGTAAGTACCCTATTCTATCGTTGTATGCGGTAGTTGACATAAGGAGAGGTTGAAGACCCCTTATATCAGGGAGTTCACTTGTTTAGGTACTGTGATTTTCTGTGCGCTAAGAGACCTTTTTTCTATACTTCATTGGATAAAATTGTGTGAATCGACTAAAAATCCGTTTATTTTCTTTCACAAGAAGTTTTACTAAGTATGTACAGACGCCAGCACATCAAGCTACCCGAAACTGTCAAATTTTCCCAATCAACTTTGAACCTTATGCTTTAGCGATAAAGTTGAAAATCTATTAAATAAATTTGACAGATTGTGGTAGCTTGATGTGCTGGCGTCTGTACATTATGTAAGCTATATCATCATACATTTCTACAAACAACCGCCGCAGGGCCAAGATAAAATACTTCCAGCAATAAAACTTTTAATGTCCACATTAATATTCAAATAAGGGTTGTTTTTCCGTTTGTTTCCACAAAGTTCTGCGTTGCATTCTCACAGTAAGCACGATATACTTCGAACTACTTGGGAAGTGTTTTAAGTTCCTGTGCGCAGTTGGGTGGATAGGAAAACTATGGCACTGTCAGATGTTTTTTTTTTTTTGCTGATTGGGCCCACTCTTGACCTCGAACACGCCTGATGGAAAGCGATGGATGAAGTCTATGATGTAACGAGCGTGCCCAGAAGATGCCTAATACTGGAACTTCCACGCATCGATGAAACACAGCAGACTGCTTGACGCCGGACTCCGGCGGGAGGGTGGTCGCAAACCAGGCGGGCGTTAGCTCTACTCTACCACCGCAAGGGAAGAATTGGACAGTCAAATAAGGTGTTGGGTGTGACTGTCCAGGATGCGCCGAGTGTTCGGTTTAGTTGAGGAACTGGCGATGGCAGAACAAACTGCTCTACACGAGGAAGCTTCTTCATGCAACCCAAAAATAAATAAATCAGAATAGAGAATAATGCATCCACTACTACAAGTCCTTTCACAGTTATTTTACCTATGATTTTGCATCACTATCCAAACCACAGTGATCTTAATTCCCATTCAAATAAGGTTGCTGTTGGGTTGATGCCATTGACAAGTCTGTCAAAATCATTGTGATCTTTATTCTCGTCATAATAAAGTTGCTGCTGTCAGAGGCGAAATAACTTTCAACTTTATCGCTATAGCATAAGGTTCAAATTTAGTTGGGAAAATGTTTGAAAAGTAAAGTTGAAAATCTATTAAAGAAATTTGACAGATTGTAGTAGCTTGATGTACTGGCGTCTGTACATAATATACTTCATTGGACACCAGAAAATACATAACAAAAAACACCTACCTAATCCTTATATTATTTCTATGATTTATATCGTATTTTATAGGAATTTAATGCGAGAAGCACAGAACCGGTCGAAGTGGAGGTGCTTGGGGGAGTCCTATGTTCAGCAGTGGACATCTTTCGGCTGAAATAATGATGATGATATCGTATTTTACCGATTTTCATTTTTTAAGTAATTTTTATTTAATACTTACTGGCTTTTTAATATGCACCTGTTTCTGTGGAAAATATTTTTTTCTTTCTTAATCGTAATTATGGTGTGTGTTTGTCGTATTTCATTATATTTCTTTAATATTTAAAGGAAGTCCACAGTCTCAGTGGCCACTCAAGCTAGTTAATCACGAACTCAGTCCACGCGAAATGCTGAACAAAAATGTAAGTAGATAAAACTTGATAATGACTACAACTTGTGTCTTATATTTTATTAAGAATTACTACTGTTATGTTTACTGCTAGTTTCCACTACTATTAGTTTAAAACAAGTATAAAGTTGAAGTCAGTTATTGCAGTGTTCTTAGTTAACATGAGTCATTTTATGTCTGAATGTGGCTATATAATAATAATTTTATAATAATAATTTGTTTATTTCCACTTCAAGATACAAACATCAGTATGGCCCTGGCTCTTGTACTAGGAGGTCCTGTATCACAAGAGCCAGACCTCTCAATTTACAGAGAACATGATATAGAAGCGCGATAGACAAAAATGAGATTCGATATAGTTATGGCATGCATAAGGTAAGTTTACAAATATACAAATAAAAAAAGTAATAATAACAAAAGAAATAAAAAGTAAGTAAAAAAATGTGAACTCTTGTTCACATTTTTTTTTAAATTAAATTAAGTTACCACTGCGTTCTTTTTAGAGTCTGGGTAAGTGTGACTGAGGTGTGTGTGTGGTGTGTGTGTGTGTGTATTAGATTTTCTGATTCGTCATAATCGTAATTTTCTAGCCAGTGAATAATAGCTTTTTTGAATTGGTAGTTGTTTAGTTTTTTAAGTAGTTTCATGGCCGATTTTGCTGTAAAGAAATGGAGCAATGTAGTGTTAGTGTTTACTAGCGAAGACGCTCTTGGTACCTTCAACTGGGCACCTGTCATTCCTCTTGTGATAACGCACAATTCATTGATGTACACCAGAATATATGATTCCACCTTCTTGTCGGAGTCATGACGTGCCAGCGGCCAGTATGTAGATCTATTTTGTTTTATGTTTCTGTTACTGTATTACTTGAGTTAATTATCTTTTTTTATGGCACGTGTTTCTGTGACAAAAAAAAACATTTACTTTTCTTTCACTATCGTGCTAGTACAAAACCAATTTTCATTAACACTACCAAAACGGATGGATGGAATGGATACTGATTTAAAGACAAGTTATGAGAAAAATAAGTTTTATAAAGAAAGAAATGTCTCTTATCTCGTCTTTATATCAGTAATCCAATCAGAATAAATACACACTACCTGAAGAATATGTTTGATTTACAAATTATTTTGGTATTACGTTTGTATGAACTACGCATGCTCCGCCGGCCCTTCAACATATAAAAACAGCAATGGCCCAGTGGTGAACAACCCGACTTACGAGTTTATAGGTGTATAGGTGTTAATTATTTCATCACCACTGCTCTCAATACGGTGAAGGTATACATCGTGGGGAAACGGCGTGTCCTAGAACCCAAAATTCGAAGACATGTGACATCCACCAACCCGCACTGGGCCGGCGTGGTGGATTACGGCCCACTCCCTCTCACCGTGAGGCCTGTGTCCCAGCTGTGGGTACATTAGCTCAACTGTGGCTAATGAGACACAATTAAATTTCTATTGTTATAAATAAAATTTTGATTTTTCAACAGTTGAGCAAGCTCATTATAAATTGTTGCGAGACACCAGGAAGTCTTTAAGTTGCTTTGTAAACGAAGCAAGTTCGATCAATGTTAACATTCAAGATTTATATCTATCTCAACTCCAATATTATTGAAGATACAGGTTTGAAGAAGAAGGTAAAGAGATTAGCAGCCGGACCATCAGACCTAATCTTATACGTAACCATCCACATATGCAACCAGGGTAGTCAGCCGCGCTAACATCTCTGATGTTTTTACTTACTTATGAGCTTTTCTCGTATAAATATAGCTAATATACAGGGGGCATCGAAGCACAACCTATTACCATGGATTCAATACATGATTCTGAACACCCCTGCGTTGAAATCTTTGGTGTATTCTTCGAAACGCACCAACTTTGAAAAGCACTAAATGAAACGTCTATCGATATCATTTATTACGAATCCTTCATGCTCTTCTCTATGTTTCATTGTTGATGCATTTCGAGGAATAAAATTATAATATTTTTATTTTTATATTTAATTATTTTTTTGAGGAGTACTTTTGGTGCGTTTTAAGGAATACCCCAAAATTTTCGCCGGTTATTAAAAAAATATTCGCTTTGCCATATATTTTGACCGCGTCTATAGGTATTACACTTTTCTAAGAAACTGCAGATTTTATTTTCGATAACTGATAATTTCTACGCTAGGGGGTCTAGAATCATATGCAGAATTCATGGTTTCACCTTGCGCGTGGACGTCCCTGCGACACTGTATTTAAAATATACAAGTACGTTACTATAGTTTCCAGTAACATAAAACTTCAGGCAATAATCTGAAATGTTGTATACAGTATGTTAACTAACAGAGGGCGTTCCCGTTAACCCGCAATAGTATAGCATCCATACATGCTAAAAAAATATTACCATTCGAAAATAAAATGTTTTTATTTTTTTTATATTAAAATATTCACTAAAAATCGTAAATTGATACGTTAAAGAAACACTCTGTACACGCGTACTTGAAGGACAGCAATGTCGGAATTTATTTAATTAAATAAATTAGAATTAATTAAATAAATAGAGTATCAATTTACGATTTTTAGTGAATATTTTAATATAAAAAAAATAAAAACATTTTATTTTCGAATGGTAATATATTTTTTAGCATGTATGGATGCTATAATATTGCGGGTTAACGGGAACGCCCTCTGTTAGTTAACATACTGTATACTCACGAGAGTTTTGTGTTTTTACGTTTCCAGAGAACTGGCTAAAAAGTCCCATAAAAATAAAATGGGTCACGCAGATTATTTAAAAAGGCACAGTTACATGTAGATGGTATAAGAGAAAGTTTGAGGAAAACAAATACTTATTGTATTTTGACCTCTATTGTGCGACGATAATATCGCCGCGATTCTTTCGCTCGTGGAGACGGTCCCTAAAAGAGTGATGAATATAAATACTGACGGCTGAAGAGGGAGAGAAAGGCCAAAGAAAAGATCCGGGTCAGCGGGATTGTCCGAAAGGGTTACCGCTGGCTCGGAACATAAAGGGCTAAGGAAGGAACACGGGTGGGTTTTAGTCAGTAAGAGTCTGACACTCCCTTCCGCTCCACCCAGAGCGGGAGGGGTCATTTGATGATTTCCCATCCTGAAAAAAAAAAAAGATGGATGGGTTGTGTGAGGAATGAAATGACAGAGTAGAAAGTGAATGATATCGTGACGGTTTACACGGGGCAATAGAAGAAGAAAAAGTGTTTTCGGACCCCAAGTAACAAGGGACGAAGGCAAGAAAATGGTGATATATAATGACAAGGGACCTCAAACATCCCATAAACAATTCGTGAATTATAAGCTACCAAACTTTTACTTGATGTTTAGAGATGATGTAGCCGAGGGTGCCTTTGACTGGCTATTTGACAGCCTCAGATTTGTATATAAAAGTTCGGCAAATAAGCAAGATTATCGCCTGATTGTTAGTTGTTACTGATGTAAATGGACATCTGCAATACTAGAAGACAAGCATAACACCCATTCAACACAGATATCGTGATGACACCCAGTGGTTCAGGCCTCATCTCTCTTGCACGAGGTTGTGGGTTAAAATCCAGGTAAGTACCAATATTTTTAAAATTTTATGTTCTTTCTATCTTGGACATTATGGCGCTGGCGGTCCGGGGTAATATGTTGGCTCGCAGGTTTGCTCGTTGCTCAGCTGCAGTCAAAGTAGCGTTATTCAAAGCATACTGCACATCATTTTACACGAGCAGCCTCTGGGTTAATTATACTCAAAGGACGTACAGCGCTCTGCGAGTACAATTCAATAACGTCTTCAGGATGTTGTTGCGGTTGCCGCGGTTCTGCAGTGCGTCCGCGATGTTTGCCGAAGCGCGTACAGACGACTTTTACGCAATAAGACGCAAGCGGGTGTCGTCGCTGCTGGGTAGATTACGCGGCAGCAGCAACAATATTCTGAGGATAATTTCTGATAAATTTCAGTGTCCAATGCACTCGCTTTGGGTACGCATCGTAGTTGGGGTGGAAAAGTGACATTTTAAAATTTTAATTGTGAATGAATCAAATGTAATTATTATTTATATTATAATTTAAATTTTGTTTTTTTTTTTTTTCTTTTTTGTGATTGATTCAAAAACTATAATGTCATTGTTATTTATATTTAATTTGTGTACCTACTAACATAGATCTTAAGCTCCTGTTGTACTAACCATTATGGATCATTTTGTAATCTGACATATATAAATAAATAAAATAAATAAAAAATAAATTATTACACACATTCTTGGACATTGGAGAAAACCAGAAAATATAATTAATAGAAGTAGAAATCACCTTCCTGGGTTAAGCAAGCGTCAATGCCTCTGGCCTCTTATCATACGATAAGAGGCTTTTATGCTGCAGTGTGTCAGTTATATGCTGGTATTACTACTACTACGCTACAAAAAGAATGAATAATATTAGCTACTACGTACATTTCAATTCTTATCCTTATTCAAAAACTAATAATCTAGACACAAAGCTACCAGATTAGTGTTATTTATCAGCCAACTCAACCTAAATCTAGACAAAACTCCACAAAGACCCACCCATCCATCTTAACTGTTCGACCCAAATTCCATATAAGCCAAAGTTTAAACTCTTTTATTTTCCTGTCGGGCTCGGATGGCGAAACACCTTGGGTTAAGACTCAAAAGGTAATATTTTTTGTTCGTTAAGAGTTATGGGTTTGAGCTTTTTTGGGTGTCTGTATCTTAATACCTGCGGTGTAATTGCGATATTCATTATCAGTAGCAATCGCTTTCATTTTAACAATTCAGCGTTAGTTCTGCGTTATTTACGTTGTTGAGCGGACAAATTCTTCGAACATATAATTAGTAATATCCTTCAATATGATTCAGATTTTCATTGGTAGTGTGTTACGCAATGGTGCTGTTTAGGTTTATAGACTAAACTTAAATTGAAAGTCTATTTGTTTAATATTATAGATATTTTCATTGCAGCTTTCCGTGATGTGAATAGAAATTAGCACAAAGGAACTGCCCGTTTATTCTGCAAAAATCTCACTGTACTTATATCATAGTTAAAATGACTTTAAAGTGAGCTGCCGGTCGATTCTGTAAAAATCTCACCGTGGAAACTTAGGTGATGTGAGTTTGTTTTTGCTAGGAATTGACACTATTGACAGCTCACTCCACGCTCACTTCACCCAAGTTTTCACGGTGAGATGGTTAGAGAATCACGCTGCTGACATCGTCTTAGTCAATCAGGAAAGTTTTTGGTCAGTTTTTCTGTTTAAAATTACTTAAACATTCCTAGACAAAGTGACATTCTATCAGCCTTAACCTGTTGAATCGTTGTAGAAAATATACAAAACGCGTAACACACTGTCAATCACAATCTGAATAATTTGACAGATATTGCTAATCCATTGCTTCATAATTATGTTCGAATTTGTCTGCTTAACAATGAAAATAACGCAATGAATGCCGTTGAACGGTCAAAAAGAATGCCTTTGCTACTGTTAGTGTTACGCAGTTATCCCGCAGGACGCTTTAAACATTATAGGTACAGACGCCAGCACATCAACCTACTATAATCTGTCAAATTTCTTTAATAGATTTTCAACTTTATCGCTGAAGTATAAGGTTCAAAGTTGATTGGGAAAATTTTACAGTTTCTGGTAGTTTGATGTGCTGGCGTCTGTACTAAAAACATCCCTAAAACTATCCTGCCGTCAAACTTTTGGCGAAAAATTTTCCTCTCTCCAAATGTCCTAAATATACAGTGACAGATTGTAAGAAAAAAGAGACAAAAGAAAAGAATTTCCTCTGTCGCACAATATTCAATGAATCTACGACATTGACCCAGAGCTAAAGTATGGGAGGTAGTTTTTCGAAGATTTGTTATAAATTAACATAGTTATTCCATTGTGTTTGAAGTTTCTAAAGAAAGACATTCTTTAGCCTAGATTCTTGTTTTTATTGTTAATAGGAGTTCTGCGAAAAAATGGTTCTTAAGAATTTAAGAAACTTTATTTACCTATTGAAAAAAAAAACTATCTTCGCACACCTAGGGCCTAAAAGTCCACTTTGGCAGAATCATAAAAGGATAACATTATGAATCATAATATGGCGAACACACACAACAGTCCGTGTTTTTCTTTTTTTCGCTACACTATGTAGGTATAATCAAAGAGATTGGGATTGGATTTGGGTTGGATTGATTGGTATTTTAGCACAGACAAAATAAAAAAAACTGAAAAATCCTTCACCAATGGGATTTGATACAATTACTTAACAGTTGACTGTCCATTATGATTCATAATGTTATCCTTTTATGATTCTGCCAAAGTGGCTCACATCCATTCATCAACTAGAAAAGAGCGTTTTTAGGCCCCCTTATAATATGGCAATGTTATCAACGTTTGCTCCTATTTCTCGAAATATACCTAACTATATGGCCTTATGACCTAGCTAGAGGACTGAATTTCAAGTCTGGGTACTTGTGTAACTCGATAAATAAATTCGAATTTTTGGTTCTAGGACATTTCGCCGGTTCGCTCACGATGTTTTCCTTCACCGTTTTTAGAACAGTGTCGATTAAATTATTTAAACAAAGTAGGTAAATCGCCCGTCTGTGTTCAAACCTACGACCTACAATCAGGACCTAAGTCGCCGCCGTTACCACTAAGCCACCACTGCTCTGAAGAACATCACCAATAAATAAATAAGTTAGAAAGGAAGTAGGTATTTGCTTTTTTACTTGATTTTGCTATCAAGGATAAAATGAAATACCTATCAAACGTGTCTTAAATTGAAAAACTGTCTATAGCCTACACCAAATAATATTGTAGTATGCTAAACTGAAACCAAGTCGCCATTTAACTGTAAACTGATGAATGAAAAGCCAATAATATCCCGTTCAGTTTATCTAGATCTATGCGAAGTGTTAGCGGCACGCTATCTGTCTGAATTGTAGCTAAAATTGTACGTACAAACTTTCCTTTTTTTTGAGTGACGAATGATTTATTTAATTCGTTCAACCATTTCGTTTTCCGAGACATCGCCAAGCTGCTGGGAGTTGGAAGTTTTTGAGCTGTTGAGGACTGGGCTATATTTTGGCCAAAGAATCAGAATTGCCATACAACGTGGCAATGCTGCTAGCCTTTTAGGTACAGACGCCAGCACATCAAGCTACCCGAAACTATCAAATTTTCCCAATCAACTTTGAACATTATTTTTCAGCAACAAAGATGAATATCTATTAAAGAAATTTAACAGATTGTAGTAGCTTGATGTGCTGGCGTCTGTATTTCATTTCCCTCTTTTTTATACATATTATTAATATTGTTTTAAGTATCGTCGGACCCCCATCGGACTATGAGAGTACAGGAACAGAGAGTGCACCAGTGATTACGCACACACTTGTACAATATATCTCCTGCGTACCTGGCTAATCCCCGTTGAGATTGGCCACCGTGACCGAAATAGGTTGGGAGTCTATTATTGTTTTAAGTCTATTAGCTTCTAAATTATGTAAATACTATATAAAAAATGTTAGATAAAATTTTATTTCATTTGCAAATCATCATGTTTGTATTTTCAGAAGGGGTGCGAACAAAGGTGTGTACCCATACTTCGCGTGTTAAGTCATAGAGGACGAACCTAATACAATTAGGGCATACACATTACCAATACTCAAGGCTACTGGAAACACTTTTCTAATGAAAAAACATCGTTTCAATAACACTGCAGTATTGCGTATGTAGTCCAGCTTATCCTGCCATCTCCGTCTGGGCCTGCCGCAATGTCGTTTGCCATTATGAGGGACCCACTGGGTCGTAAATTTGGCCCATTGATCGTCTACCATGGGGCAGATGTGTCCAGCCCAATTCCATTTAAGCGTGGCAGCATTCCGAGTGACATCAGTTATTTTAGTGATGGAACGGATTTTCAGTTGCCATAAATTATGGCATGCAATTTAATTTAATGTTTTTATTGTATAGAATCAAGTTATTCTAACTGTACAGAAAGCTGTGCTGCTGGGGAGTTTGTTGCGCCACTTCTTCTCCCCAGCGAAAGCACTAGGAAGTGGTGAAGGGCGGGCGTTTTGGGGGTCCAATCTTATGTAATTTTGTCGTTCAAAAATTGCTGATTCTCAGTTCCTAGTTTGAATAAATGCACGGCTTAGCACTATTGCCATGCGCCATGCGTCTAGGTGCATCTAGGTGTCACCTAGTCAAAATCAAAAGTCAAATTAAATCGAACAGCGCGTTTTTATTTTGATATTTATTTCATTGTCACTAATTGTGAACGAATAATGGGCATTAGACCGACCCGAATTCATCTAACATGGAATTCCACACTCACGATATCTAGCACTTGCAACAAACGGCTCTCTATTTATTTCAGGATTGCCTGTAAAATACTTCAACGTCGCATATTCCAGCTTATGATATCTCAAGACTGACATGATGAATTCCAAACAATTTCTTCAAGTCTAGGGTGTTTCTCAAAGTTAATAAAGAAGGTTATTTTCATCACGCTTGCTCACTGCATAATGATTACTCAGTCTGTGTTGAGGGTCTCTCTTTTATCACCCTCACATGACAAATTCTATTCGGGTCCCTACTAAAAAATAATGGTGTAATACCAGCCTATTATTGTCGCACTGCAGGGCAAAGTGGAGGTGCTTGGGGAGGCCTATGTCCAGCAGTGGACATCTTTCGGCTGTTTATATGTTTGTTACTTCTTCACGCTCAAACGGCTGGACCAATTTTGATAAAATTGTGTATGGAGGTAGCTGACAGTCTGGAGTGACATATATCATAATAGCTGCGCCCCGCGGTTTCATCGGCATAAGTTTCAATCCCGTGGCAATATCCGGGTTTAATTTTAATATGGAATATATATATAGATATAATTATATCCCATCCCATAAAATAAAAAAAAATCATCCAAAAAAAAAATTAAATATCCATTAAAAATATCCTTACTTAGGAATTAACCCAACAACCTCTCATTTCCACTTGCCTACCGGAACTATTAAACGGTTCTACCCATAGAAATAGTTATACCACCAAGACACCTTACTATTGCCACCAGAAACATAATCCGACTCCGTCTTTATCTAATTACAAACACCATTAAAATAAAGACACCTATAATTACATAGGTACCGAGGACTATATCGCGTGACAAAATATAGGGGTAGGACAGCCAATGTCACGGCTAAAGTTAGAACACGCTATGGACATGAAATATTGGTGACAAGGTTCGCAGTGTTGGATGTTTCTTGGAGTATGAAATAGCAAAATTTTTTTGAGGTTCTTGGCCCTTTGGTGAAAGTAGCACTTAGTGTGCATACACACGCGCGACACGCATCGACGACGGAAGCAACTGCAGCCGTCGACGCGTATCGCTCGTGTGTTTGCACACTTACAGACACCTTCAAGGGGATTATTACAGTGCATGCCACGTAAGAAGAGACTTGACACACCACGTGGTTTGACATGCACAGTACACGATTTTAGGTATCTTTAGCGGTATGAGGTCTGAGTGCGGGACGGGACCGGGCGTCATCGGGGCGGCGGAAAGAGGCGGGGGAGGCGGGGTCAAGTCTCTTCTTACGTGGCACGCACTGTACAGGGTGGCATGACCTCGACGCGCAACCTGTTATTTATTTATTTAATACTTCAAGCACATAAATGTACAAAGGCGGACTTAATGCCATAGGCATTTTCTACCAGTCAACCTTTGGGTGGTGCAGAGACAAACAGTGGTAGGTGCAATCATGCTCATTGAGGAATAAATATTTTAAATATAAAGATACGCATAAACCTATTAAAAGTATAAATCCATACTAATATTATAAATGCGAAAGTGTGTCTGTCTGTCTGTTACCTCTTCAGGCTTAAACCGCTGAACCGATTTAGATGAAATTTAGTATAGAGATAGTTTAAGTCTCGGGAAAGGACATAAGATACTTTTTATCTCGAGCAGCGCCCCGCGGCTTCACCCGCATAAGTGTCAATCCCGTGGGAATATAAAAAACAATATGCTTACATTAGTCCTTAATTGTTAAAACACAGACTAAACCGCATTTGCAGTATAATCTATTAAATTAGAAGTTTTAAGCTTCCATTAGTATAGTCCCCGTCACGAGAAGCCATAAATTATGTAAACACACATTCAGGGGTTCGGAACCTTTGGATCAAATAAAAAAAAACAGTTTGTAATGATTTTTATTTTTATATAGGGATATAATTAAGATGACACGCACATCTAATTACTTTCGTCAGACAATTCCGAGTATTCTTCATCTGCATCCTGCTGCATTGAGCGCGTCAGCGTTAACTTACTTCAAAATGGCGATGGCGGCCCAAATGTTTACTTTCCATGAGTCAGACGTGTTGTAGTACCACAAAACATTAAGCCGTGTACGCACGAACGAACATAGTATGGTGAAGACGAACATCGATGACGGAACATTATTTTGGTTGATTGATTTGACAACCATGGATTCACCGTTCGAAGTGGTCGACACTGAAGTAGCATCAAATTTCTCGGAACACCGTCCAAAGAAATTGAATTGAAAATTGCACAGAACAACCAAATTGGATCGCCATGAACATTTTTGGCGAACTCGGTTCTTAATGTCCATTAGTGGTACGCACGTGCGAACAAAATGTTCGATGTTCGTGTTCAACATGTTTTGTTCGTTCGTGCATACACGGCATTAGACGACGGAGCTTTAAATCGCTGAAATATAACCCGACCAAATGAAATTGCTTGTTAGTTTCGTATTACACGTATGTTACTTTGAATCGATTAAATTTAGGATTACTTATTGTTAATTGAATTGTCGCTACGTAACCTAGTAGAAGTTCTTTATTTACAAAATTTGTAGCTTCTCGTGACGGGGACTTTAGATTATTCTAGTTTTCTAGAATTCATTATTGCAGGACTGCAGATATTTTTTTAAGCTTTTTATGACACAATATATGATAAGTGTTGTATTTGCCTTTAAACATCAGTATAATACTACAACACAGGGTTATTTTAAATTGGCTGGCTAAACTCCGCAGGCCTGGTGGGTATAGGTATCTGAGAAGCAGGATTCCGACCCTAAAACCCACAAAATTAAGGTAAGAACATCGTATTGCTCGTAAAATATAAATATTTAATTGAATCCACCATAGTGTGACCACCTCAACCATTACCTACCGCCATGACATTTGAAAAACAAATCTGAACTTAGCAAATTAGAAGTCGACGATAGCTAATTATACCTTAACACGGAATGCGTTAATTATATTGTCATAATCTTCACGCTGTCTGTGCCTTACAGGGTCCATAATTGTACCCTAGCTTTAAGCCATTGTAACACCTCTACAACATTATGGAATGCAAATAAATATTTGATTACCTGTATAAGTTTTTTTTTTGTTGTCGGGGCGAAACCTTCAAAAGGCACCCTACCTTTGGGGAGGGAGAATGGGGAGTGTGCGATTTTTACCTCGCTAATCACCATCACCATCAGCACATAGGGGTGGTCCCGGTTCCTCGTAAAAGACCAATTCCGGAACCCCCCCATGCAACGCCTGTAAGGCACATCCCTGGGGAGATAAAGGGGCCTCCCCTAAGCCTCGCTATGCACGGCAGTACGTGATCACTGTGCCACTGTCTTCCCTGGGGTCACTTGGTGGGCGGACAGAGTCCCCACTCTGTGCGCCCGTGACCCCAAGTAAAAGTAATACCTACAAGATAAATTTAATCTGGACATTATGATTAGACTAGATTTTTTAAAATAGTGATTGACTAAGTGACTGTCTCGTTGGTCTAGTGTTCGTAAATACTGCGTTTGGGTCCCAAGTTCGGTTCCTGGATTGGGGAAAGTCTTGTATTTTTTAATCAGGAAATACAAAGTAGCGATCCAGGGTGAACCCTGGATCGCTACTACTGATCGATAGTACTGAAGTACTATACAAAAATTCTATACAATTCAAAATATTCTAAGCGACAAAAGGTCTTCAGTCTAACTCAGAAACTAAGCTAATCTCTTCCATTACAGTTTAAAACCAGCACAGAAAACTTTATAATCGCACCGTAGACCGACAAAGTTTATATTTATTCTAACATTTGACTCTAATTAGAAGTTTTCGTGTTCCCCGCGATTAGCCATAGCGCTTCGTAGACAAACTTTTTTGCGCTAAATTTAGAAATAGCTGAAGAATGTTTAGTTTGCGAATACGTACCTATTGTATTCTTGTGTCGGCACGAGTTCTACGCGGGTGAAAGCAGTGCCAGTCAATAAAATTGGTATCGGACTGATTGATTAGGATGTACTCATGAAAGCTCTTTCATACAAGCAGTATGTTTTTATACTACAGCTTCCAGAATTCATTTATTTATTTAATTACTAGGCGAACTTTATACTGCATCAATAAAAAAAGCCGTTCCATACAAAATGAATGAGAAACTGAAATATCTTCATTATTATTTTTTTTTCGAGAATTTTACCCATGTTTTAATATTTATTCTGCTATTCGGGGCGGAGACAAATCCAACAAATCAAAGATCCTTGACGAAACAAGAAACAAACAGCCGACAGGCTGGATACATTTCTAACATTTCTAATATTCTTGTCATATCGAAAGTTATATGACCGGAAATATTATGTTAGCATAGGAACAGTATTTCTTCGTCGACAAAGAAAGTATACTCTTTTCTATTTTCCATTGCCAAAAATGTAAACAAACACTATCTCTGCTTTCTTTTGAATTCAATAAAGTGATTCTGTTACGACTATGAGCCTTATTGATACCTATATTTGCATAATTTATGATTCAAATTGCACCTGAATACAAAAGGGCTTTTAAATAATGCCATAGTTATAGAATGAATCGCTTTCCTAGCTGCAAAGTGAACGCTAACATTCACTTTGAAGCTAGGAAGCGAACCCGCACAGGACTACTAAAAGTAAAAAAATCTTCTCAGAAATAATTTGTTTACAAACTTGGCAAAGGGGAAAAAACTTGCTTAAAGTATAGATTTGTACCCCCAAACTAGAAGTCAATAAATAATTGTAACATAATATTATATTTCTAACATATTCGTGTAGACTTCTACTGTATGTTTTTCAGAATCAAGAGCAATCCCCACAAAGTTATCAGTATTAGGGTTCCTCGAATTTGAATCCTATTACTGTGATAAATAGGGTTGTAGTAAATGTATATTTTAATTAGTATTTATGGAGGCTTGATAACCCATTTGTATGATTTATTGTATTGGCTTATATTAGGCGGAGGGTTAGCCAAACAAAGGGGGGGGGGGGTTCGTATGTTCCATTTAGGAAATATATAATGTAGTTTGAAAACCCTAACGGTTCACAATTTTTTACATCTCTATTTTTTTTTAATTTTTCAATAATATCCAAAATATAGCTTTCAAAAATTTTACCTACGAACTACACTTTTTTGGCTTACCCTCCGCCTAACACCCTATATTTAGGTGGTGCCATCAGTTTTAGAATTGGCATAGAAAAGACTCAAACGAATTGCCTGGATGGAGTTTTTTTGTTTCATGTGATCGACTACCGAAATAAATGGAGATATGAATAATTTATTTATTTAAACTTTTCGCACACGAAAAAGGTACAGAGGCGGACTTAACGCCTTAGGCATTCTCTACCAGTCAACCAAGCGTGGTGAAGAGATTACATAGCAGGTATGGGTATTGATACCTAAACACGATGAAAAGAAAAAATATGACTTGATGTTTTTGGGGTCAACGACCGGTAGGGTACTCGCAGTCATCATCATCATCTACCTAGCTTTTTCCCAACTATGTTGGGGTCGGCTTCCAGTCTAACCGGATGCAGCTGAATACCAGGATTAAGGTACTCGTAGTATGAGTTAAGAAAAGTTGTTTTTTTTTTGTTATATCGTGTTTAGATATTAAAACTCATCACGCCTGCGAAGTTTAGCTAGTTAATTTAATTTGAGCCTGTATAGAAAGGGCAATGCTGCATCTTCTTGACTTAACCTCTTCCTACGCCTCCCAGAAAAGGCCAAATCTTTGTCAAACCTAAAACCCAAATTCTTCCAACAATATTAACCCAAGGTCAACAAATTTGTCACCCCCACACACCTTGTTTTACTACCCTTTGTACTGGCGTTACATTCCCCCATAAAACGGTGACATAATTATCTAAACATTGGTCGGGTCATGGCACGGTTAGGAGGTGGAGTCTGGTGAAATAGTATAGTTTTATGATTTGGTGACGTTGTATCACACCTGTATACAAACTTAAGTTAAAAAAAAAAAACAGTTGTACTCCGGGCACATGAGTAGATAATGTGCTCCGGGAGTGCCGACAGAAGTGAAAACTTGAACAATCACATGTGTATTTTTTGAATCGTCTTACGAGTATAAACAAAATACAAACAGAATACTTTGCCATCACTCACTGACACATCGGATATACATTAAAACCGAGGAGTACATCCCAAGGACAGCCGAACACATCCGAATGAAGCGCGGTGTCGGTTACGGTAACAGTGTCGCGAGTTCAATGGTTTTTTCCCATCTCAAAAAATGCCCAACGCGCATAAAGAAGTTTTCACTTCAAAAACATAGGTACAGACACATGCACATCCACCTACTACAATCTATCAGATTTCTTTAATAAATTTTCAACTTTAATACTAAAGCATAAGGTTCAAAATGATTGGGAAAATTTGACAGTTTCGGGTAGGTTGATGTGCTGGCGTCTGTACATACTCGTACATATAGAGTGGCAGGTAGAAGCGCAAACGGTAATTATGAATTCAGCACATGATTTTAGTCCCCCAAAGTTAACGTCTGACGACCCCGGTCAGTGGGTCGTCTCGTCAATCCTACCACGTAAGTAGAATGAAAAATAGACCTTTCCTCCATTACCGACACTCCAAAAACTCTTACTCACAGTACCTATCTCAACAACAAAGCCTACAGACAAACACTTTTTCTTTCTAAAACAAAGGTTCTCGCACAAAAATAAACGTTACTTTGGAACAGCGCCGCGGTTACTAATTAGCAACCACCTTTAGATAATGTACCGGGAACCATAGAGCTATCAATAGTTTTGAATTGTGAAATTATTTTACTTGAAATAGTTTGTAAAAGTAAGTTTTCATCTTTTTGTGCTTAAATAAAACCACTGCATTAGGTACAGACGCCAGCACATCAAGCTACTACAATCTGTTAATTTTCTTTAATAGATTTTAACTTTATCGCTAAATCAAAGTTGATTGGGATTTTACAGTTTCGGGTAGCTTGATGTGCTGGTGTCTGTACCTCGAAGACCACATTCATCTAAATACTTACACATACACACACTACCTGTCATTGTGCACAATTTAAGAACTAAGAATAAAGTCTGACACAAAAATTAAATTGTGTTTGTTCTAGAGAATTATTCTGGGGGTCTAAAAAGGCCACTTTGTCAGAATCATAAAAGGGTTTACGAATCATAATACGGCGAAGACAGTCCGTGTGTTTCTTTTTTTCGCTGCACTACGTAGGTATAATTGAAGAGATTGGGATTGGATTGATTGGTATTTTAGCACAGACAAAAAAAAATACTGAAAAATCCTTCACGAATGAGATTTGATACGATTAACTTAACAGTTAACTGTCCATTATGATTCATAGTGTTATCATTTTATTATTCTGCCAAAGTGACCTTTTTAGGCCCCCTGGTCTTGTCTAACCAAGTAATACCCTGCTGACAGTGGCGTGCCTAGGGGTCAAAATTAGGGCAAGCCCACAGATTTTCAACGTATAAAAAAAACGCCCAACTGAGGGATTGGCAGATTTTCAGTTATTAATGTTTGTGTTCGAGTTCATTGATTGTTATTTTTTTATAATATATTTATTTATTGATAGGTTTAAGTAAGTTTGTTGTTGTGAATTATGATTTTATTAGGGCAAGCCGGGCTTTTCGGCTTCTATGAAGGTACCGCCCCTGCCTGCTGAGTATCACTTTTGCTGCACAAATTAACACACAGACCCCTCCTAGCAAGCAAACTTAGTATTGTATTGTTTTGGACTCAAGATACTTAATTCAAGCTGACAGACACTGCCGAACTGCAAAGCAAATGACACTACAGTACCCGGCGATAAATATTGCACATCGACCTTTGGAAAGAGACAATCAGCTAATTTCGGCTTCGTAGAGCGTTATCTCTGTCGGACGAAATACTAACAGTCCGGTATCTATTAGGAGCTGTTAAAACAATTATGATTTGCTTCTTTTGATAATTATTTTTATTCTTTGTTTAAAATACAAAAAAGGTAAAGGTCGATATGCAATATTTATCGCCGGGTAGGTACTGTACCCTCTAGAGAAATGAACGAATATTGATCACAAAGCTGCTGCACTGTACCCACGGTTTCTTAAGAAATTTTTATTCATGGTTAGTCACAACTAAACTAGGAGACATTCCAGCTGTGACAACATCCAAAAGAATGTTGCAACATCCACATCTTTAATACTGACACCACTTATTTATCAAAGGCATTTAAATAAATTCCCTGAAGTCTTCTCTAAGCCTTCCAAGTGTAGGACACAGTCATAATATTATACCTTTTACTTTTAGTTTCTTAGAAGTGTTAGCATACGCGCTTGCGCTATAAGTTAGTGGTGTACTGAGCGTCTAAAAAAGCCACTTAGGCAGAATCACAATAGGATATTATGAATCATATTTAAACAATAAAATGATCACAAACTGACAATTCATAATATTATCTGCGTACAATTGATATCACTCAATTCATCTGTTTGACAGTTTTGTATGGGGATTCGTAAAATGGTTCACAATTAATTGCTTTATTGAAGTTTAATGTCAAATAGCAGAATCATAAGAAGTTAGTCAAGAGCAACATTTCACAATACATATTGAGCATTTTCTGAAGAAATATTCTAACAATGGCAGATTTGGCCATTTATGAAAAGTTTCTTGAGCACGCGCGGGCTATGCAGACCATTCGATATCGCCGACGAAGTGTAGCTCCTCTGAAAATGGACATAGCCTTCGAAATGCCGGACCTCGAGTTTGTTGGTGTATATAGGGTAGATAAAAGTGTATTTCGTGACCTATTATAATCGTTAGAAAATCAAAAGTCATTTATTCAAATTAGGCTGAAAATCAGCACTTTTCGAACGTCAAAATCAAATAAGACAGTCCTCCAAAACGCCCGCCCTTCACACATTAGCTGGAGCCATACATATGTACCCGTCGCAACAGCATAAGTACTACCACCAAGACAAGTAAAAGGATTGTTATAAAAGTAGTGTGTTTTAACTAAGTAGTTCCAGATATACACTATCATCTATTATTATAGAGCAGGGGTGGCCAACTTGCCTAGACCCAAGATCTACTACTGTTCACTGACAACACCCTGTGCGATCTACCAATTACATACTCCTTAAAATCTTAAATGAAACAGCATAGTTCAGTACACAATTATGTAGTATTTTTTATTTTATTAAGAGGGAAAATATAACTCGTAACTCCGTTAAGGCTCCTTGAAACAGGCGCGATACGCGATATAACCGCGCGCGTTTTTGCGCTTGTCGCGCCTCGCCTGTTTGTAGGAGCCTTAAGTCTGTCGTCAACTGACTGACGGAGTGACAACCGCCCGCGCCCCGCTCCCGCGTCCCACACGCTTCCCGCTTATTGTTATCGCGCACCGAAAACAAAAGAGAGCTATCCTGCATAGAAGAGAGGATAAATAACGTGACGGAACGGCGATTGAAAAATGATACAAGATGATGCGTGCAGCAGTTAGTCATTAGGTACGTTGTGCAGTCTGTTCTACGTATTTATATTTTTTACTTGCCACGAACGACTGGACTAATAGTCGCGATCGACCAGTCGATCGCGATCGACCGGTTGGCTACCCCTGTTTTATAGAGGTTTACTCTGTACTCCCTCAATGAAATAAAAACTTTGATCATAAGCGACAACTTCCTAAAATCCTCTATTCACATTTTAGGTGCTGAGTACCCTTAGGTTTTTTACGCATTAGATCATACCAGAGTTTTATAAGAGCAAGTGCACATCATAAGATGCACTAAGTTAGTAGAACTAACTCTGTGAGAGCCGTGAGGTGAAGTTTTTGTGTTATTTAAATGTTAAAATATAGTATGTTTTCCTCTTTGTATTTCTTTATACGCAAGCACAATACATGACACTTATGTAATGGGCAATATCTGTTATTAAGTGAGTGTACTTCTTCGCATATCCTAACTTCCTAACCAATATTTAAAAAAGTGCTGTTCCCGAGGAAAACAACAATAAAGTTATTATGATAATAGATGGCGCCACGTGTTTTTCGAATCAAAAATAGGACAATGTGTCGGGTCAGCTAGTTGAAAATATGACGAGAAAGACAATAAATAGCCGAGCTACCTTTCAAATTAAAACAAAGAGAAAATAATCAAAGTGAATCCATGTGTGCCACCAACCTAATGAGACTTAACTTTTGCCACAATGTAAAGAAGTTGCAAATGTTCTGTTCCTTTTATTTCCAAAGTGCTAACCTTTCGTTTTTAGATAAATTTATTTTAACACTACATAAGGAAGGAGGGTATTTGCAGTTTAAAATGAAAATAAACATCAATATCCAGAATATTTACTGAGAATATTTTGATAGAATAATAACTTCATGCCTTATTTGCCCGAAAAGTTGGCCAGAGGTATACCTATAGAAGACCCACATTTCGCTAGCTTTGCTTAAGACCCATCATCCCTAGAGCCTATTGCCATAAACCGGGCAAAAATCCAGAAAAATTCCAGAGAAAAAAACCCTATAACACTTAGTCCGACCTGGGAATCGAACTCAAGACTTCATGCTCAGCCGTAGCGCGACCACTAGACAAAGACTTCATGCTCAGCCGTAGCGTGACCACTAGACAGAGACTTCATGCTCAGCCGTAGCGCGACCACTAGACAGAGACTTCATGCTCAGCCGTAGCGCGACCACTTAACGGCTTTTCCCAACTACGAGTATGTTGGGGTCGGCTTACAGTCTAACCGGACGCAGCTAAATACCAGTATTTTACATGAAGCGACTCCCTATCTGACCTCCACAACCCAGTCACTGGTTTTAATACGATACCCCTTGGTAAGACTGGCTGTCAGACTTTCGGGCTTTTGACGACCCGTAACGACTGCCAAAGATCCACGAATGATGGCCGGGACCATCGGCTTGACGTGCTTTCCGAGGCCACACCACTCACACCTCACTCAAATGTTAAAATAAATAAGAAATGCAGTGACCCTTGAAAGACCTTTCCAATCATTCCACTTGCTTCCACAGGCAGTAAAGTCACCTTTGTAGTTCTGTTGCTAACCAGTTACCCATTGAAGTAATAACGATCATGTGCTATAAGTTCGAGATCAGCCTTTTGCATAGCAACGACAGGCATAATGATTAGATAGTTCTACAGCCACTTCGTTCGGCTAAACTGAGCTATTCTCGGCTGTCAGTTCACCTCACACTGGCATTCCCCATCACATTATCTAAAAATAACGCTACAATAACACAAAACAATTTCTTTTTTTAAATAACGAAAAAAAAGCGACAACTTTTTTACAAAACCGTTGCACTTGCGCATCACATCATACGACTTAGCTATTGTTAAACGGGTTTTTAGCGGGAGCCGACACTGGGATACCTTTCTCTTTTACTCCTACACGGAATCGTATGTTTGTGTCTGTCGCTCGCGGTGTCGTGTTAAGGATGGAGGCACAGGAGACGTTTTTTTATTTAAATTTGAATAAATTTACACTTTTAAAGAAAGGTTTTGAGTTTATATAGGGTTTTTGAACTCTTGCGCCGTCCGTCACTATGTGGTGCGATTATAAAATCGATGTTATGGTGTTTATAACTGTATGGTTTTATTGCTGTAGTGTGATTGACACCTTGGTTTTAGTTATTAGTTTGACAATAAATCTTATAGATAAAGGTTTTGGAAACTTGTTTTGTGTGTGATTTGAGGAGGAAAGAATTGTCTTTGGTGGCTATTGTGGATTGTTAAGTTATATTATAAGTTATTGATAGATTTGATTATCGTAAGCCTTTGAGCAATTTACCTATTTTTGATCTTGGTAGTATTATTTATTTAACCTGCTAACTAACTTTTCCTAAAGATCTTTCCCTAGATATCGCAGTTCCAGACTTATAGATAAACGACGAGTAACGACGAGTAAAGAAAAGTGACTTTCAAACGTCAAAAATGTATAGTTCAACAGTCGCTAATCACTACTTAACTTTAAGGGGAATTGTCATTAATGCTTTATCAATTCTGATTATATTAACAGCAGGTAGATGACCTGACACCTCTATGAATGACAAAAAGAACGAAACCGCGCGAATGAACGCGGAATTGGCGTGATTAGCTAAGGAATTGATGTGGTTTCGAAGTAAGGAATCGTTAAGTGTTCATAGTGAATTAGCGCCCAGGGATGTAACGTTGACTCCAAACTACCAACAATTTGGTTGTTTAAAAGCACTACGCAATTGTTCTAAAAAGCATTTAATAATAATTATGATTGACTTTAGCAAAGCTTTTGATTACGCTATATTACGATGTACTTTTTACAAAGTTGCGGCAAAATGGTATACCGGGTCCATAGTTGGAGTGGTTCAAAAATGATCACTTAAACAAATACAACGTAGTTAACATAGAGGGCGCTCATAATGACATGGTTCCAACTGAAAATGGCATGGCCCAGGGATCGATCCTCGGACCGGCTGAGTATCTGCTATATGTCAATGATATGGTGTAACCTTTTACTGCATGCTTCTGTCCACCAATTTACTGAAAACACATGTCTGATTACAGCACACAGAGACCTAAGTACTCTGGAGAGGCTTATGCAAAGTGAGTTTGACCTCCTATATAAACGGGCTCATTACGTTGGTTTATCAATTAATTACCTACCAAAAAACCAAACTCATGCACATTCATTCACCACACTTGTGAAGTAGAGGAACACCAAGAGTTGTGGCCCATGAACACCAGTGTTTGCACCAGTGCTTGGAGGTCTGTGTCTGTAAACATTGAAAATGTCAAAGAACGTGTCTATCTCAGGCTCAAGATTGATCATAAATTTAACTGGGGCCCTCATATGGACTATATGCGCTAAGCATATGACTATTATGTCTAAATTGCGTATATTAAAGCACAAATTGCCTTATAGGACCTTGCGATTGTTGTATATGGCACTGGCTGACTCTGTCATTAATTATAGTATAACTAGTTATGGAAAAACTTATAAAACGTATCTTAAAAAAAATTATAATATTCAGATAAGGATATTAAACTATTAGTAGGTAGCATATAAAATTAAACTAAAATATAAGCCCGATTATGATATGTTATTTAAATATTGTAAAATCATAAATGTTTTCGATAAAGTCAAATTGGCTATGGCCGCTGATTACTCTGTTTTTATTAATAAGCTGCAGAAAATAAACAGACCAAACTTTGTTCGTAACCTGTCATATTTCACTACTATCACTTTTCTGGCAGTAAATTCGAAAATTTATTATGTCAAGTTTGAGAACGAGTGTGGACGCCAGATCTTGATATTATCAGATCCAGTCGATCGTCATTTATTCATCTGTCTTCATGAACCGTAGCATAACACCCGTGTGGATTATTTAACCACGAGCCCCTTAAATAAACCCAGGACCATTAAAATTAGCAGCTGTTTCTACCTTACCAAAGAAGTTTTACTTTTGTGTTAACCACACATAAAATTCGAAGACATGGTGACATCTGCCAACCCGCACTGGGCCCGTGTGGTGGATTACAGCCCACTGTCACAGAGAGGAGGCCTGTGTCCCAGCAGTGGGAAAATTAAAAAGGCTGATCATGCTATACCTAAAAGTTTAAAGTAAAAGATATGCAAAAAGAACAAGCCAAAAAAAGATTTATTTTCGGTTTGAAATCATTTCTTTTTCTCTCTTTCTTTGGAAGATAAAATGCTGTAGTTTTGATAGCAAGATTTGTGGGGTCCCTAATCAAAGTCTTGCTTTACTTTTTAACATTTTTAATTACTTTTTTCTTTTACTTTAATTTGTGAATGTTCTCATGGGCCAGAAGAGATTGGGCTGATAAAATATTTGCAGATTTTTGACCTTTATAATCTTTTATAATGGTAATTGAATGTTGTCAATCATATGCTTGACATTTTCCGTTACTGTTCAATACATTTATGTCAATATTTGACATTAGTCATACCGGATGTGTTATGAAAAAAACTGGCCAAGTACGTCAGGCTAGCACACGAAGGGTTCCGTACCACAAGGCAAAAAAAAGCACGTTTGTTGTATTTGTATGGGAGCCCCCTTAAATATTCATTTTATTTTGTTTTTAGTATTTGTTGTTATAGCGGCAACAAAAATACATCATCTGTAAAAATTTAAACTGTCTAGCTATCACGGTTCATGAGGGTGATAGAGAGACAGACGGATAGTGGAGTCTTAGTAATAGGGTCCCGTTTTTACGGAACCCTAGAAAGATAAAGTAGGTATACTGATTAGCTTCGTTTCTTTTGTAAAAGATTGTAATAGTTATTGATTGATTTTATTAGGGTAAGTATTGAATTTTCAATTTTATTTAAATTTCAAAAATTTTCAAACGTCCTGCGAAAACTTAGAACGAGAAATTTGAAGATATGTGACATCCGTCAACCCTCACTAAGCCCGCATGGTGGATTATGGCCCACTCCCTCTCACCGTGTCCCAGCAATGGGCAACGATTTAGGCTGATGTTACGCTTCGTCAAAAATAGAAAACAGGCATAAAGTCCGTTTCTGAACTGATACTTTATTGCATTGTGCATGGATAACTCTAGAAAATCTGGTGATAAGCGGGCAGCCCAGCTTATAATGTGGTGATAAAGTCTAGTTACTTTCTGCCGGGTCAGCGGGATTGTCCGAAAGGGTTACCGCTGGCCTGGAACATAAAGGGCTAAGGAAGGAACACGGGTGGGTTTTAGTCAGTAAGAGTCTGACACTCCCTTCCGCTCCACCCAGAGCAGGAGGGGTCATTTGATGATTTCCCATTCCCAAAAAAAAAGTCTAGTTACTTTTCTATTATAATTATGACAAACATTGACTAATCATTGAATTTAGTGATATTATTCACGAACTTCAAGCAATACGTTTGTAACTTTTTCCGGCGCGGATCTAGCTTTTCGCTCAAGAGGGGGCAAATGTTTTATTTTTACGTAAATTCAAGAATGTCCCTCCCTTTTCGAGGATGACTACAATGTATCTATATCTTAGTATTAGGTATACAAAGTAAAAATAGTTTTTTAAACTTTGTAATTTAGAATTTTAGTCAAAGAGAATCTGGTTATAATATGTGGTCGTCCAAATCAAAAGGGACCTTATGGCGGTAACTAGTTTCCGAGATATTAATAAATTTGTAAAATACCTCAAAAAAATCGATTTTTTATTAACCGTATTTTTAAAAAGATGATTGTATTTACTACATGTAAGATGTGTTCAACTTTTCGAAAAGTCAATTTAAAAAAGTTTTGTATTCATCTAAAGTTTAGTAAAAAAGGAAACTTATCGCGGCAAGACCTAACAAATCGTTTTTCTTGTAATTCAAACCATATATTATATCGACATTTTAATATTGCAAAGTAGGTTTTAAGTTTATGCAAGGATTGTAAGAATTTCCATTAGTAATAATCATAGTCAATCAAAGTATACCATCAGTTACATAACTTCACACTAAAACATAACTTTTTTGTACGGCATACTTAAATTGCGATTTTCTCGAAACTTATAATTTCGATCAGTGAACTTCAAAAATTCGTAAAAAAATAACGGTAGTGGTTAGAACTTAGAAGGTTGGTTCTTGGGTCTATAGTTCGGTACATTTATGTAGTTTTCAGCTCTGTAGATAACTCATTTCCGCCATAAGGTCCCTTTTGATTTGGACGACCACTATAGTCTTTGATTTTAGTGGTCTAAGCCCAGGTAATGGGACAACGGCATCCGTTGCCCCATTCTCCGTACTTATTAAAATTTTCATAAACTTACTCTTACCATATCTCTAAATCATTTAAAAACGTAACTCAATCAAACATTAATAAGGCAGGTACAGGTCGTAATATAATTAAAACACAGCATGTGCCAGTAAATCTTTTACCGAATCGTCTTACAGCCTGTCTGGCACAGAATATACTGGAAGTACAAAAGGTCTGCTCCGTACAATTAGGTACCAAAATCGCACGCACACGTAGACGCGTACGTACGGCGATGTCAATTTTATGATGTGCTAATAGCAGTTAGCACATCATAAAATTTTAGCGACAAGGGGTGGTTTTTATAACGCCAGATTTTGTCTTTATACGAGGTTATTTTTAAAATTTTGAGTTTTTCCGTACAAAGACTGTCGGACGTCTGTTTTATTCCACGGATATAAGATAAACCTGACGTTGGAAAAATCAGTATTTAGCTTAAACATAGGGTAGATTTTAAAATAATACTTGGGCAAAGGACTTGCCAAGTAATGTCTTGGCTAAGTATTAGGTATTCTTAGGACTGTCGCACAACTATTAAACTATACGTATTAGATAAAGACAGGATCATATTTAAGCCAAAGCAAGTGTAATAATAAGTAACGTTTCTCCGTCGATACGTATTTATCGTTCGTTCGTTTGTATCGTTTTTTTTTTTTTTATTAGTTAAATTCAAAGTCCTGACTGACTGATACATCAACACACAGCCTAGACCGCTTGTCCTAGAGACATGAAATTTGAAAGGTTTTCTTTGTGAAGAGTAGGTATCTACTAAAAAAGGGTTTTTTGTAATTCCACCCCTAAGAGGGTGAATGGGGGGAGGGTGAAATTTCACGCGGACGAAGTCGTGCGCAGAAGCTTGTTTCTTATATTATGTCACACATAACTTTTTGTTTGCTCTGGGGAATGCTCTGCTAATTTCACTCAAAAACACGAAGGTAAGTCCGCTTGCACTCGCTGTACGTAGAGCTGCGAGTCTATGCGTGCGTTCGTTTTCGTACGCTGTATGGACCTGCTGGCCTAAAAAGGCCACTTTGGCGAATCATAAAAGGATAACATTATGAATCGCAATGGACAGATAACTGTTAAGTTAATCGAATCAGATCCCATTGATGAAGGATTTTTCAGTTATATTTTTTTTGTCTGTGCTAAAATATCTACTAATCAGTCCAATCCAAATCCAAACCCTATCTCTTTGATTATACCTATGTAGTGCAGCGAAAAAAAGAAAAACACGGACTGTCTTCGCCATATTTTGATTCATAACGTTATTCTTTTACGATTCTGCAAAAGTGGCCTTTTAGGCCCCCTGACCTTCTGTACCTAACTATTTAGTGGCCCCGTGTGCACTCAGACTAATTAAATACCTTACATTCAGGTTCAAAAACCCGAAACTGAATCATTTCATTCGAGAATGTTTCCGAGAAGGTGATTGGTTGTTTCGTTCTTTTTTTTAAACGAGGAAGCGATGTATGTGGCCAGTAATTCGGATTGGAATTGCGAAATTGGTATTTTGAATATTGTTATCCTGGACTGACAGCCTATTCAATTTAACAGAACATAACACTACGCCTGTATTGTCCCAAAGGAGTAAACAGAGTTGTAGAGTATACCCAAACGTTCACTCCCAAATAAAAGGAGGCCTTTGTCATTCATCTTTACTGTCAATTTGAGGTATAAAAATTCAAAGCAGTTCTGCTGATGATATTCTTGATCAGATTCTCACAAACCAGGATACAGAAAAAGGATTTAATTTTAAAATTTGTGAAAGCGTAAGAAACGAACAAACTTACTATCGCATTTATAATATTTGTTAGGACTTATTTCAGAATATTTTACCAACTGTTTTCGGCGGGGTAATTGCATACCACACTATCAGCCGGTCGATTCTGTAAAAATCTCACCGTGAAAACTTAGGTGATGTGAGTTTGTTTTTGCTAGGAATTGACACTATTGGCTCATTCCACGCTCACTTCACCTAAGTTTTCACGGTGAGATGGTTACAGAATTGCACTGCTGTAGCTTCGGGTTTCATTTTGACAGTTCAACAACATTCATTGCGTTATTTAGGTTGTTGAGCAGACACATTTTTCGAACATATGAAGCAATGGATTAGCAATATACTTCAAAATGATTCAGATTGAGACTGATAATGTATTACACAATGAGGTTTTTCTGAAATGACGTTCGCTAGGTGGCAGCACTGACACGTCAGGTCCAGGCATCTGTCAAAGAGCCTATATTTTCTTTAGTCATGACTGAATGATGAACGAATGAATGAATCGAATGATGAACGTCATCATATATTATTTTATATTGGAAGACCTCTTGTCACAGTGGTGCCAACTGGTGTCGTAAATTTTCACGAAAACCCTCATTAGAGCGCAGGTCATTGATCCCGGCTGTCATTTGTAGATCTTTGACAGTCGTTACGGATAGTCAGAAGCTCGAAAGTCTGAAAACCAAGGTGTATCGTGTTAAGGCTCCTTCAAACAGGCGCGTCACGAGACGCGACACAAAGGCACCGCAAGTCGCGCAACGAGCGGTGCCTTAGTGTCGCGCGCGGTTATGTCGCGTGTCGCGCCTGTTTGTAGGAGCCTTTACCCAATTCTTGCATTGTGGACGTCCGATATTTCATGTAAAATATCGATATTCAGCTGTATGCGGTTAGACTGGACCCAACAAATGTAGTTGAAAAAAGGCTTGGCCGATTGATTCGGCCTTCAACCCGGAACAAAAGGCTGGCAAAAAAGGTATGGAGGTAGTAATTCCCCGGGAGCATTGCTTTTATTACTTTTAGGAAGGTGTAGTATTCCGGTAGTGATTTCGTCATTGTATAACTAAGTAATTATTGGAAGAAAAACTGAATCATTTACTTTTCATAACTTTTTTCACCAATTGATCTTCCAAAAAATAAGTTGGTTACTTATTTCTTGGAAGATCAGTAAAGTTCTTGAAATAAGCGTAGACGTCAGTAAGGTTTAAGTGAAAATGTGGTTTGGATAACCCGTTTTATTTAGTAGATACTAGCAGCGACCCGCCGTTTCACCCGCATAAGTGCCGATCCCGTTCGAAAGACACGTGGCGCCATCTATTATCATAATAACGTTATTGTTGTTTTCCTCGGGAACAGCACTTTTTTTCGGGATGAAAGGTACCTTATGTCCGTTTCTGTACATCTGACAATGTATATGCATAATTTCAGGATGTTCGTTCAGTGGTTTAGGCGTGAAAAGTTAACAAATAAACTTACTTTCGCATGTATAATCATATTAGTTAGGATATTACGTCATCACATCGTCAGCACGATCTTAAAAAAAAATCCAGTGTTAAATCCAACTTTTTTGGGGTCGACATCCAGTCTTACATTGCATCTAAATGTCAGTATTGAACATGACCGTCTGACCTCCAGGCTCCATAACACACCTAATGGGCATTCCAGCCAAGATTATCTAAAATATCAATTATTGTAATTTTTTGCATAGTTAGATTAAAAGATTCATTTATTACTTTAGATGATCTGCAGAATGTCCATTGTCTTTTTTCTTGATTAAACATAAACTATTTGAACTTTTAAATTTGATGCAAACATATCCTGACTAGCAGTGCCCCACGGTTTCACCCGCATAAGTGTCGATCCGGTGGGAATATTGGGATATAAACTATCCTATGTCTTTTCCCGGGACTCAAACTATCTCTATACCAATATATTCATCTAAATCGGTTCAGCGATTTAAGGCTCCTTCAAACAGGCGTGACACAACACGCGACACAAAGGCACCGCAAGTCGTGCAACAAGCGGTGCCTTTGTGTCGCGCGCGATTATATCGCGTGTCGCGCCTGTTTGTAGGAGCCTAGACACACTTTCGCATTTATACTATTAGTATGGTTATGGTTGCACTTGTCAGTTTTCTACAAATACTTCATTTTGAAAAATTAAGATAGCAAGGCAAGTTTTGGACTGCCCATGAGACGGGTCACAGTTAATTTAATATTCTGTGGTCACATATCAAGCATAATGAGCCTATAATGTTCCCACTGCAGGTACACAGGCCTCCTCTGTGAAAGAGGGAGTGGGCCGTAATGCACTACGCGAGTTCAGTGCCAGTTGGTAGATGTCACACGTCTTCGAATTTTTGGTTCTAGCACGATGATTCACCGGTATGAGAGAAGTGGTGATGAAATTATTATACAAAGTAAAACGCCTGGTTGAGTTCGAACCTACGACCTACAACTCGTAAGTCAAGGCCGTTACCACTGAGCCACTCTTTATACCTACATAATATGAAGCAATATTCTTCAAAATGATACAGATTGTGATTAAAAGTACTTACCTTATCTGCCTAGCCTTTTCCCAACTATGTTAGGGTTGGCTTCCAGTCTAACCGTATGCAGCTGAATACCAGTATTTTATATGGAGCGACTGCCTATCTGACCTCCACAACCAGTTACTGGGTAATACGAAACCCCTTTGTAAGACTAGTTGTCAGACTTTCGGGCTTCCGACAACCTGTAAAGACTGTCAAAGATCCGCGAATAACAGCCGAGACCAACGAGGCGCGGAGGGGTCTCGGTATGTGAAGATGGTCACCCATCCACGGACTAACCGCGGCAAGCGTAGCTTAACCTGATCGATCAACCTGTGCGGCTGTTATTACTTAGCCACAAGACCCTTTTTTTATTGTATGTGAGACTCTTACTGACTAAAACCCACCCGTGTTCCTTCCTTAGCTCTTTATGTTCCGGGGCAGCGGTAACCCTTTCGGACAATCCCGCTGAGCCACAAGACCCTCTGTGATTAAATAAATCAAAAATATGGCACATTGGAGTAGGTAAGTTTTTCGTTTTATCTCTCGATCTTTTACGCATTTAGGTACACCTTTGGTATTTACAGACGATATTGAATTTTTTCGTATCCATCCTTATTATGAACTAACATACAATCAATCACGATTATCTTCCTGTATCTAAGAATCTTTTTACAAACACTTCTTATCAAACTTCGTGACCTGATAAAGAAACCTATTAGGTAATTAATGAAAAGAAATCTAGTTTGTTAGCAAAAAAATAGTTTTGGCTTCTTCTGCAGCATATTGCACATCCTGTTAACAATTTTGGAAATAAATGGTATAAAATTATCGGTGTATAAAACATACTGAAGAAATAATAATGTGGAGCAGTTAAGAACATTGTTAATGTTTAAGTTTTAAACATCGAGATATAAGTACTAACGTTAGTACTTATATCTCGATGGTTTTAAACTAATTATAACTTAGACATTAAGAATGTTTTATTTTCTAAGGTTTAAAATAAGATAATTTGTCACTTTGAGCGAAAATTCGCGTGGTCCGATTATTGTGCATGTAGGTATGTAAATAGAGGACTTTCCCCACAACCCAAAATATGTTACAGGAGTTTATAGATTCAAACTAAAAAAAAACTCAAATTCAAAGCATTTATTTCAATTAAACTGTTTGATGCACATACACGGGTAGCTTGAGGTGCTGGCACTGTACAGACGCCAGCACCTCAAGCTACCCGAAACTTACACCAAAAAATACATAACAACAAAAAGAATACATTTAACACTAAAAAACATACAATTACTTAAGTATATCAGGTATCTAAATTATAAAGCTATATCTAATTGTATAAACAGCACATTTTAGCTATTATAAAAACTCAGGTAAATCCTTGACGCAAACCCTTCCTCCATAGATATTAAAACCGCCAACACCCCTACTGACTCTCAAACGCAACACACCTCGATAATAGTCACAAAAGCAAAATAAAAGTTCTCCACACTGAAGTGCGAGTGAGGGCAAAAAGAAAAAAGTACCACTTTTGCCTAAAGCAAACCGGTCTACAGCCAACTTCACTCCGCTGTGTTTGATTATGCGAAGGTCAGGCATTTTGCCAGATGCGAACCAACATTCAGAGAGATTGCACGTCTCTCGCCGCTCCGCCATAAAAAACTTTTACGTATCAAAAATAAATCGAACAACTAATTTTGAGTAAAGAACGCGTGTTTGCTAAGTAAAATTGTTAATTCAAAAGTCGTTTTTGTTATAATTTCTAGTGTAATTGTGTTTAAAAGGTGTTGAGCCAAAGTAGAAAGTAACATTGCATTGACAGGAATCCCAGTGGTTTCTTATGTGTCTTAAAGTTCTGTGTTGTGTCTGTGTTTAAAACTGAGGAAGTTTCGCCGTTTTGGTAAGTTCGAAACTGGAATTTGACTTATGTTTGTGAAAATATATGGCTTTAGTTTTCGGCCTGTATAGTTTTTGTGTTGAATCTCTTTTGTTAGTCTAGGCAATTGTTGGAAACCTATTTATATCCTGATTGATAGTGTATAGCCGGATAGGATAGGTATAATGGTACATTTTAACTTAATTAAAGTTACCTAATAGAAGTTTTATGTATTACGTCAAGAACTAACTTTATTTATAGCTATTAGCACTAGAATAACCACGACATTTAATCAAAGAAAGATTTATTTCACGCCAATATTCCATTGAAAGGTGAACTGACATCTAGGTACCTTCCTACCTTTAAGTAAAAACTTGATACAACTTCAAGCCATATAAGAACCAATCAACTTGGAACTGGCCGTATTCAAGTTCACGGAAAAATATGAAATAAACAAATGTCAGTCAGCGATATTGTTCATTCGAAATACAAAACGATTTTTTTTTTATAAAAATTACCTAACTGGTGATATTAAAAATGCTCATAGCATTGATAACATGAAGAATAGTATGAAATTTAATACCACTAATGATTGCCTTATTGGTGTAGTGGTCGCAAGGGCTAAATTCTAAGCAGAGGATTTGGGATTTAATTCCTAGATTGGGCAAAGTGGTACTTTCTGGATTTTTCCATTCTCAGTTGCAGCTCGAATTCTGGATACGTGTCCAGTTAGTGGCATTAGGGTCACCCCTATTATAAGGGAGGTTACATTAAAAATATATCTATAAATAAAAAACAATGTTTGTATGTTCTGTCCTCTATGCTTTCTGAAACTATTGGTCAGATTGTGATGAAACTTTGGTAGGGTATTCTGGGGACGCCTGTGAGGGTTCCCAATTATTAAAACATGACAAAAATAGTAAAAAAAAATCTGAGGTGGTACGAAAAAACCTAATAACACAGACAGGATTGGTCCACACTAGCTCAAGACAGAGAGGAGTGGAAATGAGAAAGGGAGGCCTATGCCCTGCAGTGGGACAACTCAGGCTAAAAATAACAAAAAAAAAACAGTGGCACTCCGGGAGTGCCGACAGAAGTGAAAACAAAACACAAACAAAATACTTTGCCATCACTCACTGACATATCGGATATACATTAAAACCGAGTACATCCCGAGGACAGCCGAACACATCTGAAGCTGGTATTTTTTTATCGTCTTATAAACAAAACACGCGCGGTGTCGCTGTGAACAGTGGGGTGAGTTCAATGGTTTTTTCCCAAATGCCCAATGCGCTTAAAGAAGTTTTCACTTCAATAAATAACTCTTAGCCCAATTTAGGTATAAAACGAACCCCTTTACGACCACTAAACCCACGAAGCAATAATCAAAGAAACTTTCAAAGAGAATCCCAAAGTCCATAGTTTTAAAATATCTTTAACTTTTGCGCCTGGAAACAGCTTTGGCAGTAAAATACTAGTTTTACAATCACCAACTTGTTTGGCAAGTATGGCGATGATGAGCACTGCTCTGTTTCGGTAAAACCCTGTATCCAAAATCATAATAAACTTGGAACTGTATTTTGCGAATTGGATACATCTTCATCGTAATTAAAGGCAGTGTAGAATATTATAAGGTTTCACATATCATCATCATCTGCCTAGTTTTTCCCAATTATATTGGGGTCGGCTTCCAGTCTAACCATATGCAGCTGTGGGCCTAGCGCGAACGCGGACAGCGGGATTGTCCGAAAGGGTTACCGCTGGCCTGGAACATAAAGGGCTAAGGAAGGAACACGGGTGGGTTTTAGTCAGTAAGAGTCTGACACTCCCTTCCGCTCCACCCAGAGCATATAGCACTAGCTGTGCCAGTAGTTTACATGGAGCGACTGCCTGTCTGACCTCCACAACCCAGTTACTGGGTAATACGATACCCCTTGGTAAGACTGGTTTAACGTGCTTTCTGAGGCACGGAGGGATCTCGGTATGTGAAGATGGTCACCCATCCATAGACCAACCGCGGCAAGCATAGCTTAACCTGATCGAACGACCCATTCGGCTGTTATTTCTTAGCCACAAGCCCATATCATATGGTTTTACAAAATTCTTCCCTATTTTACGCCAATCATATCCAAGTCATGAATTTATTAATTTATTAGGAATTTTATAACTGCCTGTTGGTCTAGTGGTGGCAAGCGCTACTGCTGAGCACGAAGTCCTGGGTTCAATTCTCGGATCGGGCAAAGTGTTAATGGGTTTTTCATCTGGTATTTCTCAGTAGCGGCTAAGACTCGGGATTTATGCCCGGTTAATGACAATAGGTTCTCCCCCCATTTTATAGGCCCTAAACAAGGTGAAATGTGGGTGTACTATGGTTACACCTCTACCTAAACCCTCGGGAAATACGGGCGCGATCTTATGTTATGTTGAACAAGCAGCGCCCCGCGGTTTCACCCGCGTTCGTTTCGATCCCGTGGGAATATTGGGATTAAAAGTATCCTATGTGTTAATTCTGGTTATAAACTATCTACGTACCAAATTTCATCCAAATCCGTTTAGCCGTTTGTGCGTGAAGAAGTAACAAACATTAAAACATACAAACTTTCGTCTATAAAATACTAGCAGCGCCCCGCGATTTCACCCGCATAAGTTTCGATCCCGTGGGAATATCGGGATTAAAACTATCCTATGTCCTTTCCCGGGACTCAAACTATCTCTATACCAAATTTCATCTAAATCTGTTCAACGATTTATGCATGATTGAGTAACAAACATCCATTCGGTACAAGTTAAGTTCGTCAGATGATAATTGGGCTAAAAAGGACCACCAATTGGATGCCACTACACGCACGACGCCATTGCGGCAAGTCAAGATGAAGATGACAAGAGTCTCCAAAAAAAAGAGAGCAGAAAGATGATGAATGGATAAAACAAGGCAAAAAACGCCGATCTTAAAGGCTCGTACACACAGGCGCGACGCGACACGCGACGCGCGACGAGCGGTGCCTTTGTGTCGCGTGTCGCGTCGCGCCTGTGTGTACGAGCCTTAATTGTGTCTTAATTTTTATTAATTTTTGAAGTGAAAACTTCTTTAGCGGTTGTAACTTGTACACTTTTTTGTTGAAATCAATCAATCAATCAAAAAATGTTAAACTCGCGTCAGGACACGTGACCTGATCGAAAATTCGTAAGACGGATGGTCGTAGCCGGTACCGCGCGTGTTTTGTTTATAAGACGATTCACAAAATACACACGTAATTGTTCAAGTTTTCACTTCTGTCGGCACTCCCGGAGTGCCACTGTTTTTTTTCTCTTTGTTTTTAGTTTTATAATTTTTTTGTTACAACGGCAATAAAAATACACATTCTGAGAAAACTGCGTACCTATTACGGTTCATGAGATACAGCCCGTTGACAGACAGACGGACGGACAACGGAAGCTTAGCAATAGGGTTCCGTGGGAACCCTAAAAAGCTCACTAAACTGCACATCTTCAATGATGTAGAAACATTAAAAGAAGAAGAACTATTTCACATAAGATTTGATACAATACTTATCTGACAAAACTTGTGAATAGTGACAGTTGTCTTAGCTTGTCTTGTCACGTTGGTTTGGCGAGGTTATAATTTGCACCATGCTGCACAGCAGCTGACGGCTGACATATTTCAGTTGTTTTTTTTTTTTGCAAAATGTTTTGGAACTGCACAAATTCTTTATCAAACAAATTTGTGACTATTATGCAAGCTTGATGTAAATTATGATAGCACTAGCTGTGCCTGCGACATCGTTCACGTGCATGTCGGAAAACAAATTGGATTACAAGGGTTTTTTTTTTGCGCGGAACCCTATTTGTTTTTCTAAAATGAAAGTACCCTTCGTTACGCCTTATAACATCAGCTATCTGCCAGTGAAAGTTACGTCAAAATTGGTCCAGCCGTTTTGGAGATTAGCCGTAACAAACAGACAGAGAAAAAATTTGTATTTTTGTTTTAAGTATTAATTAGCATTTAGTAAAAAGCTGTTTTTTTGACATTACAAACAGAAATTTAAATTTTAATTATATATATACAAATAAATATAGATTAAGTGAGTATAGGTCAACTCCAATTTGAATAATCAAGTTCCGTAATACTGTTTTAGGACAAAGCAAAACACGTTTTCTAGGAATTCAAAGCATTTATTTCAATACAGGAACTAATAATAATAACAGTCACAAGTCAACCTAGTCAAATAACCCGCCCCGAACTGTTCCCGGCGCGAGGATGCCCAAAACGCTTGCTGCATTGCCACGTTGTATGGCAATGGCTCACCTTTGCACCAAGAACGAGCTGGAGCGGGAGTCACCCGTTTTGTCACGGAGCTTGTGCCCAAGCTCCGTGACAAAACGGGTGACTCCTCACTCTCTCACTCCTCTCTCACACCTCTATCTCACTAATAAGCTTCCTGGCGTCAGTGCCCCAAGCACAATACAGGAACTTCTGAATTAAGTCTTCAAAGGGTCGGTCAGATAGTCAGAAAGTTGAAGCTAGTTGCCCATTCCAAAACGTAGATCTCTATGAAGAAGACACAGGGAAGAAACTCGGGAACAAGAAGGATCTTTTCTTTATTTTATAATCTGAGGATCTTTTAAAGAGCTGACAAAATAGTTTTTTAAAACTTTGCGTAAAACCTTTCTTTTTAACGTCAACATAAAACTAGAAACCACATTTAAAACAAAAGACAACCATTTAATTCTAATAAAACAAATAAACAGAGAGACCATAATTAATTTTACGTGTTTTCGAACTTGACAATAACATTTGAAATTTGAATAAAATACGAAAAATAAATGAACGGGCTGACGGTCACAAAACTAGTTTCGTTTCGCGTCTTTGCTCTCCTTGGTATGACTGTCAAGTTGACTTTTCAATAAAGGATTATCTTTTTTCCAGTTTTGGTAATTGAATATGGCTTTATTATTATTTTTTTTGTATTGCTGTCAACTTTAGTTATTATAGTTAATCTTTATATTATTAATATTAAGGCTTTAAACTTATTAACTTTAAGGCTTTTAGTTATCAGTGTTATTTAAAAAATTAACGGTATGTAAAATTATCACATTTCCACTAGCCAATTGCGGTTTCGTTTTCCTTATGGAACCATCCCAATGTTGCCACATTTTCTCTGGAATCCATACTAATATTATAAATTCGAAAGTAACTCTCTTTGTATGTTATCTTTTCACGCCTAAACCACTGAACGGATTTCGATAAAATTTGGCAAGGAGATAGATGGCACTCTGGGAAAGTACATAGGCTACTTTTTGTTCCCGTAGCAAGTTTCTGTGAGATAATTTCCGACATCCTCACGGGCAAAGCCGCGAGCAGAAGCTAGCCATAAAATATATTTTAAAACAATGTGTTTATTGAAACTGCAGGAAGCTGAAAGAAGTCCTTGACATTTTCTTCATCCCTAAGATGTTAGATAAGGAGGCAACCTTTTGTAGATAAACAAGAGGGAAACTTCCTTTTTATCCAAGCCTTCGGTAGACAAGAAAATCACGTTAACAAAGAAAGACACCTACCTCTTTCACGGGGTGAAAGCTCTCATAAATAAAAAAAAAATAAAAAAAAAATAATAATAAATTCAGAAAAACTTTTAGTATTTCGAGGAAGAAACTGCTTTGCGATTCTAAAAGTAACCTAAACTATAAACAGTGAAAACGAAATAAATAGAATCAAACACGTACGGACACAATCTTTTAAAAGATTTTATTGTAATCTCAACTGGCCAGCATAAAGGTTGTTCCTTTTTCAAACTTGAAATATCGAACTGTAGCCTTGACGGTTTGCATTACATGACGTCATCTGTCACATAATATGTTTTTATTGCGATTTTTAAGCTTCACCTGCATGCGGGTGCACCTTGCTATTGGTCGGATAAGTACTAACGTCACAGATAGTGATGGCTGCCAGCGTGCAAGCTTTACCGGTTTTTGAAAGGGTGATCAAGACTGATATCGGTAAATGTCGTGTCAAATATAGTAGTATGTGATGTTTGTGACCAAATCATTTGACTTGAAATAACATTTGATACTGAATTAATTTAACAGGCTTTGGGACTGTCTGTATCCCCATAAGAAACAGCTAATACAAATATAGTTTAAAAATAAATCGTTCATAGAGAATTTACTAAATCTCGTTGAAAAAAAAAATACAATTAGGAAGTTTGGAATTGAAGTTTAGACCAATAGGTCTTAAATTATGAATCTATGTATAGTCAACACACTTTCCGATGCGTGATCAAGAATTTTTTTATCATTATTAGCTTATAATATTGTTGCAACGATTAACATGGAATTTTTATAATATAATGTAGTACTTACCGTACATTTTACCTTGCGGCATTTTTCCTTAAAGAAACAATTAAGTACTACAGACTGATATTATCACTTCAAATCGACCATGACCCTTTTAAAAATCGTACTGAAAGCGTCAAAAATATCAAGTGTTTTGGTAAATAACAGCGCCCTTGGGTAAAAACGCATACATTGTCGATAATATATAAATATTTATCAGATAGCTGAAGATAGACTAATTTTTATATCTTTTTTAGGTACATACATAACCTTTATGCTATATCCTTGAGGAGATTGCAAAAGGGGTGCCAGAAGGAGTTCTTAAAGAAACTCGATAAGAAACAAGTATAATATGACTATAGTACGTATATAATGAGAATGTTCCCGTGTAATGTTCCCACTGATGGGACACAGGCCTTCTCTCTTCGAGCCGACTGTTGTTTTTTTTTTTTCAGGATGTGAAATCATCAAATGACCCCTCCCGCTCTGGGTGGAGCGGAAGGGAGTGTCAGACTCTTACTGACTAAAACCCACCCGTGTTCCTTCCTTAGCCCTTTGTGTTCCGGGCCAGCGGTAACCCTTTCGGAAATCTAATCACTAGGAAAAACCTATTCACTGAATTGATAAAAGGCGTTTTGATAATAGTATTATTATTCGCCGGTCATGTCCTGTCAGATAATAATGAATACAATGCTCAGTGCACAGATAAACTATGACTTATGTTAGCAGCTGTGATAAGGTGCTGAGTCAGGACTCACTATGTTGTTCGTGTAAAAGAATTGGCTATTATATTGGGTATAAATAATAGCCAATTCTTTTACACGCAGCACCCTAATGAGGGTTTTCTGAAATGACGTTCGCTAGGTGGCACGTCAGATCCAGGCATCTGTCAAAGAGCCTATATTTTCTTTAGTCATGAGCATGACTGAATGATGAACGAATGAATGAATCGAATGATGAACGTCATCATATATTTTATATTGGAAGACCTCTTGTCACAGTGGTGCCAACTGGTGTCGTAAATTTTCACGAAAACCCTCATTGCGTAACATACTATCTTAACATTCATAATCTGAATCATTTTGAGGAATATTGCTAATCCACCACATCATATGTTCGAAAAATTTGTCTTATCAACAATGTAAATAACGCAATGATTGTTGTCGAACTGTCAATATAAAAATGTGTGTACGGTAGCTGTTTGTTTTGATAGTGACATAATTTATATTAATAATAAAATAACAAATCCCTCTTCTGATTATTCAACAGTAAATAAACAAAAATTTGTTTATAAACATGTTCTTCCAAAAGTAACAATATTATGCTTCAAACTTTAGTTGCATAATTTATAAAATTACTTGTTTTCAATCAGATGTTATCTGGTCTATTCTGCAAACATCTCACCGTTAATATTTAGGTGAAGTGACCTGTCATTCCGCCTGATGACTCTTGACAGCTCAAGTCACATTTATTTCAATTAAAATTAATAATACAAAAACCAGTTTTGTGACATAATCGATTTAACTGAAATGCTTTAGCAGTTTGACCTCCTTAGTCCTCAATGGATATTGAAAAATTGAGTAGAAAGCATATAATTATTATAAATTAATCGTAATTGAATTGACAAAGACCCGCTGGATCTGATGTGATTAATTGAATACCTACGATTTTGATTACGCAGTTGGATTGATCGTGAAATTGGACTTAATTATATTATTAGTGATATAAATGATATTATTAGCAAGTGACAGCCAATGATTTAATAGCCAAGAGCCTCGACCAACATCTAAGGAGGCTCTCGTTGGGCAGCTGGATCAAGGGCTTGATTCAGAGAGCGGTACTTCTGAACACGGCCCGCATTGTTAGGAGGTTCCTCTCTCTGGAACCCTGACCGCCGGTAGCTTGGACCCTGTTCCCGATACAGGTGGGCTACTATTTTTTTATATTTTTAAATGTTTTTATATTTCTTTTTATATTAAGTACTTATAATATTTAAAAAAATATTTTTTATGTATTTAGTTTGTGGGGACTGTGTCTTACGTACCCATCCCTTGCATAGTTTTAAGAATATAATATTTTTATAACTGTGGGGACTGTGTCTTACGTACCCATCCCTTGCATAGTTTTAAGAATATAATATTTTTATAGAGGAACTTATTGTAATAATTTTTAGAAAGTTTCATTTTGTGTTTTTCCCACGAATCACATCTGCAAGCGATTTAAGTTATAGGTACTATTGTCTTTCATGATTCTTTACTTTTAGTTAAGGTTCTTCATTGTTCTATTATGTTTAGTATCTTGTATTGTACCCATTTGCTATTGTTAGTTAAGGTTCATTGTTCTGTTATTTTCAGTTGTCTTGTATTGTACCCATCTGCATTTCTCGCGTTTTATAATACTTTTAAAAGGCAGATGTGGATTTGCCGCGTCCTTTGTTTAGTGAACGGCAGATTTGGGAGAGTTTTGGTTCGAAGCTTCAGTCTGTGCTGAACCATGGTGTTATAACTTCGAACAACTTGATAGAATCTTCAAAAAGTTTTTTGGCCATAACACTAGATGGTGCTATTCAAAAGTTTACAAACAAATATTTTTATTACACTGGTATTACTGTTTTTTTTTTGTTGTGGCTACATCACAACATAGTTGTCATGTGTTTATTTCATTTCACGCAGACACTGGCACTTACATTCTCTTCAACAGAAAAATAAACATAAGAAAGCAGACAAAAAAATATTAATTTAATATTTGGTAGTTTATTTACTAAAAATAATAATAATTACTAATAATTGAGCAGAAAATGTTAATTATTTATTTAAACAAATATAAATTACAGTGATTCATTCGGAAATGGAACGTGTTACTAACATTGACTGTTTACAAATATTGAAATCTCACAATCCGTTTATTTTCTTCTGAGGTGAATGGATGCTTTTATTGTATTTTGTAAATTTTTAATGACGACCCGGCTTATAACACTGTTTCTTTTCCCGACTGACCTGGCTTTTACTTGGATTCCGATATTACCGCTATCATCGACTGACCTGTGGCTGAGAATTTGGACTTTACTGTTTTGTATTGTGAATTGGATTTTGTCGACCATGCCTATGAAAAGATGTTGTGCCTGCTGCAAAACACGTAAGTGCATTTAAAATTACAACCAATCTAAGTAATATTAGTTCATTTTGGTCCTATATGTACATACAAGACTTAACTAAATGGCAAAAGTGATGTGGATAACACATCACATTTTTGGGAGTACATACTAACACAATTAATGAATGTGGATGTGATCTATACTTGCATTATTTCTACGATTTACAGGAAAATAATATTGTAAAATGTTTCCTTGTTGCTTAGATGTGCAACTTGTAGTGTACATTTTACATTTGATTTTATTCTATGTTAATAGCTATGTGGCTCGTTTCGCCACTAGTTTGTTTAGGCTTAGTTGTTAGCGAATCAATGTTTGGGCCTATGTTTAAGTTGAGTGTGTTATATTTAGTATAATACAACTTGTAGTCTGGCTATTATACTAACTGACAATTCTTTTCTCTTTACAGGGGCAGATAATGTTATCCTGCATTTATTTCCTAACCCAAACAAGGAACCAAACCGATTTAAATTATGGATTGATGCTATTGGTGGTGATCTTTTTTTATTAAAAGATCAAACTATTTTTGATTCTAATCGAGTGTATCATGTACACTTTGATGAAAAGGACTGCACCTGGAGTAAAAGACTCAGCCCAAATGCAGTACCTACATTAAACTTGCGAGGTAATAATAATATTTGTGTATAACTGGTGCAAAAACACAAACAAGTTATTATCAGGGTCCAGAAGACGATGAAAATGATGAAATTCAAAAATTAGCACATGTGTACTGTACGAAAAGGTTAAAGAAATAAAAACAGATTTTTGTATTATCTATTTCGTTTTATTTAATTTCCAATCGAAATATTTATTTGAAATCTTAAAAGTCTAGGGAGCCTATTGCGAAAGTACTTTGCACAAAGCACCAGATGGCGCCATACGCCATACATTCGGCAAAATGACGCGAGTGACGACTCTATACCCTATTATAAAAATGTACTCTGTGTGCTGAACTACGATCGTGCGAGGTCCTCTCTGACCCCCGATCATATTTTACTCGCCGAAGCTCGCCGTAATAGTTTACGGCGAGCTTCGTGTTTCTATTAGTTTTACTCTTCATGTAACATTATGTAATTTTACCTTTTCGTGTCAAGTGTAACTACTAGCTTTAGTTACTTGATATCGTAATAAATTAATCGCTACTTCTGTGTACAACCCACTTCAGTGTATTACTCGCCCAACGCAATGGTCACGAATACCCACAGTGGTGACCCCGACGTGATCAAAACTATCATATAGCGTGAGTTCGTGACAGTGCGTAAAGAGTTTCGCGAGTGCTAAATCAAAGTACGTGTTAAAATGGCGAGCGATCCAGCGGGAGTCACTAGCGGCGGATGACGCGCATTCCCAGCCAGCCAGCTCCCACGGCTTCAACGGGTATCCTGACCACCAGCATGCAGCGACCGCGCATACCTGGTCATCACCCTCAGCCTCATCAACAACCTCGGCACAGCACACTGCACTTTCGGCCGGTCAACAAGAAGAGCTCAATTCCTCTCCTGGTCGACGCAGCAGCCAGCCTCAACCCCGCGCTGTACCACATCCAACGCACTGGAGCATAACACAGCGCCCGCGCCACCCCGACTCACTGGGGACATCTTCGCAGACAGTTCCGACTCACCGTGAACTATGCGGCAACCGGTTCCGACTCACTGGAACCTAAGTTGGCCCGGCAAGCATATTCCTCGCCGTTCTGGTCGCTGTACCACATCCGACGCACTGGAGCATAACGTAGCGCCCGCGCCACCCCGACTCACTGGGGACATCTTCGCAAACAGTTCCGACTCACCGTGAACTATGCGGCACCGACGCACTGGAGCATAACGCAGCGCCCGCGGCACCCCGACTCACTGGGGACATCTTCGCAGACAGTTCCGACTTACCGTGAACTATACGGCAACCGGTTCCGACTCACTGGAACCTAAGTTGGCCTGGCAAGCATATTCCTCGCCGTTCTGGTAGGCGAGTTAAATTTCCTGATTACTATCAGGCAGGTTTCGTGATCTTTATCACTGGTAGGGGGGTACTGTGGGGACTGTGTCTTACGTACCCATCCCTTGCATAGTTTTAAGAATATAATATTTTTATAGAGGAACTTATTGTAATAATTTTTAGAAAGTTTCATTTTGTGTTTTTCCCACGAATCACATCTGCAAGCGATTTAAGTTATAGGTACTATTGTCTTTCATGATTCTTTACTTTTAGTTAAGGTTCTTCATTGTTCTATTATGTTTAGTATCTTGTATTGTACCCATTTGCTATTGTTAGTTAAGGTTCATTGTTCTGTTATTTTCAGTTGTCTTGTATTGTACCCATCTGCATTTCTCGCGTTTTATAATACTTTTAAAAGGCAGATGTGGATTTGCCGCGTCCTTTGTTTAGTGAACGGCAGATTTGGGAGAGTTTTGGTTCGAAGCTTCAGTCTGTGCTGAACTACGATCGTGCGAGGTCCTCTCTGACCCCCGATCATATTTTACTCGCCGAAGCTCGCCGTAATAGTTTACGGCGAGCTTCGTGTTTCTATTAGTTTTACTCTTCATGTAACATTATGTAATTTTACCTTTTCGTGTCAAGTGTAACTACTAGCTTTAGTTACTTGATATCGTAATAAATTAATCGCTACTTCTGTGTACAACTTACTTCAGTGTATTACTCGCCCAACGCAATGGTCACGAATACCCACAAGTTTATTAGTGATATTAATGATATGTATTAATAGTATTTTCAAAGGATAAGCTTGGCCTTGGCCTTTTCCCAACCATGTTGGGTCCGCTTCCAGTCTAACCGGATGCTGAACACCAGTATTTTATATGAAATGACTGCCTTTCTGACAACACAACAACAACAATAAACAACTCGGTTACAGGGTAAAGGCTCGTACACACAGGCGCGACGCGACACGCGACACAAAGGCACCGCAAGTCGCGCAACGAGCGGTGCCTTTGTGTCGCGCGCGATTCGCGTCGCGCGTCGCGCCTGTTTGCAGGAGCTTTAATACGATACATCTTGATAAGACTGGTTGTCAGGCTTTCGGACCTCTGACGACACGTAACGACTTTCAAAGATCCACAAATTACAGCTGGGAACAACGCGTGCTTTCCGAGGCAAGGAAGTGTCTCAGCATGTAAAGACCCATCCACGGACCGACTGCGGCAAGTGTAGCTTAACCTGATCGATTGACCTGTGCGGATGTTATTATTATGAGTACCTGTCGTTACTATTTTCTAATCACTACCTAACATTCAAACGTGTTGTTCATACTTGGTTCATACTGTCTTAAGGCTCCTACAAACAGGCGCGACACGCGATATAATCGCGCGAGACACAAATGCACCGCTCGTTGCGCGACTTGCGGTGCCTTTGTGTCGCGTGTCGTGTCGCGCCTGTTTGAAGGAGCCTTTAATGTAATTCAAAATTAGCTTTCAAGTATCCGTAGCTCACCAACAAATGAAGCTATAAAAGTGAATCAACAAAAGAAGGGTATAAAAGTGATCATTTGATCACTTTTATACCCTTCTACGTAGTTAAATGAAAATCAACGACACATATATTGTGTGAGTATGACATTTACGAGGATACAAGGCTTCATAGGATTTATTTCCCCATTCATAAATTTGGTGATATGAAATTATGACGATATATCAATCGACAGATATGTTTTATTCATAGAATAAAATTAACGTCAGACAGATTTTGTATGGAAGAACTGTCAAAAATTCAAAATTATTCCTCGGATAAAATTATCTGGCGTTGGAAAAATCAACAATATGAGCTGATTTTTCAATGCACAGATAACATTTAACTAAATAATAAATATCGCTGTTTGACAGCATAAATATGGAAACATGTCATGCTGTCATAATTATTCTTCACATAAAATTTATCTGACTGTTGAAAAATCAGCCCTGTAATGAAATTGGTTTTTCTTTAAATAGGATATGAACGACTTTCACACGTCCGCGTCATAATAAAAAAAGTTAGATGTAGTCGACATTTCCTAGTTGACTACCCCTGAGAAGAAATGACGACACAAACTCAAGTTAGAAGAACTCCACCTTATTAATTATATCTTTCCAATCTGCTACCATAAATCTCCCAAACGCTAAATTATCGTCACAAACGCCAATTGCAGAAAAATCTTCTTCGAACCGAGCAAAACCATGACATCGTATAATAGCTTAGCCAATTAGCCTAATGAGGTGCGCAGATCGTAACAGTTAGACATTGTTCTGTTAACCTAACCAAAAACTCCACTCATTATGTTTGTATATGTAATAAAAACGGAGTCGTTTCGCAGGTTTGGCCTAGTCGACACGCCGAATCAAATCGCAGAGTCTATAGGGAAAAGGATAATTTTATTCATAACTAGCTTCCGTCCGCGGCTTCGCCCGCGAGGTATCTCGATAAAAACATCCTATGTCCTTCCGCGGGATGCAGTCTATCTCTCTGCCAAATTTTATCGAAATCCTTTCAGTGGTTTAGGCTTGAAAAGGTAACATACAGACAGAGTTACTTTCGAATTTATTATATTAAGTATGGATGGGTGTTGTCACAGTCAACTAAGAGATAAATAAATATGCCTGGTCCTTCATTCAGTCCTACACAACAGTCGCTTAACAATTCTCTGTCGCTAAGACCAAGGAAAAGAACCAAGCATTGATCACCGCAATGGTTTGTAACTTGTTGGAAGTTCTAATCGTCATGTTTCATGTTTTTCTTCACGGTTACTCAGTGAAACATCCAAGATTAACTTGTACTTACATAATAACTACGAACTTGACATACATATTGATAAAGCGAATAAGCGCATAAAGCGAAGAATTACCACCACATGCACCATACTTAGCCTCTAATGTTCCCACTGCTGGGACAAAAGCCTCTTTTCTTCAAGTGGGAGTGGGCGTGGGCTGTAATCTACCACGCGGGCCCAGTGCGGGTTGGTAGATGTCACACGTTTTCGAATTTTTGGTTCCAGGACGTGCCGGTTTCCTCACGATATTTTCCTTCACCGTTTTCAGAGCAGTAGTGATGAAATAACGTACACAAAGTAAAGCACCTGCCTGGGTTTGAATAGAACCCATGACCTACAACTCGTAAGTCTAGGTCAATACCACTGGGCCACGAGTGCTCCTCCTGCACCAGATGCACGCCATAACGAGAACGAGAATAATGATCTTGAACTTGCTAAAACACACAATCAGTTCCAGCCAGAACAGTACCTGGGTCCTTGAACTTTACAAAAAAAAATGCAGGTACCGTGACCAAAAAACAATTAAAGCACTTAGCAAAACAACTTTAGCTCCTGATGAAGGTACAAATTTGAAAGAGCATGAACATGTATCTATATACTAATAATAAAGCAGAAGAGTTTGTTTGTTTGAACGCGATAATCTCGGGAACTAGGTCGGGTTCGGGGGACTGGAAGCCGACCCCAATATAGTTGGGAAAAGGCTAGGCAGATGATGATGGTGATGATGAATCTCGGGAACCAGGTACCAGCCGGATTCGAAAAAATCTTTTTGCATTGAAAAGCTCAATTCTTGAGGAAGGCTATAATGCTACTTTACATCACACTAGACCCCTTTTTTTTTAGGGTGGGGAGTCATCAAATGACCCCTCCCGCTCTGGGTGGAGCGGAAGGGAGTGTCAGACTCTTACTGACTAAAACCCACCCGTGTTCCTTCCTGAGCCCTTTATGTTCCGGGGTAGCGGTAACCCTTTCGGACAATCCCGCTGACCCCGGCAGGCTTCGGCGCTAACGGGCCCCTTCATTGTTGCTGACATCTCTACACTAGGATCCTTAGAGACGGACAAAAAAAAATCAGTAGGTACAGTACCCGGCGATAAATATTGCGCATCGACCTTTGGAAAGAGACAATCGGCAAATTTCGGCTTCGTAGTGCGTTATCTCCGTCGCACGAAATACAAACAGTCCGGTATCTATTAGGAGTTGTTAAAACAATATTATGATTTGCTTCTTTTGATAATTATTTTTATTCTTTGTATAAAATACAAAAAAAAGGTAAAGGTCGATGTGCAATATTTATCGCCGGGTACTGTACTAGTAATGCGATGCGACGGGGTAGGTCGGGGAAACAAGAAATTTCACACGGACGAAGTCGTGGGCAGACGCTAGTCTTAAAAAAATGCTCGTTCAGAACATTTGTTAGAACGAGGAAGTCGGTCAAATCGGTCAAGGCAGAGCCATACATATTCATATAGCTAATGATATACATAGCAATTTTCATTGTTTTACATAAACGGTACATCGAAACGAACTTTTTGGGTTATTTGTAGTTTAAATTATTTTTGCGGAGATTTAAGAGAGGATGTAACGGTTTCCGTTTTGGGTTACTGTGGCATGATTCTTATGTAATTATGTATATGTTCATTTTAATTGTTATTTTTTACGTAGAAGTGAGATGACTGCCTTACTTTTTTAAACTGTAGACGAATCAACTTCGTATCTCTTTTTCTAGTAATCATGACTCCCAGCCGTGGTCCTCAACTAATCAGTCCCATATAATCGCCAAAATGAAAACTTATTCAACTTCTTTCTTAGTGTCATGTACCCAAAGGGTGCCCATGACTAAGCGTCCGTCCGTCCGCCTGATCGTCAGCGAGCTATAACTCATGAACCGTAATAGACAGTTGAAATTTTGAAGTCTATTGCCGCCATGACAATAATTAATAAAAATAAAATTAAGTTAATGAGAATTAAAGGGGTCTCCATGCAAGAAATGTGTTTTTATTTATTAGATTTTCTACTTTATCACTATAGCATAAAGTTCAAACTTGATTGGAAAAATTTGACAGTTTCTGGTAGCTTGATGTGCTGGCGTGTTGTACCATCTATCACATTTTACAATGGTAATGGCAAAACAGCAAAGCGAAGAAAAGACAACATTTTTCTTCGCTATTTTGCCCGATTTTCTTGATCTTCCCCATCCATTATGAGTCATCAACTTTTACGTCGGCAAAATTCACGGATATCGACAAATTTATTAGAATTCGATCTTTTTTTGCTGAGAAACATTTATATTAGTACTTGACCCAAGTCATGTCAGTACTATTTGCACGACCTCACGCTTCCCACATCATAATGTACTCATTTGTTCTTATCTTAGGCATGTTAAACACCTCATCTTTAGCTCATCCAATATCCGTATTTAAAAACAATATAGGTACTAGAATGACTAACATTTTTCAGTCACGAACCTACCTAGAATCTTTGAGGTCAAGATGACTGAGGTCTGTAATGGCGTCATTGAGGTTTCAATATTGGAATCATTAGGGATTTTTTTTTTTTTAATTATTCTGCATTCGTAGATTCTGTATGAGTCTTGTAAAGGGTTTTTTTCTGAGGATTGGTTGATTTTTATTCTTGGTCAAGGTATTAATGTTTTTAATACACAAGGTGATTCACAGCATTGTTATTACTAGCTAATTCAAATCTGTTCAGTAGTTTTTGCGAGAAAAAGTAACAAACATACAAACGCACTTACAAACTTTCGCCTTTATAATATTAGTGTGATATTTCATGTGTTTACATAGTAATTATATCCATAACGTGATAAGATAGCATAGTATTTCTGGATCTCCATTTATACCTCTCTATTGAGTATTACAAGTCAAATAACTTCTGAGACACTATGAAAGGATTTGTTAAAATATAATATGTGATATAGTAATGGACACAACAATGTAGCAGGTTCATTCCATCAATACATTAGAAGAAACCGTTGCATCTGGTACAAATTATATTAACACTATGATCAAGGATCAAGGAAGTCATTTAGTGATAATACTTCATTTTAACCCTATCGTAAACTCTAATCTGCAACAAAACAATACGCTGAAAGAATTCTAAGAAATTGATTAGATATTACAATCGATCGATCAACGATAGAAGCTAGAAAGTTTCTAGAATGTTCCACAGTTACCAAAAGGAATTTTGTAATAATTGCAAATTTGATGACTCAGAGGTTGTACGTTTCATTTCTTAAGGCTTTAGGACTTTATGACGAGAACTATGATTAAAAAGTAAAAATACGCAGAAGTTTTGCGGCAGGAGATAACTACCTTAAAAATTATGCTGCTCCCAAAAATAAATATTTTTCAAATTGAACTTCACTACATAGTATAAAACAAAGTCGCTTTCTCTGTCCCTATGTCCCTTTGTATGCTTAAATCTTTGAAACTACGCAACGGATTTTGATGCGGTTTTTTTTAATAGATAGAGTGATTCAAGAGGAAGGTTTATATGTATTATAACATCCATTAAATAGTGGAGAAGTACTGTTATTTTTGAGGTATTGCACCCGTGCGAAGCCGGGGCGGGTCGCTAGTTATATTATAAATTAAATTCAACAAATGAAATAAATAAAATGTCTAGTGCTTTTATTGGTTCATAATCATTAGATATACTTTAATCCTTGTTACTTGCTACAAATCCTAAAATAGTATTTTTAAAGTCAGTCACACAAACAGTAGCAATGACTTTACATTATCAACAATAACAATGTCAATATTAATTTGGAATAATTTAAATTTTCAAACAAAATGACGCTGTCCTTTTTGAAATACACAGATCGTGCTCTCTTTAAAATTACAGACATCGTGGGACGGAATGATGTAAGTGAAACAATGTAGGGCAACGTCTGGAATGGCCTTTTGAGGAAAGAGCCTTTGAATTGACCTGACCTAACAGACAGCAAGCATGCATCAACGTGCAATATGGTCTGTGTCCTTTACTTGCTTTAGGGAAACAATGCCTTAAAGGAAGTTCCTTTGAATGTTACATCACGCCTGTATCCCCAAAGGGTATGCAGAGGTGGAAAAGTACAACTACTTTTTGTCAGTTTTGTTTAAGTCCCATGTACTTAATTGTGGGCAAGCCTGTTGCCATTAATCGGGCATGAATCCAGATTGGGAGGTTGCTACTCAGAATAACACTATGCCAGATATGGAGATCCTATCCGACCTCACACAGCAATTGCTCTTGTAACTTCATTGGACCTAACAGGTTTTCGCATTCAAAGAAGCATGAATTTTTGTTTCTAGGACATGCCGGTTTCCTCATGATGTTTTCCTTTACAGTTTTGAGAACAGTAGTGATGAAATATTTTACATAAAGTAAAGCGCCCGTTAGGGTTCCACTGGGCCACACCCTGTTGTTCCTATTGTCGAATTGATTGCCTCCTCTGCTGTTCTCTTGACTTGCTTTAAAACTGCGATAAAACTGTACCTTTTAATGATTTTCCTTTTGAAGGCTTTGTTTAACATCACAAGGTCTATAACCATTTAGCTTTGAACGAATGCACTAAGTATCGATTTTTGATTCCGTGGTAGGTGCGTGGTTGTACGGAAATAATATTATATTATTAGATACTTAGTTCAAAGGCCAAATGCTTTGGATCCTTCACTTTATTCTCTAGTGTTTTAAGTTTATCGGCAGCCTTGTCGTATGGTACAGTAGCCTGTATTGCTGCAACTATAGAATTGATTTTACCTTATCAGTGGTTTCTGTATTCGAGATTTGTGTCATTGCAAATGGTAATGTAATATGAGAATTTGTCAATATTGTGTGTGCTTCATAATCTTTTGAATTGATTGTAATATTGAATCACTTGATTGGTCTAAGTATTAACGCCTACGTACTCATTTGTTTTTATTAGCAAAATCCAAGGTTGAGTCGATGATATAATTTGTAGTTTTATGTAGTAACTGAATTCTATAGCTTCTTGTCAGGTTTCCTTTATAGGATGCCTACTAAGTATTCAATTGGCAACCATGGAACATGCCTTCAACAGTTCAAACATTCCATGGGATCCTGAAGTTTACTTAATTTAACCAACAAATGAAAGTTCTCTGTGATTTCCTCCAATTAATTGGTCATTTGTGGGTACGCATATGTAGGTAGTTTGATACCACATCTAATCCTCGATCGTTTTGAATTATCTCAGATGTTACACCTTTTGTAGTTTCTTTTCAACATATTTAGTCCTGACTTCATTCTTTGTTATCCTTAACTGTACTCATTATTTCTTCTTCTTCCTTGACCATCAACTTTAAACATTTCTCCTAGTCCTTTGCGTGGTGGAACTGCTCGGCTCATATTATTATTTCTTGTGGTATCGATATTTCAACAAGTTTTTTATCATGACCCAATCTGATTGTACTCGTATGTAATTCGTCGCAATCGAAATCATAATATCGTCTTCCAATTAGGTCATTTGTTATTTTACGAGCACAGATAACGTTCATATCGGCCCCAACTTGCGCCCCAATTCGAGTGTTTGACATTTATGATTTGTGTGGCGCATTTGATACACTTTGAAATGCGAACATGCGTGACGTTGAATTCGCACTTGAGGTTTTAAAAAGTTTAGCCACTGATTGTATGTTTGTATGAAAGGCTCGTTTGTAGATGTACTTCTTTATCTCTTATATCTGTAGGCACTGTTTAAGAATATGAGAAATTTCATGTACAGACGTCAAGCTACTACAATCTGTCAAATTTCTTTAATACATTTTCAACTTTATCGTTATAGCATTAGGTTCATGGTTGATTAGGGAAATTTGACAGTTTCGGGTAGCTTTATGTGCTAGTGTTCTAGTCTGTGCAAGGTGACAACTACCAACATAACTTTTCCCTTTTCAAGCAGCATTGATGTGCTCTTGTTTAAGAGGTACCTACGTGTTCAAAATTCAGGCAAAATTATTCTTCTATTTTGAACCTACTAATACCTACTAAAATAGACTAGTAGCGAGCAGTACGTTTAGATTTCTGTAATTACTGTTATAGGGAAGTCTCTGAGGCACGAAACGGTCTCGCCTACAATCAAACGTCCATACAATAAAATGTTCTATATGAAAAGACGCCATTGGAAATATAGCCAGATTGATTGCCAATAAACTTGTTTGTTTATTTATAAAAGCACATTATTTACAACCCAAACAAACAACAATCCTATAACATCAGTTCTTCGGGAATGCTTGTTCCTGACACGACCTGCTTTCATAAATTCCCGGTTCACCATAGCAACTGAACGATAGATCAATAGTCCTGAAGAATTTGCATGCCTGGATCCTTGCTACTTATGTCAGGTCAGGTCACCAACCCGTACCCGACAAGTATGGGGAATTATGACCCATTCCCTAGGGGGAGTCCTAGCAGTGGGTTTGGTGATTGTGCGACATGTATGTATGTGGCTCGTTGTGACGCCTGTGTACTACAATGTCTTCTGAAGGCTATTCTCCGTTGAGAGTGGCCGCCATGGCCGATATACGAGGACTATGTGGTTGGTTGTTAATATATCTGACCTTGCCAACCAGTCCTGAGCAAGCGTGGTGATCATTGCTCGTGCCTCCTATGTCTGAGAAGAAGATTTTGCCATGCAATGGGACAACAATAGGCTGGTATTATGATTTATGTATGTATGTCGGGTCAAAATGTCGGGGTCAGCAAGGATAGAAAATACCTGTTAGTTTAATACCTGTTTATGTCCAAGCAAGTTTAGAGATAGAAGGTTGAATTTGCGAAATCGTCATACCAACGTGGTGTTGCGATAAGTACCAGATACTTGGAATTAATTTGCAAGTACGCTCGGCTACACGTCAAGCTAATAACCAGTAAAAGCTGACTTCTAAGTGTACGAATTTTAAAACCTATAATATAACACGAGGACAGCTAAAACTGGAACTGTATAGCTTGATGTCTCGTCATGTATAGGTACTGTAGAGACTATGGCCTGTTTGGTGCTTACATGCAACTTCGGCGAGTCAGTTAAAAGTTATTGGCATAAAATACGAGACAAACAGGAAGATTTATAATTAGAGAAAAGTAAAGTTTTTTTTTTAAATTATTGTGAATGTGAAGACTATTTGGGTCATTTCTTTTTTCTGTTTTCCTTCTTAGTTAGTTTTAATCATGATCTGGCAGTTTGAGTAATTTACGCGGCCTACCGGAATGTCCTTTCGTTGGTATTGTTCGTCGAATCGTTGAGCTCCTCAAGTTCTAAGTTGAGCTGCACGATTTTTGACAAATGCGTGCACTGACTGGACAGGTCCGCTCAGTCTGCCCTCTGTCAATCTTTCCTCAAAAGACCATTTCAGTCACCGTTACCGTGAAGCTCGTAGAGGGTGTCACAGTACCTACATGCAACTTCCTAAGTGAAAAAATGTTCAAAAAATAAACTCTGCTCAAAGTATTCATCCAAAATCATCAAAATCTCGCCTCCTTCCCTACATTTATCTAACTAAACTATCTAACCATCAATCAGGTCACGTACAACTTGACCTAGTTTCAGTTAAAAATAAACCGAGTGAGAATTTAATTATAAAGTATCGATAGTGCGCCTATTTTGTGGCTAGATGTTCTTTGATTTACGGTTACCGTTTTTAGGGTTTCGTACCAAAATTGTAAAAAGGAACCCTTATGGTGAGACCCTCTGTCTGTCTGTCTGTCCGTCTGTCACAGCTGGATATCTTAAGAACTACTAATGCTATCAATTTGAAATTAAGAATAGTCTTATATAACGATTGCCCAACTATTTTGCAAATAAAAAAAGAAATAAAAATATTTTTTTTATTGCAACAGGGACTGAAAGGTGGTCTTAAAAATTTGAAGTGGAACATTCTCAAACATTTTTCTTTTTTTTTAAGCCGCATAGTTTTCGACTTATGATGAAAAATGTAAAAAAAAATACCGTTAGCTCCGATGTTTGCATAGACAAAAATCAGAAATTATTCTATGTGATAGAAGTTTGTGTAAAGATTACAGGAAAAATAAAACGATGCCTCTAAATAACACACTTTTTCCAGAAATTAACAAAATTTATATTAGCTCCACTATCAGTCAAGAGATGGCGCTGACCTATAACTACAATATTCCACACCGTAGTGTTAAAATTCTCTGACGACTAAAAGCCTCGCTGATGAATTTAAAAACATTTCACGTTTCACAATACGGAACCCTTAGTGCGCGAGTCTTACTCGCTCTTGACCGGTTTTTAGATTAGAATCTGGTGTGATGTACCGGTTTTTTGGTACGTTTTCACTTGTTTTTTCGGTTTTATTTAGTGCGTCGATTGAATATGAGGTTATTATAGTACTTATTCAATTTGAAGTGAGTGATAGATATATTTTCATGGATGTTTTCATATATGGTCTCCCCATATAAAGTAAAGTACATGGTCTAAATTTTGGCTTAGACGAGAGAATGAAAGAAAAAAAAACCGGGAGGAATCAATTAAACAACAGTTTGTCGTATAAGTTCAATAATTGTCCATAAAAATCGTCATTCTACCTTTAAATTAATTATATTTTTTTTCTTGTATCTTGGCTTGTCAGCCAAATCTGAAACTTTACAGTTTTTTTTTTGCTTTACTTAATAAGACCTACTTACTAGTAATTAATTATTTTATTAACTAGAATAGATGCTTCGTTCAATATTGCTTCGATCTACTGTTCTCTCTCGTGCGATAACTCATGATTTGATGAAATCAAAATTCAAGCCAGTCAGCAAATTGTGCCTACGTGTGGCGCCCCCTGTGCAACCAACTCTGCTATCACTTGTGTTATTGTGTACCTAGCGATATTTTAATGTACCAACCTATGTACATTGAATTATCGCCACACGTGAAGGTTATTTTAATCCACCCCTTCTACTTAAATAATGACAGCTAACAACCGTACAGAAACCGATATAATAGAAACATTATAACACAATTAAATTCTGACAGCAATTATTGCACAACCGTTGCAAAAAAATCGCAATTAAGGCTCGATCGGTCAGCCCAATTAACAGGTGTTTCACAATAAATAAACTTAATTTTAGTTCTTATTGCGTGTAATTGCGACGGTTGAACAACTGTTGTGTGACCAGTTGTTCCAAAAACCTTTTGAACTATAGGACTGTAAACCTTTGAGTGTCAAAAATATATAGAAAGTTGTGAAATTATTATTTTATAGTTCTGTCTTAAATTACGTTTTACCTTGACATGTACACCTTTTAGAAACCTTGTGAAATACCTGCTTTTATTAAGGAGCTTACAGGACCAAAACACAAAAAACGCAAGTTTTAGAAACAATAAAAGTATATGATTGACTACAGAAAACAAAATAAGAAAAATATATGATGTTCTTCAGGTTATATGCTAGGTAGATAGTGTGTTGAAAACATAATACAACTAATTTGATACAATAGAAAAAAAATCATGAAGATACCTCTTAAAACTTTATTTTTACACTAAAAACCATACCAATATACATATACACACAATCATTCTGATTTTTTGTCAGATTATCTTACAAGCAACATACTAAAATACTAGTGTTTTAATTTTTTAGTCCAAACAATAGCTTTTTTGTAATTAAATAATTACTACATGTTTTGCAATAAATTACCAGCGTTGTGTCATCGCGCTTATTACTAAGCTTTGCTACCAGGTTTCACCCACATAAGTCTCGATATCGGGATAAAAAGTATCCATGTCATGGTCTACAACCATGTACCAAACATCCAAATCCGTTCAACCGTTTTAGCGTTTTAGAATGCATAACAAACAAACAAAAATAAAATCTTTCTCTTTTTATAATAGTAGTCTAGACAAACGGATTTGAACGTGTTTCTAAGAATATAATTATAATAGATTTTCGTATATTTTTATAATGGCTTATGCCTAAAACCGCTTTCTGATAGCAAGTTCAATTTTCCTAGTTTTTATTATTTTTATTTTAATTATTGATAAATAGGTGCTTAATCAAATTTTAATGTGGCTATGACATTAAAAAAGGTAGCTAATTATAAAACTTTAAAACAAAAGTATTAAAAAACTAAATTTTATTTTTGAACTATAAATAGGTATTATTAGTGGAAATAAAAATCTAATCTTATTGCGTTATCACTGTGAGAAATGATAATAATATTTCATGCTTCATTAAGAGGGGGAGAGTAGGTAACCTGTGGGATAATTGCGTAAATGATAAATGATTTTATTTTTGTAAGTAGGTTTGCACAAACACTTTTACACGTCAATCATATATTTTTTAAACTAGATGAGGTCGGCGTTTCCTATCTGGCTACTCTGAGAAGAAAGGCCGAAACAAACTCAGAGGTCATAGTTTCTTTTAAAGTCCAGACATAATCTTGGTCAGGTTATATGAAGACCATGTAGGTCGATTATGAGATGGTCTTTTGAGGAAAGAACCACACAGATTGAGAGGACCTGTCCAGTCAGTGCACGCATTTGTCAGAAATCGTCCAGCTCAACTCAAGATTTAAGGAGCTCAACGATTCGACGAACAATACCAAAGAAAGGACATTTGGGTAGGCCACATAAATTACTCAAACTGCCAGACCATGGAGAGAATAATAAAAAAAAATATAAAATGAATAAAATAAATGACCCACATCGTCTTCACATTCCCAATAATTAAGCAAATGTCATTGTTTAAAAAAAAAAACATTATTGTCAATGTATATATAACGTAACGTAACACACTAATGGTAGCAATGGCTACAATTCAACAACATTCATTGCTTTATTTACTTTGTTAGGCAGACAAATTTTTCGAACATATAATGCAATGGATTAACAATATCCTTCAAAATTATTCAGATTATGATTGGAGGTGTGTTACACAATCAGGGTGCTGGTCAAGATTACAGTACCCGGCGATAAATGTTGCACATCGACCTTTGGAAAGAGACAATCGGCTAATTTCGGCTTCGTAGAGCGTTATCTCTGTCGCACGAAATACAAACAGTCCGGTATATTAGGAGCTGTTAAAACAATTATGATTTGCTTCTTTTGATAATTATTTTTATTCTCATTCATTAATTTTATTATTGATTGATTTATTTTTATTAATGAATTAGAATATTATTATGTATTATTAGTATCTAAATATTAATTATGAATTTTAATTGGACCTAAACATGATACTTTTGCATGCCTTGTAATTGGTAAAATATGGCTGTTTCTGTATTTAATATAATTATTATGTAACACCTTATCTTGTACCCGTATTTGCAAAATAAAATATCTTTATCTTTATTCTTTGTTTAAAATACAAAAAAGGTAAAGGTCGATGTGCAATATTTATCGCCGGGTACTGTATATGAATATTTTATGAATACTTCATAAAGTATCATCAAATGGGGTGACCGATAAAAGATGACACACCTATCTAGGTTCGAATACTACAAAATAGCAAAGCCGTTAAAAACGTTAAATTAAAAAATCGCGTGATCCATAAACCCCATACACTTCATTATCAACCAGTCGGACAATTCAATTTTTTTATTCGTCACAGTCCAGTAAAATAAAAATCGACAGTGCACTATACCTACTGTCCGACAGCGTATCAAATGGGACACGAGTTTCCAATTGAGTGATCGATAGCCTGATTTTACACTGATAAGAATGTTTATATTATTTATCGGCACATGTGAAAGTGACGATTTTAAGCACTTGACCGCAATCTACTTTTGATGTAGGTGACCTATTATTTTCTACACCTGACGGTGTTTTTTTTTATGGTTTTGCGTTGAACTAATTGTTTCAATAAACTATTTTTTGCTGGTTTACTTACATAATTATCATCAAAGAGGTTTTTGGCTAAGTAATAACAGCCGCGCGGGTCGATCGATCAGGTTAAGCTACGCTTGTCGCGGTTGATCTGTGGATGGGTGACCATACCAAGACCCCTTCGTGTCTCGAAAAGCACGGTAAGCCATTGGTCCCGGCTGTCATTCGTGGAACTTTGTCAGTCGTTACGGGTCGTCAGTCTTTCCAAGGGGTATCATATTACCTAGCAATTGGGTGGTCGAGTTCTGGTAAAGTTCGTTTCACGAAAGAATTCCCTTCGCCGTAATGTTGGCACCATTGCTTTTCATTGAAGAATTGTTTTACCTTCAATGAAAAGCAATGGTGCCAACATTACGGCGAAGGGAAACGCACTTTAGGCAGTCGCTCCATGTGAAAATACTGGTATTCAGCTGCATCCGATTACAAACTGGAGAAATCCTAATATTTCTAACGTTCAATACACTTCAGATTGCACATCTTTTATGTCACTCAAGAAAACAGACATTGCCATAATTTCCCGATTATGTAAATTCTAAATTCCGGAAAACCTTTAATCTTTTTCCAATTTGTCATACCGTCAAAACGTCAAGCTCAAGATTCGGTTATTGAATATCATTAATTAAACTCAGCCTCGACTGAGAAGCACCTGTTAGCCATTATCCATAATAACCATGAGAAATGCAAGGAATCCTTAACGGTAGTACCACCAATCAATTCGAGAGACAGGCTAATTACTAGCGTAAATGAGTAAACATTAGCAATTAATCACCTGCGCGCGGGTATTCTGACTAATAAGTCAACGTCAAAGTCAATCGACTAATAAGTCGATTCGCACGAATTTACTCGCTCGAAACGGGTGAATCTTCACTTATAAATAATTTTTTTTTCTACAGGCGTCTCGCACGAAGTTAATTCATTTCATTTCAAAAAATTCACATTTTGTAATATTTAACTCTTATCAAATTATCACTTCTGTGAGCTAGAGTCCTTTTTTCTATAATTTATTTCATAGGATTTAAAAAAATGTGCCCATTGCCTAACACGTTATTTCTGGAGTTGTCGACGAAAAACGTCCACTGCTGGACATTGGCCTCCCCAAAGCACCTTCACTTCGACCGGTATTGTGCTTCTCGCATCCAACGGGTCCCTGCGACCTTCATATGATCGTCAGTCCACCTCGTAGGAGGCCTTCCAACGCTACGTCTTCTGGTACGCGGTCGCCACTCCAGAACCTTTCGGCCCCATCGGCCATCCGTTACCTGTCGAGTCGCCTGTAGAAAAAATAATATTATTTAAAACTGACGATTCACCCGTTTCGGGCGAGTAAATTCGTGCGAATCGACTAATAAGCCACCTGTGCTGCGTATTCTGTGTATTCGCCGGCTAAAGCAGGTAGGTAATTTGTGTAATGTGAGTAATTTTACAATGGATGGATAAATTGTTAAGATTATTGTAAAAGAACTTGCTTGTGATTGTGATTAGTAGTAATCAAATGATTACTAAGTAAATGAGCTTCATTAAAGGGTTGTAGCCTTGCCATGATAAATCAGCAACTGCCTAGATGAAATAAGTAATATACTTATGAGAAAAAATCTAGTCGTGGAGATACCGATAGTACAGGCGCGACACGCGATATAATCGCGCGCGACACAAAGGCACCGCTCGTTGCGCGACTTGCGGTGCCTTTGTAACGCGTGTCGTGTCGCGCCTGTTTGAAGGAGCCTTTATTGACTGCAATCTTTTACATCTAGTGTCATCTTTGACATTTGCAGCTCGTCCTCTATGGAGAAGAACGGGCAAGAAACTCCATGAATACTCTTTTAAATTACATCCCACAAACACGTCACAATCCCATCTTCACAATGTACAGACGCCAGCACATCAAGTTACTACAATCAGTCAAATTTCTTTAATAGATTTTCAACTTTATCGCTAAAACATAAGGGTCAAAGTTGATTGGGAAAATTTTACAGTTTCGGGTAGCTTGATGTGCTGGCGTCTGTAAGTAACCTGTCAAAATAAAAAACGTGAACACCGCGAGAATAAACTAAATCCACGTTTGACGTTCCACTTAATCCTTACATAAGGACAAAAGCAACATAAGTTGAAGTGAGTCCATTATAAGCTTGCCCAAGATGCGGTGAGCATCCGATCATTTATTGACTTCAATCTAATACTGATATCACGTCTTGTTCGCCATGCTGTGACATAACTGTGTTGTAATGTACCTTTATGTTGGTACTGGCCAGTGGGTTGCAGAACGTCCAGTTAGTTAAAATAAGGACAATTTTTCAAAAGCAAATTATTTCAAACTCAAACTCAAAGCATTTATTTCAATTAAAGCATGTAGTAGGCACTTTTGAATTGTCAAAAAGTCAGTCAGTCAGAAAATATGAAGCTATTTTTGACCAACCCGCACTTTAGGCCCACGTGGTGGATTATGGCCCACTCCCTCTCATAGAGAAGAGGCCTGTGTGTCCCAGCAGTGGGAACATTTTATTTATTTATTTTAGATTCAAAGGATACAGGGACTTTGATACTTCTGCTATCCCTGCACATTGTCAAAGCATATCTAAGTGGGCGATGCCTCGTTGTTTGTTTTGAAAAGAATGCAGAGGAAACTCTCCGACAGTTATGTAATTCAAGGTACACACATACATTGTTCATCATGTACTAAGACGATTGTTTCTCAAATAATCTATAGTATAGTGGCTCATGACGATGACGTATGTGTTTTGTAAACTAACGAAGGAGGATAGTATGTAGATAGACACCTACATACATAATTGAATGAATAACACGGCTTCCTGCTTTTGTTAACACGCTATTGCTAATTGACTACCCCGTTGATCTCATTGCCGCAAGCCGGACTGCTGAGCCCCCGGTTCCTGGGTTCATTTCCCGAATCGAGCGGTGTTATTGGGTTTTTATTCCATTGGGAATTTCTTAGTAACAGCCTGTAGTTAGAAAGTTGGCGCTGTGATACCCCCGTGGCTCGGAAAGCACGTTAAGCCGTTGGTCCTGCGCCTGCTGATCTCTCTTCGATCGTGTCGGATGGAATGAGAGTGAGGGAAGAGATAGTGCATCTGTGTCTGCGCACACGCTTGTGCACTATAATGATAAATGATAAATGATTTTGATGATAAGTAGGTTTGTACAGACGCCAGCACATCAAGCTACCCGAAACTGTAAAATTTTTGACAGATTGTAGTAGCTTGATGTGCTGGCGTCTGTACAAACACTTTTGCACGTCAATCATATATTTTTTTAAACTAGATGAGGTCGGCGTTTCCTATCTGACTACTCTGAGAAGAAAGGCCGAAACAAACTCGGAGGTCATAGTCTCTTTTAAAGTCCAGACATAATCTTGGTCAAGTTATATGAAGACCATGTAGGTCGATGTCTGAGATGGTCTTTTGAGGAAAGAACCACACAGATTGAGAGGACCTGTCCAGTCAGTGCACACATTTGTCGAAAATCGTGCAGATCAACTCAAGACTTAAGGAGCTCAACGATTCGACGAACAATACCAAAGAAAGGAAATTTGGGTAGGCCACGTAAATTATAATATCTCCCGCGCTGATGGCCAGACTCCGCTTGAGATTGGTCGCCATGAGCGAAACTCGATCTGGAGGACTTTATGAACTGCTAAAAACCACAGACTTATAAATTTCGTCATCATCATCATTGTAATCCACAGCCCGACATCAACCACTGCCAGGGGCGGATCTTGAATTTGTGGGGCCCTGGGCTAATACTGCTTAGGGGCCCTACCTAATTACTCAGCCAATTGCCATTTTATTATGATCGGATTTTTTTTAATTCTAAATATTTTTAATATTGACAATATCGTCTATTGTTTTCAGTTCGGTTGGGGGCCCTCTGTAGCTACGGGGCCCTGGGCTGCAGCCCAAAAAGCCTTTAAGTAGATCCGCCCCTGACAGCCCGACATCAACCACTACTGTGCATAGGCCTCTCTTTCTTGTGCTAATCCCCACGTTTCTGTGCCAGACTCCTCCAGTTTCTACCCACGATGGTAACAATGTCGTCCGCTCATCTCACCGCCACCGCCGCCCGCGCCGCCGGACGGCCGGTATTTACTTTATAGAAAAACTAGCCTCTGCCCGCGACTTCGTCCGCGTGAAATAGCGAGAGAGAGAGAGAGCGAGAGAGCCAGCCGTCCCAGCCGCCGCGGGAGACGCTCCGGGCGTCGGGAGCCGCGCGACGACTCCCGGCCACCGTAGGCGCGGGCCTGCGGGCGGAGAGTAATGGGTAGCTCACCGTCCGATCAGGACCAGGCCCGTGCCGGACGGCGCGTACGTGTTCCACGCGCGCCTCAAAGAGATGTCAGCATTAAAGAAGGGGCCCGTAAGGGCCGAAGCCTGCCGGGTCAGCGGGATTGTCCGAAAGGGTTACCGCTGGCCCGGAACATAAAGGGCTAAGGAAGGAACACGGGTGGGTTTTAGTCAGTAAGAGTCTGACACTCCCTTCCGCTCCACCCAGAGCGGGAGGAGTCATTTGATGATTTCCCATCCTCAAAAAAAAAAAAGCCTATACATAAAACGATACTACCGTCATCGTCATTGGCGGAGGCTCTCTTTTAAAGCAGTATTCTAAAGAAGCTAAGAGATTTTTTCCAAATAATAATATTAAGTATTATTATCGGGTATAAGCTCAGCGACCGAATAGGTGTTACCACGATACGCTCCAAAAGAGGAATCGCCGATGTGGGCAATAAGTCTGCTAGGCTGAAGTAGTCTTGGGCGTAACCATGTAGGCAGGATGCATCGAGACAGATGGGCCAGAATCGTCATGCAGTGGGTGCCAGAAGACTGGTGACGCGTTGTCACCGAGGGGGTCAAGGAAACGCTCGCGTGATGACTTAGATGCATTCAAGGGAGAATGGCCGGAGAAGCCAAAAAGAAAAGTGGAAAGTTATTGGGGAGACCTTTGTCCAGCACTGAAACAATAAAGATTGATAGAAAAAATATCAGATAATAAATATATCCTATACAAGCCGGATCGAATCAATCAATCCATCAATCCTCATCAAACGCAATGCCAAACAAGAATCAAACCAACTAGGCCTGTAGGTCAAACAACCGACAATAATTCACAAACAAATCAACATAATATTAATAACATTTTTAATAACAAAAATAAACAATAGTCCACCCTAGTGGGCGTTTGATCCGCTCAAGGATAAACGCATGGAACAGACAAATTGATTGATGTATCGAAACGTATGATGATGAATGATGGATGAACATGCGAATGATCTCATTTGGCCTTAACCATTGTCTATTAATGAGAAATATTATTTCCAATGTGGTAAAAAATTAAACAGTCACTGGGTTTAATTTTGGATGAATTGGATAACTTAATAGATAGACACAAGATTTTGGAGGATTTCATAGCCTTGAATCTGTATTATTTGAAGGCTGAAGAGGAACTCCGCTAACCCGACCACAAATTTATTTAAACAAAAGGTTCTCCGGAAATATGTTATAGGTATGCCAATTAGATCTTCATTAAATTAGTGATCTAAAAGAGTAATATCCCGGTGGATAAGAAAGTAGTCCTGCATATTTTGGGCATCAAATACATACTTTAATAAGAACTTAATATTTTTCAAGTAAAAACATTTAACGACACTTAAGAATATGCTACTGAAGAAGCGATGGCTGTTAGATCACATGAGTCCTTTGTGATTGGAGATCACAAATCGGCAAACGTAGCATAGAACACCCAGATAGACCGAAGACATACGAAATCGTTAGAGGTATATTGATTCGGAAGATGGTGATGGTGATGGTGAAGGTGGAGTTGTGGTGCAACTTCTGAGAAGGGAATGCCCAGCGGTTAACTGCGACAGGCTGATTTAATTAATTAATTTAAATAAGCTACGTAAAACACACTAGCAGCTTAAAGTTTCGAATTTAGTGGACCTTCGGTTTCATAAGTTCCGTCATAATATATTAAAAGCTGTCATGAAAATCTGTCATTTTCACCAATATTTTTGACAATAAGGTGACAAAGAGCCACTCTGTATTTGGGCAACTCAATGTGTGGCCGTTCACCGCTTTCTTTGGAATTAAAAACTTAAGCAAATATACCTTCATTTTCTTCTTACTAATTTTCTAGTCAATTTTCATAAGAGTCGATTTAAATTCTTTGAAACACATAATTGCATTGCTTACCCCACATGGTTAGGTTATACACTGGTTACTTATATTGATTGTATCGCAAAACGAATCAATAGGTTCAATTTTATGTTATAACCTTCACAATAAATCATGTATGTTGATAAGAATGAACAAAAAGATGGTTTCATATCGATGATTGAAATCTAAAGCGTGTCCATTCGTCGTGTTACCTATGCCAAATGATTGCAAAATAATTGTTTGGTTTTTTTTGTATGTGCTTGTACTTTGTGTATGTGGTTTAAAGTACCCATTACTCTTTGATGTAGTACTTAAGCGGAGGAATATTTCGACGCCATATTATCTTAGTTTTTTAATTGTTTTAGTGCTGATTTTTCAATCGACCGTTAATTTTTATTCATGGAATAAAATTGACGTCCGACTGTTTTTGTATGGAAGAACAATCAAAAATTCAAAATTGTTCCTCCGATAAAGTTATCGGGCATTGGAAAAATCAGACCTAGGTCAAGTTAGCATATACTTCTAAATTTTTTTAAATTAATTCAGTAGGTATTTTGTTTATGTTCAGTTCATTTTAATTCTGAATAAACAGACTTATGTATTGGTCCTACTGTATATTTTTTAAATAAATGTCTATTGTCCCAGACTTTGCATACAAATATCAAAAATTAATTCGTCCTGCTCAGGTAGAAGTACAACCTACTTTGTAGTAAGTGATTCGAAAATATTGGCGATATCAAACGCTTCACCTATAGTTTAATTATTATATGTCTTCCATTCGGCATCTTTCACTTGAAGTTAAACATTGAATTTTTACATTCGGCATCTTTCACTTGTGCACCAAATGATCGAAAAGTAATTGAAATGAGCAAATGTACGTTCATTAATACGTAATTTTGTCGGTGTCGAGTGAATGTAATGACACAAAAATTAACCTTCACTCGAGTGAAGCGTCTAATAGGATCAGCTCTACTTTCAAAATGTTTCTACGTGTTTTCAGTGATTTGGCAGTAATCAAAGATTACTAGGAGACTACTACGAGACCCCAAAACTCCCGCCCTTCACCACCTTCTAATACTTTTGCCGGGAAGAAGAAGTGGCGCAACAAACTCCCTAGCAGTCATTCATAGATATATGTGATCTTATGGTGAATGATGATGCTGTGATCCTAAAGCGGAGATGGAACCTGGGGGTCAAGCCCCTAAGCACAACGTCCGTAGTTTCAGCCGACGTACAGACGCCAGCACATCAAACTACCCAAAACTATCAATTTTTCCCAATCAACTTTTAACCTTATGCTTTAGCAATAAAGTTGAAAATCTATTAAAGAAATTTGACTGATTGTTGTAGCTTAATATGCTGGCGTCTGTACGTACGGGCGTTACCTTTTTCGTATCACCTACGAACATAAGATTAGTTTGGGTTCCAATTTAAGAATAAATGACAACACGATTTGACAGATGTCCCTAACCCCGATGTGTTTTTGCCCGTCCGAAAAATTTAATTAGTCTCTTACTCTAACGATCCACTACTTTTGGACGGCCCCTATTTTCGTTGACGGACTTAGAGAGTAGACTCCCTGATTCGTAAGCGCCAAACTCGCTTAAATTGCAGTAAAAGCTAAAGAGTCTCTTGAAGAGAAAGACCCTTATTTTACAATCAAACAAACTTCGAAAGACTCAACACCTTCAAGCCATATGAAGCAACAAATCCTTACTCAAAACTCCGAACATCGCCATCGGTAGCAAAAGGTCATAAGTAGACACCACCTTTGCATGATTTACGACCTTATAGATTCACAACAACGAGATAATTTCGCATAAATTGACTCTCTTATCGTAAATGTCATCATTCTTTTTCGTTTGAAGATTTATTTGTTGATGTAGCGGTGAAAGCCTAATATAGTAACTGTTTTATACTAGAATAGGAATGGTGATTTGTAAACAAAGATCTTTTTAACATGGCTACCTTAAATGGAAACTGCTTTAGGCATTTTAACGAGCCTTATTGGTGGAGTGTTTGTCTTCCACTTTACACTTTTTCAAGGCTTCAAAAGCATGGAAAAAGCGTCCTTCTGACTGCTGATAACAACATACGAGTAACACTTTACTTTTATCGATTCGACTGCCAAGCGTGATGATTACGGCATTGCTTATAAGTACAGGATTTTTTTTTAACTAGTGCGCTAACTGTATCTGTGAATTTAGCATAATTATGATTGTAGACCCCGGCCATTCTAGCTTAGAAAATTTTCGTTATTAAAAAAAATGGACAGGCTCGCGAAAGATGTAAGGAATGGAGGGAGGCCTTTGCCCAGTAGGGGGAAAGGGAAGGCTGGTAAAAATAAATTTATTGTTACTTACATTTTGGCCGCGTAAAATCAGCTTGTTTCATAGAAATTTTTTTTTTTGGTAACCGACGAAAAATATAGTATACTAGAATGCTACGTCTAAAATGCTGAAATCGTGGTAACAGTTTACGCACTAGTGTTTTTTGAAGTGAAAACTTCTTTAGCGGCGCTGTGTACTTTTTTTGGAATGGGTAAAAACTTCTAAATTCGCGTCAGGTCACGTGACCCTGCTCGAAAATTCGTAAGACTTAAAACGTCAGACGTAAAACGTAAGACGCGCGTTGTTGAGGACAGCGCCATCTATGCACATCGGGAAGAACTACGAGGGCCTCGCGTACTAACGTCAGACGTAAAACTTATTTTTCCTGTATTGTACACCATGAACATCTAGGTATCTATGTATCTATCTATCCTATATACATATACCTCGTTTCTTTTAGCAGTTATTTGAAAACATGTTTAATAAAAGTTATTTGTGTGGACTGGTCTAGGAGGGTGTGGCTTTGAAAATTGGATTTCGTTTTGATTGAAGAAATAAATAACTACCAGCATAAATTAAGCTAATAGAGAGTTTTGTGTTTCAAACATGTTTTGTGTATTCTGACATTATAAAATTTATTTCTTGAATGAATAACTTCTTATAATAAATATTTTGTTCTTTGTTTTTTTAGACTAATATTATACTTAAAGCTGAAGAGTTTGTTCGTTTGTTTGGTTGAACACGCTAATCTCTGGAACTACCAGCCGGATTAAAAAAAAATCTATTTGCATTTGATAGCCCAATTCTTGAGGAAGGCTATAGGCTATTCTACTAACCCTTTTGTGGTATACCTATTGTCAGCGGTAAAAAACTTTCGATTAGGTAGGCCGCAGGATAAGGCGCAGTAATGTAATCTTCACGAGAAGCGCTAACTTCGGCCCGTGCTTCGGCTGTGCTGGGCGGTAAGTCCTACCATCTTGCTGACTGGCTTATTATAACGGCACCAGCTATTCTCATAATTCATGGAGATAAAACAGAAGAAGGACACATCGGTGCTATTCTGTAAAAGTCTCACCGTGAAAACTTAGGTGAAGTGAGCGTGGAGTGAGCTGTCAATAGTGTCAATACCTAGCAAAAACAAACTCACTTCACCTGAGTTTTCACGGTGAGATTTTTACAGAATCGACCGGTTGGTCCTCCTTTGTCTGTTTTATCTACATGAATTTCAACCGATTTGCCAATCTGTAACTTAAAAACAGCTTGACATCATTTCCAGAGTGGTTATAATGTAGTCTTTGTTTCCAGTCTGCTTCCTTTCGTTTTCAACAAAGGGCTTCAACTCCACTATTGCACAATTTTAAGTTGTCAATCATGTTTAAGTTATTGGGGCTCCGAAGAGCCATAAATATCGAACAAAAGGACAGGCAGACAATCCATTCAAAATGGGTTCCGAGAAAACTGGTAACATTCATAAAATGGTAACAAATTGGCAAAAATATATCGTGGGCTGGCTTGTTTATTAACCAGTTTCTTGTGTAACTGTGTGGTTGAATGTCACTCGTTACAGAGCTTAACCAGGAATTGACAGCCAGGTACCCGGTTTTATGGGTAATGCCCGGTTCTTGAGGTATCTTAACCGCAGTTTATCTATTCGATAGTGCGACGTGAACAACTTCAAAACACTGCTCGAAATATTGGATTTTTCTCAGAGTTTGTGCCTCCTGACTGAAAACTGTTAGAAGAATTTGTCGGAGTGTGAGTATGGCTGAGAACTGGGTTTCATATATGAAACACTTCAGTTGTAGGTGTTGTAAAAGTTTTAGCTACCTGAAATGTATGAAAAATTATAGAAAATCAGTGCCTGTTTTGACTTTTGGTAGCTGCTCTTGTGTGTTATTGCCTATTAGTTCACGTATGCTGTTGTAAAAAAATATACATAAAAAAATTATTTTTTTCTTCGAAACCGTGGTTTAAGTCTTGTTTCTATTTCCATGCGCTGGAACAGCGTCAAAGATTACGTTTCTTTAAACGAAAGTATTTTGAAGTGAAAGTTATAGTTTTCCATTTCTGTGGTAATGGTGGAACGTTGCTCCCATTGTTTAGTGGGTAGGCAGCGGCCGTGGTTCCGGTTCTAACTAACTAGTTTGTATACGCTTTTCTCTGTAGTTGTGAAAAGTGTGGCGTTGGAAGACTTATTAAGGTGACGGTTTCCTAATCATGTGAAATATATTATATTTATTATTATTATATTTGGAAAAATATTTACATGTTATGTAACTTTTGGCATTATATTCTTTGTTTGCTGTTTTTATAGTTTTAAGGTGTATTTATTTTGCTGTAATGCCAATAAACGCATTTTTCTTTCTTTCTTTCTAATATGTGTGTAGCTAAGAAATAACAGCTGCACGGTTCGACCGATCAGGTTAAGCTACGCTTGCCGCGGTTGGTCCGTGGATGGGTGACCATCTTTACATACCAAGACCCGTCCGTGCCTCGGAAAGCACGTTAAGGCGTTGGTCCCGGCTGCATTCATGGATCTTTGACAGTCGTTACGGGTCGTCAGAAGCCCGAAAGTCTGAAACTGGTTATTAGACTTTCGGGCTTCTGACGACCCGTAGCGACTGTCAAAGATCCAAAAATGGCAGCCGCAACATTCTTTTTATTCGGTATCCGTAAAAAAACCAAAACCTACTACCGTATAAAATACTGTGTTGAAAAAAAGCATATTTTTATTTATGTTGATAATTATATTAATAGTACTTCCTACTCCTTGATTGTCGAGTCGTGATTTAAGGAATGATGCTCCAAGTGTTGACTACTTAAACTCTGACCTTCACACATAATTGCATCACTTCGCTTTTGTTTATAAAAAAGTATTTTTGAATTCTGATTGTTTGCTTATGCAATATCTGTATATATTTGAATAAATTGACAAAGGGGAAAACCACACTTCATTCTTTATTTAATTCTAAATTAAGAATCAAATTATGCTCACCATATCCTGAAATATTTATACTATGTTTATGTATTTTAAAGTGGAAGTGTGATAGTTATCCCAGTGCAAGAAGAGACAAAAACACACAAGACTTAACACCATGTCTATTTCAAAAAGATTCAAATCGTCAGATTCGCCCGACTTCGTCAAAAGATGGTCACGTTTTTGTTTCGTTGCCAATGACATTTGAGTAGTATTGTCTCGTACATTCATACCAAAAATCGTATCTTACATTCGATGCTGGATATGTGAACTCACTCTACTTAGTATGGACACTGTTTCGAGCGACATAAATACAATGACGGCAAGTCTTACGTTTAAATCTTTGTATTTCGCAACAAAACAATGACGACTTGACAGTGACACTTCGTAATATGACTCCAATGACGTTTCTGAGATATAAATGCACGTGTACGGGAAAATATTTTTATAGCAATTTATTTAATAATACAAACTTATAAAAAAAAAACTATTAAAATACAATAACCGTAGGTATTAGTTACGCTATGAGACTCAATGGAATTCCGATCTTACTTCATAATACATAATAGTATCATTATTATCACACAATGCGTTCCATGCCGTCTAATCTAGGCATAAATATGGCTAATTTACTGTGATATCATAGACAATCGATCTAGATTCTTGATTATGGATTACACGGTCCCTGAGAATTAGTCATGTATGAAAATATGTGATACAAAGCATACTCGTAAAGCAACTTGTTGCTAAGTTAGGTGAAGAAAATTGTTTTTAAACCAAATTACCAACTTTAACTCTACAATAATGGCTTTTTGTGGGAGAAACGCCACAATTTTGCCAATATTTCGTTGTACAGTCAGCAACAAAATTCGATTAAGACTTCCGTTTTTTAAATCTCAGTTATTGAGCAAAATATTTGTTCAAAATTGCATTGTACTTCTGCTGCAATTTTGAACAAATATTTTGCACAATAACTGAGATTAAAAAAAATTAAGTGTCAATCGACTTTTGTTTCTGACCGTGCAATGATAACCAAATTATCTTGAAATTCTGTCAAAACTCATGTTTCAAGTGTTTTTGGTATTTTAATATTCTCTTTCCATGAAGGGTTTATTAAAAAAACCTTTGTCTCCTACACCTACTAATGTTATTAGAAGTCGGATAAAAAGAATTATGAACACAATTGATGCTTACGTAGGTACTTAACATTTAAAATTAAATGTTTTTACCATTGATAATAATTTACATTGTTTTTGTCCCTAAATCGTAATTGAATAAAACATGTGAAACCCATAGTAAGACAGGCATACGAAAAAAGATCTTGCGATTCCAATTTGTCGTGTAGTACTATGGGGAAGAAGAAAAAACGCTTCATCAATAACAATTACGTATCAATTACTTAGTTAAAACGCCGAACAAAACGACCCATATTAACCTTCAAACTTATGACTACCTAGTACCTGTCATCTTTTTTCTTAACTATAAATATAATAATCATTATTAAGTAACTTTTTTTTATCCAACTCCTTAGTTTCCGCGTCGACAAAATGCGTAATGCTCAAAACCTTATTGCTAAAATCGAACACAACTATTTTTTTTTAATTTTCGTTTTATTTTACTGGCAACACTGTAGCATCAGATGTCAGATGACGTCATGTTCTATGTTATTAGATATACGGAAGTGTTTATAGTAATTGGGTTATTTTAGGAGCTGTTGTAGTAAAGAGGAGTCACGCCTATGCCATTAGTTCATGGATTTTGTTGAAAGGCATATAATGGGAGGACTTATTATGAGGTAATTCATTTTTGTTGAAAAATAAAGTTCGACTATTATAGGCTTATAGACTCAACAATAAAATATTTTTAAGAGGCTGTTATTGGGTAGCTAGATAAGGGTTTTAGTTACTTAGTATGTAGGTACTTGTAAAGCTTTCAAGTAACGCACCACTATGAACTGGAGTTTCTTGTCCGTTGTCCTCCACAACGGGCAAGAAACTCCAGTGCTACCCCTAACCCCTATAGAAACCTACTACGCTTTGGAATGGGCATCTTCAATTATATGAGTTTGACTTTTAAATTCGTAAACGTCTTTTCAAATTGATCTCGGACAGTGTTTACTTACGGTGAAGCAAAACACTGAAAGGAAACTTAGAGATTGACAGGTCTTTTTTTTTTTTTTCAGGATGGGAAATCATCAAATGACTCCTCCCGCTCTGGGTGGAGCGGAAGGGAGTGTCAGACTCTTACTGACTAAAACCCACCCGTGTTCCTTCCTTCGCCCTTTATGTTCCGGGCCAGCGGTAACCCTTTCGGACAATCCCGCTGACCCGGCAGATTGACAGGTCTAAAATCATCAACTCACACCGAGCAAGCGCGGTGATCAATGCTCGTTCCTTCTCATTTTAAGGGGATTACAAGACCTATACCCAAAAAAACGCAAGTTTGAGAGGCAATAAAAGTATATGATCGACTACAGTAAACAAAATCAGAAAAATATATGATATTCTTCAGGATATATGCTAGGTAGATAGTGCGTTGAAAATATAATACAACTAATTTGATACGATAGAAAAAAATCATGAAGATACCTTTAAAAACTTTCTTTTTACAATAAAAACCATACTGATATACATACAATCATTCTGATTTTTTGTATTCTACAAGCAACATACTAAAGCACTAATGTATTAATTTTTTAGTCCAAAAAATAGATTTTTTGTAAATATGCATTGTATATTTGTATATTTTGCAATAAATTACCAGCGTTGTGTCATCGCGCTTCTCTTTTTTTTTCTATACAGTCCGACAGTGACCGCGCTTTAGGTCATGTAAGCCCCTTAAGAAGAAGATAGTGCTGCATACCAATAAATGCAGCCTGGTTTTAAACGATCGAATAGTCAAAGTTGGCAAACTCTAATCTTACTTCAAGTAAAACTACTTGAATTGGCAGCATCAACATTTCTGCCAATTTGAATTCTGGTCACAACTAAAGGAAAACTGACCACTTAAGTAGGTGATGGTAATACTACAACCTCTAATGACGTCACACAAGTTACTGATACGGAAGCCTTTGAAGATTCTCATGTCTTATCACGATTATCGTTTTTGTATAAAAACTGGGGAAGCCTTATTTGGCACTATATTTTTTTACCCGGACAACCATAATTTAGCTACTAGTTATCCATAATGTCTAAAAGTAGAAGTCATCGTAGTAGTCGTCGTCATTTTCGACGTAAAGAAAAGGTTGATTGTCCCCTCCATACAAAATATGATATTAAATATTGATTTTCGATTTGATATGGTTAGTCTAGTATGTAAAAGTGTAAACTGATCCCAACATTGTTGGGAAAATCTAACATATAATAATGGTATAAAAAAATAAAAAATAAAGAGGGTAGTTTGGTTTGATCTAGGACACGAATGGATAATGTCTGAGTAATAAAATATATTTTTAAACTAGGTACACCAAGTAGGTACTTCCCTGAGGATACGAGTAAAACCATGGCAAAAGCGAAGTCATAGTCATAGACGAAGAAGACAAAGCTAGGGCCTCGACAAAATGACAGTCTATCAGCGTTAACGATGATAGAAAAGTCAAAACTGTATTCGATAATCTACTGTAAAGCTTATGTCAATTCTGTTGAAAGTCGATAAACGCTTCGAAAGCGATTAACAAGGCCCTTATGTCTTCTTTGCCATGACCCATAGCACGAAGTATTCTTTCTGATCCAATACAGCATCTCATGACGTCACATATACGGAAGCATTTAACATAATTGGGTTACATATTAAAGGAAGCCTACAATCGGAGGCGTGAGATTCTTGCATGTTTTAATGGCAATAATAATGTGTGTAATTTTATGATACTACTAGTATTACTTTAATAGTTGAGATCATTCTTAAATTGATAACGGAGAAGATATTTTGATAGAACCAGTTTTAGTGCCGCGGAAATTGTAAGAACAGTTTTGTATGATGAAAAAGTTAATGACGTATTTGCAAAAATGGATGATTGATGAGCAATTCCTGAAATTTTATATCCTGGCATAGCTTGCAGAGTAAGCAAGCTAAAGTGGCAGTGGGCTCCATGCTGTCGAATGACCGATGGCCGGTGAAGCAGACGAGTCCTGGTGACCGCGTACATATGAAGCAATGAAGCAATTCCATCATGATTCAGATTCAAAGTGTGTTAAAGCAATCACGGTGCAGATTTACCAAGAGGTATCGTGTACCCAGTAAACCAACATTTTCCTTCTTTCATCTTGCAACCGAACAAACATTTTAATAGATCAATCAATTAAAAACATATAGGTACGTTTGGTAACAAGTAGCAAGTTGCATTAGCAGTCTAAACACCAACACAATAACAAGTAACCAGACGACAACTCTTCGGTAAACCAGTCCTTCCACTTCTCACCACCGTTTCAAGGTCTAAAGCATCACGCACGTAGACAATAGGTGTCCTGCTATCTCTTAAGTCGGCTGTCAGACTACTGATTAACCCAGTAACGGGACCGGTCGAGACAATGGCTCTTAAAACAATTGACGACATATCTTAAGATATTGTGATTGATACGTTGTGGTGAAGAAATTGATGGGCAGGTCTAGTTTATATTAGTTAACAAAGGATAATATTTGATTTATAGGGATTTAGTTTCAACAAGTTTTTAAGTAGACTAGTCGGGTGTCTTTGATCAACTGGACCCACTCGAACTGGACCCACGGGATTACATTTTTAATTAGGTCCACTGGACCCACTGCCTAATTTCATCATGAGTACAGTCACGGAGTAAAGCCGAATCTTTTAGTTTCATTTCTATGACTTATATTATATTAATCAATTAGGTATTTACACATACTTTAAAAAAAAAGTAAAGCAGTACCTCAAACGCCAGCTACAGACGATGATGGCAAGTAACGCTTGCATAAGCAAAGCATTGGATTAGGAATTTCTTTCAAAATCCAACGAATTGTAATAAATTGAAAGTGTGTTACGCAGTTCAGGTGCTGCTATTGCCTTCTTAATCTTAGCAGCGTAAGTAGGTACTTACGTCACCCTCACCCTTCAGTAGTTCACTGCTGAACACGCCTTTGTTCAGTTCCTGAATTGCACGCCATGCAGCTCGATTCTCCGGAACTCTCATCCAGCTGCTACCAGCCACCCTGTGAAGATCGTCGCTCCACCTAGCCTAAGGGCGTCCTCCTTACGTTTGCCGATCCGCGGTCTTCAAAGTCAAATCATTTACTTCAAATAGGCACATTAAAGGCACTTTTCACGTCAAAACGTCGTCTTCTCTCAAGGTCACGTGTACCCCAACGGTCATCGGTTCTACGGCTGATATGGTCGGCCATTTCAGCTTGCTTATTCTGTGAGCTATGTCGACAACTTTGGTTCTCTGTCTGATCACGTCATTTCGGTTTCTATCCTTCAGAAAGACTTCAAGCATAGCTCGTTCCATAGCTCACGTAGCATAATCACTAAAAATCCAAGAGCTAGTTATTCAAAAAATCATAACGGCAACATAATCATCCTATAATGTTTCCACTGGGATACAGGCCTCCTCTCTGTGAGAGGGAATAAACCGTAACCCACCACGCGGGCCCAGTGCGGATTGGTAGATGTCACATGTATTCGAATTTTTGGTTCAAGGACATGCCGGTTCAGCGGGATTGTCCGAAAGGGTTTCCGCTGGCCCGGAACATAAAGGGCTAAGGAAGGAACACGAGTGGGTTTTAGTCAGTAAGAGTCTGACACTCTCTTCCGCTGCACCCAGAGCGGGAGGGGGTCATTTGATGATTTCCCATCCTGAAAAAAAAATGACATGCCGGCTTCCTCACGATGTTTTCCTTCAGCGTTTTAAGAGGAGTGGCGATGAAAAAATTTATACAAAGTAAAGCGCTTGCCTGGGTTTGAACCCACGACGTACAACTCGTAAGTTGTAGGTTGTTAATACTGGGCCACCATTGCTATCTGAAAATCATAACAAGCATACACATACCTACTTAAATATATAAATACCATAACATAATACCAGTTTACCCATTAACTACCGTCTACTGGGTATATACCAAGGCTCCTTTTATAGAAGGACGTGGGCGAACTGGTCGTAACGTAATTATTCTTATTGTACTCACAAAATGTTAAGCTATTGTATGTATAATACGACATACTTAAACTCTGTTGTGTTTGTATACTTTCTAATTAGTCGCTTACTTAATATCCTAGCAGAATATAATGTATATTAATGTCACAGCAGGGCAAAGATTTCTTCTCAAACAGGGCCCCAATTCTGTAAGGTAATAAATTATTGCCGGCGTAATCTTACCACGTGCAAACCACGGTTTGTCAAGCGTGGTATTTTGACTGTTCCAACCACGTCAACTTCGCGTTTTTTCGCGTGTTTTCGTTTATTGTGGCTTGTGGCATAGAGAATACGTTAATAGCACATGTTGTGATTAGGTCGGGAATTGACGTGGTTTCGAAGTAAGGAGTCATTATCTAAGTGTTCATAGATTTCAGCGGGATTGTCCGAAAGGGTTACCGCTGCCCCGGAACATAAAGGGCTAAGGAAGGAACACGGGTGGGTTTTAGTCAGTAAGAGTCTGACACTCCCTTCCGCTCCACCCAGAGCGGGAGGGGTCATTTGATGATTTCCCATCCTCAAAAAAAAAGTGTTCATAGATTTGTCTCCACGGTTGCGTATCGTTACTTTAAGGCTTCTTCGCTGTCAACGTCAGTGGTTATTTAGAGCTACCGCATTAGAAATCAAAAGAATAAATGAATTATAACCATCATGCTAAAGACAGCTTAACTATCTATTAAGGAAATTGACTACCAACTGAAATTGGAAGTATAATCGAATCACAAATAGGTATAATTGTTTGATAGTTGTATGAAATGATTTAACACGACAAATTGTCGTAGGGTGATACATAGCTTAACAATAAATTTCCCTGACTGTTTATTATCAACTAGTGCTACTGAAACGTCGTTCTTTATAACTAGAAAAAGCTGTTATTGCCCAAAGTTAACGATGTATGAACTTGATAGTGAGATAGTCCTCTCAGTTTTTTTCGACTATCTTCTCAGTGATACGATGTTTTCCTTCAACGTTTTGAGAGCAGTGGTGATGAAATTATTTATACAAAGTAAAGCGCCTGCCAACATGGCCAGAGATCGCACAAGACAGGAAGGTTTGGAAGAAAAAAGGGAGGCCTTTGCGGATTAATTCTTAAAAAAAAGTAATTATCTTGAAAATGTGTCGCGAGACAATATTAACTCACCGATACAAAAACTTTCATTACAATCAGTCCCTTCTTTTGGGAGCTACGATGTTTCCGACAAACAGACAAAAGTCTTTAAACTTATAAGGAGTTCAAAAGAATTTTTGCCCGACTATAATATTGGCATTCCTTATCATTAGTGACATGACTTTCTAAGCCAAAACTGTTCCTAACAAACCACAAATATTCAGATACCCCATTAATCAGTAATCTGACAAACCCGTCCCCCCATATAAGGCTACAACCACACTCGAATATAAAGCCTAGTCTACATCGTCCAAATTTGTAAGATGTCACTGGGTTACGGGTTTCAACGCCCACTGCAAGTGTGTAAGGAGGTCGGTCGTACGTTCGTGTAGTGTAGGTCTGACCTAAAGACTGATAAGATGGGATGTTGATGTGAATACAGATGGACTGGACAGCTAATAATAGTCAAAATTAAGTCAACATGCTGTTTAGATGCAGTTGGTGCATTGACTGCCTCTTTGATTGATCTAGTTGTCACAAACGAGACAGCTGAGCGTGGGGTCCAGCACCCCGATTGCATAAAACACTTTCTGTCACAATCCGAAGGATTTGAAGGAGATCCCGAATCCATTTCTTCTTGGAAAATTCTTCTGCTCAACAACGTAAATAACGCAATCAATGTTGTTGAACTGTCAAATGAATGGCATAGCTATTGTAATTGTGTTACAATTATACGGCTGGGTTTTGTATTTGGTTATTTTTTCATCAAAGAACTTTCAAAAGTTATCAGCCTGGAGTCTAGAATTCTATCAATAGATTCACTCCTTTAGCATGCTACTTACAGTATCCGGCGATAAATACTGCACATCGACCTTTGGAAAGAGACAATCGGCTAATTTCGGCTTCGTAGAGCGTTATCTCTGTCGCACGAAATACAAACAGTCCGGTATCTATTAGGAGCTGTTGAAACAATTATGATTTGCTTCTTTTGATAATTATTTTTATTCTTTGTATAAAATACAAAAAAAGGTAAAGGTCGATGTGCAATATTTATCGCCGGGTACTGTATCCCTACTGGCGAAAGAAACAGGGTTTCCTTGACCCCTTGGGGGTAAGCTCTCACGTCTTTTTGCAAGAACCTTAGTTCTTATCTTTCGTTGATAATACGGTTTTATGTCCTGACTTAACTTTAACCAAAAGTAAAGTACCTTACATACAGCAGATCTCAGGCAAAATTAGGTCTAAAATTCACTCTGAACAGGCCAGGAGCAACAATTTTACAAGCAAATAAATATGGTCATATCCACCATAATCTCTCAGTAAATAAAAGAGATAGTTATTGCAGTAATTGCGTGTCTTTGCCTTCAGAGCGCCACACGATTCCACTCGATTAGTAAATTAATGGTCACTTCAGTTTGAGTATGAATGAGCTATAGAACGCGCGTCTTTAGTATGTACAGATACCAGCACATCAAGCTACTACAATCTGTCAAATTTCTTTAATAGATTTTCAACTTTATCGCTAAAGCATAAGGTTCAAAGTTGATTGGGAAAATTTGACAGTTTCGGGTAGATTGATGTGCTGGCGTCTGTGCGTTGATAGAGCGAGATGTGATCGTAGCGTTGTTGGATTAAGAAGATGGAAAGATATTTCTAGAATTCTTTTCCCCTGGTGCAGCCTTCGGTTTCTATAATATTAGCTGTTCTATTTTGTTAGCTTGGACGAACGTTGAAAGAGGCCAACGCTAGGCCAACACAAATATTCCGGAGGCCAACTCTGGTATGTTACGAATATTCCGAACGCAGGATGAGATTGAGTGAAATTGCCTACTTGTATTGTTAATTTAATGTTATTTTCTTTTTACTAGTTATTCTATCAATTTATTTTTAGGATATTAAGCTACAAATAATTTCATTCATTCCAAAGATACGTCCTCATTCATCATCAGTCCATCCATAGTAGTCTATTATAAGACATAAGCTCAAATTTCACGCTATTGAGTAACAGCGCATTTGCACTCTACAGCACATCTTCATACTCAAAGACCTAAACTAACGTTAATCTTAATAAGAGACTTTATTGACCTTAAGGTCTGCAACCACAGCGGCCTTAATAGCGGTTATGGCTGTTATAATTTGAGGTCAATAATGTGAACTGGACCCCTTTCTACGTGTGTTTTTGTTTTGGAAAATAATTGATAGGGAATTATCGAGTGCAAATAATAGCGAAGGTTAGTTTTGTTTTTTTTTTTTAAATATCAAATAGCCTTTATCAGCAGTCTTAAAATTAGTATTACAATTTATTAAAATAAAGATTTAGACGTCATAAATCTCTAGATTGCTTTGTTGTTTAGCATAGGCCTCCCCCAGGCTTTTCCAGGCTTTTTCATAGCTTTTCTCTTCCATGGTCGCCAGTAAGTGTTAATAATTAAAAAGATTCCGACGACTTAAGAACTTCCTCCTTTTTTAAGTCGGCTAAAAACCAGTAAGTACAAGATACATAAGATGCTCAAAGATACTTCTACAATTTAATGAAGGTTGACTATATTTACATTATAATTATGTAGGTATATTTAGTGGAAAAAAATAACAAAATTAAAATCTAACTTGACTAAAACAACTTTCGACGCTATTTTTTAGTTTCTGTATAGTTTTACTTCTACATAGATCTTCACCGTGTAACATGTGTACTATAGTGTTTTACAACTTCCACGCGAACGAAGTCGCGAGCAAAACCAAGCACTAAATATTGTTAAAACGATAAATGCTAATCACACCATCGTACATTGAGCACATAAATGTTTCTGTCACAATCAATCAATTATTGCCCAAGGGCTGAATTTTGTTACAAAACAAACATTACATTACGTTTTTCTAAGAACCTCATATACTAGCTTATAACCTTAGAGATAACTGGTCTAATTTAGAGCACATACGCTTAATAACCCCACAGCTGTACGTAATATAACCCGGTTCATAATATTTGAGCGGCTTGAGTGATTGGTACGCCGGTGTATGGTTACTAGATGTGTGTTTGTGGTGGGTGAGCGTGGTTTGTTGCAGTTAGGAAGCGTGGTTGAAATGTTTCGTTTGGATTTTAGAGTTGAATATTATTAAAACAGACACTAAAAGCAATGAAGCGTTAAAGATGAACCATTTCAGTGAAACAAAATATATCACTAGTGCTTTAGTATGTCTCTTGTAGAATAATCTGTCAAAAAATCAGAACCAGATTGTATGTATATTAGTATGGTTTTTATTTTTAGTATCTTTTTAACCTTTATATTAATCAGCTTATTGTTGAACTCAGCAGCACCCGTATAGGCTGTCACATTGACGGAGTTTGTGTTAACAATATAAGTTACGCTGACGACATGGTGCTGCTGAGTCCATCAATAAGCGCACTCAGGCGTCTTGTTAGGATTTGTGAAGACTATGCGGTCGATCAGGGACTCAGGTACAATGCAAAAAAATGTGAACTATTGGTATTCAAGGCGGGCACCAAATGTTACTCTAATGTGCCAGTTGTGACCATAAATAATACTCCGTTAGCTAGAGTAACAAAATTTAAGTACCTGGGTCACTGGGTCACTCATGACCTGAATGATGACCTGGACATAGAGAGGGAGCGCAGGGCGATGGCTGTCCGAGGTAATATGCTGATCCGCAGATTTGCACGTTGTACGACGCAAGTCAAAATAACCCTTTTCAGAGCATACTGCCAGTCTTTTTACACGTGCAGTCTGTGGGTCAGGTATACGCTGAGGGCATACAACGCCCTGCGCGTCCAGTATAACAATGTATTCAGGATGCTGTTGGGTCTACCACGATTTTGTAGCGCTTCCGGGATGTTCACCGAGACCAGGGTTGATGGTTTTCATGCCATTATACGGAAACGGTGCGCTTCTACTCTCGGTAGAATGCGAGCTAGCTCCCACAGCATTCTGAGTATGTTGTGTGATAGGTGGGACAGTCCCATGCTGGCTCACTGGATTCGGCTGCACACGTAGGTGTCAGTCGCTAAAATTTTGTGTTTTACTAATATTAGGTTAAGATTTTTTACTAACAGCATATTATATTATTTTTGTTATTATTGTTTTTATGGATTTTGTAATCTGAAATAAATATATTATATATAATTTATTGTTGAAATAAAGTTATTAGAAGTACCTACATATCTTCATGATTTTTTTCTAACGTATCAAATTAGTTGTATTAATTTTTTTAACACACTATCTACTCATAACTAGCATATATCCTGAAGAATATCATATATTTTTCTGATTTTTTTTTACTGTAGTCGATCTACTTTTAGGCATTATAAATCTTGTGTTTTTTTTGCGTTTAGGTCTTGTAGTCCCCTTAATTACAGAACTGATTGCCCAACAGTGGGCACTAAAAGCTAAATTGATTGATTGACAACCCCACTCCTATTTTTGGCCTAAAATAGCTGCCTATTCATCACCATGTTTACCATGTATCATAAAATAACCTAACCCATAAAAACAAATATTTCCAACACACAAAAAACTTTAACTAAATACCAGTTTTTTTATTAACTTTCACTGGCTATTTATTTGAAAACGTCAACAACTGCTAGAGGATGTCACTTTCACTGTTTGGATAAACATTGAATAGTAAGTCTGCCTTAGGCGATGATTAGCATAATGGTAAAATATCAACACTTGTGTTTTATGGATGAGGTGTGAGAAAAATGTGAAAAGAGTTGTATTCTGCCAGCTGCTCATGACCTCAAATAATGATGTCAAATATTTTTAAATATTTCTCACGACTAATTAACGGATTACTTTAATCATACCTAATTTTTCACGAAGTTCTGTCGTTTTACTTCTATAAGATGGCATAAAGTTCAAATTGCGATAACAAAATTTTATGAAACGAAAAAAAAGTAAGTAACTCTTTTCACTATTTTCCACAAAACGAATCTTGTATGAAGAGAGAGAGTAAAGCTACTAACGTTTTTGAATGGATTTTGAACTTTTTTGTATGTTTGATTTATACATATGACCTCAACTGTCACTAATAAGACACAATTACTTTTTCTATTGTTTCCGAACTTAATAAGCTTGCCTAACAGACGAGGGGAAAAATTTTTTTTGACTATAAAACATCATTGAAGTCAAATAGCTTAATTTTGGATCTCACAAATTAACTTACACACATTTCTAGTTTTATCCATTTAAAAAAAAACAGTATGTATTTAACTTTAATTCAGTCATCAGCGGCAACCTCTCACCTTAAACCTTAAACAAAAAAAAACAGTGCAAAATTCATTAGCACTTCTAGTATATCTATAGTTCTTAAACAAATAATGATCAATGCGGTTGTCATATCCAGGCCACGTTCACTTTCGATAGCTTAACACTTAGATGCGTGACCCTGTACGATTTATTGAGAGAAAGTCATTAATATAGACTTAAAGGGTCATCGGAGTGCATAATCTTCTTGCAATAGAGCTAAGGAAATAAAGACCCTTCATAATCATAATCAGCCTATAATATTCCCAATGCTGGGACACAGGCCACCTCTCTGTTAGAGCGAGTGGGCCATAATCCACCACGCGGGCCCAGTGCGGGTTGGTGGATGTCAAATTACTTCGAATGTTTGGTTCTAGGACATGCCGGTTTCCTCACGATATTTTCCTTCACGTTATTCTAGTATTGTCAGAAGCCTTAGCGCGACATCTACGCGCAACGTAACGTAAATATGTAAAGTAAATTTTATGCGCAAAACGAGTATTTCCAAATTCCCTCCACCTACCCTATTTCTGTGGGATCATCTAAACGGACGTGACGTGGTCATTCTTGAACTGCTAGGTATTCCATAGGGTCATGTATACATAGGTTCATGAAATGAAAAAACACGATAAAATGCGATGACATTTTTCAGTAGCAAAACGGTGATTTGACTGATGTTATTTACCATACAAAATTGCCAAGTCTGGATAATTATAATTATGGAAAAATATCTGGTTATAATAATTAGTTTTAAGTACATCCGTTTAAACTGACGAAATTTGGGGTAAACCTACAGTACACCCCTGCCCAACCTTACGGGGAAGCGAGGCGTGATGTTACGTTACATCCACCCTGTCCTTTAAATCCATAAGTCTGAACTTTTAGTGCCAAAGTAGAAAATCATTGGCAAACTATGTCACAGCCTCACAGGTGTTAATATTTTAGTACCTGTAGTGGAATAACATCTGAGACTAAGATTATAGCGCATAAAGTATCTTCTAATCAAATAATAAGCAGCCTGGCAGCCATATTGAGGTTGCATTCACTTTCGATAGCTCTTGTGACCCTGTACAATTTAGAGAAAGCCATCAGTGTGGGATGGGTGAAAGATTTGGTCTGTGTATGTCTGTATGATTAAGTTCATGTGTATGAGGAAAAAAAGTAAGGTTTTTTGTGTAGAGGTCAGTTAAGGTACAGACGCCAGCACATCAAGCTACTACAATCTGTCAAATTTCTATAATAGATTTTCAACTTTATCGCTAAATCATAAGGTTCAAAGTTGATTAGGAAAATTTGACAGTTTCGGGTAGCTTGATGTGCAGCTGGCGTCTGTACATACAGAATGTGTAAGTTTGTTCTGCCTTCTTAAAAAGTACTAAAGCTAAGACTTCGGGTAAGAGCTTATCTTTAATCCCGAGATCCCGAAATCAGTGTTTTTTTTTTAAGAAGTCCTGACATAACCTTACCCATACGAAGACAACTGACTATTCCTAGATACACTTTTCTACCAAAAAAAATAACTTCTGATTTACATACTTTATTGGCACAGAACAGACAGCACAAACAGTAAAGAGAGTAGCTTTTTCAGTCTTTTGTCCATTTAAAATAATAAACGGGCATTTCGAATACCTAATTGTGTAACATTGAGAAATTATGAAACATCTTTAATAAGTGCCACTTTCTTATAAGCTTCCTACTAATTAGATTTAGGAAACCGAAAGTATGATCTCTGAACCCGCCATTATTTCAATCTGCACCGGTCTTTGTAAAACGAAGCGGGAATCAACTCAGCCTGTTAAGTAAGCCCAAAGGTAAGACGAGGTGTTAAGATTAGCCAACATCAATCAGAATTAAAACCAATAATTCCCTTCTACCTTTCATCAGCCCATTAACACAAAAAAAATATTATTTCAAAACGCGATTACATAAGAAAATGATCATAATCTCAACAATAACATAGTACGCGCTGTCAATGAAAAGAATAAAATTAAGTTATTAAAATAATTTGATATTGTAACGTGTTATTTGGGCAAGTTATGTAATAGTTTTGTACGTACATAATATGGTGTTGGATTAACTTCCCCTTAGATTGGTATCTCAAAAACTTATCTTGATTTTATAATGCAAATACAGGGTGATTGCAAGATGGGTGCAAAGCTTTAAGGCGAAGATAGTTCAGACAATTTAGAACCATATAAGCCTTGTCTTAGACGAAGTCTTACCATTTTTTTTTACCTAATTTTATGTTTTTTTTGTGTCTAATGACACAGAAGCCTAAACTATGTTTTGCTAGGTTGCTTACACATTACTTTTGTAGCGGTATCTACAACGCCACAAGCAAACAACGCGTCATACTGACGTCACGCAAAATCCTGCATCGCGCATGCAGAGTTACCGCGCAACTAGCATAGATACAACGGCCCGACATGAATCATCAGGCAGTTGCCCGCCAGACACAACACCCGTCTGGTCGGAGGATCCTCCCTTTTTTTATAGAGTATGAGTGAACTTTACACTCTGTTCCTCATACCTCTATACTTTAATTTAGTAAAATAAAAATGAATTAATTTATCATTCAATTTGGCCATAAATAAGCTGTTTACATAAAATTTTGGGAATTTTAGAAAAATAATTAGTAAGACTTCGTCTAAGACAACCATTGCTTAAATGGTTCTAAATTGTCTGTACTATCTTCGCCTTTAAGCTTTGCACCCATCTTCCAATCACCGTGTATATTATGATGATGATTCTGGTTTTGGATTCTGGGTTTGAATCCCTGATCGGGCAAAGTGATAATGGGTATATCCAGGTATATCAAGAATTTCTCATTAGCAACTCGGATTCTGGATTTGTTCCCGGTTGATGGTAAAAGGCTTGCCCCCCTATTCCATGGGATTTGAGCATAACTGGAGAAATATGGATGTACAGACGCCAGCACATCAAGCTACCCGAAACTGTCAAATTTTCCCAATCAACTTTGAGCCTTATGCTTTAGCGATAAAGTTGAAAATCTATTAAAGAAATTTCACAGATTGTAGTAGCTTGATGTGCTGGCGTCTGTACTATTAGGTGCACCTTTGCCTAACCCTTCAGTGATTGCAAGCGTGATGTTTTGCATCTACCGTGAGATAATTTCCGACCTCCACACAGCCGAAGTCGGGCACAAAAGCTGGTATCTATAATTAGTTATACTATTGCATTCATCATTAAACTTTTATTACCCAACAACACGGAAAACTGCAACCAAGTAACCGCTAATAACTCAATTAATTCTTTTTTTTTTAACCAAATAATCTTTTTTGTTTCAGAATTCATCAACTTCGACCCTCAGCTTGATAAGGTATAATTTTGTTATTACTGTTGTAAGCAATCTTTTGTTTTTACTCGACTGCGCAGAAGGAGGGTTCGTTTCGCACGGGTGGAAACAAAAACGAGTTATTCGGCTAAATAGCTCCTAAGGAAATCCTGGCGTTAATAAGTGGGTTAATATTGCAGTTTGGTGTTCGAAAAAGGTTTAGGATTTCAAGGTTATTTTAAGGTTACCTGGGTTATAATACAAGGAATCCTAGTAGGTAGAGATAACGGTGTTCAGTTTGACCTCTAAATTTGATTGAACCCTAATTTCAAAAATATTTAGTTTAGCTCAAAGATTTAAATCGTTAGATTCGCCCGACCACGTCAAAAGATGGCCACGTTTCTGAAGGTTAACTCCCTAATCACAAAATCCGTAGTTTCGGTCGAATTTACGGCCATTTCCTATTCCTTATTGCAGACGGATATATAATTAGCTTGGGGCCCGAAATAAGAATGAATAACAACACGATTTGACAGTTAACCCTTTTTCCAATGTATAGTTTCGGTGACAATGACATTTGGAATGTATTGTCTCGCTAATAAAATCGAATCTAGCGTTCCATATAGGAAGTGTAATCTCACTCTTCTCAGTATGAACAGTTTTAAGCGCGACCTTAATAACTGTGAGGCCAAATCGAAGGATTTGGTTTTTACTCTGAATAAGGCTATCTAGTCCAAGCTGTGACTTAACATAATTATAATCAATCGATTGTGACTATGCCTTTAGAGGGGCTAGTGGCTAAGTAATAACAGCCGAACAGGTCGACCAATCAGGTTAAGCTATGCTTGTCGCGGTTGGTCCGTGGATGGGTGACCATCTTTACATACTATGAATGATCCCTCCGTGCTTCAGAAAGCACGATAAGCCGTTGGTCCCGGCTGTCATTCATGGATCTTTGACAGTCGTTACAGGTCGTCAGAAGACCGAAATTCGGACAACCAGTCTTACCAAGGGGTTTCGTCAGTAACTGGGTTGTGGAGGTCAGATTGGCAGTCGCTCCCGGTAAAATACTAGTACTTAGCTGCATCCGGTTAAACTGGAAGCCGACCCCAACATAATTGGGAAAAGGCTAGGTAGATGATGATGTGACTCTGCCTTTGTGCAAAAGAATCGTATGTCATTCATCTCTAAAACTAAAAGTTTCGGCTTTACTCCGTGACTGTACTAATGATGAAATTGGGCAGTGGGTCCAGTGGACCTATTCAAAATATGATTAGGTCAACTGGACCCGTGGGTCCAGTTCGAGTGAGTCCAGTTGACCAAAGACTCCATCTACCTAGACGTCCCAACTATGTTGGGGTCGGCCTCCAGTCTAGCCGGATGCAGCTGAGTACCAATATTTTACATGGAGCGACTGCCTATCTGACCTCCACAACCCAGTTACCGAGTAAAAACGATATCTCTCTCTCCCTCTGGGTTAGACTGGTTATCAGACTTTCGATCTCTGGACTTCCCGTAAAGACTTTCAAAGATCTACCAACGACCGATGGCTTAACGTGCTTTGCGAAGAGTATCGGTATGGAATGGATGGATTTTATAAAAACAGGCCTTATATAGAATACTATTTATTATGTACACCATATGAATTACAGATATAAATGTAGAAATTTCACATAGGGCGACACAAAGGGCGATCTTCTAAAGACAACCTTTGGAAGGATTTATAGGGAGAAGGAGTCAAGGTACCCAGACGATGATCAACACAATACGTCTGCACATGTCATAATATCAAGCAGGCGTGAACATAGAAACACGTTACAAGTTACAACACAATGGGTGTCTAAATGTCGTGCTGTGATGCGGTATGATGTGCCGCGAAATTATTATTGCTCATGTCGCGGTGGAAGTATAAACGTTTTGGTAAATTTCTTAGTTGTTTTGCTTAGTTGACAACAATATGAACAAAACCACAAAAAAAAGAGAAAAGAATGAGTAAAGAAGAAAAAGAAAAGAAAGAGTAAAGAAGAAAAAAGAAAAGAAAAAGAGAAAAAGGAAAAGGAGGTAAAGAGTATTCTATTCTAAAATCACAACCCTCCTTTGGCTTTGTCGTAGTCAAATGAAAATAATTAAAAATATTCTGGTTGTATATTGGATGAATGTCATATTGCATGGGCGTTAACTTTTAATGTATTTAATTTTTTTTTAAAGAAGTAATATAAACAGCTTTGTATATTAATAACTCTATTATTTTCAACACAAGACAAGACTCTTTAACGTGAAATAGTTGACAGGCTAAAGAAACGTAAAATATTTTGATAATAATCAGCAAAAAAAACGAGTGTAAAATTAAATGAATAACTAAAAGTAATCTATTTCCTCGTAGTGTAACTTTTAAGTCCAGATACACCATAATTACCTACCTTAGTGAGGTCGATGTTCCACCAATATAATTTTTAATTTACCTCTTACTAAACTGACGGGATATTGGAACAGTTTATTGGTATCCCACACAGCGCGTAATGGGGTAACGCCTACCAATTCCATAATGATTTCCTACTACATATTAACTATTTAATATAGCTCTATAGGTACAGTCAGCTACAGGGTTACCTGCACAGGCGAAAATACAGTACCCGGCGATAAATATTACACATCGACCTTTGGAAAGAGACAATCGGCTAATTTCGGCTTCGTAGGGCGTTATCTCTGTCGCACGAAATACAAACAGTCCGGTATCTATTAGGAGCTGTTAAAACAATAAAATTATGATATGCTTCTTTTGATAATTATTTTTATTCTTTGTATGAAATACAAAAAAGGTAAAGGTCGATGTGCAATATTTATCGCCGGGTACTGTACGAGTATATCTGCTGTCAAGCATGGTTGCTGTGTTCTGGTTTGAAGGGTATGAAAGGCACATGGGATATTTCAGTTTTAGAAAGAAAGAAAGAATAATTGTTTGTTCTTATCTTACTATAAAATAGACCAGCACTGGGGCTCTGTCTCGTATAGGGTCTTAGCATTATGCTGAGCGATGGCAGTTTAGCGTGGATGTGACGCATATTTTTCGCCAACTTGTTCTTTTTTTGTTTTTATGTTCTTTCTATGCGTCATGTTTACCGCAAATGAACGTAATTCTTTTTCTTCTTTTTTTTTAAATGATCGCTAAGAGTAGCTTATTAGTATTGGACAAAAAAATAAATCTAAAGTGAAATTAAAACTTCGGTTTTATACTTCACAGAAAAGCTATGTCAAAGTTACTCTTCACACACAACTTTAATTAAAAGCGGTTGAAAATTAGTTGCCTGAACACCTCCTTATCTCTTTCGTTGACTGTACTTTGGAACTCATAATTTTATGTAACTGTGCGCAATGCAACTCATTTACCATGTTATTGCGCATTTACCATGCAATTTCATATACCTATGTACTTAGCCTGATCAAATCTCTGTTCAGTTTACTGCTTCTCCTCTTTCGCTTTAAGCATTCGTGGGATTGGTTGCAAATATAACTTAGCTACAATGTCAGTTAAAATCTAGCCCTTCCACCCTTCCACCATGTATATGTGTGTTCCAAGATTCATGCGAATTATGCAACTTCTACCTAGGTATATCTTTATCTATATTTTTTTCTTCTTTCGTATAAGTATAATCAAAGACGATTTTCGTGTTTGTCTGTGTTACCTCTTAGATCTTCTGTAATACACAACGGATATTGATGAGGTTTTTACCACCGTTTAGAGCATTTATTCCAGAAGGTTTATGTGTATCACGTTAATATTTAATTTACTATAGCCCATAAATTTTGATGTTTGACATATCGCCAAATTTCCACCAGTGGGGAGCAGAGACGGGTCGCTAGTACCTATTAATGAAAAGGAATCACACTAATATTATAAAGGCGAAAGTTTGTGAATGTGTGAGTATGTGTTTATATATTTATTACTTCTTCACGCTCAAACGGCTGGACCATTTTTTATAAAATATATATGTATATGGAGGTAGCTGACACCCCGGATTAACATATAGGTTACTTTTTATCCCGATATTCCTACGGGATCGAAACTAATGCGGGTAAAACCGCGTGGCGCAGCTAGTGTAACCATAAACAGTGTGCAATATGAAGCCAGGCATCTAATAAATAAAGTCCTGTACAATGAGGATGGAATAATTATAAGTCCTTTTGAATTTATTTTTCCTTAACCAATGCACTCATCTTATTACTGCTATTATATTAGCTGTTTTCCTCCACTGTTAAGAGGGGACGGGCCTGCGAGGAATTTGAATAATAGGTATTTGAACAAACTATTGCCGTCGCCTTACCTCAAGTTTGTCCCCGTAGTATGTGATAGGGACAGCTGCAGCTCAGACCGAAATTATCACAAAAATTTTGACGAGATCGTCGTTTCGTATTCCCCTTTTTTCACCTCGAAAACTGAGCTGATTGAATTATTTTTTACATGAACATTTTAAGAAAGAGTGTGTTTAGGTTCCTATAATTTTTTTTTATGTTAACAACTTTCCTAATTTGTCTGGTAGTCCTCTAATCACGGCAGTATAAATAGGGCATATTTGTAATTTTTAGAGGGTCATATTTTCTTTACTTACTTGTATTAGTTGTTAAAAAAAAGAAAATGACAGGGACGTGTTTACAGCAGACCTTAATTTTATGAAAAAAAAAAATGTTTTTCAGGCATTATTCAGGAAGAAAAAAGGTAAACACATTTGTATGGAGAATCGCACGCCCTGTACCCTCTTAACGTCTGCAATTAAGTGATTATAAAAGTTACCGTAACCAGAGGGCTTAAACAAAGTGACCTTCTAACTGCGATAACGATGACGCATAGATATGTCAAAAAAGTGTTCGATTGACTTAAGCTACTGAAAAGCTTATGTCAAACCTAAGGTTCAATAATTCAACCCAAAAAATCTATAAAACGGGGCGGAACCGCGGGCTCAAGTAGTAATTAAAACGGTGTTATTAAAATCAACAGTAAATCACATGTTATATAATTGAAACAAGAAAAAAACTACTCAATCATACTTCTAAAATAATTAATCAATTATCTAATATCTCATTACAACGCTTTGTTATAATTTAATAATATCATTCAACTCCATTGATTGAATTACATAGATAAGGTATTTAATAGAATTCAAATTACAAAATTTAAGTTATATAATTTTACTGTAACATAGATTAAGTCATCAGTTCCTGGCTAGATTGTCGAAAAGATTAATCAAAACTGCAATTTGCAATAGAAAAAGAACATCACGCCTCGAAAGCAATTCATATTTTGCTAGTTATGTTTCAGTTTCACGTAATAGGGAGTGAGCCCATTTCCACTTACCAGGCAGAATTCCAGTTAAGTCTGGATTCAAGTTGGAGTTGGAGTTGGTTGGTTGGTTGTTGGATGTTGTTGTTGGTTTGGTTGGAGTTGGTTGGTTGGTTGTTGGTTGGTTTGGTTGGTTGGATTGTTGGAGTTAGAGTTGGTTGGTTGGTTGGAGTTGGTTGTTGGTTGGTTGGTTGGTTGGAGTTGGTTGGGTTTGGTTGGTTGGTTGGTTGGAGTTTGGTTTGGTTAAGTCTGGTCTGGGTGTATGCATCTTAGATTTCTCAGTCTCAGGAGAACTGAGAAATCTATAATGCATACACCCTACATAATAACACTTTGCTCAGCTAACAAGCTCAGCAGCATAGCTATTCACAACCATTCGACAGGTTTTAGAATCGAAAATGACATGTTTTCAATTACTAATCTGCCTTGCCCCCAACAGCAGGCAGTCGTCTATTTGATTTAAACTGACAATAATTTCGGGTTTTGGATAGGACTCCTTTGATAATATTGATTGACTTTCGATTCGGCACAGAAACGCATCGAACTGTTATGAATAGAGAGAGAGAGAATCAACGAGACAGTCAAAAAATAAATGTTTATTTAATAAATCTCTGCGTTTCACTATCATTTTATGTTACTTAACTTAATTAGCCTCTAAGATCAGGTCACCATTAGGTCATCAGACAGTATATCTTTCTGTTAAATCTCGCTTTCCTTTTACTGAAATTAATTAGAACTAAGAGCTTGGTCGGCGACTGAGGTTTATTTTAAGAGATTTGACTTTGTTTAGAGGGGAAGTGAGTCTTAAGGAAATTTGTACCATTATCTACTATTTAGTAATTTACTAGGAAATGACTTTCCGTAAAAATAAAAACATATTTTTTTCGATTTGTTCAAATTACTTTGAACCGTATAAGCTGTATATATTTTTGTAGTCACCATTTAAAACCCTTTATTTTGATATGCCACTCGATAAGTTTTGAGAAAGAAAAAAATTTAAGACATAATATGGCGCCAAAAATCGGCCATTTTATTTTGTTTTCAATTTTGATATATTCAGTGTCACTCACACAATTAAGATGAATCTAATGGCACCTCTCAAGCCGTTTAGGCTACAGAACGTGCCAAAGAAATATACATACATATGAAGGTAAATCTGTCCAAAATTCGATCAAGAAAATTAAATCTACTAAGGGCGAATTTCACCAAACTTTTATACGTAGAGTAAGTCTTATCGAGAGAGTAAATTTTTGAATTTTTGACCGATTTTCCATACTAGAACTGCCAGATGTCAATTTTATTCCACGGAAACAAGATATTTGACTTTGGTAAAATCAGCCCTAAGTAGTTTTGATTTTCTTAATCGAATTTTAAGCTTCGATGTAGGCTTTTTACCACTATTTCACTTTGTACAATCTTGCGGGGCGTGTGAGTGGATAAAGTAGCTTACTCCAATTTGTTTTTTCTAAGTCAATGCCTACCTACTAATCGTAATTAAACAAACTCCTCAAGCAAAAAAACAACATCCAAACCGCACCAAATAAAGACAGCTAGACATAATCCGCAACGCCCAAATCCTCAACACGTGTACAACATAATATTAAGCTGGCATACAATTATCGCTAATACCATTGTCTTTATTCACGCCAAGGGGCGTGGTGCGAATGTTGCGGAGAAAGTATGACATTTAAAACTATATTGTTTGAGAGTAAGAGTGGTGTAGGAACACCTGGGTTTGATGGTTGCGCGTTGAATCTTATACAGCCATTTATGTCAACACCATGAGCTCGTCCGTGGCTAAATAATAACAGCCGCACAGGTCGATCGATCAGGTTAAGCTACGCTTGCCGCGGTTGGTCTGTGGATGGGTAACCATCTTTACATACCGAGACCCCTCCGAGCCTCGGAAAGCACGTTAAACCGTTGGTCACGGCTGTCATTCGTGGATCTTTGACAGTCGTTACGGGTAGTCAGAAGCCTGAAAGTCTGACAACCAATCTTACCAAGGGGTATCGTATATTACCCAGTAACTGGGTTGTGGAGGTCAGATAGGCAGTCGCTGTATGTAAAATACTGGTATTCAGCTGCATCTGGTTAGACTGGAAGCCGACCCCAACACAGTTTGGAATACCATGAGCTACAGTCTAAAACTCTAAGAAACGCAAGTGACCAAAAGAGTGATGGGTGAATGGATTGATATGAAAGAAAAGGTGAATGATAGCATGACGGTTGACGGGAGAATGGAAGGATGAAACGTGTTGGGCCGACCTCAAGTAACATGAGAAAAGGGAGGAAGATTCATAGTCTGTTCAATAAAGTATGTGTTTCACGACACATGGTCCCTCTAATACGCAAAACTTGTATCTCCATTTTGACCAACTTTACAGCAGCAATAAAACTGATTTAAAAATAATGGTAGTAATTTAATACATATCCATAGTAAAAGACGTTACCAAAGGAGTTACAAGTTTTGCTTTTGAAGAAAATTTGATGGTGCATTTACGAGGTGTGCTTGACATCCTTTTTAGTGTTACCAACGCACAAAAAGTAACGATATTTTGTTTTTTTTACGCAGCAACTTGCCATGAAAACGTCAATTTCGACCTTTGGTGGAGTTACGAGGTTTGCGTATTAAGGTGACGACATGCCAAATGCTTATTTTAGTTTAAACTTAAGGTAAGGCAGCCAACTGGTAAGCCACTGCACCAACAGTGCTGTCCAAATGGAACCTATTTGATAAAAATTATATCCCAGTTACAAAAAGTCGCATTACCTAGTTCAAAAGACATGCCGATTAAGATTTAAATTAAAACTAAATAATTACACTCCTTTTAAGGAACTCGAAAAAATACCTCTATTCTCAAAACTAATAGAATACATTCCGAAATCGCAAATCGAAATGTCAAGGCGTTCGAAGTGTCAATCATTTGATAGATTGTTTTTTTTTTCTTCCAAATAAAAAAATGCTGTCATACGCAAGGCAATGGCAACGACCGCCGGGAGGTGTGCCCAGAATAAATAATTATGGTCGGGAATGATCATATGAGTCGTGATGAATTCATTATAAGTTCTATTAGTAAGATGTTGCATTTAAATAGGTTCTACGAGTGGTTATACTGCTTACATACATAAATGTACGACCAGCGTACCCTGGCCAGTTAACTCCGGTATCTCCTTGCTGGCTGGCTAATATTTTTTCTAAACAGATTGTGTTGCTGGAGAGTTTGTTGTATCACTTCTTCTTCCCAGCTAAAAGCTAATCAGCAGCAGCTTAGCAGCTTAGCTTGTAACTAAGCTGACGAGCTAAGATTAAGGTTAAGCTAAGGGAAAGCATTTTGAGGGACTGTTTCCTCAAAACGCCCGCTCTTATGTAATTCGATGTTTAAAAAAAATGGTTTGGTTTGTTTCTTCGCCTAATTTGAACAATGTTTTTTTTTTACCTTTGCACGCCTCGGCTTCATGTTCGTGTCGAAAGGAGAAAACAAAAGTATGAAATTGCATTCATTCAATAATTATTTCTGTGCATTTTGATGGCAATGCATTCAAATTGGTGCACAGTACGGTTATCTTCAGGTGTACAGGTACCAATTGGTACTGAAACCATGAAATGGAAAATAAAACAATATATATTTTTAAATAAAGACGATAATTGGAATACTGATGCAGAATAAAGATTATAGTGTAATAAAAAAGTAAAACCAACCTTTTCTGTCGGTGTGAAAACTCAAATAAAACGTGGAAAAAGTTTCCATATTATGTGTGGTATTATAACAAATAGACAATTTCCAATTAAAAAAATTAAAACCCACTCGCTTTTTTTAAATTTTGAGTGTTGCCCTCTAATGAAAAATTGAGCTATTTCGTAAGTTTTTTGTACTAAACGAGAGAGGAAAAGAGAGAGACGAGAGTGAGGATAGAGTGAGTGCACCTGTGTCTGCGCACACTTGTGTACTACAATAATATCTCCCGCGCCGAAAGCTAGTCTCCGCTGAGATACACGAGCCGATTCCGCCATTGCCGAAATACGGTCTGGAGGTCTATTCTTAGGTTTGGGCTCCGCTCGCCCCTTGGGTCTTGCCCCTTTCGTTTAAAATGTTCCACTCACCCCGTTTTTTATTATGTTGGTATAGTGATTCGCCCCTTACGAAGGGGCGAGTGGAAAATTGACATTTAAATAATTATTTTGGTGTATCGATTCGGCCCTTACGGCATTTCCTTTGAAATTTAACCAAAAAAGGTACAGTTAGACAGAAAAATACACACATTATGAATAACGCCACAACTAAAATATTTCTTACAGTTCTGTTGTTTTCTGCTAAACTGTTCTAAGTTACTTTTTATTTATAGTATCATTTGTAACATATTATGAATATGGATTCATTCTAAATTCTCATGCAGCACCGAATTATTTGTAAGTCAATCACAACCAACTAATTTTACATTTATGTAATTGCAATCATTTCAAGCGCGCGAAAAAATTGCAAAATCATTCGATTATCTAACAGTAACTGATCTAATACATAACAGCCGTTCATAACCACCCTACATTGTACAGTCAGAGAAGTTAATTACTAATCAAATGGACTACCAACATAAATTGTCCGTATATTTAAATCAAAATCAATTCTTTGACAAAGATTTCAATAGTCGCTTTTTTGTTTTGTTTTGACGCACCTCTAACGCACAATGTCGCAGAGACTTGACTTCATTGACATTGAAACGTCATTAATATTGCGTGAGCTCACTCCTCTCAGTTTTGACGCTTTTTCGCGATACTTAAAATACCAAGGCTCTAATTCACTATGACCACTCAATGATTCCTTAATTCGAAACCACGTCAATTCCTTAGCTAGTTCCTTAGTTAGTTTCGTGTCAGAGAATACGGCTTCTGTTTTCGAACCCACGACCTACAACACGTAAGCCGTTAGCACCGGGCCACCACTGCTCTACTGGGCCAACAGTCCACACAGCTCTGCGACTTAGTACCGTGAGGGCAAATCTAACGATTTAAATATTTGTTCTTTGACAGTTGCATGAAATCGATATAACACGGCAAATTGACGTAGGGTGTCAATTTGCTTAATATTAATCTACTTACTTAACTTTACATGCAAAACCGTGTAGAATCCATAATAACATCAACCATGCATCAAACAATCCTGTCTATCACAAAATAGCGGCTACATTATTCTTGTAATGCAAATACAGCTGCAATTAAGCGGGAGCTGGAGCGAGTCATTATATCGATATAGCTTATTACTCGATTATCTTAAGTGCGGTTCTGCATACGTAATCGCGGTGTATCGGTAATATCGATTTAAGAGTCGTGTAGAATGGACTCGGGATATAACAATAGGGTATGTGTGCTGGATCGATGTACCGTTCCTCGAGTTTATTTCCTGTTAGTTTATGTACTGAATTACGGATTATATAGCCTGTTTCGGATTGCTTTTAAAATGTTTCAATCGACAAAAAGGTTTCGCAACGACTCGATTTTTTTACACTGGCAATACTTAAGGATAAATGTCAAAAATGTTGCCAAAGTACAAAACTGACAATACTAATAAAATTACGAAAATGCTACTAGATTAAGGCTGGATAAAAAAAGAGGTTAAAATACAGACTCAAATTAAGAATCCCAGAGAAAATCCAGTAGCAATATCAATATAATCACATACTAGGGTAAAATACCCTCAAGGTAGGTGGAGCGACGATCTTCGTAGGGTGGCTGGTAGTAGCTGGATGAGAGTAGCCGAGAATTGAGTTAAATAACATGTGATTGGAGAGACTTATGCCCAGCCGTGGGCTACAGCTTACGATGAATGACCTGCTTGGTAAATGAAATATGAATTCATGACCATCACCATTCTCTTGTCCTTTGCCTAACTTGTATAAAAAAATTGGGCAAGGAAATTAGTTGTAGTTGTGTTGTGTGTTGTGTTGTGTGTTGTGTTGTGGGTTGTGCTGTGTTGTGTGTTGTGGGTTGTGTTGTGTTATGTGTTGTGTGTTGTAGGAATTAGTTGTAAATTAGTTTGGACAAGATAATGATGTCGCAGCATGTATGTCTTCTTCCATTCTTCTCTATTAGTCTTCCATCTCAGTAGCCTTTTTCTTGCCATATCATCTCTCACAGTCTACCCATAGTTTCTTTGGTCTTCCCCTACTCTTATATCCACATGGATATGGAATGTGGATTATATGCTTCTGCCCGCGACTTTGTTCGTGTTCATGTCTACAATAACAGCACCCTTTTTTTTAACTCCTGATTCGTGACGTCGCATCGCATCGCCCGCCCGCGCTGTTACTTCGTTTTCCCTTTGCATACTTTCTGACTTTTTCCTTTTGTTCGGTTCCTAAGGGTCACAGCGTGATGTTAAATAGCCTGAAGGCTATTCTTATTATTCTTAGGAGCACATGAGGAGCGCAGAAGGCACCTGATAGCCCAATTTTTGAGAAAGGTTACCTTCCTCAAGAATTGGGCTATCAAGTCCAAAAACATTTTTTAAATCTGACTGGTAGGAGTAGAGATTGGTGCGTTTAAACAAACTCTTTAGCTTTATTGTAACACTAGCTGCCCCGGAAAACTTTGTACCGTCTCAGAACCAATAAAAACGAAAGTATGAGAAAATGAGGAATCTTCATAGTTTCGTGAATTTTTCCCCCGTTTTCAGGACCGTCTTTACCCGGGGTCTTAGGGGGCGCAAGCCGATCAGGTCATCACTAATCACTCATTATAACCGCAACGCTCCAGCGCTGTAACCGCACGTCACCGCCTCGAAAAAATCGCTTGGAAAAAATTTGTGGAAACCATCTTAAAAATGGAACACACAAATTAAGTTTAATTTCTTTTTGTTGGCGAGGGGGGCGCAAGCTGATTTTCGCACCCCGGCGCCCACTATGGTTAAGGCGGCCCTGCCCGTTTTTATAGTTATTCTGCTATTCGGGGTGGAGACAAATCCAACAAATTAAAGATCATAAAAAAAATTGAAACATCCGAATTGAGAACCTCCTCCTTTTTAGAAGTCGGTTAAAAATCGGTCCAGCCGTTCTTGAGTTATAAATCGTGTAACTAACCCGACTTTGTTTTATATAATATAGATTAGCATAAAAGTACAGATTAGCAGAAATGAAAAAGCCCGCATCCTCTGGCAACAATCCCTGGTCTTTGCATCCAAAGCCTAAACTTTAAAAAAAAAAAAAAAGCTTTTTGCATGCCAAGGCCAATATTAATCTACAACTCGAATACTTCTTATTCCTAGCTCATAAGAAAGATAAATTACCTGCATGATAATCATAATTATACACTTCAAGTAATAAATTAAAATTCACTCATCCCCTTCCGTTGAACATGACTAGATAAGTACATAATGCAGGGTTGCCATCTGTTAAAATCATTAGCTGTAATAATACTGTCATTTTGCAATAAGGCGAAAGCGCCAGGGTAGCCAGCGAAATTCAATTTTTTTTTACGTTTTTTGCAATTTGCTGGTCAGCATTCAGTTGTACGTTGATTAATATAATATATGATTCGCGGCCGTAAGAAATATGTATTTATAGAAATATAATCATTGAAATCATCAACACAACTCTCTCAGACCAAGTAATCTCAAAAAATTATTTCTTTTGCTTTTCTGTTGTTTACGTTTTTATTTTTATGCGTCATATTTGCCGCAAATAAACGTATTTTCTTTCTTTCTTAAGAATGATTATTTCATGAACTCTTGACATTTCGGGATTATACTAACCTAAAAAGTTGTATTACTGATTCTAATGATTATGATTCTCTAAATACATATTTATTACGGCCGCGAATCATATTTTAATCGACGTACAACTTAATACTGACCAGCAGATTGCAAAAAACGTAAGAAAATTTGAATTTCGCGAGCTACCTTAGCGCTACCCCCATAGCAAAAAGGTTTAAAAACTGACTTGAAAAGAGAAAACTCGGGGTGTTCAAGTTAAAGAATACATGAAGTTTTAATTATTATTTTTAATTATTAAATCAGGTGTATTCGGTTTGACTTTTCCTATATGGCTCTAATGCTTTATGGGAAATAAATAATTAATATTGTCGCTCCATGTAAAACAATTGGTATTCCCCTGCATTCGGTTAGACTGGAAGCTGACCCCAACAACGTTGCAAATAAGTTAGGCAGATTGATTAATGGATCTTTGACCTAGTATCCGGACTACATTTTTCCACAGTGGAATCTAGTTTTTTAAGGTTGAAACGAGTTTTTTGAGTTAAAACCCGTACTTTTATTAATAAAATTCGGGCGTGGGAGTCGAGGCTAAACTTTTAAATTACTTAATTGATTTTTTTTCCCTTAGTGCGAGTTTACTTATTTCCCGAATTGCTTTTAATCTAGGACAACCCCTTGCATGGCAACCCTGTCCACGTAATCATATGTAGAAAAAAAAAGAAGATAAAACTCGAACGAACTCGCGGCACAAACGAGTATAGTAGCGTCAGTAAAAAAATAACGTCGACGTATAATTATTATCATCCTGTTTAAGAGGCTGATCTTACTTGGTATTAAATATTACTTTTTATTGGTACACTGGAAAATATGTATATAAGATAGGGTTTTTAAAAAACCGATCTGTAAGGATATGAGTTTCTTGCCTGTTCTTCTCCATAGGTACCTACGCTTTGGAATGGGCAACTAGAATAGAATAGAATAGAATACTCTTTATTATGTACACCATATAAATACTAGCGACCGAACTAGCTTCATATTTTTGACTGACTGACTTTTTGACAATTCAAAAGTGCCTGTAAATGGTTTAATTGAAATAAATGCTTTGAGTTTGAGTTTTTTGAGTTTATGGTTGGACATTTAGTTCATGTAAAAATAGGGTTTTTTTTTAGCAAAGACAAGCTACCCGAAACTGTCAAATTTTCCCAATCAACTTTGAACATTATACTTTAGCGATAAAGTTGAAAATCTATTAAAGAATTTTGACAAATTGTAGTAGCTTGATGTGCTGGCGTCTGTACGTGATTACCTATTACACTGCCTTAGAGTATGTTATGTGCTTTCATGAGAAAGTAAACAACTTTTGTTTTTCATTGCATTTTTGTTGTGTGGCTTACCGCTAACAATACAAAACTTATAGTGAGGTAATTCACCACAAGCCATTTACAAGCCTCCACATAGAGCATTGTTGCTTTTCTATGAGACTTTTTTTGTTCATATTTCAGAGTAATTACTCTGAAATATGAACAAAAAAAAATTGCATAAATACAAAAGTGTTTCTAATACAAAACAAGAAATTATTTTCTTTTTTTAGAATTGGTCCTAGGTATATTCAAGTTGTAGGTACATTTAGTAAGACCTGGGATACTAAAATGTTGCTTTATTTATAAATATACAATCATTGTAAAAATGTATTCTATACATCGAATACATTTTACATCTCGTTTTTAATCTAATCTTGCTCAAGCACTGCACCTTAACAAGTCAACATGTACCAAGTATTAATCAGATGTGTATAAAGTACATATTGCTGGCTGTTGGATATGAGATACTGTCAGTTTTTATATCATTCATTTATTAGTTACATCAGTCCTTATACGTGCTCCTCGAGATTAACTAAGGGCATGAAATCATGGAACGATTTAAGAAGCGAAGTTCTATGTTAAAGCGTTTATTCGGAAAAATACAGGATGTAAAAAAAAGTATTATCAAAATCGGACTACTCTGTAAAAAGTTATGCGTGATCAATGTGATCATATATTAAAAAAATATATACGCGTCGACTTGAGAACTCCTCCGTTTTTTCGTCGGTTAAAAAGACCCATTACATAGCTGTTGTCTAAGCATTCTGTACATTAAAGTGATTGAGAATCAATTTTGACATTAGCCTTCAATATCTTCGTAACCAGAAGGATCCCAGAAGGCCAATTCTCGTAATAAAAAACGTTCAAAATCATCTCAGCGACAATCAATGTCAAAAGCTTGTCAAAAACGTAGGGAAATTGAAGAAATTTTTGACAGATTGAGACTAAGATCAGACTGTAAGGCCTGAGTTCACCAACTTTCAAACCACCGGTTAGGTATTTAAACAGTTGGTTTATGTCAAATTTCCAAAAGAAATTTTAAATATAGAACTGATTAAAGATTTAATTAATTGATTTAAATGTTGGTGAACACAAAGCTAAACGTCCTTAAAATTACGAGAATTCAATGTAACACACATAAAATGCCAATTGATCGCAATGTCTTTCATTTTGACAGTTCAGCTACGTTCATTGCGTTATTTACGTTGTTGACCAGACGATTTTTTTAAACCTATGAAGCAATGGATTAGGAAGGATTAGGAAGTGGAGGATGACAGCCCGCTCCATCTCTTAGAGAGGAGGCCTCTGTCCCAACAATGGGATCATAAGAGGCTGATTGTGAGTATGCTAAGTTATTAGGTGTCATAGTTTTCGAATCCATTTTCTTGAACGAATATAATTTGCAAACTTCACTAATCGCCGTTCTATTTTTATTCTAAAGTAGAAACCTGTATCTGGCCGATCTAAAATTACGCCAAACTAAAACTAAACAAAGTTTTAAAGTGAGATACTTGGTTATGATCGTGTATCACATTGCGTGCGCTGAGACACGCGATTGAGTCGTATGGTATGGGAGCGGTAAAATGTTGCTAACTAGCACGGATTTTGTCTTTATATACATACATAAACTCTCGCCACATACGTACATAAACTCTCTCCATCTTCCCATAGGGGTAGAAAAGAAACTACAGAACGCCACCTACTACGACCCTTACATATTCCTTTTACATCGTTTTCTTTCATACATTTAATTTTTTCTGTTATATAATTAAAGGCACTTTGAGGAGAGCCTCCATGAGTGAATGTCAATTTTCTATCAAATATGCTACCATTGCATCTATTAACTACCGCATAGTTAGTGCCAAGGAGTCAGAGACTTGCTAAATCAGTCCTGTACCTAATATAACTTATTTTCACTTTCTAAGATCCTAACTTTGTATTCTCAAAAGTAAACGTTTGCTACGGGAAATTCAACAAACTTAGTGTGTTCTTAAATGCAATAATTGTCATTACGGTGATTTTAAGGGATAGAATTTTATTAATCTTGAGAGAAAAATCTCTGAGCCCTCGCTAATCAAGGTTTTTTTTTTATGTGAAACATCTATAGCCGCACGTAAAACAAATTTCTGGCGTGGCGACGCATGCCGTGGCGACGCGTCGCCACGCTATATGATGGATATACAGTCATAGTCTTGTGTACTGTCGATGTTTCACATCTGCCAGGCGTCCCGTGACGGCTCACTTTTTTAGTTGTAAATGGCATCTCGCAGGTCAACCTAGAAGATACTGTCTGCTCAACGAGCCAGCCAGGACAATCAGCATAATTACTTCCCCCAAACCGTTTATTCTTTCTTTGTACCAGACAAAGAAAGAATAACCTATGCGTTACAAAGCAGCATCTTAGCGGTCCTAGAACTATATATAGAAAATGCTGTTCTTAAAGACGTATTGAAAATGGCTCAGTTTTTATGAGATCACACAATTTATGGTGTGATCCTGTTAATGCGGATGCTATGGGAACAGGATATGTTTGCAAGCTCCATGGAAATGTTTTGTGGAATAGCTGGAACAATGTGCTAGAGATCAATATATTATGCCATTGTAATTAAATATTCAATCAATCAACTTAGCCTGTCGCAGTCCACTGCTGGACATCTCCCATGCTGCGGCAGAATATCCTCTGCCTTCCGCATCCAGTCTGTCCCAGCCTCCTTTTTAAGGTCGTTGGTCCGTCTGACCGGGAGGCATCCCACACTACAATGCGTGCCACGAAAGATGAGACTTGACACACCACGTGGTTTGACTTGCGCAGTACACGATTTTAGGTATCTTCAGCGGTATGAGGCCTGAGTGCGGGACGGGACCGGACGTCATAGGGGCGGCGGAAAGAGCGGGGGAGGTGGGGTCAAGTCTCATCTTTCGTGGCACGCATTGTACGCTTGCCGATACGCGGTCTCCGACCGAGATGGTCGGTGGAGCAGACGAGTGGAATGGATTCCACTCGTCTGCTCCACCGACCATCGGTCCTTCGACAAACATGACTAACCCACTGCCACTTAAGCTTGGGTACGGAACTCCAAAACCTACCACATCTTTGTATAAAGGCTCCTTCAAACAAGCGCGACACGCGATCAATTCGCGCGCGACACGAAGGCACCGCAAGTCGCGCAACGAGCGGTGCCTTTGTTTCGCGCGCGATTCGCGTCGCGCGTCGCGCCTGTTTGCGGGAGCCTTAAGGCTGCTTCTTTGTTGATGTCTTGTAATCGAATATATTCATAAAACATGAATAAAAAGGCATCATTCAGAAGTCGTTAACATACCCCTTTTTAACAGCGAAACATGTTTTATGATTCACGGAATCACAACAAGGCAATTTATAGGTGGGTAATGTTACGGGGTAAAAAGCAACCGAAGATTTGAGCCGCTTTTTACAAGTTAGTGATCAACTCAAAATTTTACAAAAGTTGTATTCTTAAATAAACGTTGGCGAGATGACCTGGACGCGTACGACGAGGGCTGGTTCGGAGTGGCGCGGGAAAAGAGTTCCTGGAAAGACTTGGGGGAGGATTTTGCCCAGCAATGAGACAGAGATAGGCTAAACAATTTTTTTTTGTTGCTTTTCCTAGTAGACCTACAGAAAAATCTAAGTCGTCGTAAGTCGGTGCCGTTACCACCGAGCCACCACTGCAACTTTATTTCTCCTGTCAAAAGGTAAAATAAATGCATGTGTTCTTTTTGCGCCAATTTTGGCACTAAATAGAAATACTAATTAGTGCCAAAATTAAGATTTAAGAAAACTGTATTTAACACCATACCTTATGTTTTTTGAATAAAATTTATTATTATTATTTATTATTATTATTATTATTATTATTATTACTAAAAATCATTTGAACCATCAAAATCATCTATTAGCCAAAAACTTCACACATTATTTCAGATTTTACCACCCATTACCGTTTATGACTTAATCGCATTCGCTATTTAGACCAATCGAAAATAGACACTTATTACATCATACGATATTTAGTATTTGTTACGGCCGAGTTTTTTACACCAACCGATAGATATCGATACAAATAATAATATAAAATAGTTGAAGTGTTATTGTTATTGCAGAATCGAACTTGTTTTTATGTTTAGTGATGATGTGATACGGCTATTTTGATCCACTTCAAGACATGGGCCTCTCCAAGCCCACGCCTTTCTGCTCGATTTTTGGCAACTCTTATCCAGCTGTTATCAGCCACCATTGCTGGGGAGTTGGTTGCGCCATTTCTTCCGAGCGAAAGCACTAGGAACTGGTGAAGGGCGGGTGTTTTGAGGGACTGTCTTATGTAATTTTGACCTTCGAGAAGTGCTGGTTCTCAACCTAATTTGAATAAATGACTTCATTAGAGCAGTGGTGGCCAAGTGGTAACGGCCGCGACTTACGATTTGTAGGTCGTAGGTTCGAACCTAGACAGGCGCTTTACTTTGTGTAAATTATTTCATCACCACTGCTCACAAAACGGTGAAGGAAAACATCGTGAGGAAACCGGCATGTCCTAGAACCAAAAATTCGAAGACATGTGACATCTACCAACCCGCACTGGGCCCGCGTGGTGGATTACGGCCCACTCCCTCTCACTGAGAGGAGGCCTGTGTCCCAGCAGTGGGAACATTATAGGCTGATGATGATGACTTGATTTTGATTTTGCTACCGTCGGATGGCGATATTTTTCCTGTAGGTTTCATTAGGAGATTGGAAAAGAGTCGCAAGAGGCTTATGTATAAGTAGGTCTTCCATGACGTCATCTAATTAGGTGGCAAAGAAGATCAACAGTAAAGGCATTAAACATACAGACGCCAGCACATCAAGCTACCCGAAACTGTAAAATTTTCCTAATCAACCTTGAATAAGGTTCAAGGTTGATTAGAAAAATTTGACAGTTATAGGGGCTAGTGGAGAGTACTTTGAAAAGATTTAATAAACAATATTTACCTTTATAACATTTTTTTTTTCTAATTACTTTCTGAGTGTCGCACGTACATGGGTGTCTCCTACAGGGTACACCTCTGCTTAACCCTACTCGAATTACAGGAGTGATGTGTGTTAACTTCTTATTCTTAATGCCAAATACCAATACTCCAAGTACAGACGTCAGCACGTCTAGCTACCCGAAACTGTCAAATTTCCCAATCAATTTTGAACCTTATCGTTTAGGGATAAAATTAAAATCTATTAAAGATATTTGACAGATTGTAGTAGCTTGATGTGCTGGCGTCTGTAGTTGCTTCGGCAGTACATATATGTAATAAAGACGTCAAACTTGTAAAGGCTCCTACAAACAGGCGCGACAAGCGATATAATCGCGCACGACACAAAGGCACCGCTCGTTGCGCGACTTGCGGTGCCTTTGTGTCGCGCGTGATTTAATCGCGTGTCGCGCCTGTTTGAAGGAGCCTTAAAGCTACCCGTTTAACTATAGTCGTAAAAGCACTCCTATCAACACATTTAGTTCAGTTGTAGTGGTTAGTAGGAATAGTAACAATGAGCCAAATGCAATTCACATAACCAGTTAGTTGCAGTTTACTGGATTCGACTGCCTAAAATCGTGACTGAGCCTTTAATTTTCTGGAAACGTCACTAACGAACCATATTGTTATGAAAAAACGTCATTTTCCGAAAAAATATGGCCTATTTCACCATCTTCATATAAGGATTAAATTTTCTTTCCGGAAATGTCTTCTGATGAATTATCAATTTATCTAGCAGATAGTACCTATTAAGATACTGAATCAATCCTTATATTAATCGCAGAACAATTTCAATGAACCCACCAATTTCCTAATAATGTAAACATCTAATAAACAAGCCATGCGAACATTACAACAATTTAACTGTTATCTAAATTAAACGTCACTATTGCTATTGTGTCGCAAACAATAAAATATTTTGGAGCTAAATACATTACTATGAATCATTGAGAATGCGGACTAACTGCAGGTCCTGTTGACAGTAAGATATTTTGAACTAAATGTACTAAGTTATGAGACAATTTTACCTTTTAAGCATACCTAAGCGTAAGGATAATCAGCTTATAACCTACCTACCTACCTGCATTGCTACTAACCTTAGTCCTAAGATAATTAATTTGTTACTAACAAAATATGGACATTACCTGGTCTGAAATAAACATTTTTTGACGTGACAACGTCTAATAAATCGATGAAGCTGGCTGCACTCACGAAAAAACATGACTCATGTAGCGTTACCTCGCGGCCTCGCTCTGTAGCGTTCCATGGCGGCTTGAAGTGCAAGCGAATTAATACAAATGCAATGCAACTATTCCATCAGTATTTTCTTATGACGTTGTCACGTTCAACTATCGTCAGTAAACCGACTTTACAGACAACCGATATTTTTTTTAATTTTTTATTATTCCCACTGCTGGGAAGCAGGCCTCCTCTCTGCGAGAGGGAGGGAGGGAGCGGTTTATCTTTAACCAATACATAATACAATGCTCACTCGTTCTTTCAGAAACTACGGAACGTCATAAGATACGATCCTAACAACTTGTTAAAATGGCCGATTCATCGAAATTTCGGCATCATTTAAATCAGCACGTACCTAAATTGAATATAATGTTTTAGAGCAGTCTAATTTTTAATTCCCGTGACCCAAGGGCTGGCTTTTAACGCGGCTGGCCACGTGGTAATGCCGCACGTCTCTTGGGTACATTACCAGTCGACAGCGATGCGGATGAATTTTTCGACGCTATTTTTTAAGTTCTGTATAGTTTTAGTTAAGTTAGGATTTAATTTTGTTATTTTTATTAATTAATTGTGTAAATAATGTCTTTATACCAAGTTTGGAAGGTAAAAGAATTAAAAAAAACTCTAATTTAGTAGAAATGTGTTATATTTCTCATGTTTTGTATTTCCATAAGACATTGACCTAGGACGCCCTCCGGCCAGGTGGGATGACGATCTGCGAAAGACTGCAGGCAGATGCTGGATGCGTCAAGCTGAAGACAGGGCGCTATGGCGCTCATTAGGGGAGGCCTATGTCCAACAGTGGACTGCTATAGGCTGATGATGATGATGATTGACCTTGGCCCATTTAAACTTATCAACTGTTTTTTGTTACAGGTAAACTTACCTCCAGAATCTTTTAAAAAGTCGTCGTAATCGTTAATCTTCGGGAATTTCTTCATATTAAGATCGGTAAGTAATCTGTGGATATAGCGGCAGACATCATCCATCTTTCAGAACATTTAACGGAAAAATCGTTTTCAAAATCGTTCCAAAATTAAATAATGAGACTATCTGAGCATTTCAGCAACATTAAGATTTAGTTTTCTATTTTTAGGAATTGGTCATACTTTTGACCTTTGTTTACCTCCCTAGCAACAAAACAACATGACACATTAGCACATTCTTTCCGCACTAGTAACAAAAGACATACAATAAGGTCAAATTGCATTGTCAGCCAATAATCCAAACCTAATGTTAGCAAAGTCACAGTTGAAGGCTAGCTAACTACATAGTTATTACTTACCATTTCTGGCTGTAAGCGGTTATTACTGGTACAGCACCATAATTCTCTCTAATTACCACTCAAAAGTGGTAATTAGAGAGAATTATGGTACTGTATGTGATTGGCATCCCTCACGAGATTTGTAAGGTTATTGGTGTCACTGTTTTTTTTTTTTGTCTTTGTTGATCAAATCTTCTATACTAGTACTAATATTATAAAGCTGAAGAGTTTGTTTGTTTGGTTGAACGCGCAAATCTCTGGAACTACCAGTCGGATTTGAAAAATTCTTTTTGCATTTGATAGCCCAATTCTTGAGGAAGGCTATAGGCTATTTAACATCACGCTATGATCTTTAGGAGCCGAGCAAAAAGAAAAAAGTCAGAAAGAACGCTAAGCATAAACGAAGTAATAGCGCGGGCAGGCGATGCGAGGCTCTCATTAGGGGAGGCCTATGTCCAGCAGTGGACTGCTATAGGCTGATGATGATGATGAGGCGATGCGATACGGCGGGGTGGGTCGGGGGAACAGGAAATTTCACGCGGACAAAGTCGCGGGCAGAAGCTAGTATTATATTATTGAATATAGTCCACTCTGAGGCAATCAGAAGCTGTTATTAAATAACAGCTTCTGATTGCCTCAGAGTGAACTCCAGATAAGATATTCATCTCACTTTATACACACTGCGCAGGCTTTTTAGCCTGCGCAGTGTCTGCCCATAGAATAGGTACTGTGAAGGGTTGATGAGCCCTTCTAAGCAATTAAACAACGTTACGATTGCTTTACGTTTATATTGACTGAACGTATTTATATGTATAGTAGCTGCGCCCCGCGGTTTGGCCCGCATAAATGTCGATCCCGTGGAAATATCGGGATAAAAAATGTAGCCTATTATGTTAATCCAGAATGTCATACAAAATTTTATCAAAATTGGTACAACCGTTTGAGCGTGAAGAAGTAACAAATATACAAACACACACAAACTTTCGCCTTTATAATATTAGTATATTATAAAGGCGAAAGTTAAAGTGTATAAGTTTATATGTTTATTACTTCTTCACGCTGAAAAAACCTAATCAAATATGTGACACACCGATCTAAACTTGCTTGAATGTTCAATTGGAATCCGCGCTAAATTATAGCCACTCTGCACTACCTCTTTTTTTTTCAGGATGGGAAATCATCAAATGACCCCTCCCGCTCTGGGTGGAGCGGAAGGGAGTGTCAGACTCTTACTGACTAAAACCCACCCGTGTTCCTTCCTTAGCCCTTTATGTTCCGGGCCAGCGGTAACCATAAGGTTGACTTTAGCGGAGAACCTTTACAGTACCTAATATCAAAACCAATCCGAAGTAAGCAAAGCTAAACACAATGAGTTGTTTGTCAAAGCTTTTTTTAATAGAAAAAACAAGTTTATTTTGACCCAAAAAAGGCACATAGAAACTAAATAGTTCTTATACAAAATTCTTGGCCAAAGTCCCAAATTACTTACTACACAAGGAACAAGAAAAAAAACCGGGCAAGAGCGACTCCCACATGAAAGGTTCCGTACCACAAGGCACAAAAAGACGAAAAAAAAACGTTTGTTTTATACCCCTTAAAATGTTGACTTTATTTTATTTTTATTATTTGTTGTTATAGCGGCAACAGAAATACATCATCTGTGAAAATTTCAACTGTCTAGCTATCACGGTTCATGCATGAGATACAGCCTGGTGACAGACAGACGGACAGTGGAGTCTTAGTAATAGGGTCCCGTTTTTACCCATTGGGAACGGAACCCTAGAAAGCACCTAATACCATCTCATTACATATAAATTGCTTCATTTTATGTCATTTTATCTTTATTTGTGAACCTAAGTAACAACTCCGTGTCGGATCCATTGGGCAACGCGCCAATTGGGGACAAACAAAAAATCGATAAAGATAGTGAGGAATAGCCTAATGACATAGAAGAAACTCTGCTCTTGGTTGTTTTTCGAAGTTAGGCATCTTAATACAGCGAAGAATGCTAAAGATTAGTCTTGGTGGAGTCAAGGTTTTTCAATAATTAACTATTTACTAATAATGAGTTTCTCATGCACAATTTCGTTCGCTTTGAAATATTCACATTTTAGCAAATAAAAACATAGTTCCTTATACCTACCATATTACAACATTTATGGTAAAATCCTACCTCCTAATCCTAATTCTAATTCTCCTATCCTAATCCTAATTTATGGAAACCTATAATTGGCCATAATAACTATAACACGCATATTTTGTAAAATATTTTTATGTATCGCTGTTGGTTACCTAAATAAATAAATAAATAAAATCAGTTAGCCCCAAAAACTTACATAGTTCATCGAATATCAATCAATCTGCCTTTTGCCCAACAAGTGAGGGTCGGCTTCAAGTCTAAACGGATGGAGCTGAATACCAGTATTTTACATGGAGCGACTGATCATCTGACCTCCACAAACAAGTCACTGCGTACAATGCGTGCCACGTAAGAAGAGACTTGACCCCGCCTCCCCCGCTCTTTCCGCCGCCCCTATGACGTCCGGTCCCGTCCCGCACTCAGACCTCATACCGCTAAAGATACCTAAAATCGTGTTCTGCGCATGTCAGACCACGTGGTGTGTCAAGTCTCTTCTTACGTGGCACGCATTGTACACGATACCCCAAGGGGTCACAACAACTCTCAAGACAAAACCAACTACACAACACACAACAACAACAAGAAGACAAGACAAGACAAGATCAAGACAAGACAAGATCAAGACAAGACCCCCAAGACAAGACGAAACGACGAGACGAGTCAAGACTAGATTGTCAGAATTCATCGAATATCATAATCGTCAAACCCAAATGTTCAATGGCCTCATAGTTCTGCGAACAGTTTAAATTTCAAAAAATCTAGAAATGATGCTACAAGTTTTCCAAAAAAGTATTTCCAAAACTAGAGGCCTATTTTAACACAGCGGTCAAAATCAAAGAGAAACATCAAATCCTTATAATCTTTAGTTCCGTAATGAACTTGAAACGTTGATAATCCTCACATACTAATATAGACAAAAACAAATCATTTATATGCTAATTAGTATTGTATGAGACAACTAAGATGAATCAACTGGTCTCGCCAAAATGTATAGTTAAATAAAAAGCGATTTACATTACAAAAGCATTAGTAAGAAATAGTATTAGGATAAGTCATTGCTATTATTATTTGTAACTAGCTGTGCCCCGCGACTTCGATCGCGTCCATGTCGGGTAACAATTGGATTTCATGGGTTTTTTGCGCGTGTTTCTAATGTTTGTCTAAAATAAAAGTAAGCATACGTTACTCCTTATAATATCAGCTACTAGCCAGTGAAAGTCCCGTCAAAATCGGTCCAGCGGAGATTAGCCGGAACAGACAAAAAGACAGACAAAAATTAAAAACAAAAAAGTACCATATGCTACTTTCATATGCATTTAGTAAAAAGCTGTTAATTTGATATTACAAACAGACACTTCGCGATTTGATAAAACTTTGAGATTTCTTTACGTAAGTTTAATATGAATTTAATTTATTTATACTAATATTATAAGTTAATTTGTTTGTTACGCTTTCGCGCTAAAACGGCTGAACGGATTTGGATGAAATTTGGCACAAGGGTAGACCACGACGTGGATTAGGATATTCCCTCGGGGTCGACACTTATGCGGGTGAAAACGCGGGGCGCTGATAGTTTAAAAATTAAACACATAATCAAGAAATCCAGTTACCATCCGGGGATATAATTTATTGTGCTCGGTAAATGACAGTAGCTTGGAATCTACGTCATCTGCCGACGATTAGCTCAAAGAATAACATTTAAATTATTTCTTCAAGGATCCAATCCAACAGTACCATTTCGATTAGTCACCGCTAATTCAGAAATTATGATTTATGAGCCACAATAAAAGGAAGCGTGGAAATGAATCGACACAAAACGACAATCCGAGCGGGTCAAGGTGTTCACAGCATGTCACTGTGTCGACATCGATGGAAAACGACAATTTGTGTTGAATGGTGCAAATTGTTAGCGATACCGATTAGTGGGTTACTAATTTATTTATTTATTTATTGGATTTCATGTTAACATGAATAGGGAAAAATACAAGTGTGCGCTTCCAATTACTGGCGACCACATCATTCACTTAACATCTAGGTTATTATTTTCTCTTCTACTCAAAGTTTTGTCTTCTTTTTTGTTGAATTTTAGTATTCGTAACTGGCTTACGTGTTCGACCAGATGTATGATCGTAAACGAGGCAAAAGGCAAGGATCGTAGCAGGTGACGTTTTGCTCCCCCATGGGAATGTGTGAGTTTTATGTATGTCGAAGTATTCATGTTATTTTGATCCTGATATCTTTTAGGAAAACAACTAAGCAAATTCAAACCGTGCTTACGTGGTACTGTTGAACTACAAGAACCTTATTGCGAGATATAAGCGTTGTCTAACTCAAATTGTCATCATGAACGGTTTTCTGTAACTATCATATTATCTGAGATTCATCATCATCATCATTTCAACCGAAAGATGTCCACTGCTGGACATAAGCCTCCTCCACTTCGACCGGTATCTCCTCCGGTATCTGAAATTGTGTGGTAACATTGGCAAATGGTTCTCCAGAACATATTATATTGTTCGCCACTTTCACCAGGATGCGGTGTAGGGTAAAGTCTAATGTGCTTGTAATTTCACTCACACTATTTCAATTCGGAACACAGTAATGCTGCTTACCAACGGGATTAGTTGTAATTGAAATCTTAACAAATAGACCTATTTTGGATTCCAAGAGATTATTCGTGTTGACCCTTTTCTTACCATAGCGCGATTTTATAAACCTTGGTCTCTTTTGGATGCAATCTTCTCATTCACCGTTATTTTTAACCGACTTCTAAAAAGAAGGAGGTTCTCAATTCTGATGTTTTTTTGGGCATAACTCATATATAGACGAATTTGAAAAATTATTTTTTTATACCATAACATAAACTCGCTAACCGTGAATCACTTACACCATCCCCAACTAATCAAGTTGCGTAACAAACTCAAATTCTTAACTCAGGTCAGTGCTCAGTACTAAAATTATCTAAACCATATCTCATTGTTCTAACACTATTGTTAGAAACTAATTAATTCCTGATACTATTATTGTTGTTTGATATACCTAATTAGTTCGTAATTTCGAGTGTTAGGAATTTAAAATTGTGCATTGGTATCTCGGTCATTATAATTATCTAATTATCTTTCGTGCTTATCTCTGATCTTTCGATCTGATTATGATTGTGTTATTGATTATTGGATATACAAGAGAAGGCAAGGACATAGAGTTAAAACAACTGCATAGAGCCCTGGTAGTACCGTGATAATAATTTGCCTCCAGCACATTTGGAGCGTTGATGTGTCTTAGAGAAGTGCCCGGATCAATTGATCTTTGACGTTAAGGGATGGTCTGGGTCAATTCTTGGTTTGGCAATCGATCTTCATTGTTTTCTCCTTTTACAAAGAGTTTTCGGATACCGTCTTTCCGTGGAATGGTATAGCTACTTTTTTATGTTACAATACCTTGACGCAAGCATTGCATAGGCCTCCACCAGTGTCGGACGGGAATGGCCAGGTGTCCCGGCCATTCCTGTAGCCCCCCAGGGCATGCGGGGCCCACCAGCTAGGCGAGCATGCGCCGGGAGTGTTGTGAAAGTAAAGACTGAGCCAGTTTCCCATGGCCCTCCCATCACGGCGATGTGGGAACACCGCTGAGTTTTAGTGGGTATACTGTCGGATCTGTGTCATTCCGACAGGATCGTCCCACATACCCCGTCTCATCCCCCGCAAGCGGGAATGCGTAATGCATTTCTCAGCGATGCCTTTCCCCCTGAGCCTCGTCCGGCAGACGACTAATCAATGAATATTTTTTGCAAACTTTCTGTCGCAACTGCTGCGCAAATAACACCCTCAAAGTCTTCTACTCTTCCGTATGACGAATGACGTCAGAAAAGGCATCGTAAACTTCGAATTAATGAATTAGACACCTCTAATTATTTATTATTAGCTTCTGCGATAAAAGATTCTTTGAACTTAGTTCGGGAGTCAGCCGTTCAAAGTGCTTTTGACCACCCACTTGTACATGTTTAGTGTATGAGTAACACAAAAGAAACACATACTTATGTTTCTTTTTATACAATAAACTTGTTATTTTATTTTTATTTTTTATCAAATTTAGTACACAAACTAAAATATGGCGTTGAAATATTCTTCTGCATCGCTGTCGACTGGTAATGTACAGTACCCGGCGATAAATATTGCACATCGACCTTTACCTTTTTTTGTATTTCATACAAAGGATAAAAATAATTATCAAAAGAAGCAAATCATAATTGTTTTAACAGCTCCTAATAGATACCGGAGTGTTTGTATTTCGTGCGACAGAGATAACGCTCTACGAAGCCGAAATTAGCTGATGGTCTCTTTCCAAAAGTCGATGTGCAATATTTATCGCCGGGTAGTACACAAGAGACTGGCGGCATTGCCACGTTGTATGGCAAGACGTTAGCTACAATATAGTGCTTGTAAGTAAGCTTGTAGTTCTCTTATCTGCCCGACCACATCTTCAAAGCGAAGCGGGGGTGTTTGAAAGCGTTTAATCACAATAATCGCTGCACTTTCAGCTTCTGCTCGCAAGTAGGTCGTCACTTTCTAGTTTATTGTCTTAGATAGAGAAAACTGCTGTGTATAGGCGTGCATACGAGCTGTTTAGTTGTAGTTGTAAGTAGCTCTTACTGGTGACTGTGTTTGTCATTAATTTTCTACACACTGTTATTTCCGTTAAAGTTTTTGTTCCAAGAGAGACGTCTCCTTTATTATCTAAAGAACATTTCAGTTCTAAATGTTTTATTTTTGCAGTCGTTTAGGCTTGTCAGTGCCGTGCCACACAGTGCCTCGGAAAGCAGTTAATCATGTTTCTTTGACAGTCGTTACGGGTAGTCAGAACCCCTTTCAGCACGATACTTTCCCTCACCGTTTTGAGAGTAGTGGTGATGTAATAAATTTCACAAAGTACAATGCGTGCCACGAAAGATGAGACTTGACCCCGCCTCCCCCGCTCTTTCCGCCGCCCCTATGACGTCCGGTCCCGTCCCGCACTCAGACCTCATACCGCTAAAGATACCTAAAATCGTGTACTGCGCATGTCAAACCACGTGGTGTGTCAAGTCTCATCTTTCGTGGCACGCACTGTATAGTGGCTGCCTCGGTTTGAACCCACGACCTAAGCAAGTAGGCTGCGACCGTTACCACTGGATTACCACACCACCACTTAGATGGTATGAATAAAATGAAAATATTCTTCAGCCTAAGTAACCCTGGTCCATATTGGGTCAGGATCTAGTTGAGTGGAAAAAGAAAATGGAGGTCATTACCCTGCAGTGGAAAAATACAGGCTGTAATTTTTTTTTTTTAAGTTAAAACTTCTTTAGCCGCGTTGGGCATTTTTTGAGATGGAAAAAACCATTGAACTCGCGACACGGTTACCGTAACAGACACTGCGCTCTATTCAGATGTGTTCGACTGTCCTCGGGACGTACTCGGTTTTAATGTATATCCGATATGTCAGTGAGTGATGGCAAAGTATTCTGTTTGTGTTTTGTTTATAAGACGATTAAAAAATACACACGTTCAAGAGTTCAATGTTCAAGTTTTCACTTCTGTCGGCACTCCCGGAGTGCCACACATTTTTTTTTAGTAAGTCAAGGTTGTCTATTCTAAACGTAATATTATATCTAATATGGATGTTGTGCAACATTGAACACTATTGTGCAACGTTGCCAATCAGTTACAACCATGGTGCGTGTCATTTTTTTCCTGCTGAATACTAATACGAAATCCTTGGTGTTTTAGACAGACACTTTCGATCAGATACACCTGATCTGTTTGTTAACCTTATCACATAAAATTTTACAAAATCGCCCGTTTGCGTCTGTAGGTATGTATTTGCTAATGGTTTCGAAACTACTCGACGGATTTTGGTGTGGTTTTCACCATCCTTCAGGGCATTCCATGAGGATGGTTCAGAACAACAATGGGGCTCGTGGCTTATTAATAAGACAGCCGCACGAGTTGATCTTTAAAATTCGAGGTCGGTCTTTGGATGGGTGACCATCCATTACATATCGAAACCCTCCGGACCTCGAAAAGCACGTTAAACAGTCGGTCTCGGCTGTCATTCGTGGCTCTTTAACAGACGCTACGGCAGTCAGAAGCCCAAAAGTCTGACAATCAGTCTTACCAAGGGCATCGTATTACCCAGTAACCGGGTTGTGGAGGTCAGATAGGCAGTCGCTCCATGTAAAATTCTGGTATTCAGCTGCATCCGTTTAGACTGGAAGCCGACCCATACTGCATAGTTGCGAAAAGGCGATTGATTGATTCAGAATAACAATACATTGATATTTCATCACCCAAGCAAATCTGGGGCAGATGGATAGCGAATATCGCGAAAACGTGACGAAATTTCACACAACAATGTCAAACCCTGTCCCAAGATCATCGAAGTCTGAATCATCTCATTAATTTTCAACGCACGTGCTAACGCAAAATCTCTTGTCAATGTTTTAAATGACCGCCTTATCAATGACCACGCCGTTATTATTTGACCGTTGGGTTTAAAGTTTAGGGACCAGCAGTCAAAATGAACTGTTATCTTTTATGTTCGCATACAATTATTTTCGACGGGTGTTGTGTCTGGCGGGCAACTGCCCGATGATTCATGTCGGGCCGTTGTATCTATTCGAAGACATGTGACATCTACCAACCCGCAATGGGCCCGCGTGGTGGTATAGTTTCGGAAAAAAGTGGCTGTGACATACGGACGGACAGACAGACAGACAGACATGACGAATCCATAAGGGTTCCGTTTTTTGCCATTTGGCTACGGAACCCAAAAAACTATTCATATAGCAGTCCTAAGGAATACCTACTATTAATACTAAGGACAACAAATAATAACCTTAATTGAACTACATACTTCAGTTACAGAACTCTTAGACGGCCCTTAGTTTCAAATAGCCCCATTTCGTGGCCAACCTTATTATACGGAACCCACTCTCATAAAGACACATGATCTTTAACTTTCGTCTCACGTTTTACAATCCCAAGTTATTTGTTATTCAGATGCGATTCGCCGAAATGAATACCGTACGGTGAGCATATAAACATTATCTAAAAACCAATTACCGTTGGAATTTCAACCTTATGTCTCGAGGCATAGAGGTCAGTATGTTTATTGAGGAAGGTAATGCGTTATTTTGTTATTCAATGCGATTCTCGCTTTGTATTGGGTGATTCAAAGTTGAAATATTTTTAAGATCAAATTAAACAAACGGAAATGAGGAATTTTTGGCCGTTTTCGCACTTTTGACATGTGGTTTGGACCAGGAAAAATATAAAGCCATAACTTGCTTTCAAACCAGTGGTTGTTGAGAAAGGCTCCAGGGAATACCTCTATGTGGGCATGAGCCAGCTCCTGTGTCCTTTGCAGGGTAATAATTTAACTACGGTCTCATCATTATTATCATTCAACCAAAAGACGTCCACCGCTGGACATAGGCTTCGGTCAAGCATCGCCACATCGAACAGCACACTAATTGTGTAATACGCTATCAATCCCAATCTGAAACACACTAATATTATAAAGGCGAAAGTTTGTGTTTTTATTTGTATATTTTGTTACTTCTTCACGCACAAACGGCTGGATCAATTTTGATAAAATTTGGTATGGAGGTAGCTGACACCCTGGATTAATACACAGGCTACTTTTTTTCTCGATATTCCCACGGGATAGACACTTATGCGGGTTAAACCGCGGGGCGCAGCTAGTTGTTTTATATGTTCGAAAAATCTGTTTGCTCAAGAACGTTAATAACACAATGAATGCTATAGAGATGTCAAAATGAAATTCATTGGTACTGTAAGTGTGTTACGCAATTACCCCGCGGTTCCGTGGTTCTCACATCCAGTATATTCCCGCGACCTTCACCAGGTCACCGGTCCAATTTTTGGGGCCTGTGGTGCCATACTGTACCTTCCGCTACGCAGTCGCCACTCTTTAGTACTCCAAATGGTGTCTTAAGTTTAATGGAGACTTTTGTACAGACGCCAGCACATCAAGCTACTACAATCTGCCAATTTTCTTTAATACCTAGATTTTCAACTTTATCGCTAAAGCATAAGGTTCAAAGTTGATTGGGAATTTTGACAGTTTCGGGTAGCTTGATGTGCTGGCGTCTGTACATGAGTCTGAGTTCGATTCCTAGTTCAGGTAGATTTATTTTCGTTGGATCCCAGTTTTAAATCCCAGTTTAAGTATACATAGTGTTATTAAGTTTTCCCATAAATTTATCAGGAGCAGTCTGTAGTCAAAGTGCAGTGGTGCCCCATTGGTATAATAACGGCCCCAACTTACGAGTTATAGGTCGTGGGTTTGAACCCAGCCAGGCACTTTACTTTGTGTAAATAATTTCATCACTAATGCTCTCAAAACGGTGAAGAAAATCATCGTGTGGAAACCGGCATGTCCTAGAACTAAACAATCGAAGACATGTAACATCTACCAACCCGCACTGGGCCCGCGTGGTGGATTACAGCCCATTCTCAACAAGAGGAGGCCTGTGTCCCAGCAGTGGGAACGTTACAGGCTGACCATAATAATTTATTTATTTTTCAGACAAAGTCTATTCCATTATACAACACACACACACACACACACACATTATTACTTTAGAAAACATAAAATTAATATAATAATCACACACACAATAAAATAATACTCAGATATTCAAATCAAATCAAATAAATAAATAAATTAAATTAAAATACACACACATGTCATTCAAATCAAATTAAATCTAATAATATTTTTACATAAACTCAAACTCAAAGCATTTATTTCAATTAAACCTTGTAAGTACAGGCACTTTTGAATTGTCAAAATTTAAATAGTATGTCAGTTAGTCAGAAAGTTGAAGCTATAATACTTATTTTAGGTTATAATACTTTGTAGTCTTGATTAGTGCCGAGATGGCAATAGGGACGTCATCTCCGTCGACTTAAAAACATACAACAACCGAAAAGTGAGTTTAGTTATGATTACGACGATACAAAATAATGTTTTTACGATTATATCATCTAAATTCATCAGCAACATTGACCTATTACAAGATTACATCACTCGTAAGCATGACTTGTCATCAAACGTGGAGGTCAAGCCAATCATGATTTGTTTTATCTTAGAAGATTGTCGACACTAATCTTGGTTAAATGATGACGACAATTATTTTGAGGAATTAAAATAAGATTTGATTGAAGTAATATATTGATAAAGAGAATGATTTCGCTTGTGTTTATTAGCCAGCCAAATCTATATAAATAAAACAAAGTCGGGTTAGTTACACCATATATGCATCTCAAGAACGGTTGGACCGATATTTATGATCTTTGATTTGTTGAATTAGTTTCCGCCACGAATAGCAGAAAAACTATTAAAACATTGACAAAAAAAATGATAATTGATTTTCTCATACATTTTGTATGGAACGGCTTTTTAATGGTATCTCGAGAATGGATTGACTGACGGTACGAAGTTTGCCGGGTTAGCTAGTTTATTTATAAATAAACTAGCAGCGTCCCGGGGTTCACCCGCTTAAGTTTCGATGAGCGGAGAATCCGTGGGAATATCGGGATAAAAAGTATCCTATGTGTTAATCCTGGTTATAAACTATCTGTGTGCCAAATTTCATCCAACTCCGTTCAAGAGTTTTTGCGTGAAAGAGTAACAAACATCCATCCATCTATCCTCACAAGCTTTCGCGTTTATCATATAGTAGGATTTTCATTCATTACGATTCTAGCCATTATCGCGATGCATTTTTTTTTTGCAGTACCAGTATACTATACATTAACATAATAACTACTAGCATTGCCCCGCGGTTTCACCCGCATAAGTATCGATTCCGTGGGAATATCGGGATAAAACCTATCCTATGTCCTTCCCCGGGATGCAATCTATCTCTCTGTCAAATTTTATCGAAATCCGTTCAGTGGTTTAGGCGTCAAAGGGTAACATACAGAGAGACAGAATTACTTTCGAATTTATAATATTAGTATGGATATTTATGTTTTCAATTTTGCCTATAAATCTATTTCATCGAAATCGATTCGGTGTTAATCATTTCTAAGATTTATTAGAAAATATAAACAACATATTAAAATAATCATTCAATCTTACTGCTGGCCAGAAGGCCAATTCCCGGAATTAAAAACATTCAAAATCTAGTCGGAATCTCATCACAGTGATAAAATCAATGTCAAAAATGTAGGGATTTTAGAGGTATTTTTGACATATTGAGACTGAGATCAGACCACCACCACCAGACCACCAGATCTTGAAATTACGAGAATTATTACCCCTCTGATGCATATGTGCATATGAAGCAGTAACCAAGCGCCCCAATGACCTTACTCAATTCTGCACACATAACAAATATTTTAAACACCAAAAAGAACATTTTTTTTTTCTCTCAGTCACGTTCACGACGAACGTACAGACGCCAGCACATCAAGCTACCCGAAACTGTCAAATTTTCCCAATCGACTTTGAACCTTATGCTTTTGCGATAAAGTTGAAAATCTAATAAAGAAATTTGACAGATTGAAGTAGCTTGATGTGCTGGCGTCTGTACATTTCTGCCCACCCAGTCAGACTATGAAGGATATTAATCATCATTAAAAATACATCAGCCCTCCACATTCCTTCGTAAAGCATCCTTCGTAGACGAACCGTGAAAACATCGGAATAAAATGTTTTAAAGTTTAGAGTTTTGTGATGGGGTTCCGTATAATAATAATAATAATAATCGTTTATTTATAAAAAGGGGGATACATTTACAATGAAGAAAGAAAGAAAATACATACGTTTATTTGCGGCAAACATGACGCATAAAAATAAAAACAAACAACAGAAAAACAAAAATAACAATTTGGGAGAAAGTAGTACATCTACGCAAAACAGCCAACGCAACAACAACAACAACACTAAACAATTAAAATAAAATAGCGCACAGTTGCTAATTTGCCTGAAATAGGTTGAACCTGTGCTTCAGGCTAGAAAGTGCATAAGTACTTAATGTAATAAATTAACAATCAATATAACGTAAAAAATAAATTAAAACTTAGGTAAATAAAGTAAAATAGCATGTTAGCATGTTTAATTATAGAGTTAACTAGCTGTGCCCGCGACTTCTTTCGCTTTCGGTGTTAATATTTTTACGCGAACACTAATTATTTTTCTAAAAATAAAGCCTATGTTACTCCTTATAACATCAGCTGTCCCTTCAAAATCGGTCCAGCCATTTAGGAGATTAGACGGAATAAACAGATAGAAAAAAAAAAATTAAACTTTATTTTTTGGTTGTATATGAAAAATATGCATTTAGTAAATGCTGTTATTTTACATTACAAACAGACACTTCAAGGTACTAAGTTGGCTGAAGTTGGTAGAGCCAACCAGAGAAGGCAAATACACTACGCTAGCTCAAGGCGGATTGCTAACTTAAGAACAAACTACTTTATGCAAATCTAGAAACTCTATATTTAATGACGACCCAAACCACGTGACATAACATAAATAATTGAATGTTCATTCCACATAGTATGTCGTCCACTGCATGACAAAGTGTCAGATGCCCTCATTTCCCACGCCTGCAAACAATTTGTATGTTCACTTTATTAGCCGACTTCGATGGCTAACTACGAGTATGTAGATGAACCTGGAAAATAGATAGGTGACAAATGACAAAATAGCCTCTAGGAATGGCTTTACTTAAATACAACTGCAGCTAATAGTACTACCGTATGTACGTATGGCGTCCTTTGCTGACTGGCTAAAGGTGCCAAAGAATCTGATGAAAATATAAGCAATTGCATCAGAAAACGTACCCGTGCAAACATTTTCATTTGATTATCTAAACACTCAAACCCCGAACTTTTATTTAAAAATCACCTTAAAGATGTTTTTCATTTGACAATTGAGGTTAATTTTATAATTTAAATTTTCGTCGTTGTTATGAAATATTTATTACAATTAAATAATCTTATTCAAACAATAATTGTTGGAAAAAGTGTTTAGATATAAAGTTGAAATCTTCTCAAAACAGAAGAATCTGCTACTAATTCCCTCTTGTAAGTGATTGCGTAAGAATTCAATTTTTTTTTTTTAAGTGAAAACTTCTTTAGCGGCGTTGTACACTTTTTTTTAATGGGTAAAAAATGTTAAACTCCCGTCAGGACACTTGACCTGATCGAAATTTCTTAAAACGGATGGCCGTAGCCGGTACCGCGCGTGTTTTGTTTATAAGACGATTCACAAAATACACACGTAATTGTTCAAGTTTTCACTTCTGTCGGCACTCCCGGAGTGCTACTGTTTTTTTTTTCAGGGTGGGAAATCATCAGATTACCCCTCCCGCTCTGGGTGGAGCAGAAGGGAGTGTCAGACTCTTACTGACTAAAACCCACCCGTGTTCCTTCCTTAGCCCTTTATGTTCTGGGCCAACGGTAACCCTTTCGGACAATCCCGCTGACCCGGCAGGCAAGAATTCAACCTGAACAGGTTTTGTTTACACTTTCGTCAGATACTGGAATAGACAGGAGTTCCTGCTTCGAGAGTACGAGGAGGTTTTATGAATGTCAAGGCGCCTTTGTTCCTTTTTTTGTGTGCGAAAAGTTTAAATAAATAAGACGGAACCACAAAAACGCATCCTTTCTGTGAATTCCACATTTTGTATGCCATAGTTGAAGGATAAATAGCTAGTATGTAATATTTTATGATAGTTCGTTATAACTTGAGTGACCTATAGTTAAATTCAAACGTGTCAACGGTACAAGGTGGTTAGTTCCAATCTCTAACATCCTTTCAAAGCGATGATGTCTCGCTCCTAAATATTTTTTAAATTAGGTAGTGTGGTTGTGATGTGTATGTGTATGTATATGTGCGTGCCTGCACAATTACCATTATGTTGTGTCGCCATCAGTAATAAACTAGCATCCAATAGCAATGGTGGTTTTATTCGGTAGCTGACAGATCAGGTTGGTATTGCGTTTCCAACATCACCTTTTGATTTCTGATCTCTCTCTGATCTTATATTGTTTTCGATTCGAAATTCCAGATGAATCTGAGTAAAGCTTTTTCCATAACTTGCTAAACCAGCAAGGGCGAATTCCACCAAACTTTTATACCTAGGGTATCCTGAGTGTGGTCCTGAGAAAAAATTCTGAATTTTTGTCAGTTTTTCCATACTAGAACTGTCTGAAGTCAATTTTATTCCACTGATAAAATATATCTGACTGGTAAAATCAGCCCTTAGAGTTCTTTCAAAAGTCGAAGGTACCTACTGAAATTGTTTATTTATTTATTTACTATTTATGTACACACATATATAAACAGACCAATCAATCGTTCGTTCGAATCAGTCGATCGTTCAATCTTTAAAGACAAAATATTCCTAACAGCATTGTTTTTTATTTTCTTTCCAATAAAATTCTTTTGAAATTAACACCAGACGAAATTAAAAATTACTATCACTTACCACAAGAGAATTTAGCCGGACAAGGTACAAAAACATCCAAGTATTCACATAGAAAAATATCTGAGTCTCGTATCCGAGGTAACCGTCAATTCCTTACATCTTACATCCTCATGTTATCCGTGACATGTAAATTGTGAGCATTATACCAACTTAGTACCGCCTTAGAGAATGTGTTTAGTGATGTGCATGAGTAGCAGGTATATCCGAAAATATCCGACTTTACAATATGTTATTTTTCCTCCTTTTTGATGTTGATTAGAGGCAAAACCTGAGAACGTGAAGAATTTCTATGTCCACTAAGAATTACTCAACCAACATTATATTTTGAGGACTGACATTATTTCACTTTTGTAACTGTTAGGCACTGTGAAAACATTTCGTTGTGAACATCTGCAACAGCAACTAATAGCGACGTGGTTAATTTGCGATCCAGTCATTCTGATACCAACCCGTTCGCCTCTAATAAAAAAAAAATTGTTTTTTTATTAGGCACGAACTTGAAAAATTACAAAAATAGAGACCCCCTAAAATACCTATCCGAAAGAAAGTTTTCGGATACGCACAACCCTAATCTAATACAAAGTCTTCTCGCATAAAATGCGGTATTTAAAATGAAAAATGAGTTACAGAGAATTTAAATTATAACGTTAAACTTCGGCTAACGACGTTTTGATGAGGTTTGCAGCACGCGTGCTATGTGTCATAATTCTTGAGTGACAGTAGGTATGTTACTGCTCTTTAGGCTAACGAGAAACCGTTTGTTATGAGAGGATTTGAAGCTGGATTTTCCCGCTATTGGCGAGACTTATTTTGTCATGGACAGATGACACAATTAAGTATAATAAAGAGTTTAACTCTGTTGTTGACAGCGGGTCTGCTTATAAGCTTATGTGGGGCCAAAATATTTTTGACTTGTTTTGTGATTAATGATAATTATGATTCATAAAAGGCTTAACGGTAGTAAGACTTGAAACCTGGTGAGTAGATACTAATGCGACTTTTTTGTGCGATATAATAGCGAATGAAATCGTTGAACAAAAGTGACTTAATTGCTGTGAAGCAAAACTGGACTCAAATCAATCAGTCTGTCCCAGTCCACTGCTGGACATAGAACTCTCATAAATTGTACCAGAACATCTTTTTCTTCATCTTCCGCATCCAATATGCCTTAAATTCAGAGTCTAAATCCTTTTCATTCTCTGTATAAGAAGACGCCTTCGTCCTGCAGTAGCTGTTCCATGCCAATATTATTATACCCATTCTTATGACCCTATCAGCTGATATCCTTATTATTCCGAACAAATGCCGCCATAATGAAATCAAGATTTCGCCCACGTCGCCGCTAGATGGCGCTTTACGCCGTGCTTGTGCATATTGAGTGCTAGCCCATTGTTGGAAGTACTAGGCTCGCATATTAATAAGGAGATAGTAATTCCTGCAAAGAAAGGGCTCTGTTCCCATGATGTCATAGGAAGTTGTAACAAAAGGTTATGGTAGGAGCTTTGGCTTCCTTTTTCCTTGGTCACACTGGCTATTGATAGGTATATTATCTACAGGTCATTTCAATGAATACATCGTTTTATGCGAGAATAATGGCGGATTGTTTTGTATATTTTCTGGAAAAATAAACCAACAATGTGTCTTCCGTGGGTGTGCCTACATTTTATGAGAACTTTGTCAGACAGTAAATAGGATCACTATAAAAGTACCTACCTAGTAAATATCTCGAGCTACTAAGAACAAAATGCGATGACGAAATAGTTTTTCATGTTTCATGATTGACTATTTATATTTCTGCAAGACTTGATATTTTGGCAAATAATGTTCAGATTTAGACGTTTACGCATTTCTTTTACTTGTAACCCTTTTTCTTTTCACAAAGCAAATGTTTCATTACGGAGATGGTTTTTCTAAAGAAAGTACCTACTATGTAAAATCATGACTTTTTTTTAATTCCCATACATGCACGTAAAAGCAAACTTAAAGCCGAGACCAAGAAAGGTAAAAACTACAAATCAAGAGATTGAAAGGTGTCAAAAGTACCAGGCTTCCATAAACCAAAGAGAGTTTAAAACAAACGCCCTCTAATTTACATTAAACGCTAAAGAATGTTCAAACAAGCCCTTTTGTACCAAAATGACGTGAAAACAAACGAACGATACGATTTAAACGTGGTTTAAATGGATTCCTCACCTTGTGGGCAAACATTACCTTTTGAGTGTAGTCACCTTTTGTGGAGCGGGATATTAACAAAATAGAGGGAATAGATGTATAGACAGGAAAGTAATGTTTATCCAATTGACACACTACATTAAATTGCTGTGCTATAAATATAAGCCATTTCATACAACTATCACAGAATAAAAGTTGTAATTTTTAATATACGGGCAATATAAATTAGTAGTCATTTTAATAAACAATTAATTTCCCTTTTACTTTTACACTCAGACTTTTACTTTTACACTTTCTTCGTTGGACCTGTACCTACTTATGAACGGATCTAATTTTATAGCTACTTGTAATGAAGAAAAGTCTGGTTAAGTTAGTAAGGCAAAGAACTGGGTGTTGAAAGGCATTCATCCAGCAGTTTTTCTTTTTTTAATCAAAATAGTAGCTGTTTTATAATGTTCCAAAAACATTTAGTTTTTCCATTGTCAAAAGATCGAATCCTTTGATTCATTTGGTGTTGTCCTTTGATCCATGCATGTTGATCCTGACTGCGGCGTAGCCCAAAGGGAGGGTAATTTTATTACTAACGTAAATCGTTTTAGGCAACTATTCATCAAAGTCAATTAAAGTTAATTTTAATTAATATTTCACTACCAAGTCGCAGCAGTTTAATAGCCTCTCAAATGTGAATCATATCCCAGGTGCAATTCGAATAGTTTTATTACTCCCATGGTCTCATGCAATGTTCGAGCTTGTACAGGCAATTTCAATGAACGACCGCCATGTAAACAAAAATACAATTTAAAATACACGCAGCTGTTTTATTTAATTCCAACTTCATGTTAAACTAAATAAAAAAGTGAAGTAAGTTACTGCGCATAAATAATCATTAAAACCGGCTAAACGTGTGTCGGACTCGTGCGCTATGGGTTCCGTAATGATAAATGTTTTTATCTCTGTAAGTAGGTTTGTACAAACACTTTTACACGTCAATCATATTTTCTAAAACTTGATGAGGTCGGCGTTTCCTATCTGACTAGTCTGAGAAGAAAGGTCAAAACAAGCTCAGAGGTCAGTCTCTTTTAAAGTCCAGCACTAACCGTACCACCAAAACGATTGTAAAGTACATCCAACCAAGGTTGAAATAATTTATAAGTAGGATTACCGTTTTAAAAATGTGGAAAAAACTTGAAGAAAATGCATTTTTATAGAAGTTTCTTTTTAGTATGGGATTGTAGCCTTGGGTTTAAACCAATTATTTTTATAATCTTTTGCCACGATACGAGTTATACAAGTTACAATAATTTCAAATGTTCTTTGAACGCCCTAACTAAATAGCTTTTACGGTTCTAAAGATACAGCCCTGTGACTGACAAGAGACGTAGGCTGAGTAATAGGGCCCTATTAATTACACATTTATAATGTTATATAAAATGGCTTAATTTAAACTAAAATGTTATACAAATGTCATTCTCCTTCAGACCAGCGCGACAGACCAGTATATCACAAGACCCATGTTCACCTTTTGAGAACAGAACCCTAAAAAAAGTGAAATAAGTAACAACGCACACACAATCATTATAAACGCATCGTCTATGGTAACGAGTTAAGGCTGACTCACACCTGGATTTATAATCGCGGAGTTGACGCTGCGTTTCCTTCGTGTACATTTTACATAGATCAGAAATAAGGTTGGCACTTTAGTGTTTTGTGTCGGTTTTCCTGTTACAGTAAAAATTCCATGTAAATAATGAACACAACAATATTTTTATAATTATGTGCTAGATTTTGCCCACTGTTTTGTTAGTTTAAATACCCCAACGTGCTGCTCCCTTTTTACCTGACTACGGCAAAGGCAGAGGAGGGTTATGATTTTAACAAGCTATGTCTGTTTGTTCATTTGTTCCCTCATTACTCCTAAACTACTTGTCGTATTTTGACAAACGGGAATCGTTGGAAGCCTTCTTGTCACAGCCATGACGTGTAACCATAGATATCCGAGAGATATGCCTTCACTCTATAAATGTCGCCTCCTTTTTCCCCACTCCTGAAACTCACACAAAAAAATCGGTTGTCTGTAAAGTCGGTTTATTGACGATAGTTGAACGTGACAACGTCATAAGAAAATACTGATGGAATAGTTGCATTGCATTTGTTAATATTCGCTTGCACTTCAAGCCGCCACGGAACGCTACAACGCTACAGGCCGCGAGGTAACGCTACATGAGTCATGTTTTTTCGTGAGTGCAGCCAGCTTCATCGATTTATTAGACGTTGTCACGTCAAAACAAAAGAAATAGATATGGCCCACATGATAGTTTTTTGGCACACACGCAAGAAAGTAGGCGTACGCGTAACACTTTTGTGCTATCTTATTGTACACATGCTCAAAAGGGGCGGGCACTAGAAAGTATAAATACAGTCACTGAATGCACACATGCAACTCTGCACTGCGTAACATACTATCAATCTCAATCGGAATAATTTTTAAAGATATTACTAATCCATTGCTTCATATGTTCGAAAAATGTATGTACTCAATAACGTAAATAACGCAATGAATGTTGTTGAACTGACAAAACTCATTGTAACTGATTGTGTGTACAATGCGTGCCACGAAAGATGAGACTTGACCCCGCCTCCCCCGCTCTTTCCGCCGCCCCTATGACGTCCGGTCCCGTCCCGCACTCAGACTTCATACCACTAAAGATACCTAAAATCGTGTACTGCGCATGTCAAACCACGTAGTGTGTCAAGTCTCATCTTTCGTGGCACGCATTGTACGCAATTAAACTTTTGGTCAGTTTGATCGGAATGGAGGCAACATGTGCCACGCCTGCATGACATATCCTTCGATATCCGTGGTACATCTGTCGACTACTTCTGTTTATTTTTTTTGTGCTCGTGGTTATAGATCTATTTTGTTTCTATTTTTCTTTATTATTCGAGTTTATTATCTTTTTGTATGCACGTGTTTCTGTGACAAATAAACCTACTTTCTTTTTAATCGTTATGGGAGTTGAGTTTCTAAAAGAGTTTTTAACCCCCGACAAAAAAAAAGGAATGTTATAAGTTTTTAGTGCTTAAGAAGATTTTGGTGCTTAGTGGAGGTGTACCTCCACTAAGCACCAAAATCTTCACAAAATACTTGCACTTCTCTTTTTTTTTGTCCAACAATCACGGAACTGTTTTGTAATGTATTTACTTACAGATGAAGCATCTTCAAGGAACGTATATACTCCCACGCTACACAATAAACAAGAATAACGTGTTATTTGCCAAAACCGTGCAAATATTAGCAACGGTAATTAATATAAATTACGTATTACCCGTGTGACCATGCCAAATATATTCTACATATATAAAGGTTACTGTGGCATTAAACTAGGAAGTGATTACTTTTAATTACTATACTACTACATAAATTTGGCAACTCCTCGAGCTACGTCGGTTACATTAGTTCTCCTACAGATCTCTTCATTCATTCGGGAAACTCCAAGCATAACCCTCGCAGGACAAATGGCCGATGGGGCCCGAAGGTTCTGGAGTGGCGACCACGTACCCGAAGACGTAGCGTTGGAAGGCCACTCAATAGGTATACTGATGACCTTGTAATGACTGGCACAGAACCGGTTGAAATCGCGATGCGTGGAGGCCTACCGTATGTCCAGCTGTGGACGTCTTTCAGCTGGTGAAGTTACTACTTGAAGCTTAATAAACCGGCTATTTACAATTGATATTCGTGTTCCATACTATCTACTCTATTACTAATCGGAAAATGTAGGTGATAATGTAGAAAAATGAGTGGGTCCCGGCTATCATTTGCAGATCTTTGACACTCGTTACAGGTGGTCAGAAGCGCGAAAGTCTCACAACCAGTCTTATCAAGGTATCATGTTATCCAGTAACTGGGTTGTGGAGGTCAGATAGGCAGTCAATCCATGTAAAATACTGGTATTCAGCTGCTACCGGTTAAACTAGTACTCGATCTTAACATAGCTGGGTGAGAAAAGGCTAGGCAGATGAGTGTAGTGAGTTTTTTTTTTTACCTTTTTATTTTTAAATTAAAATGGCCCTTTCACATCCCTATCCCGATTCGTCTTGAACCAATACTAGTTTTCCAATAAGGCTATTAATATGTGCGATGGGTAGACAGTGGCAGGACATCCGTGCAGTGTGCGCCACCCTTAAAAGGATACACGTATGCGTCTGCGCATATTAAAGCAGTCAACATTTTATAAAATGGAGAAATTAAGAATTTTAAGAGGCGGTCGGCTAGTGGTACCTATACTTATCATGGTGGCAGGAACTTCGACGCGTAAACTATAACCACGAATTCAGCACAAGATTTGGAACCCCCTTTTTTTTTTCAGAATAGGAAATCATCAAATGACCCCTTCCGCTCTGGAGCGGAAGGGAGTGTCAGACCCTGACTAAAACCCACCCGTGTTCCTTCCTTAGCCCTTTATGTTCCGGGCCAGCGGTAACCCTTACGGACAATCCCGCTGACCATTTAGAACACCCTAGAGTAGACATTTTTCATCGCAACTAAGCTAAGTAATTACTCTAAGCTACATTGAGTTTAATTCTTAAAGGATACACTTAGCAACTCCTACCGTTGAGAAATAGACCTATCGAAGAGCACAAACCAGCACTGGGGCTCTGTCTCGCATAGGCGAGACTGCAGCACTGGTTTGTGGTCTTCGACCCTTTGGTCGTAACATTACGCCGAGCGACGGCTGTTTTGCGTGGATTGAACTTGTTCTTTTTTGTGTTAGTGTTCTTTATCTGAGTCTTTAACGCAAATATACGTAATTTCATTCAATCTTTTTTTTCTCTTTCTAAATTTCATTCTTTCTCATTTTCACATTAAGTAATAAATGTAGGACGAGGGGGCCTAAAAAGGCCACTTCGGCAGAATCATAAAAGGATAACATTATGAATTATAATATAACGAAGACAATCCGTGTTTATCTTTTTTTCACTGCACGATGTAGGTATAATCAAAGAGATTGGGATTGGATTTGAATTGGATTGATTGGTATTATAGCAAAGAAAAAAAAAATAAATGAAAAATCCTTCACCAATGGGATTTGATACGATTAACTTAACAGTTAACTGTCCATTATGATTCATAATGTTATCCTTTTATGATTCTGCAAAATTGGCCTTTTCAATGCCCCGAGATCTAAATAGGCAGGAATAAGGCTTTACAATAGTTGGGCCATTTGTCAGTTCTATCCCTTATAGAACTTATTAAAAACCCATAAACCATTTGCAATTTAGATCCTGCCTGGTCTTTAGCCACGGACACCGCATTCCTAAGGGATACTTAACCTTCCTGAGTACTTATCAGTCTCTGTAACCCGTCAAACAGAACTACAAGTTATAAATTACACTACCTCCATATGTCTATCATTTTCTTCGCGAAAACATCTCATTTTAAAACCCGCATTTCGTTACGGTTAGGTACCCTTTAAACTGTCAATCGCATTCAATTTTCAACTCTACTTTTCATAAAATAAAATTCAAATTCCTTCGTCGACACTTCAGTTATCATATCCTTATATTCCTCTAGTGGAATTTCAACTATACTCGTCTGCAAATAAGGTTGAATTTCAATAATTGTTGTATTGTTTTTGCGTAGGGTGCCAACCGAAGCGTAGCGTCATTTTATTCAGAACAGCTAAACATATGAGCGATTGATATAATTTGTGGGTCAATAAACTAAAGGAAATGCTAATGACATTTGTGGAAATTATAGAAATGATTCATAGGTAGCCGGAGACCATTACTGCTGAACTTGGGCTGTGCCTAATACCAGTAGCAGTAACGGTGCTATTCCTACAAGGTGTTACCGGTCAACAATATCCGAACATAGGGTCAGATATTGATCCGGTATTTAACATCCGTCTTATACATAACAAAGCTGAAGAGTTTGTTTATTTTATCTTTTTTGTTAGTTAGAACGCGCTAATCTCAAGAACTACCAGTGAGATTTGAAAAAATACTTTTGTATTTGATAGCCCAATCCTTGAGGAAGGCTATAGGCTACTTAACATCACGCTAGGTTTCTTAAGAGCCGAGCAAAAAAATAAAGTAGGAAAACAAAAACAAAAAAAATATAGTACGAAGTAATAGCAAACGAAGTAATAGATGCGATGCTATTGAGTGGGTCAGGAAAACAAAAAATTTCACGCGGACGAAGTCGCGGGCAGAAGCTAGTCAACCACAAGTGCTACATGACATTGCTTCTTGCCAAATTTCATGATTCTAGGTCAACGGGAATTACCCTATAGGTTTTGAATTCGGAACATAAACGCCCGTGTCTTTTGTTTGCGTTGACTTAGAAGTTTGATGTTTTCACTGCTTCAAGGGATCGCAGCCCCGAGTACAGTACCCGGCGATAAATATTGCACATCGACCTTTAGAAAGTGACAATCGGCTAATTTCGGCTTCGTAGAGCGTTATCTCTGTCGCACGAAATACAAACAGTCCAGAATCTATTAGGAGCTGTTAAAACAATTATGATTTGCTTCTTTTGATAATTATTTTTATTCTTTGTATAAAATACAAAAAAAGGTAAAGGTCGATGTGCAATATTTATCGCCGGGTACTGTATTTGTAACTCCACGTGTTCCTGAGAATAAGGATCTTGACTGACGGACAGACAGACTGACAACGAAGTGATCTTATAAGGGTTCCGTTTTTCCTTTAAAGGAACGGAACCCCAAAAAACAATAAATTGCTCTAATTGAAATGAGTAGTCAGTTGTTCGCATATTTCTTGAGAATTGTGTGCCCTTCTGTAAAAGTGAACGATGCATTGACCCTTCGATAAAGAAACTTCCTACACCAATTAGCAGACTTATTAGTTGATATAGTAAAACAGTAATAAGTACTAAAAAATATTTTCTATTTACAGATTCGGATGATCATTCTGCCAGAGTAAATAGAGGTAAGCTAATTCTTTTTTTTGTCAAATATCAAGCTATTTTTTATGCTGTGCCTACCGCTAATAATTTGCCATAAGGGCTGGAGGAATAATAAGTAAAAAAAAAATTTTAATGTATTTATTTACAGAAATATTTTTTTACAAGATCCCTCTCAAGAGACCTCTGGCAAACTGCAGAGCAGTTGTTGGCAGACGTACTTAGCTCATTTTTTTTGTACATATTAACATATATTTTTTTTATAATGATAGATACTTTTAGACTAAAAGCCGACCCCAACATAGTTGGGAAAAGGCTAGACAGATGATGGTGATGACTTTTTCATATATAGGTTAATCAAAAATAACTAATTTGATACGATAGAAAAAAATCATGAAGATATCTCTAAAAACTTACTTTTTGCAATAAAAACCATTAACACATTTATGTACAATCATTCTGATTTTTTGTCAGTTTATTCTACAAGCAACATACTAAAATTCTAGTGATTAAATTTTTTAGTCCAAATAATTGATTTTTTGTAATTAAATAATTGCTTCATATTTTGCAATAAATTACCAGCGTTGTGTCATCGCGCTTTTCTTTTTTTTCTATGCAATCCGATAGTGACCGCGCTTTAGGTCATGTAATTAAGCTCCAGGCTTAGTACATCTATTGGGATTAAAATTACCATCCTGTTTCCTCATCACATTAAATAAATTACTATTAATAATAACTATTACTTATCTTTTCCCCGCAATACGACAAAGCAGGCTGAAAATAAAATAAAAAATGTAAATAATAATAATTATTTGCTATGACACCTCCTTTACCGCTTACCACAAGAAAAAATAAAGCAGCACCTTCCATTTATAATAATAATAGCGTATATAATTTATGGTAATATGCTGTAAAGCTAAATTATCGGTTTGGTAAAGTTATTTCATAACTGGTCCAACCATTTACTGGGTACGGAAAATTATTAACTATTTGTCGGGGTTTTGTTTTGAACATGATTGTAGTTTTAATTTTAAATATACCGTTTATGGAAGTTTCAGTTAATGTCTAGTTTATGTATCACTATACTAAAGTCCATAAGCGATGTTTGTTTGACACCTAGCGATAGTGATGTTCATACCACATGTCGATAAATGTATCGATAAAAAGATTACCATCCTGACAAGTCATGTCTTTTTGTACGAAGCTGTCTATACTTATAAAGACAAATTACCATAATTAAAAACATGAGCGTAACATAACAAAATATTACTAGCACTTTTAAAATTATACCTTTCATAATTATGTGGTCTATAATACCGTTCATTAAAAACTTTCGCTGTTTCCTGCTAGCCAGTTACGTCTCAAATCATTACTATGAGTTGTACCATACTTAACGACGTAATATACTAGGACAACTAGTATTCCTACTAGAAAACACGTTATGTTACTGCTAATAGAGAAATTAAAAGACATAACTTCTGTAAAGTCGTCTATGCAAGGAGGTTTTGTACTAAGGTCGGTGTATGTAGATCATTGTCTACTGGTGACTATCGTAGAGTAATTAATAGCTTTACATAATAGTACGCCTGCATATCAATAAATCACAACGGAACAAAAATAAGAGCAAATCAAACAGGTCTTAGAAATATCAACTCTTAGAGCGAAATACATTACAAAAAAGCTGTTCCATAACAAAATAGGTGCTTACTCAACCAGTTGAATAGTATAAAGCAATTAGATGTTTTTCTCTTTTATTTAAACATTTTTAATTTCTGCCTTAAAATGCAAGCTTATAGACCACAGACAAAAAAAACTCCGTACAAAAATAGAACGTCGCAAATTGCAATCGACTTGTAAAAAGTTGATACAAAACATAGTATTTTTACGACTTTTAAAAGCCTATTTGGTACTATTAGAGCATCATAAAATATCTGATATTACTAAAAGAGCATGGCTATCAAGAATTTAATACTGATATTGTCGATATCGAAGTTTTTACAAAGTAACTTTTCAATTTTATGGCTTTCAATAGAATTTCTTTGTAGGTGGTCTTATTTTTCAACATTGTGACATAGTTTTCTATATTATCTTTATGAGCAACAGGAAGATACGGTGCTCTTATCAAGTAATAAATATTACTTTCGTTGTCATTTATTTACAATAAATGCAGTACAAGAGATGGTAGGTATACATTGTTAGTATACATTGTTAGTATCCAAATGACACATTCCGCCATGCAAATAATTATTAAAAGCACAAGGTGCCAATTTCAACAAGCAAATCTCTAAACACAATTGTCCGCAATGATTTACAATAAATCTTAAGCTTCATAAACTCAACATAAAATGATGAAAAAGTAACTTAAGAGAAAATCTTGTAACTACGCATTTTACTAATTGAAAATTGAATTACTCTTGAACGGAGAGTATAATATTATGACATTAATACCAGGTAGTTAACTAACCAAAAGGTTAAACAGTAATCACGACGCAGCACCAAATAAATCAATCATATCTTCGATAAGGCATCTTGTCATACATTTGCTTATAAACGAACGCACTACCAAATTCCTTAAATCTTAGTTTATCTTTCAATCAATAAGGAAAAATAAACAATAATGACTAGTAGTAAATCACATTAATGTCAATATTAATTATTAAGATTTGACATAAATTACGATAATGAGCGAGGACTTATGAATTCATGAGTAGACACACGCATGACTTCTGTCTGTGCATATTGTTATTTAGAGTTTGCCCATGGCAATCCGAAAGTCTGTGACATTCATTTTATCTGTAGAATACTAATAGGTACCTTGTATCTATTTTCTGCTTCCAATCTGGTTTTAGAATACGAAGAAGAAGTGAAGATTGACGGCTTAAGGCTTCCTTAAGGCTCCAAAAAAGCGATGCTTAAAATATACGCTCAGCACCATATAGGCAGTCAGTCCCGGTGATAAACTGGCCATCAAAGTACCTCCGGCCACCTGGTTTTAAAATATGACGCGTAAAGATGTCTTAAAAGATCTACTTACAGAAATAAACATTATTTTATTTCACCTTACCAACTCATCATCATCTGCCTTGCCATTTGCCAACTATGTTTGGGTCGGCTTCTAGTTTAACCGGATGCAGCCAAATACCAGTATTTCACATGGAGTGACAGCCTTTCTGACCTCCACAACCCAGTTACAGGGTAACACTATACCCCTTGGCAAGAACACCTGAACAGCTGATCAGAGGATAATATTTTGCTATGCCGATACTAAAGAAGAAGCTAAAAAACAAAATCTTAGAACGCTATGCTCTTAAAGGAGGCTAGGCCACCCATAAATAATTCATTACGGAGATTCCTCGAATCCCAATCAAGTAAACAAACGAGTACCTTGTACTGATTACAAAACAGTTGAAGTCTAAATGTCTAGCCTATCCAGGTCAAAGACTCAAGGCTATTAGGCTATGACGGAGCACTAGGAATCTGTTGTGTGGGCGAGATCACGTTGTCACTGACATGTTCACCTTAATGCGTAGTGATGAGCGATAATATCGATATTATCTTGGAGCTTGGCTTGTGCGACTGAGAATTGTTATACTGTGGTCGAAATTCGACATGTGGATTGAATCGAATGTATGATGTTCCCTGTAAAAAATAATGTTGTCAGTTAGCGTAGTGCCCTAGCGAATCAATCTCCAATGCTACAGACATACATTTTCTAAACTAAAATCATTATTTTTCTACTCTATGTTAAGTAAACACGAAACTACACCATCTCGTTAAATAACCATAAAAAATAAAATAATTATTATGTGTTGCTAGCAATACCTTTCTTCCAAGCCACATTTTATATCCTAATGAAACTTAAAATTTACAATGACAATCAAACCTTCAAATCGTTAGAAAAAAGGCACTTAACTTAAAACCACCGCCTATTAAGCCATAATTTAACTTAGATAATAACAAAGACAGCTGACATTATAAATTTAATATCTATTAAAATTTTATAGCCACATAAAGTCGTAACACTCGTAACGTACGTTTTATAGCCTCTCTAACGTCGACGGTGAAATATCGATAGGATTTTATCGACTGTTCCCATCACTAGTATATTGCGATGTCATAAAATGTACTAGCTTTTAGCCGTGATTTTGTTCGTATTGAATAATGTTTTTACATAAATAAAGGGAAATTCATGGAAATTGCATAACTCTCCACAGGTTCTAGTCAAACTAGATGAACATATCAATATTTTACATAAAGCAACTGCCATCGATACGTCTAGACATCTTTCAGGTTCGACCGGTTTTCAGGCTTCCAGCTACCCAAAATTCTCGTATATTCCGTCTTTACTTATGGGCTATTGCGAAATTGTTTTATTTTAAGATGTAAGTCATCTTCATCTGCCTAGCCTCTTCCCAACTATGTTAGGGTCGGCTTCAAGTCTAACCGGATGCAGCTGAATACAAGTATTTTACGTGGAGAGACTGCCTATCTGACCTCAACAATCCAGTTACTGGGTAATCTGCTCACGTAGTGGTACAGCCGCACCGGTCGACCGAAGGTTAAGCTACGCTTGCCGCGGTCGGTTCATGGATGGATAACCGTCCATTACATGTCGAGACCCCTCCATGCCTCGGAAAGCACGTTAACGGCTCCTGCAAACAGGCGCGACGCGCGATGCGAATCGCGCGCGACACAAAGGCACCGCTCGTCGCGCGACTTGCGGTGCCTTTGTGTCGCGTGTCGCGTCGCGCCTGTGTGAACGAGCCTTAAGCCGTTAGTCCGGGCTGTAATAATTCGTAGATTTTTGACAGTCGTTATGTGTAGTCTGAAGCCCAAAAGTCTGTCAACCAGTCTTACCAAGGCGTAACGTGTTACACAGTAACTGGGTTGTGCAAGTCAAATAGGCAGTCGCTCCATGTAAAATACCGTTATTTAGCTGCATCTGGTTAGACTGGAAGCCGATCCCAGCATAGTTGGGAAAAGCTAGGTAGATTGATTGAAGTCGAATCACTTTATCGATTCAAAGCCATTAGAGTTTATGTGAAGACCTCAGGAGTACAATTCCAGTCAGGGCAGTCTTAACCATATTTGTCGCCGGGGTGGGAAAAGCAGTCCCCCTTGCCAACAAAAAGAAATTTAACTTAATTTTTGTGTTCTATTTTTGAGATGATTTCCACCAATTTTTTTCCAAGGGATTTTTTCGAGGCGGTGACGTGCGGTTACAGCGCTGGAGCGTTGCGGTTATAATGAGTGATTAGTAATGACCAGATCGACTTGCGCCCCCAAAGACCTTGCGCCTGGGTGCCGCGCACCCCTTGCACCCCCGGGTAAAGACGGCCCTGATTCCAGTAATTAAAAACATTCAAAATCTAGTCGTAATGTCATCTCAGCGACAATCAATGCAAAACACTTGTCAAAAATGTAGGGAAATTAGTAGTATTTTGTCAGATTGACACTGAGATCAGACTGTGAACGTTCTTAACATTATTAATAGTCCAGTCAAATTAGACTTTGAAGGTTACATTAATTCCCATAGAGCTAAAAATTGGTATGAATGTTCAGAATACTATTATAAATGAATTGTGAAAAGTCCCCATCAATCCCCCTTGTGCTAATTTTTTTATTGATGGTGAAAGTTTGCAAAAATAGGTTTTTCGCGTTTTTCAGCTAAACGGTGAGTTTTACAGCAAAAATAGTTCAGACAAAAATTGTAGATCATCCGATTCTCTACAAAAAATGTATCCACACTTTTTTTCATAATTATTGCCATTTCCGTGATATAACGGTTGAAAGAATTGAAAAAAAAAATATTTTATTCGTAATATGCACGTTAATGTACTTTTATATACATTTTTGAACCGTTATACGAGTAAACATATGAGTCCCTGTCTTATACGTACAAAATACCAGACATCTGTAAAAAATCATGTGCAGTGTCGAAAAAATTATACTCGAAAAAGTAGCATTGATACCGTGAAAAGACGGCGCCAAGAAGAATCTGGTTCATCAAAAATAAGTCCTCCTCGTACTAGAGCACGAGTAAGGGAAACTACATAAATCTTACGTCGGTACTGCAGTGCTTTTTTCTTCTCCAACTCCGCCTTAACCTTTTGACCACCACACGTCAAAAAATCAAAAACGTGCCCTCGGCGTCAAAGTCTGACATGTAGTCGAACCGTGGCGTGCTGGGCACATTTTGGTTTATCATCTATACGTGACTGTGGCGTTCAAAAGGTTAAACAACATTGCCGCAAAATAATCAACACTGATTGAAGCAAAATGTAGTTTCACTTATTTTTGACTTATTTTTGATGAACCAGCTTCTTCTTCTTGGCGCCGTCTTTTTTTATTGTAACCTTACCTCTATTTTAAGGACTAATTTGACTGGACTATAAGTGCACCTTAGAAATCGAATACACAGTACCCGGCGATAAATATTGCACATCGACCTTCACCTTTTTTGTATTTTATACAAAGAATAAAAATAATTATCAAAAGAAGCAATTCAGAATTGTTTTAACTGCTCCTAATAGTTACCGCGGACTGTTTGTACTTCGTGCGGCAGAGATAACGCTCTACGTAGCCGAAATTAGCCGATTGTCTCTTTCCAAAGGTCGATGTGCAATATTTATCGCCGGGTACTGTAAATGCCTTACAAAAAAGTGATAGGGCACAATGTTCCTAATAATATCTATCTTCCATGTACACTACAGACACACAAACATTCGATTTTATAAGCCAACATAAACATCGTGTGATGTGTGCTACAAAAGTTTAAAATTAGCCATGACTATTCATGACACCATACATTTTTATGCATATAATTATTATACATAATAGGGTTACATAAAATTGTAGTTACTTTTAATATTTTATGTAAAACTAAATTACTTATAATATAACCTTACGTTTCTAAGCGATTGGACGGAGAAGGCATAGCACAAAGAAAACTGGAAAAAGAAATGGCGGAGACTGCAAAGTAGAGGGACAAAGCAGGTTACCTGAAAAAAAAATACGTTACGCATGCGCACTCTGAAGGGTTGGCCAGACCTCTGACTCCTCTGGCTCTGGAAATGTGGGCGTAGGAGACAGTATATTACAGTCCTATGTATTAGGGGCGGGCTTATTTCCACTAACTAGGCACAAGTAGGTACAGACGCCAGCACATCAAGCTACTACAATCTGTCAAATTTCTTTAATAGATTTTCAACTTTATCGCTAAAGCAAAAGGCAAATAAGTTGATTGGGAAAATTTTACAGTTTGGGGTAGCTTGATGTGCTGGCATCTGTACAATACGTGCCACGAAAGATGAGGCTTGATTTTTATCTTAAACCTTATGATTTCGTAATAAATATTATAAAATTGTAAAGAATTTGAAAATCTAAATGTCATTGATAAATCCCTGAATAGATATAGGTAACACATTATGGGTAACTATTTCGTATACATCTTACCTGCGCAAGCCATTCGATAGATCTCATAAAAAAAAAATTATGTTCGACCATTCTGCAAGCTAAAAGATTCAATACAGTTGACTCTAAACTCTACTGTTCAGAAGAGTACCGGCTGTACTCCAATAGAACTTCTTCTTACTGAAACTGACTCTGTACTACTGGGAAATTCTTGATGTCTATTGGGTTCTGCTCAAATAACTCTTTTGTCTGACTTGGGGATCGATTATCGAATCCAGGACCTTACTCAGGAGTTGCTAGATCAACGAGGCAGTGATATTCAATGACATCTATTCGTACCCGGCGATAAATATTGCACATCGACCTTTGGAAAGAGACAATCGGTATTGTATTTTATACAAAGAATAAAAATAATTATCAAAAGAAGCAAATCATAATTGTTTTAACAGCTCCTAGTAGATACCGGACTGTTTGTATTTCGTGCGACAGAGATAACGCTCTACGAAGCCGAAATTAGCCGATTGTCTCTTTCCAAAGGTCGATGTGCAATATTTATCGCAGGGTACTGTAACAATAAAGTTGACGAGTTTGTTTGTTTAAACGCGCTAATCTCTGGCATTTGATAGCCCAATTCTCGAGGAAGGCTATAGGATATTTAGCATCACGCTATAGCCCTTAGGAGCCGAGCAAAAAGCCAAAAGTCATAAAGTACGCTAAGTGAAAACGAAGTGATAACGTGAGCATGTGATGAGAATGACGTGATACAACTGGCCGGGTCGAGAAAAAAGATATTTCACGCGTAGGAAATCGCGGGTAGAAGCTAGTAAATTATATGAAGCTTATTAATAATCCTTACGCGTACACCATAAATATAAATCTATTTCTTGGCAAACAGGCCGTCAGCCCCAACTGATGGAAGTCCATTGTCTATGAACACCTGCAATGCTTAGGGGTTTTCCGATGCGTTGCTTATGATAGAGACAAAGAATATACTTTTGATGCTATCTTTTCATTGACCATAAATTATGGGTAATCAGAAGTCCAAAACTCGATATGTAGGTATTCCGGTTTGAACGGTATGAAACGGTTCACCTTTGTCTCTGGGATACCAACGCACTTGTGATGCCTCTGAATATTTTTCAGATGACAATGAGCCGCACTGGTCGATCGATCAGGTTAAGCTACGCTTGTCGCGGTTAGTAGGTTGATGGGTGACTATACCGACCATGTTAATATACCAAGACCCCGTCCGTGCCTTGGAAAGCACTGTAAGCCGTTGGTCCCGGCTGTCATTCGTGGATTCGTGGACAGTCGGGAGCCTGAAAGTCTGACAACCACCAAGGGGTACCTATCGTGCACATATCGTATCCCAGTATCTAGGTTGTGGAGGTCAGATAGGCAGTCATTCCATATCAAATACTGGTGTTCAGCTGCATCCGGTTAGACTGGAAGCTGACCCCAACATAGTTGGGAAAAGGCTAGACAGATGATGATGAATCAGTGACTGTTTTATTGAAAATCTAATCAGACTCCTTATAAATGTAAATCATCGTCAATATCCTCCTTGCCCTTATATGGCGCAGATCGGAGTATGTATTTCTTCTGTGCAGTCACGAGTTTAAATTACGCAACATTCAAAAGCGATATTCTCCTAAGATTTTGATAAAAATTTTATGGTGTTAAAGAACATAGTATTCTCGAAACCATAATAATATTATGAAATAGGTCTTCTCTCAAAGGTGCAACCTTTATTTCACGAGAAAATCGATTTTAAATGTTGCGTTCCTTCCTAGCGGTCACAACCCATTCAAAGGTCAAAAAAATAAAACATTTAGTTCATTCGTTCATTTCAGCCGAAAGACGTCCATTGCTAGACATAAGCCCCCCCAAGCACTTCCACATCGACCGGTTCTGTGCTTTCCGCATCCAGCGATTCCTGCGGCCTTCACAAGGTCATCGGTCCACCTTGTGGGAGGCCTCCAAAAGAGTGGGTCTTAAAGTGAACATGGACAAAACGAAGGTCATGTCAAATACTTATTTAACACCCACTCTCATGAAGATCGGAGACACTACACTCAAAGTCGTGAACGAATATCTTTACCTAGGACAAACTGTCCAGTTAAGTAGTTCCAACTTCGAGAAAGAGGTCAATCGTCGAATCCGACTCGGCTGGGCAGCATTCGGAACGCCACAAATATCTTCTCGTCCAGTGTCTTAAGACGAAAGTCAACCAGTGCGTGTTGCTAGTGATGACCTAAACATTTAGTTACTATTTATAAATTCTCATCATTAAATTCCGTCGTTTGCTTATTGACCTAGAATGTACTAGAATTAATTAAGTCTCCCAACCGAATACCTAGTATTTTGTCTGCTAAACTAATTTATACCATGTTTAGATATATTTAGCTGCTCTCTCAAGCAACACATTCTCAGCATACTATCTTGTGTTCGCTCACTTGAACATCTGATTGACACAATGATATTTATAAAGGATACTGTGCAGTGAAATTAGTTTTAGTCGTGCTAATTTTTTTCTAGTATTACAGCATTTTGCTGGGACTTGAAGCATAACACTAGGGTTATTCATTGTTTACATTCATAATGTTTTATGTATCTATATATTTATTGTATTATGTAAATGGTACACCACAGAACCTACAGTATTGTCTCTCCTTCCTCTTTCTATCAATCCAAAGGTTGTGTTTAAAAGATCGCTCTTAGCGATAAGACTGCCTATTGTGTCACCCTTTGTAATATTTCTACATGTATATCTGTAATTTATATGGTGTACATAATAAAGAGTATTTCTATCTGTCTATCCATTTTAAAACTTTTTACTCTCGTGGTGAATGTTTACTGACTATCCGACTGGTTTCGGACTCAAACAAACCTCTTTTGATTAATAGATTTTGTGCTAGATGTATCCTGAACACGAACCAACCAAGTAGGTAGGGAATTGTAATTCATTATAGTTATTATATTGGTGTTATATAGTGGTGGCTCAGTGGTATCGCCCCCGACTTACGAGGTAGTAGGTTCGAATCCATACAAACGCTTTACTTTGTGTAAATAAATTATTTCATCACCTCTGTTCTGATAATAAAACGGTGAAGGAAAACAACGTAAGGAAACCGGCACGTCCTAGAACCAAAAATTCGAAGACATGTGACATCGACCAACCCGCACTGGGCCCGCGTGGTAGATTATGGCCCACTCCCTCACAGAGAAGAGGCCTGCGTCCCAACAGTGGGAATATTATAATCTGATTATGTATAAGTACAGTCATCATCAGTGGTACACTTGCACTACGAAAATCGATTTTCGGCCACTACATAAAGACGCTGTCAATGTCAAATTATGACCGCTGATGTGCTGTTGAATGCACCTAAGGTAAATGATTTATTTATGTAAAGAGGTTATAAAAACACTTACACGTCACATATAAATTATGTTTTAAAACCCGCACCCTAATTTCGTTACACACTATCAATTATAATCTGATATTTTTTAAGGATATTGCTAATAATTTTCTTCTTTCTGTCACATAGTAAACGCCGACCCAATCTAGTTTAAAAAAAATATAATTGACGTGTAAAATTGCTTGTAAAAACTTACTTACAGAAAATAAATCATTTGTCATTTCAATGTTCGAAAAAATTCTCTTCTCAACACCGTAAATAATGCAGTGAATATTGTTGAGCTGTCAAAAATAAAAGCAATTCCTACTGATTGCCTACGCAATTACCCCGCAGTAGAGGTCAGTGTTCCCTATCCCTCTACATATAACGCCGTCATGCTTATCGGGGTAATGACTGTTACCCTTTTACCAGGAAAATAACTACAATATAATATTACAAGTTTTTATTAACATATTACATCGCTTCATCAGGCAGGCGTCGATTATTATAAGACAAGCTAGAGCAACTTTAAAAATAAAACAGAGCCTACTGGTCACAAGGTTTAGGGTTCTGTAGATAGGATTAATAATCCATTTGGATAAAGTCTGACAAGTTAAACATCTGTACTAATATTATAAAGAGTTAAAAGTGCATTTATTGTATGTATAGATAACTAACTATTTACACTAGATACTAAATTTAATGACTAATTAACTTACTATACAAATAAATACAAAAACAAAGGACACTTAGGCGTCGGTCGAAATACTCGTCCGCATCGCTGTCATCCGGAAACGTGCCCAGAAGACTGGCAGCATTGCCACGTTGAATGGTAATAGTAATTCTTTGGCTAATGAATGACCCAGCCCTCTGGTCACGTGAAGTGTCGACTTGCCGTCGAGAAATTTCCTTAAAAAGGAAATAATAAGGTAAAAGTTGTGAGTTTGTATGTAGGGGGTAATCTTCGGAACTACTGATACGATCCCGAAAATTCTTTCACTAATGGGGAACCACGGCATTGCCTAGTGTCATATGATATATTTTACGTTCAAATTGTATATTTCTAATTGAAGAAAAAGAAATACATTTTAGTTCTTACACCAACAACAATTTTATTATTTAGATTTTTTATTATTTTCCGATTTTCAGTATCTTTTTTCGTCAGTTTAACTTTTTGTTAAAAGATTTTTTTTAATCGTTAAAATAGACATATTTAGAGCGTAAACAAAGGATAGTAATTTAAGATATCTGACGCACTGGGAAATCTTAAGATACACTTCCTAAAGCTTAGAGGAAGTTCATAAAATTCCTATCACGGAGCGAAGAAACCTGATCCTCTTCAGACCCACAATGAACAAATACAACAGAATCGCACAACAGCGTAAAATATCAGCAAACACTTCAGTCTTCTGAAGTGTTTGCTAATATTTTACGTTTTTTGATTCCGCAAAATTGATGATGCATATTATTAAGATGAAATAAGAAGAATTCTAAAAACATAACGGTGATAACTGTTGTTGGTCACGTAGGCATTCTATAATCATGTTATTTGGAAACCCCAGATCGAATATGGCCAGAAGAGTCATCGATCGATACCTAGTACAGGGTCAATTTAAATTAGCTAGCGTAACTCCATAGACGTGATGGGTATCCATATCGGCTGATCTCCGAAATTGCTGGACCGATTTTGACGGGTCTTTAACTGGCAGATAACTAATATTATAAAGAGAGAAAAAAGAAAGAGAAAAGAAAAAAAGAGTAAAAGAAAAGAAAAAGAAAGAGAGAAAAAAGAGAGAAAGAGAGAGAGAGGAAAGAAAGAAAAAAAAGAGAAAGAGAAAAAAGAAAAAGAAAAAAAAAGAAAGAAAAAGAAAGAAAGAGTATTCTATTCTATTCTATTCTATTATAAGGAGGCTACTATTATTTCAGACAATAGAATTAGGGTTTTGCGCAAAAAAATTAAAACCCATGAAATCCTATTTGTTTTCCGACATGCACGAGTTATATAGTCTTTGACGCGAACGAAGTCGCGGGCACAGCTGGGTGTCAAAATTTTCGGTCAAAATTATTACTGTAGGTAATCATTTCTTCACACCAAATATTCCAAATGGGACTTCTATTTGGAATCGCTAAAATAACCCAAGGTACAAATATTTAGACTCTTTTCCATTCCCCCAACTCGCTCCTAACCGCTACCTCGTGGTTTTTTCCACACCCTCCTTGACAAGTACCTACCTGTACGCAAGTGTACGCAATCATGTACTCATGTTACAAGTTCGGCGTCATATTGGAGACGGGAGATAAAAATAAAAGTAATCGTATTATGTTACCGATTATACCAGCATCCGCACTTCAAAAACAGCCCTTAGTGATACGTAATAAAGGTGCTGTCAATGTGAAATTGTTGCCATGGATGGTGTGGGAGAAAAATTATGAAGACGGTTGGGACGGTTCTAAGAAATATATTTCGGCTAAGCAAACAATTTTTGTTAGAAAATGTCAAACATTGGCTTACCTAGTTGAGGATACTTTCGGATTAATGCTAGAATAACTTTCCATTTTCTTTATAACACTTACAAACTGTAATCGAAAAACGATTTCCTGTATTAAAATTACTTAAACGTACTTTGTAATTGTATTTTGTACTGCATTCAATCATAGACCATTTATTTGTCAGAATATTGTTACAGAGTTGTCACATACTTTTAAAAGTTCATAATATTCTGCCGTTTCCGCGTATACAAATAAATTAGAATAACATTCAAATTGCAAATTAGTCAAATATTAGGAATGGAAATGTCAAAAAGATTAAATTAAGTCAAAGCGATAATAAGAACACGATATAATTATTCTAATATTTAAGTCAACTTTTCATTTCATTCATAAAATCATTAGTCGAATAATAGCATTTACATAAGTGATATTTAAATAATTTAGATTAAAAAAATAAATAAATAAAACGTTGACCTAAAATCATGAAATTTGGCAAGAAGCAATGTCATGTAGTACAAGTAAAGAAAAAAATCCGAAAACCATAAATTTGTTGTTACAATAAAGTTGTTTACATACCTACTTTTTTTATACAGAACCCTCGGTACGCGAGTCCGAATCGAAATCGCACTTGACCGGTTTTTTTGTGCGTCATCAGTTTCTAATTTAAATAAGATAATAAGATTAGAATCTATTTTAGATGACACTTCCTAAAATCTTGCTTATATTATGCAAATTATTTATAAAAAAAACCTGTTTAATCTATTTGAAGAGACAATCCGCATTTGAATGCATACTCAATTATTTACATTAATTTAGCATATTTGTGAGTATTTTAGTCCTTATGTAAGTAATTAATTTTCAAGCTTTGTAAGATAGAGAGAGTAAATATTATGCTATGGAACGTCGGAAACTGCCGACTTGAGTACAAATATTCTATTTTACGAAGTCCGTTCGGCTTTGATTGTAGTAGTGACGTATCCCGACAAGCGCGCTCCCACAGCGGCTGCCCCTTGCTGCCGTCGCATGAGGCTATTTCCGCGAATGTGTACCGTTTTACTTCACCCATTGTTGATTCTCTGTTGATCACAATGTGCATGTGCACGCTTGACAACATTCATAGCCAAGGACTTCGTGACATAGAACATCTGTACCATTAATTTACCTCCGAATACAAAAACGACAGATTTTTAACAATATTCTCCGTGATTGCTGTCTGACAAGTATAACATTAGCATAAATCTCAGCCTACTGCTGCCTGTGTCTCACGGCTGGGACACAGGCCTCCTCTGTGAGAGGGTAAATACATGTTGGCTGACTACTGCAAACTATAAAAAACACCTAAGTGGTACTTCTTTTGTTTTATACGGAAAAGGAACAAGCATGGTTCGCCTTTTGTTAATTTTTGTCTTTCATTCGATATCTTTCACTCGGATTGAAACATCTGAACACAAAATGAAACCAAAAGTGAGAGATTAATTCATTAGTATAGTATCCGGCGACAAATATTGCACATCGACCTTTACCTTTTTTTTTTTGATTTTATACAAAGAATAAAAATAATTATCAAAAGAATCAAATCATAATTGTTTTAACAGCTCCTAATAGATACCGGACTGTTTGTATTTCGTGCGACAGAGATAACGCTCTACGAAGCCGAAATTAGCCGATTGTCTGTTTCCAAAGGTCGATGTGCAATATTTATCGCCGGGTATTGTATACCGATCCAATTATGTTGGATTTTGACACTTTCACTAGCCTACCGCATAATCAGCTTATAATGTTCTTACTGCCGGAACACAGGCCTCCCCTGTGTGAGGGAGAGTTGACCACCTCGCGGTCCCAGTGCGGGTAGATGATGCTGTCTTCGATTTTTTGATTCCAGGACAGGTTCTTGACGATGTTTTCCTTCACCGTTTTGAGAGCAGCGGTGATAAAAATAACACAAAGTAAAGCGCCTGTCTGCGTTGGTCCCGGCTGTCATTCGTGGATCTTTGACAGTCGTTACAGGTACAGTACCCGGCGATAAATATTGCACATCGACATTTGGAAAGAGACAATCGGCTAATTTCGGCTTCGTAGAGCGTTATCTCTGTCGCACGAAATACAAACAGTCCGGTATCTATTAGGAGCTGTTAAAACAATTATGATTTGCTACTTTTGATAATTATTTTTATTCTTTGTATAAAATGGTTTTATGTAAAAAGGTCGATGTGCAATATTTATCGCCGGGTACTGTAGTCAGAATCCCGAAAGTCTGACAACCGGTCTTACCAAGGGGTATCGCATTACCCAGTAACTGGGTTGTGGAGTTCAGATAGGCAGTCGCTCCATGTAAAATACTGGTATTCAGCTGCATCCGGTTAGACTGGAAACCGACCCCAACATTGTTGGGAAAAGGCTAGACAGATGATGAAAGCGCCTGTCTAGTGTCTACCTACTGGATGATCGAAAAATGAAATGAAACAAACAATAGAACGTTCATTCTTATGTAATTTTGTGTGACCGTGAAATGAACATTCAATCGAGTAAACCGTCTGATATCCGCTTATTGTTGTCGCTTTTTGACGTTGATATTGAGAGAATGAAACGCAAAAGTGAACGGTTTGATATCGGCTCGACTAAATCCAAAATTCCTAACGATGATTTCACGCCATATTATTATAGTGTCCCAAAGTAGCACTGCCCAGAGTTTTAAAATAATAGTACTCCAGACCGAACTTCGGCCATGGCGATTAATCTCAGCGAAACCAGCCTTCGGCGCGGGAGATATTACTATTATTATTTTGTTTATATTTTTTTTTCTCTCGGCCTAGCCGGATAGAACTGATGGCACCGGCCTAAGCCAAGTGTCCAACAGTGGGGTTAAGTGTGGGAGTAATATTTTAAGTAGACTGTGTGGTAGACGAAACAATATTTAAGTGGGAGTAATGTGTAAGTTGTCCGATTCACACTGAATAAATTTTCTAACTAGCCTGCATGTGTTAAGAATCACTGCCTTCTGCAGCAGGTGGTAGGTGTTAGGTGGCAGGTTGAGGGAACTAAGAGACTGATGTAGCTGTTTTGGAATTACTCCTGTTGTAGATAGCACTATGGGGACTATTGTGACTTTTTAAAGATGCCACAGTCGGATTATTTCATCTTTTAGTTCGGTATATTTGGATAATTTTTCGGCTATTGTAGTCTGTACATTATGTGTATTATTGATATTATTATTATTGGTGTGTGCGTAGACACGGGTACACTATCTCTCCCCTCATTCTCATATTCCGATGGGACGGCAATCCGACATGACTGCAGAAATGTCAGGTGTAGAACCAACGGCTTAACGTGCTTTCCGAGGCAAGGGGGTATCACACCGCCAACTTCCAAACTCCCGGCTGTTTATTAAGAAATTCCTAATGGAATAAAAGCTTTTCCACAAAAAAAACTTTGTTTTTTTGTAAAGAAGTTTTTATTTTAACCTTTTTAGTTGTACCGGCCCCACACAAATTTAATTAACGCTAGTGTATTGAAGAATTTTAGTTGTACCGGCCGGGCGGCCCCACACTGGGGCACACACCAGCGCTGGGGCTCTGTCTCGTATAGGGTCTTAGCATTATGCTGAGCGTTGGCCGTTTTGCGTAGATGTGACGCATACTCTCTCCCAAATTGTTACTTTGTTTTTCTGTTGTTTGTGTTTTTTTTTATTTTTATGCGTCATGTTTGCCGCAAATAAACGTATTTTCTTTCTTTCTTTCTTTTTCTTTCACACATTCAATAACGCTAGTGCATTGAAGAATTGAAGACACCGACTAGAAGAATCATCAAAATTCGTATAGAAATGCCGGAGATGCAGTACATTTATGCATATAACTTCGTACATAAGAATAATTACCTAATGTGTCATTAGTATATTAAAACCTTCCTGAAAGTATGTAGATCACGTTAATGAAGAATTATCAAAATTGGTTCATTCGTTTTTGAGGAAATCGTGGACATACATACATACGGGTCGAATACAGAACCCCCTTTTTTTAAGTCGGTTAAAAACCAATTACAATCGCCCTCTATCCTATGGTTTGAACTCCGTATTATAAGAAGCTGGTACTTACACCTTTATACAACCAAAGCTATCAGCGATGAACGGCATTATACCCTTTATAAATATTGACACAGGGTACATTTACATTTATAAAGTTATGACATAACGGTGACTGGTGCTGGTACCCGGTAAACGAATCGGTTCTGTCCCGATAAGGTGTACAACGATTAAACGTGAGAAGACTTTTATTGATGATATTATTGATGAATTACTGAATAGCGGTTTGCTCGCGACATTGCCCGCTTGATTTCTTCGTACAAACTCTACTTTAAGTATTTTCATTAGGTAAGTATTTATTTATTATTTGTCTGGGTTCGAGCGATCTCAGTACAAAATTTCATCACAAGTAATTTAGTGGTAAACTCTGCTTGCGCGATGCAGCAGTGCGATTCTGTAACCATCTCACCGTGAAAACTTAGGTGAAGTGAGCGTGGAGTGAGTGTCAATTCCTAGAAAAAACAAACTCACATCACCTAAGTTTTCGCGGTGAGATTTTTACAGAATCGACCGGCAGGATTTTGCGTGACGTCAGTGTGATGCGTAGTTCGCATGTCGTAGTGTAGATGCCGCCACATTCTTATCACATCACACACACAACAAGCAATCCTCAAGGCTCAGGCAGAGGTGTGTAATACGCGCACATTTGTCCCAACTCTCTTGAGAGTCTGTTGCCATAACCGACACATCCGGACTTCAGGCTGCCACTGAGAAATTTGGACTAAAGCCCCTACAAGTAACAAGTACAATGCGTGCCACGTAAGATGAGACTTGACACACCACGTGGTTTGACATGCGCAGTACACGATTTTAGGTATCTTTAGCGGTATGAGGTCTGAGTGCGGGACGGGACCGGACGTCATAGGGGCGGCGGAAAGAGCGGGGGAGGCGGGGTCAAGTCTCATCTTTCGTGGCACGCATTGTAGATGCCGCCACATTCTTATCACATCACACACACAACAAGCAATACTTTGTGTTTCCTGAAAGCTAAAGGCTAAGAGGTGTGTAATACGCTCACATTTGTCTAGATGTCCAACTCTCTTGAGAGTCTGTTGCCATAACCGACACATCCGGACTGTAGGCTGCCACCGAGAAATTTGGAATGAATAAACTCAATAAACTTCACCCTAATTACGTAACACACTATAAACCGAAGATCTGTATCATTTTGAAGAATATCTATACTTAATATTATAAAGCTGAAGAGTTTATTTGTTTGTTTGGTTGAACGCGCTAATCTCTGGAACTACCAGTCGGATTTGAAAAATTGTTTTTGCATTTGATAGCCCAATTCTTGAGGAAGGCTATAGGCTATTTAACATCACGCTATGACCTTTAGGAGCCGAGCAAAAAGAAAAAAAGTCAGAAAGAACGCTAAGCAAAAACGAAGTAATAGCGCGGGCAGGCGATGCGATGCGACGGGGTGGGTCGGAGTAACTAGAAATTTCACGCGGACGAAGTCGCGGGCAGAAGCTAGTTGTTAATATCCATTGCTTCGAAAAAATTGTCTGCTCAACTACGTAATTAACGCAATGAATTTGCTAAACTGTCAAAATGTAAGCCATTCTTTCTGATAGTGTGTTACGCAATCACTCCGCTAGTTGAGATTGAACTCGGGAGCCAATTTTCAGACCAACGAAACAGTCAGACGAGTCAAAAAGTCTGACATGTTTATTTATTTATTTATACTTTATTGTAGACCAGAAAATACATAACAAAAAATACGATTATGTTGCTGTATGTTGTTGTTTGTTGTTGTATGTTTGTAACTTCGTAATTCATTTGTTTTATTTAATTTGCAATCTAACAGCAGGAGGAATTCAACAAACTGCCTTTTTTTTTTCAGGATGGGGAATCATCAAATGACCCCTCCCGCTCTGGGTGGAGCGGAAGGGAGTGTCAGACTCTTACTGACTAAAACCCACCCGTGTTCCTTCCTTTGCCCTTTATGTTCCGGGCCAGCGGTAACCCTTTCGGACAATCCCGCTGACCAACAAACTGCCTCATGAAAGGTGTCACATAACAAGCGAATCTTATCGTAATCTTAATCTACCGTTAGTGCTTAAATCTCCGTTTAACTTAGGCACTAAACTGTCGGAAACAGTTACTGATATTTAAGCGGAATATCAACTAAATTAACTAAATGAGACGCTCGTTTGAAACACCGTAACGTTGTTAGGCTATTAATTATTGTGAGGATTCCTAAATGGCGTTTATGTGTGCCGCAGAAAATATTATTTTAATTTGGATTTAATTTGCCGTTTTAGGAATAAAACTACCTAGTTGGTCTCGTGCTATGTTATGACCGGTTCTGGCCGCCGTTTTGTATATTGGCACATGTTACAAATAAATAATTTAATTTAATTTTTTGTTTCTTTGATTTGTAATGTTAATTACTTTACATACTATTGTTTATTATGAATTAAGTTTTTCTAACTTAACAGACAGCTGTGCTGCTGGGGAATTTGTAGTTCCACGTTTTTGTATATTGCGCTACTTCTTCCCAGCTAAAGCACTAGGGAGTGGTAAAGTGCTGGCGTTTTGGAGGACTTAAAAAGTCCTGATGATCAGCTTATTTCAAAAAAATTACTTGATTTTAATTGCGACTTCTAACTGGAATTTTAAGGACCATCTTTTCTTTTCTGGGAATGGCATATCTGCGTCAATGGTCGTATTTAATTCTCACATACCATAAAATGCTAATACTGCAACATGGCTTTCCAAAAATTACTAATGTACAATCCTCAAATATATCCTAACAGGCAGATCAAACACTCCTCAATTATTCTTCCCTACCATAATTGCAAGGAAAGTCCGCAATTACTCATTATACTAATCGAAGCTGCCAAAGATGGCGGCCATTCTAAACGTGAGAAGTGGCACAAACGTAGTTATTAATGTGTCATCGGAAGGAGATTGACATTGCTTTTAAGTGGTTATATAAATCATCGATTTTATTGGCAATGAACTGGAATTATTGCCGATCTATCAATTATTTCTGACTATGACTGTAGGTGAAAATTGACATCAACGATTGATTGATTTACGTAGGTTGCAGAAATATCTAAGTAGCGCGCTGATTTGATATTTTTTGTACGTTCAAAGCGATGAGCATATAATTACTATTAGACAGGTCATCCGGCAAGGCACAGTGATGACACGTGGAGTCAGGCTGTGACAGAGTGGCGTCCAAGGACTGGGGGACGAGATGTTGGTCATCCGGCGGCAAGATTGGCTGACAACATTGTTGCCATCACGGGCAATACCGGGATTAGGCTCGAACAGGATCGTAGGGATTGGCCAACCAAAGAGAGGGCTGTACCCAGTAGTGGCTGAAGTCCGCCTGTGGATGATGATTAGGCCCAGAGTATTGTCTAGAGGTAACAAAGAGGAACTTTGATTTCAATTACAAAATTAGCTTAGCTTAGAACTGGCAACTCTATAAATCGGGACTTGGTGACGTGATATCGCTCTATTACAGATAGTGCCATCCACGAAGACACGCCCCACTCTTCTTCCTAAGCTTTGGTGTTCGTCAGTTAATTCCGCCTGTGTTTTAGTTTTTTCGATACATACTAATTACCTACTAATAAGTAATTAGTGCAGTGTATCGAAAAACTAAAACACTAGCGAAATGTTGCACACTTGTACTGTAAGCGATTAGAAAGAAGAGCCCCCCCCCCTCCTCGATCCCCTGCTTCTGTCTTATCCACTATAAACTTTCTCATTCCGGTTTGATCCGCTTTTTCTTTTGTTGTTATTCCTGAAGGATCGTCAGCAACAAAAATAAGTACAGGGTTTGATGAATAAGGAAAAAGACTGGGGCGCATCTTCGTGGATGGCACTATCTGGAGTTATTCCGGTCCGATCTCCTGAATCCCCCCTCCACCCCCCTCTTCGATCCTCTGCAAGTTCTCCTTCTGTTTTAATTTCTGTCTTATCCACTATAAACTTTCTCATTCCGGTTTGATCCGCTTTTTCTTTTGTTTTTATTCCTGAAGGATCGTCAGCAACAAAAATAAGTACAGGGTTTGATGAATACACTTCCAAGATTTTGCTTAATTCTACGGCCTTTGTATTTAAATTAGGTCTATTAAAGCCCAGTTAACAAAAATCTGAGAGACTTTTTAATACTCCAAGACTCTCATTCTGGCCATTTGCTTCTTAACTCACTTCCCTCCTACCACATACATCTAAACATCCATTCTCCTAGAACATCTGGCATATGACCTCAACTACTATCTAACTTACCTATTTCCTCTCACCGCCTGAAGCTCTGCCGACCCCACTTTCAAACAAATGACACACACATTTCACGATGAAGACTCATCCGTGTAATTTAGTATTTGACCGGGGCATCGAACCCGTACCTTCGCGGAACCCATTAGCCCTTAGGCCCCAAAACGGTTAACGGAACTCGAAAATACCATTGGTGCTGTCATATTTTTGAACCAGACGTACTGGTAGTTCGTTTAAGGTATGCTAATAAGTATTTCTTATTCATTGCGTCGGTGGTCTAGTGGTCGCAAGCGCGACTGCTGAGCTTGAGGTAGGTACTGGGTTTGAGATCCAGGTGGTGCAAACTGTTATTTGGTTTTTTCTTTAGAAAATTCTTAGTTACAACCCTGTGTCTGGATTCTGCCCGGCTAATGGTAATAGACTCGCACCTAATTACATGAGGTTACAAAATAACCATTGAATTATGGGTAAATATCCTATAGGTACACATTTTCCTACCTCTTCAAACATAACGCCTGTATTCCCTAAAGAGCTAGGCAAAAGTGGCAGCAGTAACATCACAACGACGGTAATTTTTTCTCATTGTTTGTCTTATTTCTTTTTAGTATATTCGTGTATTTATACATATAAATATACATTTATTTGCGCTTATATTTAGATGTAATTAGGTATATATATTATATTTATAGTTTTTAATAGCTTTATGCGAATCTCAATTTTCATGATAGCACCTACCACTGTTTGTCTCTGCGTCACCCAAAAGTTGACTGGTAGGAAATGCCTATGGCATTAAGTCCGCCTCAAAGTGTACTTACAAGTTATGGTTTGATTCTAAGTCAAATGTTGCTTTTTGTTCAGAAAGTCTAACTTTTGCTTCCACAGCTCAGCTGCCCACAGTAACATAACAATATTTTAAACAAAGCTAATTACAGCAAATCAGTCAAAAGATACCACGAACATATATCTTTCCAGCATTACATCACATAAAGAAACAAACAGATCATAAGCCCGGTACAATTCCGCTTTTATGCACTAAGCATAACTTGCACGTGGGTGACGGGTCGGCATCGAATCCGCTACCCACCGCTGATTTACCATTACAGAGCGAGTACAGAGAATAATAATACAGAAGGATTACAATACGCGCCACGAAAGATGAGACTTGACCCCGCCTCCCCCGCTCTTTCCGCCGCCCCTATGACGTCCGGTCCCGTCCCGCACTCAGACCTCATACCGCTAAAGATACCTAAAATCGTGTACTGCGCATGTCAAACCACGTGGTGTGTCAAGTCTCTTCTTACGTGGCACGCATTGTACTTGTTACTTGTAGGGGCTTGTGGCTAAGTAACAGCCGCACAGGTCAATCAATCAGGTTAAGCTGCGCTTGCCGCGACTGGTCCGTGGATGGGTGACCATCTTTACATACCAAGACCCCTCCGTGCCTCGGAAAGCACGTTAAGCCGTTGGTCCCGGCTGTCATTCGTGGATTTTTGACAGTCGTTACGGGTAGTCAGAACGGTCAGAACCGTCGTACCTGCCGAGAAAGCTTCTTCACACTTAGAATTTTATGTATTTCTCAATATTGTCACATAAACAACGCATCCAGATCTAATCACTTTTTTCAGAAGACTTTTTTTATACATATTCCCTTACTATTTTGTTCTAGACTTTCACGATACTCCGATGATATCGCCCATCGTACGTTAAACATTCTGTGTTTCCCTACTCTATGGCACGAGACATAAATCTCTTGTTTTATCAATCCACCGATGTGTTTATTTCGTCTTCCGCATCTTGCCAACTATAATAGAAATATTTGTTTTGGCACAAGTAGTATATTTGGAGTTGAGTAAGATAGCTTGGTTTGCGTTGTCAATTTTAAATTATTTTCAGGACAGATGTAATAAGTATTATTGAACTAGCTGCGCCCCGCGGTTTCACCCGCGCAAATGTGGGAATATCGGGATAAAATGTAGCCTATATGTTAATCCAGGGTGTCAGCTACCTCCATACAAAATTTTATCAAAATTGGTCCAGCCGTTTGAGCGTGAAGAAGTAACATACATATACACACACACACAAACTTTCGCCTTTATAATATTAGTGTGATTAAGTAACGAAACTGTTACAAGTCTTTATTATGAATACATCAGGGATTTATCAGTAGCAGTTCGGGTCAGGTTTTATGCCTATTTGATGGTAATAGACACGCCCGTGTTAAATGGGACTTAAACATAACTGTTGAAATATGGATGTACAGACGCCAGCACATCAAGCTACCGGAAACTGTCAAATTTTCCCAATAAACTTTGAACCTTATGCTTTAGCGATAAAGTTGAAAATCTATTAAAGAAATTTGACAGATTGTAGTAACTTGATGTGTTAGCGTCTGTACTATGCACTGCTGCCTAACAAAACAAGCGTGATATTATAAAATTACAAATAATATGATAGAATAATATCATAACGCTTTTATCCCCCGAAATGACGTCACATCATCACAGTCGTGAATTACATTTGTAAAGGCAAAATCTAACTGCTTTGATACTGATTCAAAGATTACCATGATCCAGTCTCTAATCAGTAAGTCTATTGTGCACTTGTTAGCTGCTATGTATGTTATAATTGGTTGAACGAAACTCCAACAGCCAAACAAGTCAGCTGACTTTGAATGAGACAACAGATCAGGGTGCTTACTCTTCAATTTAATTCCGATAGATCGACATTGGAATTGTGACGTTTCGTACTCTTGAGTTCGATGCTAGCGCCAAATGATTTTTAGATTGGGTGTCCATTTTGGAGAACTAAGTGGAATTGGGTTCGGGCTTGGCGTGGGGTAATTGTTGACAATATTGTTTTCAAGAGTACCGAATTACGTGACTGTAAAATTAACATTGGAATCGTATTGGTATCTCATTGGAATTAAAATTAGTTTGGAGAGTAAGCCCCCTGAATGCTTAACTTTCAGAAACCATTTTGTCACGCACAGGAAGAGAAGTGCTTGGGAAGGTTAACAAAAACTGTTCTACACAATGTTACAGTTATTTTAACAGTGACTATGAACTCTTAACAGTTGCGCATACATCCGAAATGCATATTGTTTGATGTGACCTTAACAAGGCGAGAGAATTACTTAGAAAAATATATCTATTGTAACTACACGACTTTAAATTGAGCGCTTCGGCATGCGGCATTGTAGGCGTTGATTGATGTTAAAAGAGAAGTAATGTGTCAGTGATTTGTAATATTTGAATGGTTAATTATCGTGTTGAATGCTAGTTAATAGGTGCTAATTTGAGAAATTTTGTGTTATTTAACATTTAAAAGTATAGCATTTTTATATCGATTATTTTCAAAAAGTAAGTTTCATTTTAATGTAGGTATAATATTCGAACTTAAGTTTTGTAATAGCAAAGATCATCGAATTTTTACTATTTTTGAACTCGTCTCTTCATACCTAGACCCGCAAAACACGGAGAAAATGATACTGAACGGTCTTACGGCCGAGTTTTATAAAAGACTTACGACGAAAATAATTAAAACCATCTAAGTTTAAAATAATTATAACACATATAATAATTATAATAAATAATTATATATAATAGGGACATACATAAACTCACACCATCTTCCTATGCAGGCACCCAGGCAGAAACTACAGTCTCTTAGTTAATAATTATATCTAATATGAGTTAAAATTTACGTTCGATTCGAATATAATTTATACCATTCTCAATAAATACCTGACCTTTAAACTCGAAGCGTCGTCATTCAACTAGACAACTTATATCAATGATAAAGTTGCTAAACAACGAACTGTCAGTTGTCACTTTCGTCATTTTAACAATTGAAGTCTTGCGTAAGATGGCCGTTCTTTGGTGTACGCGCTTTTTGTATTATTTATTCATAGATAACTTTGGCCTCTTTTTTGATAGTCTTCAGCTTAGAAAAGGTTATAATTTCTGAGGCGTTTGTTCGAATTTTACAAAGCGATTAAGTTCGGCAGTGTATGTGTGTGTGTGTTTGTAAATATTCGCAAGAGAGGTCACACGTCAGATGGCCATAGATTGGATGGTTACCTCTATCTTGGGGAATGCTGGACTCATAAAGATTAGGTAAGCATCTAAAAGTTAGGTTGCCTTTTCGTCCACTTTACGCCCGGAATTCGACAGTTTTCATGTCGACAAGTTTTCAAATACATTTTTGCGGCCTCATTATTTGATATTTGACAAAGTTATTAATATTATATTAAAGTTCACGGTTTAAGAACTATATCGTGGTTTAAAAAACGTATTGGACCTCCTTGTATTCTGATATATTAATTTAAATGTAAATTATAGGTACCGCTAACACAAATGATGAACAAAATACTGCCTGTAAACCTTGACTCAAGTATAGAATAACTATAACCCAGTAAGCCACCGTAGTGATCGATGCTCGGTCTTTCTGTTTCAAACTCAAACCCAAAACATTTATTTCAATTAAACCATTTACACTTTTGAATAATTAAGGGGTCGCTCAGTCAATAATATGAAGCTAAGTTGCCCATTTCAAAGCGTAGTAGGTATAGGTACCTATGGAGAAGAACGGGCAAGAAACTCCACGGACACTCTTTTTAAATTATATTGTTACAAAAATATTAGTTACATATTCATACTTTTTGAAAAGAATCCTTTACCTGGCACTATACATCCTATTCATGAGATGCTGTTCTTCAAAAAATTCTCACAGCTCTTGAGACCAAGTGCACAAACAGTACTCAATTCTATACCACAATAACCCACGACTATACTTAGGTACATATTGTATATTATGCGTAAATACTTGACATGTATAGCTAAGCATACATAGTTTTGTAACAGTCAGGGTTATATAAATAAATGAACACTGACCAGGCCTTTGAACTGACCATCCGCTTGCAGCCCAAGCGGGAGGAGATAGCGATTTAAGATGTTGCTGCTAAATGTATACGACTTTTTGCATAATGCTAATAATTTTTTGTCTGAATATTAATTTTGAATGGTTGGCAAAAGATTTAAGATTTTTTCGATGATTTTAAAAATTGTAAATAAACATAAATCACTCCGCTACATAATTTAATTTATAGTCATTAAAAATAAGTTAATTGCAATTAATAAAAATATGCTATCATTTTACTGCATTTCTTTGGTCAAATTTATTTAATCCTTCTAAAATATTAATAAACATTAACAATTTTAAATTACACTATTATATTAATATTTTCAGTTGGTTTTTCCTCTTAATTACAACCTAATAGAAAATTCTTTAACAACCAACTTCAACATTATCATCTGCAAAATCAAACTGATTTATTTATTTAATACTTTAAGCATACAAATGTACAGAGGCGGACTAAATGCCTTAATTAAACGTGCTTTTCGAGGCACAAAGGGGTCTCGGCACGTAATTAATTAAACAAAGAAATACTCTTTCGCTGACGCTTATCCTTTGGCCCACACATAGCGTCCCGTTAATGAGACAGTGACCGATATGTAGGCGAAAGGTCATACGTCTGCGTTACCTACTGGTGCCGGCGTCGCAATTGAGATACTATAGAGTTAACGTAGTCCTGTGTATAGTACCCGGCGATAAATATTGCACATCGACCTTTACCTTTTTTTGTATTTTATACAAAGAATAAAAATAATTATAAAAAAAAGCAAATCATAATTGTTTTAACAGCTCCTAATAGATAAAGGACTGTTTGTATTTCGTGCGACAGAGATAACGCTCTACGAAGCCGAAATTAGCCGATTGTCTCTTTCCAATGGTCGATGTGCAATATTTATCGCCGGGTACTGTAGGTGAGCAGAGGTTTTGCACCTGTATTGTAGGACTATACTTACTCAAGTGTTAATAAATACGCATTGAAGTCGGACAAACCCGAAATAAAAGCTAAAGATAACATCGAAAATTTTTAATAAAATAACCAAGAGTATGTAGAATTTATGGAATATTTAAAGTTAGGTATAATGTTATTCGTTTAGATTTAATAGCTCTTGAAATATTTAAGTAGCATATTAGTTATGTGTATATTTTTTATATGACAGAAATAATAAAGTAAAAACAAAAAAAATATTTATAATTATTATTTAAAAAAACATGTGAGCGCGTTGATGTCTTTTGGCTTAGCGCCTCTTTTCAACTTCCGTACCCGCAAATCGTAGATGAAAAACTTTTATTTTTTTTATGTTTTTATAAATATCACTAGCGTAAGAGATAATCAGTCAAGTTTTTTTTACAAATCGTAACCTACAAGAATATAAAAAAAAAAAAACTGGAAAAAAAACAGTTTTTAATTATTAAAACCTCTTAGAAATGTAGAAGATTTTAAATTAGGCCCCTTTGTCATTTAACAGACACAGTCGCAAAATCTAGACAACTTCTAATAATGAATTCAAAATTCAAAAGCCTATTCAATTTAATTTAAGTATTGCCAAGTAAATCATGCCGAGTCATTTGATTGGCTGTTGTTATTTCGATCAACCAATCACAACAGCTCAGCTATCCAATGAACAGGCTTTCAAAAACTGGTGGTTACAATTTAAAAGGGTGCATTCTGAAAGTTTTAAAACTAAATATTCAGTGATACGACATTAATTATTTCTGTCTTAATTTATTTTTGGCCGACTCCTAATAAGGGTCTTAACGTGATGTTAAAATATAGCTTTTCTATTTTTCTCAAGAATTGGACTATCAAATGCAAAAAGAGTATTTCAAATCAGAGTGGTAGTTTCAGAGATTAGCGCGTTTAAACAAACAAACAAAATTAGTATTAATAAATCTGAAATCGCCAACCAGTCTTGAGCATGCATGGTGATAAATGCTCGTGCCTTCTCTGTATGAGACTCTTCTCTTTGCCCTGGAGTAAGACTTTAATAGGAAACATTTTTGTGCACTAAAGAACAATATTCCATAATTTAATTTAGTAAATTTTTATTTATTTGTAACACACTTAACCTATTTTACAATTTAACACTAAAATATATATTATATACAAGTATATAATAAGAAAAAGAAAAAAAACAGTGGCACTCCGGGAGTGCCGACAGAAGTGAAACCAAAACACAAACAGAATACTTTGCCATCACTCACTGACATTTATCGAATATACATTAAAACCGAGTTTATCCCGAGGACAGCTGAACACATCCGAAGCGGGTATTTTTTGAATCGTCGTATAAACAAACACGCACGGTGTCGCTTACGGTAACAGTGGTGTGAGTTCAATGGTTTTTACCCATCTCAAAAAATGCCCAACGTCTAAAGAAAGTTTCACTTCAAAGAAAAAGGCAGGAGCTCATTGGGCATCAAAAAATTCTTACGCATCGCTGTTAAAAATCAACACAGCGACATATGTATAGACACCTATTTTCGACGTAACCAACTTTCAGAACGTACCCGATGCAAATATGAAACACAGTATCTGCCCACCTTTCGACATTTTTACTGCGACGTTAATCGGTATTTTATATTATAATCCAGTCGTTTATAAGAGAACGAAGCGACCGTAACATTGAAATAAATACTATTTTATTTAATTTATAGTTTAGTGTGACTTAAAGTATAGATTATGGTAGTTTAAACGAGGCATGTGGCTTACTGGGTGGTCTTGAAAATGTTGAATGCATTTACTATGTTATGAATTAGTGTAAGATGGCATAACTTTTTTAAATCACTAACAATAGGCTCGCCCCTTAACATATTCAGCCTATATTGTTCCCACTACTGGGATACAGGGCACCTCTCGGTGAGAGGGAGTGGGCCATAATCCACCACGTGAGCACAGTGCGGGTTGGATGTCATGTCTTTGAATTTTTTGGTTCTAAGACATGCCGGTTTCTTTATGATGTTTTCCTTGCCTGTTTAGAGAGCAGCGGTGATGAAATAAATTACACAAAGTAAAGTGCTTGCCTGGGTTTGAAACCACACAGTCGCCTGCATATTTGCGCCCAAATACCATTCAAAAATTCACTTAAAGGACATGTTATGAAATGGGCTTAAAATATATATTTTTTTGAACAGCTGTAATGTGTGGTTTTTCTGATAGGGAAACCTGACAAAAACAAAAAAAAATTAAAAGCACCATTATTGAATAAATACATATTTTAAATCCAGATATTTTTGGTGTCATAATATTATTTTTGCACATTGAAACAAAGAAAAAATGTTTAAATATAATTTTTTAAAGCAAATTAAACACCTTATTGTTATTTAAAATATTCTAAAACAATATTAGATGGCTTAAAATAAAACCAACGAATTACCTCCATGATTTGTATGTATGGCATTGATTCCTTTGCCTCCTAATAGAATCTATGAAAATATTACCTGTGCCAGTAAGGTTGAGGTTGGTTCACAGCAGCTTAAAATAAAAGCCCAGCCTCCATACAAAAACCTAACATGTCCTTTATAAAATGTATTCCTTTCAGGGTCGCAGTCCACTGCTGGACATAGGCTTCGCCCTTCACCAGCACCCTGTCCTCCTCCTTCTACATCCAGTCTGTCCCAGCCACTTTCTTAAAGTCGTCAGTCCGTCTAACCTGGAGGCGTTCCACACTACACTTGCCGATACGCGGTCTCCACTCCAGGACTCGTCTGCTCCACCGGCCATCGGTCCTTCGATAAACATGACCATCCGATAATTACATTTTTTATTGTATCCTTCAAAATCACCCACGGAGAGAACCGGAGAATGACCTTTTGAAATTCTTAAACCACATTATGTAAATAAACTGTACAACGCACAAGCTAGGCCGTCATACGCACGACTGATCAATCAGCTATCCGTTACAAGGCGATTTTATCTGATTAAGCGATTCATTAGCCCTTTGAAGCGATTTACACAATGTTATGTAGCTGTATGGTATCTTTGCTCCAGCTCCAATGTTGGTTCCAACGTTACTTCTTGTCCATCAAATAGGATTGGCCCAATAGGTTATCTGCCTAACCTTTACCCAAATATGTTGGGGTCGGGTTCCAGACTAACCTGATGCAATTGTATACCAGTATTTTACATGGAGCGAATGCCTATCTGACCCCCACAACCCATTTACAGGGTAAAACCTTTGATAATACAGGTTATCTGACTTTTAGGTTTCTGAGTTTTGCCCAACAAATAGCATTGGCCCCAAAGTTGGTTAATGCCTTTTTGCCACACATTGGACGAGTGATGTTGGAGCCAATGTTGGGACAAACTAGTGGAGCCAGCCATAAGAGTTTTAGTCTGAAATGGTGTTGGTTATTTGAGGAATTGTCGGTCCATCTGTTGAAGTTATTTACTTGGAGCGCGTAAACTATGTATTTTTATTGGAGCGATATATTTTTATGTAACAATCTGGTCTAAAGTAAGTGAAGATGTGTGTTTAAGTCAAGATTTTAATAGATTTCAAATTAAACTTCATTAAAAAAAATATCGTAATTGCACCTACCACTGTTTATCTCTGCATCACCCAAAGGTTGACAAGTAAAAAATGCATATGGCATTAAGTCCGCCTCTGTACATTTCTGTGCTTGAAGAATCGCATTCAGTTTCATTGATGAAATTCGCCCTTAATGATTTTAGCAAACTCAAACTATGGGAATCAATCAAAAGAGTTGATCCTTTAGAATAGGAATGTTGGAAGAATTGAATATAGTATTGGAAGAAATAAAAACTTGCTCGATACTAATCATTTTCTTTTTAGTGTATCGAAGGCAAAAAGTTCAAACATCTTTGACCCAAAATTCGGCTGCGCGAACTCCGCTCACTGATTCAGTCATACGATCTTCAAGTGCACAAGTGTGAGCCATTGAACACTACTACATAAAGTTTAGACGCGATCAAGAACTTGCCTACTAAAATTACGTCAATTTACGTCAGGCGCTGATTAATTTGACAGGACTAAACTAAAGTCAAAGTCAAAGCATTTATTTCAAATATCTAAAAAATATAAAATATATAAAAGGCACTTTTGAACGTCAAAAATACAACAAAATAGATTGATTCTAGTCGCCCATTCCAAAAGGTAGTTTTCGTATGGAGAAGAATGGGCAAGAAACTCCACCGTTACTGTTTTAAAATGTTTTACAATATGTATTTTGCATACATGAATTATATAATAATAATATGTGAAAAAATGCACCTAAAATAAAATTACCTACTATACCACAATAGGTAAAAGAACTAAAAATTAAACCATGACATATAAATTAATTATCTGATAGATACATGGTGCTCACATATTTACAAACATGGTAAAAGTAAACGATTTTCATATAAATAAAAAAAATTACAAGTAATAAAATTATCTTCTGTCCGTTCTTAATGAAATAGAAAGAAAAAGATGCACTAAACTAAACTTAAATTTAGTTTAGTTTGTGAACAATAGAATGGATACCATTGTCAATCGATACTAATAATTATTTTTCTTTTGTTTCAGATTCATTACTCAACAGTAGAAACGTCACTTACTTCGTGTCTGTTTATAAGGTAAATACTGCTAATTGCCATATTTAATTAATGTATTGGTGATTACACTAGTATATTTCACTACACTGTAACGTAAATATCAGTACAGTTACATTCGAGAGTAAATATCGTATCTTGTAATTTTATATACTTAAGTAAGTTACTAAATTAAATGACTAACTAATTTACTATACAAATAAATACAAAAACAAAGGACACTTAGGCGTCGAAGTACTTGTCCACATCGATGTCATCCGGAATCGTGCCCAGAAGACTGGCAGCATTGCCACGTTGAATGGCAATGCTAATTCTTTGGCCAAAGAACGACCCAGCCTTCTGGTCACGTGAAGTGTCGACAAGCCGAGAGTAATATATTGAACACCGTTTCAATCTAATGAGAAAATCATTGTTATAATAAAAAGTTTTTTATGGTCCACATACCATAACATTATATTACTGTTCTGTTACTGTCCCGGGGTCTCGTGGTCGCAAGCGCGATTGCTGAGCGTGGGGTTTAATTCCCGGGACGGGCAAAAGTGTGATTGGGTTTTTCCATTGGGAAATCGTCTTATAGATAAAAACACGCGCGGTGTCGCTTATGGTAACAGTGGCGCGAATTCAATGATTTTTCCATCTCAAAAAATTCCAAACGCGCGTAAAGAAGTTTTCACTTCAAAAATGTGCCTTAAAACAAGGCATTTAAATCTGCATACTTTCACATGGAAGCTTTTTTTAAAATCAGGCGCATAATATACCTACTAACTAATGCGGTGGCTCTACACGCATCTTAGGAAAAATACATCATTTATCCAGATAAAAAGTATCTTATATTTTAATCCAGGACCGAATATATCTGAGTGCCAAATTACATCAAATCTGTTGGGTCATTAACTCATGATGAAGTAACAAACATACAACACTAAAACATCCAAACTTGTACGAGTAATACTCTCCTTTCGCTACAACAGTTCAAAGTACCAACATTACTCAGTACCAACTTAACAGAGCGAATTTCCTAGGCCAAGTATGTAGCAATTAAAGATTAAACCTGGTCCATAGGTCTACTCTCGGAGGTCTGGTCCGAGGTCCCGTTAAATGAGGGTCAAATTAACTCTGTATTAGACTCGTCTCAATCAATTCCAAGTAGTGCTTTGGTGTGTGGGACAAGGTACATGAAAAGGGCGATTTCAGATGGAACTGTATAATAAAATTAAAAAGTCAATTAGAGAGTTAGATTTGACTGGATTTAAGAATAAATTTAAAGAATTTTTATGTAATAAATGCTACTATAATTTAAATTACACTTTGACATAGTAATTTAATTCAATTATTATTTATATTATTTTATTTCTCGCTGACATCCCTAATTTGACCTATGAAACCCTAAAAACGGTTATGTTAAAGTATACTAAATTATATCCTATCAAAAAATTATACTGAATTATACCTAAATGATTTTAAAACAAGCGTTGCAAATATTGTAATTAGTAATGTTAACGCCATTTTCTATATAATTTGTTATAATGTTATTATTTTGTGTTAATTAATCTAAGTGTTCATTATTTTTATAACTTGCAGACACGAAAGAGAGTTAAGTAGAGCGAGACTAGAATATTTTTAAAAAATAATTCATTAATCCTCGTTGTTAGCGAAATTAAATGCATATTTATAATGAAGTAACTGTTGCCATTTCTTTACTTGAGTGGTTGGTTATGAATTCAGAAGCTGAGTTAATTATGATCTGAGATAAGCTTGACAGCGTTGGAACAAGAAACTCAATGTCATACGTGACAAAGTTCAAATTCCGTTGCAACTCAATTGTTAGGACCTTTTTGCATAATGCATAATCAAATCTAATAATGTTCCCACTGCTGGGGCACAGGCCTCCTCTCTGTGAGAGGGAGTGGGCCGTAATCCACCAAGTGGGCCCAGTGCGGTTAGGTAGATGTCACATTTCTCGAATTTTTGGTTCTAAGACATGTCGGTTTCCTCATAATGTTTTCCATTTTGAGAGCACCGGTAATGAAATAATATACACAAAGTAAAGCACCTATCTGAGTTCGAACCTATGACCTACAACTCGTAAGTCGCGGCTGTTACCACTTGACCACCACTGGTCCTCTGACCTTTTTATCACTCATAAATCAATTTAACATTACGCTAAGTAAAATGCGAATGCAAAATAATCTCATAACTTTTGATTCCATCGTCGTATTGGTTGAAAAATAAAGGTACATAATTATACTAGAATTAGTATCCCTTTGATTTTATCATTACAAAATACAGTATTCTATCCAAAAAAGCACCACGATGACTTCCATTTAAAAAAATTATAACCTAAAAAAATATCTCAAAACGCCTACCTCTTCTTCCTTGGACCAAACTTTATCGTTTATCCAGGAAGAAATTAAACCTAGGCAAGCACTTTAGCCCATCTAGATCTGTACTGCATACCGGCTAGGTGTTAGTATGTTCCTGCAAATAAAATAGCAGTAGAACAGGTACTACGTTGTGAGTTCGTGAGGAATAGTTTCTGTAATAAGACCGCAAATTGGAGAAAGAAAGAAATAACACCACGCCTGCTTTGTACTAACTCTGACGACACGGTTGGCGCAGTGGCTGAGCGATCGACTGCGGCGCTACGTGTCGCGGGTTCGATTCCCGCACGGAACAAATATTTGTATTGCCTACAGGTAGTTGTTCCGGGTCTGGCTGTTTGTGTATGTGAATTTAAATGTTTGCAAACGCACCCACGATACAGGAGTAATTCCTAGTGTGGGGGCAAAGTTAAAAAAAAAAAGGATAAGCAGAGGCTGGTGTTAAAATACAAATCGCCTGTTAGCCTGTAATGTTTTAGGCCCATGTAATAGCGGGCCAGTCTATTGCCAACCGGGCAACAATCCAAGGAATGAGGAAATTTTTGTGTATGAATGTCGATGGCTATAAGAGTAGAGGGAGACCAAAAAAATTACGGATGCACTGTGTTAAAAGATATGGCTTGAAAGTGGATGACTACGTATGAAGTAAAGAAAAAAAAATATTACGCTGAGCCCAAATAAATTAGGCAGGAGAATAATGATGAAATCCATACATTAGATTAGGTACTGGATTCTCGTCATTAATCATTATTTAACAGTAAGAAATGGCGTACGAAATTCTTCTAACGGTTTTTTTTACATCCTCCTCTTACTCTTAACCTCCAGGTTTAATTAATTTCTGCCCAACCACACAGGCGAAGTTAAAAACTCGAATCTACTTTGAACTTACGGTATCGAGAAGTATTATTTTCTTATGTGCTAACACACCATATTAATATTGCAGTTCTAGTAATAATATTGATAATAGCCGAGAGCCTCGACCAACACCTGAAGAGGCTCTCGTTAGGCAGTTGAATCAAGGGCTTCATACTGAAAGCGGTAGTCCTGGACTTTGTTAGGAGAACACCGGCATCGACATAGGTAGAGGGCTCTAAAGAATAATAATATGATGGAGTTACTATATCATATTAAAATGTGTCTCGGAAAGCACGTTAAGCCGTTGTTCCCGGCTGTCATTCGTAGATCTTTGACAGTCGTTACAGGTTGTCAGAAGCCCGAAAGTATGACAACCAGACTTACCAAGAAGTATGATCCAGTAACTGGGTTGTGGAGGTCAGATAAGCAGTCGCTCCATATAAAATAATGGTATTCAGGTGCATCCGGTGAGACTGGAAGCTGACACCAACATAGTTGGGTAAAGACTAGACAGTTGATGAACATAATCATAATTCTTTTATATGGATATGTCACATGTACTAGTACGTACTACTATATGTCACATGTACTACTACGTACTACTATATCGTCGTATCCTACGAATAGTGCCCTAACGAACATAGGGGCTTTGTTTTTTTATTGCATAATTCGATTCTGCTCATCATACCACATATAACCAGTTCAACAGAACAATTAAAAACGGTACAGGTTATCAAATAATTAGGTTGTCTAAAAAGCCACAATTTTAAGCATTACGTTTTCAACGAAGAATAAAGCCACAATCGCCGTCGCGCCCTCTTTCTTCGCGAGTAGTGGGGTGCGCGGGCGCGGGGAGAGCGTGCTAGCGCCACTCGGCCACTAGTCGGCGGAACGCGGAGATCGTTAGCTGCGGCGAGTGTAATCTGATTTTTAAATACATATATAACATTTTTGCCTATACTACTAGTTTAGTTATAGGTACATATCAAATTTACCGTAATATCATAATATCAACGAGTTTGTACTTAATTAAGTCATTCTAATTACTTATTAAATTTTCAATATGGGGTACATAGAAAAAAACCCTCATGGTGATTGTGGCCGTGTTCTATGGAATGGCTAAATTGCGTATGTATAGAAGAGACGAAGCCCTAATTACGTTTATGTCTTTCTTCTATGTTCAAATTATGTTTTTGTATTTTATTCTTTCTTTTGTTGCATTTGAAATAACCAAATTGTTATTTTAAGTAAAATATATTTTACGCTCACATTATCTTACCCTTCTGTACAAATTTAAACACTGAATACACAATTTCCTGCTTTTTCTGGTTTGGGGCTTAAATGCACTTAGGTTTTTTTTCTATTGCTTGAAAATTGATATAAAAGCATTTGTGGCCGCATAATTGAAGGGTTAAGAGGACAAAGGTGTTATCTGACAAAGTCAAAAAATCCGACTTTTTTGCATGAACATAGGTTTTAACTGAAAAAGTCGGATTTTTTGACTTTGTCAGTTAACACCTTTGTCCACTTAACCCTTCAATTAGCATTGCGCAAGAAAATTACAATTACGCTTATTTCTTTATTTTACCTTTTTATGAGGGAGACAGTGTCCATTCTGTTATAGAAGGAGCTTCCAGCAAAAAATCTATTTATACTGCAGATCAATGGATCAACCTAATCAGATGGGCAAAAACAACAGGAGAAACCTATAGGGTAAAAGAAATGACCTTGGAAAATATTTATAATTATCGTAAATTACTCAAAAAAAAATGGTTAAAGAATGATGATGGTGAAAAAGTTGAATGGATTAAAATTAAAGAAGTGCAAATTAGTAAGGACAACATAAACGTTCTAAAATATAAATATGAACTGGATGAGGATTACAAAAAAAATCACTACATTAAGAAAGGGTACTAGAGGGAAAAAAACTGTAGTTTCGGAAGTCACACCAGTAAATGGATTACCATTAAAAATCAATTATGACCTTATGTCAATGTGTGAGGCTAAAATTATTCCAGAGGAATACCACACATTTTTTAGAAAATTGCCTCATTCATGAGCAAGCTGGTAATGCCAATATTTCTGAGAGTTCTGACGAAGAAGACGACTGAATGTGAATTTGACTGATTTCGGTTGTGTTAGTTGATTTTAAGTTATGATTTTGATAATGTGCAATTTGATTTTAAAGACCGATTTGGATTTTGTGTAATTTGTTTTTAGGGCTGATTGTGATTATGATTACGTGAAGGTAGTTTATTATTAAGCTCTGATTATTTAAAGATAAAGGTTTGTTTTTAAACATTAAAATAACCGAATCCTTTAAGAAAATACAATTGTTTGGTTTATAGAGTTATAAGAACTATATTTTTATTTTGTTTTTTTAGACGTTTTATTATACATGAATAAAAAATACTCAGATAATATCTATGTTATAGATATTTTTTTAATGTATGAAAACACTTTTTCTTGTTAATATCAATTCACTTGATATGCTTAAATATTTACCAAAGCAAATAGGTATAGTTAGTTAGTAAAGTTCAGATTTTGTTTCGAAATAAATATTATTGTAATTCTATAATTATTTGCTTTTACTACATTCACAATAACATATTCCCAGTCATGGTAAAATAGTTATTATACACGAATTCCTATGACATAAAAATAAATACCAGCATCAGAATAATAAGAAAATTACATTATGGCGATTGTGGCCTCGTCATTTCCGCAGATAAAAGGCATAATGTAACTTATTGCTCAAGTCCAGCCCTACTTCGCATTAACACAACAGAGAATAAGGATTTATGGGACAAAATGCGTATAAAATATAAAGATAATTTATTGAAAATAATCCTAGCCGAACCTTAAGATACCAATACACATTATATGAAATCAACAATACATATTTTTTCATATTTAATTTAATTAAACAGAAAAAAGTGTCTCCTGAAAAGTAGCTATTAAGCATTTACGCCTCTATTCGTAGGATACGACGATATGTCACATGTACTACTCCGTACTACTATATGTCACATGTACTACTTATAATATAACGTATTAATTTTGTGTCCAATTAATGCGTTAAATTGTAAATGGCTTGTCGCAGTTCACAATTTTTCGAGTTTAATAATCTCGCGAGATAGATTATAAACTAACAATGTTTATTATTATATGGTGACAGAAACAAGTGTTGGGCCAAACGATGCAGAATATTATTTTCGAAATTAATTTATAAATATTATTTTCAAAAAGCGAATTCCACAATAAAATCTCGTGAAAAATATAACTATCTTAAGAGGAACATTTACATATTAAAACAAAAAGCTCCTAATTTCTAGATCCGTCCGAATAATGACTGCAATAAAACGTTTTATTCATACTTCCGTCAATAGGTACCTACCACCATTATAATCACATTAAGCGTTTTTTGTGTAACAAACCAAACAAAATCACTAAAAATAAATTATACTGTGAAATTCATAATTGGCCGATTTGTTCTTTATTATATTTTTGATACAACGGGCGAGCAATTTTTGGAAACCCGTCAAAATCGTAAGGTATATTAAAACATGGTTTTTGCATAGATTTGATGTTACAAAAAACTCCACGAGTATAAATGTAAGTAAGTCTGGCTCACTCTGAACAGTCAGTCCCCATACTATTTTGCTGGCAGGCTCATATTTTTATCACATCTTAAACTATTCTCATACATTTATCAATGTCAATCAGTAAATAACGATTATCTATCACAGGCACTATCACTATTCATAATCCCAATAATATTTCATTCTGTTTTCGTAGAAATAAATTTACGCTGAAAGTAATAAGACCGATGTTCTTGTCACTATCTGCAATTTAAAGAAGCAAAGCATATACATGCACGGAATTAAAATAACAGAGTAAAGGATAGACCAAACAATTGAATAACTCAAACTATACAGTCTTATTATTACCTCCGTAATTTTAATTTCTGAACGCACCCTATTTGACAGGTACGAACAGTTTGCATGGAATAATATTCAAAACCAAAATTAGCCAAATCGTTCCAGCCGTTCTCGAGTTTTAGTGAGACTTACAAACGTCATTTTATTTTTATACCTATAGACTAAGCTGACCCGGCGAAGTTCGTACCGCCTCAGAATTAAATAATGTGACAAAGTTCAATAACTAAAAATATGTAATAATAATAAATTGGTAATACAGGGTGGCGTTTAGTCTCCTGCATCCGTGAAGGGAACATTCTACATATGAATCTCATATACAAGTCATACAAAAAATGAAAGTCCTATACAACAGTAGACCGATTATATTGACGCATGTAGGTATGATTTTTTTTTTTTTTACGTATCGGATATTGATTTCGTAGGAAGTGTTGTTCAGTAGGACGGCTAAAATTACACCCTTAACAAATGCAGGAGACTAAATCGTTACCCTGTATAGTTTTACTCAAGAAATAGTATAGTGTTTTAAAATGATCTTCAAGAGCCTTCCTATTGCTATGCTAAACTTTTTCATCATCATCATCATCTGCCCAGCCTTTTCCCAAATATATTGGGGCAGGCTTCCAGTCTAACCGGATGCAGCTGAATACCAGTATTTTACAAGGAGCGACTGCCTATCTGACCTCCACAACCCTGTTACTAGGTAATATTTTACCCCTTGGTAATACTGGTTGTCAGACTCTCGGGTTTTTCGACAACCCGTAACGACTGTCAAAGATCTACGAATTACAGCCAGGACTTAACGTGCTTTCCGAGGCACGGAGGGGTCTTGGTGTGTAAAGGTGGTCACCCATCCATGGACCAACCGCGGTAAGCGAAGCTTAATCAGTTCAATCAACCCGTGCAGATGTTATAACTTAGCCATAAGCCCGCTTTGCTATTTCAAACTATTTGCCAGTTATAATAGTTTTTGCCACGACAAGATCTTCTCAAACTACCAATACTAGATAAGTACGTATCATTGATATAATCTCCACTATTCATAATCCCAGTATTATTTAATACTCGTGACGGTAACACGAACACACAATTTCGTTACATTAGTCCGTGAGTACAGGACATTCACCCCATCAGTGCGGTGCAAAAAGCTATAAGGTGTACATGTCGGGACATGAGAAAGTGTACAGCGAGGTTTAATGGCGGAGGGTATATTTTTTAAATGAATGTATGGATTTTTTTTTCAAAATATAATTAATATTGTACGTTTATATTTTAAGCTATTTTTTTTAATAGTCTTTTACACAAATATAGGATAAAATGGTTAAATATGTGAAATCAAATTAAAAAAACGAACCATTTATTAAATAGGTTAATAAAAAAACCTTGTTTAATAACAAAGTTTTTTTTACTAAATTTATTTTACTTTTTTTTTCTTAGTTAAACGGTTTCCAATAATTTGGAAACTATTTAACTATAAACAGTCAATATATTTATTAGCCTTAAGAAAAAGTCACAATATTAATAAACTATCGTGAAGGAATATTGCCGTTATGACAGTTGTGAAACCGTTTAGTTATTGCAGTTATGTAGTACCTATATTATTATTAGTGAAAACAAATATTGTAACCCATTCTCATGGCTACTGTCAAGCTTAGGAATAATTCTTAAACTATTAGAAACTGTGTGATAGACTAGCAATTTATATTTTTATAACGCACTTGCAATTAATTTCAATTACTATTGTTATGTCAAAATACTGCAATTCTTTGACATAAAACTGCATCTAACTGTAAGCACAATAAATGTGGTGTAGTGAACTGTACTTGTATTTTTTTTTAAGAAAAACACGACCCTACCAAAAAACAAAAGTATAATTAAAGAACCGTCTTATCCGTGGATAACTGACACAATAAAAGTTATGATGAGCTTGAGGAATGACGCCCTGGCCACGTATCGTAAAGCGAAATCGGAGTCTAAACATACCTACTATAAAGAACTAAAATCTCTTGTTACCAGCTCCTTATTTAAAGAAAAAGTTGCTTATTTCAATTATAATATAAATGACAAAATAAAAGATCCCAAGCACCTGTGGAAAAACTTAAAAAATACTATATTGCCAGCTAAGCGGATCTGCGATCTCCCTTGTTCCTTGAGAGATGCAAATCAATTAAATTGCCATTTTCTAAGTGTGCCTGGCAATCCAAATTGTAACTTATCACAGCGTGTTTTTTTTGAGTCTAACCGTTTTAGCGATGCAACTTTCACTTTACAGCCAGTTAGTGAGGAACAAGTTCTGCGATATTTTGGGCAACTGAAATCCAATGCTGAAGGCTGCGATAACATTACTTTGAATATGCTTATGTTAACCCTTCCGCAAACGCTAAAAGCCATCACGGACATGGTGAACTACTCAATTGTGTCTTCAACGTTTCCCGACATCTGGAAAGTGGCAATTGTCCGACCAATCCCGAAAATAACTAACCCTACTGAACTAAAAGACCTCAGACCAGTAAGTCTTCTACCTTGCCTGTCAAAGATTATGTGAAAAAGTAGTATGTCAGCAGGTATCTCATTACCTAGAAAATAATAATATTCTACCGGAACTACAGTCAGGGTTCCGTAAGCAGCGTGGCACTTGTACGGCTCTGTTGGATGTGACAGACAACATTCTTGCTGCACAGGACAAAGGCCTATGCACGCTTCTAGTCCTGCTTGATTTTTCGCGGGCTTTTGACTGCATTAACGTTGATCTGTTCTTAGCTAAGCTGAAGTACTATGGATGTGACCAAAAAACAATAGACTGGTTTCACAGTTACCTCAATAACCGCGAACAACGTGTGGAAATACGTTTGAGCGATGGCACAACCCTTATCTCGTCACCAGTCTGTGTAAATAGGGGTGTCCCGCAAGGCTCCATACTGGGGCCCATAATATTTATTTTATATTGCGCGGACATAATAAAACCTGTACAGCGTTGTAGATACCATATTTACGCTGATGATATACAGGTATACATCTCGTTCAAGCCTGACGAACATGAAAGAGCTTTAAAAGATCTGAACGAGGACCTTGATAGGATAGCATGCTGGGCAGACAATAACGGTTTAGTACTTAATCCTACTAAAACCAAATACATGCTACTTGGAACCAAGCACCAAATAAATGCTGTACCTTCAAGGCTCAATGTTACTTTATTGGGTGAGTTGGTCAGTCGAGTCAGTGAGGCGCGAAATCTGGGTCTGTACATGGACGCTGAGCTGAGGTACGAGGGTCACGTGGCAGAGTCAGTACGCAGCTGCTTTTATAGGCTCAAAGTCCTGTACAAAATAAGGCCGTATCTGTCGGAGGAGCTGCGTATTCGATTGGTTGAATCCCTAGTACTCTCTAATTTAAACTACGCGGATACCGTTTTCGGACCTAGGCTGCTGGCAAGAACTGAGCGACTGATTCAGAGAGTACAAAACGCCTGCGCACGATTTTGCTTCTCAGTCCCGCCTAGAAGCCATATAACACCTTTTTTAAATAAACACTCCATTCTTAAAATGAAATTACGTCGCAAGTTACACTTAGCGTGTCTAATGTTTGGGGTTATTAAGCATAAAGAACCAGCTTATCTATACAAAAAACTAAGCTGGATCGCTAGTAGGAGAGAATGCGCGATCAGACAGTGCTCCCAGCAACTCTCTACAGAAGTGCACAAGACGGCCGCCTTCAGAGGCAGTTTCAGGTATGCCGCATCCAAATGCTGGAACAACATTCCCCCGCCGATAAGGAATATAAAATCACTTGGTACCTTTAGAAGTAGATTGCGGCAGTATCTGATTGACTCTCAGAAAGAACTGGGCTTGACCGTCATAAACACGTCCATAATATAGCACATGGCTGGGGCTCTGCTCCACACATGTTTGTCTACACGTATCCTGTAAACAAATATTGAGACAACTTTGTAAAACGAAACGCATGTAACATAGGTATTACAATAGAAAATATATAAGCAATTATGCTATACTCACTGTACATAATTATTATAAAACCATAACATAACAATATATGTATTATTAATTATTATACACCAACATGTAAACTCGTACACATACACACTTAAAAACCTAAACTAGTCATTCATTACATAACATATTATTAACTACATTATGATAATCAAGTAATCCAGTAGACACTACACAAATAATGATTAAGTTTAACATTTCAAAATCTTTCTGTCGGTTTTTAAAAGCAAGTCAACTGTGGGTACTTACCACCTTTATAATATACGCGCCGCACTATGTAGGTATCATTTTGTTGAAACTCAGATGTGTCTTCTCGACATCCGTGTGTCACTAACGGGATGCAGCAGAATACCAGCGTCAGGTATTATACCTGGCATATGCTGAGCTGGACTCCCATTTGGTGCAACCATAAGACACACACCGCCCAGTAGTGATCGACCGTTATAGACGTTTATGAGTTAAGTGTCTATGGGTCAATTTATCTTTTAAATGTTTGTTATTTTTAATTTTTTTTTTCTTAACTTTTTGGATGTTTTTAATACCTGTATTTGTGTCTTTTGTTGCACTGAATAAACGATTTATCTATCTATCTATCTATCTATCAAAAGATACTATATCAATATTTTGATTTATTTTCAAGTTATTACATAGATTAATGTCCGTAGATTGTATCGGCTTTGCCAACAGTTTAAGAGCTTGACTAATGGCCGACATAATTACGCAGGTGTATTGTACAAACAAAAAACTAAGCCAATATACATAATTAATCAAGATAGTAACATGTGCCTTGTTTTAAAGAGTTGCCATAAACATTTTTTTACCTGTTATTCTCTATAGTAATGACTCTCAGTCACGTTTCAAAGCATTACCAATTACGAATCAACCTTTAAAAAGCTTGTTTGTTTTACTAAAAGTTTCTGAAGCCACATTGTCTCTTGGTGCTTCTGCTTTTCTGATTGATTGACCAAAACAGCATCAACTTTTAAAATTATGTGTAAAGAACTTTTAGATAACAGTTTTACTGATCCAAGATACAAATAAATCCAATAACCATTTAAATATTTAAAAAAATACTAGCTTGTGCTATGAACAGACACCCAGTCACCGGTGTCTTTGTTATACATTTTAAGTACTTTTTATTGTTGTGAGAGGTGACAAATATACGTACGATAGGAACATATTAAACAACTATAAAACAAAATGCCTATAGCATTAAGTCCGCCTCTGTACATTTGTGTACTTAAAGTATTACCTAAACAAAAAAAAAATAAAATTCTAAAAAAATAAAAAAAACAATATTCTGCGTATCAGTTATTCGCGCCTGCAGTGTGCGCACCTTGTTATAAATCCTTGAGCATCAAGTCCGACTCAAGCATAACGGTGAGGACCAGTCGCGTTATTAGCACGTGATACTACCGATATGTAAGGGAGGTAGGCAGGGGTACTGGTTGCGCGGAATAAAGTACGTAATGAGAAAAGTAAATACATATTAAAAAAAAAGCAGTGTCGAGTGAAAATTTAAAAAAATATACAATCAAAAATAGAACCCCCTCCGGGTTCTAAATTTGATTGTATATATTTTTTTTAATGTATATTTGGTCATATATCCGTCTTAAATATAGGGCTTTACGAAATTCTTCTTTTAATAGATAAGTTGGGCCTCAGGGGTCCCATACAAATTTTATTAACTTTGCTTTACCCAAGTTTTTGAGTTAGCTTCAATAATAAGTTTTTTTCCATTTAGTTTATAATGATGATGTTTAAATTACTTTCTGTCACTGATATTTACAAAGTTAGCTGTGTTACATTTTGTGTAGGGTAGATACAACGAAAAAGTGAAAAATATAAACTTTTTTCAAAAAAAAAAAACAAACGACTTCCAAAAAAAAACACTACAAAGTGAAAAAAAACTTTAATTTTTTGGAAGTCGGTTGTTTTCTTAACATTATGTTTTGTCCAACATATTTTGCGAGTAGGTAGACTAACGCACTATTTTTTTTTCTGGGATTAATATTCAAGGGCTTGTTTCTTCGTCGTTAGCGGCTTAACATTTATTTTCTATACAAAAGCTGTCAAACCGACAATTTTATTGTTCAGATTAAAGTTATCTGAATGATAAGAAATACTAGAAGACTTTTTTACAACAATAATATGAATGGTTCTACTACTAAAGTACCTACTACATGATTTTAATAATTGAAATGGGCAGTCAGAAGTCCGAGAAGCCGAAATTCCCACAACCGAAAACCGAATAAAGGGTCCTACAAACAGGCGCGACACGCGATATAATCGCGCGATATGAAACTAGCGTAATCGCCGGATAGTTATTAAAACTGCTTTAACATCCTATAGATGTCGCCACATGTCCGATAAATGTTAACGGCAAACTGGTATGTTAAGTAGATTTCCTGTGGAAAAAAGGAAATCCCTTCGCTTTGGAGAACTTGCGAAGAGCCCATGTTTTAATATGGTAGTTATTTACACCTCAATCATCCCCTTTTTTGTGACAAACATAACTAAGCTCTGATTTTTAATTTAAGACCAAAATGAATGCCACTGCATTTGGTAGAAATTATCATCCAACGAAATATACCCTCTATCGTAACTGCCTCAGTAAACGATAATTAAATCTGTGGATTGAACATCGGTCATAAACTCATAAACGATCCGTGTAGTACAGTAATCTGAAGGCCAATTCTCGTAATTTAAAACGTGCAAAATCTAGTAGCCGTCCCATCTCAGCGACAAACAAATGTCTAAAATGTAGGGAAATTAGACGTATTTTTGACAGATTGAGACTGAGATCTGCCGCGGTCTATTCTGTTAAAATCTCACCGTGAAATCTTAGATGAAGTGAGCTGCCATTCCATCTGATGCTAGGAATTGACACTAATGACAGCTCACTATAATCTTACTTCACCCAAATTATCACGGTGATATTTTACAGAATAGCACTACCTACAGACTGTGAACTTTCTTAAGATCACGAGAATTGCCCCTCCGAGCACTGATACAGGATTTGTCGACAAATTCAATGCGTTCGATTTACTTGAATCATATTACACACTTTATACGTTAATAAAGGAATCTCAAAACGAACACATTCGAAATTTAATTCAAGAGCTCACGCTTCATCGTCTCTCACACTTGACCGTTCTTTTCATTAGCAAAGCAGAGTACATAGAAAACAATCATTCAATGAAACCATTTTACGATTGCTTTTTATTTTATCAAAGTTATTCGATTTTCAACCTTATGACTGATACAGTAAGATTGTAGTCTTATTACGTGAAGGTCAAGTCTAACTTTGCCATAAAACAATTACATATTTTCGGCAACCCAAACCTTTGAACTTTCAACTGTATTCCTAAAACGATAAAGTCGTTTTTTATTTGTCTCTGAGTGAAAACAGAGTTCGTACAAAAACAATGGGATTCCCTAGTAAAAACAAGCAACAAAGATGGCCTGGTTTAATTAATGTCTTATTAATTAGTGGTTATAGTGAGTCAATTACTTGATTATGAGTGATTAGATCAGCTAGTTCCAACGGCGTTTTTAAATAGCTGCCTTTTCTAGAAACACAACTTTTCTGGTTTATTTTCTTTGATAGGTTGTAACCCGGAGTCTGGATTTGAACCTACCCAAATCCATAATCAGCCTATAATGTTCCCACTGCTGGGACACAGGCCTCCTCTCTGTGAGAGGGAGTGGGCCGTAATACACGCGGCCCCAGTGCGGGTTGGTAGATGTCACATGTCTTCGATTTTTGAATTCTAGGACAAGCCGGTTTCCTCACGATGTTTTCCTTCACAGTTTTGCCATAGACTCGTCCACTATTACTTGAAAATGGGTGGTAAAATGTGGCTGTACAATGTATACAGAGGTGTCTGCGACACCCAAAATTCATAATAAATCAATAAATTCGATAAATTATATTTTAACTAGCTTCTGCCCGCGACTTCGTCCGCGTGAAATTTCTTGTTACTTCGACCCACCCCGTCGCATCGCATCGCCTGCCCGCGCTATTACTTCGTTTTTGCTTAGCGTTCTTTCTGACTATTTTTCTTTTTGCTCGGCTCCTAAAGGTCATAGCGTGATGTTAAATAGCCTATAGCCTTCCTCAAGAATTGGGCTATCAAATGCAAAAATAATTTTTCAAATCCGATTGGTAGTTCCAGAGATTAGCGCGTTCAACCAAACAAACAAACTCTTTAGCTTTATAATATTAGTATAGACACTCATTTTGACGGATACTTTCGGATGGGTCGGTATCTTCATTGGCGGACTTAGAAAGTAAACCACCAGTGCCAAGCCACCTTTTTAATATCGTCGGTCCATCTAGCTGACCAGCATCCCACACTTCGTTTCCCGATACGCGACAAGCGCCCTTACAATTTACGACCTTACACAAGGACACATAAAAAACCCGTTACTTACATACCCTCTAGAATATTACCCGTGAAAACCAGATACCGAACTAATTCCCATCAGTTAGTAATCATAATAAAACTAATAATTATCACTCGAGACATAAATATCATACCAAATTAGGTACCTAGAGGACAGAGCCAGTTTTAAAACGGCATGGGAAACAAGTTGTAGCGGTCCGTCAGACTGTACTTGAGAATTGGGGCCAGAGAGACAGCGGGAGCGGGTTGGCAAGCGACAGGGAAGGCAGATTTTGTTCATAAGTAGGAGGAGTAATTTACACTGAATTATTGATACATATTGTCAATTTCTGATGAAAGTGTGACGTTTCTGCAACATCGAGCAATTTATAACAATTTAACATTCTTCAACTGTTATTGTCAAAATAACTTAAAACGATATTTGTCTATACTTACTGGGTTTATTATTAAGTTACTCTGTATGGTTATCTCATTTTCATCAATAAAGATTATTATTTTATTGGTATATGTTGTCAATTTCTGATGAATGTGTAACGTTTTTGCAACATCGAGCAATTTATGACAATTGTAAGACTGTTTGGAAATTGCGCAATTTTCGTCTAACAGTGTACCTAATTTGTAAGCAAAACTGCGCGTGTGCCTTGACATTGTATGGGTCTTAGAACCAACGCATCCCATTATGATTGATTGACTGCCTCGTTGATAGTGGTCGCAAACGTAGCATGGGTCCTGGATTCGATCCCCAGACCAGACAATGCGTTATTAGGTTTTCAGTAGCAGCGTGTTTGAATTTGTGCCAGGTTGGTGACAATTTGCTCGCCCCCTTAGGCTGCGTTTCCATCAGAGATGAGCGAGGATACGTAGCGAGGAATGTGTGTAAAACTAACCAATAACAACGCTAACTTAGTTCAAGCTATGAAAATGAAGCGATGTTATTGGTTGGTTTCACACTCATCCCTCGCAAATGAAGCGATGTTATTGGTTGGTTTCACACACATCCCTCGCAAACGCAGCCTTAACCTGGGACTTTGACATAACTGGCGTAATGTTTTTTTTTTATTTACTTAACAATATTAAAAATACAGAGGTGTTACTTAAATCTAAGCTCGCCAAACTTTTACGTTTGATGGCGAGAGGCGCTCTTTTACATAACAATGCACCACCTTATTACATACCTACTTCTTATAATTATACTGCCTATGGTTCAGTCTTATATTGTTGATGTTTCTTACACCTCTATTTTCTCTATACGTGATGCTAAGTCCACTCGCTTACCTCCTAGCCCCACAGCCCTCTCCTTATTTGTCTACAAGCGATCGAGTACAGTTACCCGCAATATAATCCAGACGCTCACAATAGGCTTAATCGTGCTATACAGTCGTGAGCTACAGTCGACGACAAAACCGTTCAAAAGTATTATTTTTGGTATCAAAATCGTGATGATGCAGTAATATTATCTACTTTTTCGAAGTTTTTTCTCGATGATTGGATGTTTGATTTGAGGAAAAGATTGTTGCACTCGGAAATCTTGATGGCTTGCAAAATATTTCATTGATAAGTCGAGTCTTTCGGACAGGTTTTGTGTTGTTACCAAATTCACATTATTATTTTACTAAAAAGCAAGTTGCATATAATAATAAACCCACGTTTGTTTAACTTTTTCTAAATATAGCAATAGAGCTGCTACCATTTTTATTTACGTCAAGAAATTTGGTCCCATAAATTTTGAACTTGAACGCAGGCATTCTGCTGCGTTCAAGTTCAAAATTTATGGGACCAAATATCCGTATGTGTAATTTAAATAATGAAATGTCTGCCTCATAGATTTGGATAAAGTAAGAAAAAGTGTATATTGTGACTCGCACAGAAAGATCACAAGGTATCACCTCTCATCGTCATTCATGGGTGACATTATCACTAAGTGATAAAACCCTTTCAAATAAACAAAGATTTAAAAAGAAAATCGTCATTCATCATCGTCCCTTGCCCTTATCCCAATTTATTGGGTAACATGCGACGCTCGCGCACGTGGTGGGCGTTAGCGCGGTTGCATATTCCAAATAATCAGGCGATATGGAAGCGTATATGCAAGAGGTCCAAATTCGCCGTTCGGATTGGCCCACTCGAAGTCCCGACCTCAATCCAATAGTATCTAATAAACAATTACTGACTAATGCTTGCACTGACTGGACTGGTCCACTCAAATTTCTGTGGTACTTTCTTCAAAAGACCATTTTAGACATCAATCTACGTGGTCTTCACATAATCTGACCAAGATAATGACTGGACTTTAAAAGAGACTGTGGCCTCTGAGTTTGTTTCGGCCTTTCTTCTCAGAGTAGTCAGATAGGAAACGCCAACTTCATCTAATTTTTTTTTTTATAATATGACGTGTAAAAGTGATTCCGATATCCTATAATATATAGAATAAACATTTTCATTTCATTTCATTTCTGGGAAGTTCTGAAGCAACGAGTAGGACACTTCCAGTATTAAGCGCTGCCTGATCCGCAAAACATCAGGGAGCTAAATAATTTAATTGATACGGAGTGGGAACGTATTCCCCAAGAAATTATTAGGAATATCCTTGACGAGCTTCTGCCCGCGACTTTGACCTCGTGAAATTTTTTGTTCCCCCGACCCACCACGTCGCATCGAATCGCCCGCGCGCGCTATTCCTTCGTTTTCACTTAGCGTTCTTACCTACTTTATTTGTTTGCTTAGCTCCTAAGAGCCCTAGCGTGATGTTAAATAGCCTTTTGCCTTCCTCGAGTAGATGAGAGTACATGGCCAGACGAATGCAAACTCCTGCGAATCATGTCTTTTTCTTCTATACTTCTCTATTAGGTATTACCCTTGTGGAGCCTCCACAAGGGTAATATTTTGATACTATTTTGATACATCCCTGAACTTCAGTAATGAATAATGATACTGCAATTTCTAAAAGGATTCTTATAATCAGTTTCATGATTTCCTCAATCAGATATCTCCTAGCTAGTTAGCGTCGGAACTTCTTATAATTTTAACTTTTTTATCTGTGATCTTTTGTAATGTAACGCTTTTGGAAAGTCATCGTCTGGTTCAAATAGTTAAGAGACTGGTTTGTGCACGCCATTTTGGATCGTGACTAATCATTAAGTATTTTCGTTCAATAGTTTTAGGGTTTTTGGTTCATATTTATTATTATCTGCCTGTAACTGTTTCACTACAGGCCATTTTTTACCACGAGGTCCTCGAGAGACTCGAGACCGAATTTCGGCCATGACGGGCTAACTTAGCGGAGGCTAGCCTTCGGCGCAGGAGATATTATAGTACACAAGTGTATGCGCAGACAGGTGCACTCTCTCTTCCCTCACTCTCATAGCCCGATGGGACAGCAATCCGAGACGACCAGAGAGAGATAACATACAAGTACAACATAATCAGCCTAGCAGCGGTTTTTTTCTTCTCAAACAGAGAAAGACCATGTATTGATCACCATTCTTAATATGGTGTAATATTTTGTGTACCTGTACTTGCAAAAGTCACATTGGATTAGTCCAGATTTTTTTACACATACCAATTCTAGGGTCTCTAAACCCCTAAGCGCTCAAGCCAGACCATATTTTTAGTATCAGTTTATAAAAATCCTTCATGTTCTAATCCTAACAAAAACGACCTACTGTGAACATCTTATTATGCTAACGGTATATCATCATATTCAATGAATGCTCGTCGCTCCATAAAAATGTTATGTACGTCATTAAGTCTTGACAGGTGCGAATTAATAAAGAAGCAACATACTTACATACATTATTATAAGAAAGTGGGAAAAACCCAATGATTAATTCAGGAACCAACGAACGGGTTACAAAAATCAGACATTTGCAAAAAAATCCGTAATTTTTTTTTTAATTTATTCAGGCGCACTTGACGCTCTTTCTGAACAGTGAAATGAACCGTCACGCTCGGGTCGGTGACGGAAAATCGGGTACAATGCGTGCCACGAAAGATGAGACTTGACCCCGCCTCCCCCGCTCTTTCCGCCGCCCCTATGACGTCCGGTCCCGTCCCGCACTCAGACCTCATACCGCTAAAGATACCTAAAATCGTGTACTGCGCATGTCAAACCACGTGGTGTGTCAAGTCTCATCTTTCGTGGCACGCATTGTATACTCGGCTCAGCGGGGTAATTGCGTAACACACTTACAGTAGCAATGGGTTTCATTTTGATAGTTCAACAACATTCATTGCGTTATTTACGTTGTTGAGCAGACAAATTTTCCGAATATATGAATCATTGGATAAGTAATATTCTTTGGATTGATAGTGTTTTATACAATTAGGGTGCCGGTCGGTGACCCGGCTTTTTTTTCAGGATTGGAAATCATCAAATGACCCCTCCCGCTCTGGGTGGAGCGGAAGGGAGTGTCAGACTCTTACTGACTAAAACCCACCCGTGTTCCTTCCTTAGCCCTTTATGTTCCGGGCCAGCGGTAACCCTTTCGAACAATCCCGCTGACCCGGCAGGCTTCGGCCCTAACGGGCCCCTTCATTTGATGCTGACATCTCTTTGAGGCGCGCGTGGAACAAGTACGCGCCGGACCTGGTCATGATCGGACGGTGAGCTACTCATTACTCTCCGCCCGCAGGCCCGCGCCTACGGTGGCCGGGAGTCGTCGCGCGGCTCCCGACGCCCGAAGCGTCTCCCGCGGCGCGCGGCGGCTGGGACGGGAGGCTCTCTCCCTCAGCCGTCCCGCCGCCTCCTTCGCTAGCATGACTGTATACTCGGCTCCAGTCATAAGTTTTCATTTCTATCGTGTGGTCATAAGCAGTAAGCACACGCCCTCTTTTTTTTTAATTAGTTTTAAATACTATTTTTTTCAAGTTTGTAAAATGCTGAAAATGTTCATCTTTTGTCGAAATCCAATCCAGATAACAGAAAAGTCTTTTCATGTTCACTTACACAAAAAACAGTGCTGTTATTCTTTAGACAACTTCCACCTGAAACCTATGATTTAAGAAAGAGTAGGTACCCAACCATAGAGCACCTAACAACAGCTCACAAGTCAAAACACACTAAAATCTAATAAAAACCGTTACAATCCGTAAAAACAGTATGAAACAAACCGAAAGCTAATTAAAGAATAACGCATAAAACTTTAAACAAACAGTATTGCCACAAAATAGATAAATACAGAATGTCAGCTCCGTACAAAAAGCGTAAACGCACGCACAAACATGCTTCACGTACAGCGAGTGTAAGCGCACTCGCGACTTGAGATCGCCACACGCACCTATGCGTCTATGTGTGCGTGTTTTCGCTCGATGTTTGGAGCCAGCCTTTTGTATAATGCGTGCCACGACAGATGAGACTTGACACACCACGTGGTTTGACTTGCACAGAACACGATTTTAGGTATCTTTAGCGGTATGAGGTCTGAGTGCGGCACGGGACCGGACGTCATAGGGGCGGCGAAAAGAGCGGGGAGGCGGGGTCAAGTCTCATCTTTCGTGGCGCGCATTGTACCTATCTCAAATCAATCAATCTGCGTAGACTTTTCCCAACTATGTTGGGGTCGGCTTCCAGTCAAACCAGATGCAGTTGAATTCCAGCGTTTTACATGGAGTGACTACCTATCTGACCTCCGCAACCCATAGTTACTAGGTAACACGATACCGCTTGGCAAGACTGGTCAGTCAGAATTTTGGGCTTTTGACGACCCGTAACGACTGTCAAAAGTCTATGAATGACAGCCTGGACCAACGGCTTAACGTGCTTTCCGAGACACAAAAGGGTCTCTATATGTAATGCATGATCACCCATCCATGAACTGACCGCGGCAAGCGTAGCTTAACATTCGATCGATCCGTGCGGCTGTTATCATTGATTGGCTTCAAACGCTGGATTACCCACAGACAGAAAACTTACTTCAAGAACAATACTGATGATAACCAAAGTTCAGTCACCTAGCACAATCTCTCTCACACACACAAATACACACAAAACTCACACATACACACAACCCACATCAAACACACACACGCACACAAACCGCTCAAGAGCATGCATGTACTAAATCCCTTTAAGTTTTACGTTATTTTATTGATATTTCATAATTTGTTAATGTTCCATAAACGGGTGAAGACACTGACTCCTATAACACAGGTACCACCTAGTTCAGGAGTCAGGGCTCCAAATTAAAATGTAACACCTTTTCTTATGTCAGTAAAATTTTATTATTATAATTTAGCAACGAGCCTTCCGTAACTGTCTATTCTGTGGTATTGCCAAGTTTAAGTTCAATGTACACAAACAATGGTTGTTACGCATGCGTTACGCGCGGCCGGACTGCAGCGCTCGCAAGGGCGAATGGTATAATGTGTTAGGTAATTTTTAACCAATTGCGGCGCAACAGAGTGGTACTGTGGATCTTCTTCGTGGGTCGAGGTTGAGGTGCTTGCTACGGTCAATGTGAGAATGGAGGATGAGTTTTTCGAAAGAATATTTATGTATCTACAATATGTGTGTGAGTTTATTTACATCTGGGTCTGTCTATAATTACCGATTCATAAAGCATCATAAGAACAGTCATGGCCCAGTGGTAACGTCCCTGACTTAGTTGTAGATCGTGGGTTTTGACCCAGACAGGCGTTTTACTTTGTGTAAATAATTTATCACCACTGCTCTCAAAACAGTGAAGGAAAACATCGTCAGAAAACCAGCATTTCCTAGAAACAAAAACGCAATAAAACTACCTGAGGATACCAGCCGGCGAAACTTAGGACATCACGCTCAGCAGCTGTAGAGCTTACGTACCTAAATAGATTAGGTCCAAACACAGTCATGGCCGCTTTCCGAATTAGCTATAATCGCTCACAGCGATCACATCATCTCACTTGCGTTCCGATTTAGATATTACTATTATGACAGCTGAGAGCTGTCAACAATTCGGAACACTAGTAAACGCGCTCACAGTGCTTACTCAATGTAAAAACCATATTATTACAGTATTTCTTTGTATAGACACCACATTTCTTCTTCAGTTCTTCTTCTTTGGTTAGGTGGCAACTGTCAGCCAGAAGCACAATTTCGAAAATGCCACGTTAGTTTAATTTAAAGATACGATGCAACTCAAAACAAAACACACACTGACACATCCAGACACATCCATACACACACACTGTCATTTTTGACAGCGCTCACGGTGATATTATTAGAAGGCATGGTCGGCGTTATCGCAAGATGGCGCATATCATGACGTCATCTATGACGATTCACGGGACATCGTTATCTGGCTCACGCTAATTCCACATCGATTATTTCCCAACTCGGAACGCAGGGTATATGTTTATCATCACAATACATATAACAGTACCTACAGTGTTATAGCACACTGGCAGTTGGCCGGTTTTCGGTATCTTCTACCGGGTGCTAAGACGTGATAAGAGGCGTATGGTAAGCTCAGTATTGGCCATTGAGAATTCCTAACTTCGGTCAATGATCGTATGGTACTAGTATTTGGCAACTGTGGCAAGATATCGTTTTTAAAGTGAAAACTTTTTTAGGCGCGTTCGGCTATTTTTGAGAAGGGAAAAAACCATTGAACTCGCACCGCTGTTTGTGACTGCTACCGTAACCGACAACGCGCGTGTTTTGTTTAGAAGACAATTCAAAAAAAACTCGCTTCGGATAATGTGTTCGGCTGTACGTGGGATGTACTCGGTTTTAAATGTATATCCGATATGTCAGTGAGTGATGGTAAAGTATTCTGTTTGTGTTTTGTTTTCACTTCTGTCGGCACTGTCGGATTGTTGAATTAAACGTGCCGGATCATCACTGGCTGCCTAAAACCGACCCAGGTACAAATGCTGTATCCACTAGCAGGAATCCATTTAGATTGCTATCGACACGCTAAGAAGAAGATGACCCACTGCTTGTCAAAGGCCTCCCCGATTTCTTCCCAAACCTGTCTTGAGCGAGCTCTGGTCATGCCCTGCGAACAGATATCGAATTAGGAATTAAAAAGACAGCTTGTTTGTCTAATAGTCGCAAGCTCGACTTTTGAACATGAGGGCCTGGTTACGATTCCTGGATCCAGCAAAGTTTTATTAGAAAATTATAAGTGGCGATTCATGCCCTGTTAGTAATATGCTCGCCTGTAACACCAGAGAGCATAATCATGGAATTATGAATACAAAAATATTATCCTAAAATAATTACATTTTAAAAGCTAGAAATCTTAAAATAATAATAAATGTACAAGTATATAAAAATGGATGGAATCATATAAAAAATTCGCCCACATCGTTGTCAACAGGAAATGTGCCGAAAAAGCTGGCAGGATTGCCACGTTGTATGGCAATCTGGCAATTTTTGGCCAAGTGAATTAGAATAAAAATATAATATCATGAAACTTCTGGGTATATGGTACATTAAGATCATTTCTTGATAATTTAGATTTTTATTCGACATAATATTTCAACGGAAAGAAGGAAGTCAAGAACAAAGAATAACAAACAAATAAAGGCGATCATTATTGATATAGAACCAAAGCCAAACACATTTTCTTAATAATGATTCCAGTCTGAAACAGTCACCATATCAACATTTGATGATGACCATTGCACAACAGCTCATGATAACCTCTTTCCAACCTTATCTACAAAGAAATCGGTTACTCATTCTACCTGAAGTATTTATCGAAGAATAACTTCACGTATTGCATAACGGTGTTTTTATAACCGACGTTATTGACCGAGCATTTCTTTGTTACACTGTTAGCTAATCGAACGTTTAGAGGTTAGGTTTAGGCGTTTGTTGCATTGGGTATTGGTCGCGGGATCGCGCGGTTTCGTTGAGAAATTGTTAAAGGAGTGTGTATGAGTTAAGTAACGACAAAATAAAAACAATTCGCACTGTTAAGATCGGGTGCATAAAACTGTGAAAAAAAGAAAGATTGATTATTCTGCAGAAATCAGACGCACATTATAAAGTAAACATACAATACCAAAGCAGCCAAAAGCATATTATAGCAGCGCAGTACCAGGTCATATAAAAGTATTAAACCAGAAATGTAGCTTTGTATCAGAAAAAGTAGTATAGTAATTATCATTCTGAAGTAATTAACAGGCTAAAATCTTTCGGTTTCCTATCAACCAATACTTGCCATAGGAACCGGTTAGGTAATTTGAAAAAAAAACTGCATTATGAAACCATAATTATTTTCTTTTTCAAAACAGAATAACTCCGCCAAAAAATTCGTCACGCGATATTAAGCCGCGTCGCATCACGTCTTTCAATCTGTACGCTACCTTATCCTATACACACTATAAACAATTTATTGCATCGGTTTACGCACTTTGAGTGGCACGTGATTCTGTAAATGTTTATTGTAAAACTAGGTTTTCCTGTTGGTTAACCGACGTTTAGTTTAACGGTTTTGACCGCACGGTTTTGACCGCATACAGTAGCAGTCGTGAGATTCTTATGTGTATCACACTTTGTATAGGGAAAAAAAACCATTATCTAATGTTTTATGGACTAGTCGAAATGTAAAAGATTTAATTTTGAAAAATTTTGTGTTTTGTTTTTACGATTTTCAGGTCAAGCCTATCGGAAAATCCGGCTTTTTTAATGAATTATTGTCAAATGCAACTCCAGGTATAAATTGTGTTAGATTGAAAACGTACCACAACGATGAAAGTTTCATGTAACTTAAAATGAAGATTCAATGTTTTACCTCTCAATCCACTCTCTTGAACCCCAAAAAGCACAGATTCACATTACCTTTTTCAAATTAAAATATTTTGTTTCTCTCTTTCACAGATGTGACTAAACCCGACATGGCAGCCACAGATGGCCAAGTAGTGGCCGCAGCATCGCGCTGGAACGACGAAGGCAGCTACCTCCGCGAGTTCGCAGTCAAGAACCGCCTGCCAAGCGTCGCCAAAATCATCAAAGGACAATATGGAGGACTTGGCGTACCAACGCTCCCAAGCCCAGGGCTACAAAGCACAGCCCTACTCGTATCTGCAGGAAAGAGAAAGAAGATCATCGCTCAAGCTATCAAACTTAAAGAAGGGAGACGGATGGTCAGTGTCGGACCAAGGATAGCTATCCCAGAAACGTATAAAGGATATTTCGAGTTGCTAAGCGAAGAAGGCAGGGCTGTAAGGTGCATTGAATCAGTATCAGAACTGGCGAGAAGGAAACTAGATGATGGGTGTCTTGTCCGAGAACCAGTCAGAGTTATTTGTGCTAAAACAGACTTAGATGGCAATCTCACAGCTGATGGAGCAAGAAATCTTCCAGCTGGAGAGATTATCATGCCTAGAGGAGAAACATTCTTAGGTAAGAATAAGTATTTGAAATGTACAGATTCCAAAGGCGATATGGTGTTGTTGAGTCTGGATCAAAGAGGGAAGTTTTCAGCTGTTGCTAAGGAAGAGAATATAAGTGGAGTACATACAGCTAAGACTCTGTTGACCAAACGTTTGCCGATAACAGTCAGACTGGTCCATGGTACTCCGCCGAGAGGGCTCAAAAGTGCCAGCCATTTTGTTCCAGAATTAAGACTGCTATCCATGTTTGAGGAAGACCATGTCTTCGCTCTTCCTCTTCCTAAAGAAGGCAATGCGTTAGTAGCACTACCTTTGGCGGCGCCACTCAAAATGCAAAGATGCAAAAATGAGGATCAAATAAAGAATTTCATGGAATTCTCTAGACTAGTGGAAAAGTGCAATCGTTTGTTAGTAGATGTCGTAGACAGAATACATGTATTGGACGGAAAGTTGGGTGACCCGAAGAGGCTTTTAAATGGGCCTTTACACGCGCCTCCGATAGTCAAAACTGGATATTTCCTTCGGCGTAGTGTGTCTTCAGATACAGCTAATCAACACAAACATATGTCACGTCACAATCATATATACAGCAGTCATCGAGACGAGAATAGTATTCCAGACGAATATGATGAAATAGACCAAATTTATGACTACGTCAGAGGCTTTGCTCCTCTGCCTAAGAATATAAAAGCTTCTTACTCAAACGAGCCAACTCCAAGACACGAATCGGCTCCTGCTTCTCCTGCAGCAACCCCTATCCACATGCCTTTAATCACAGAAACAAAGCCAGAACCACCGCCAATAGAAACCATACCAACAAAGAAGCCATTGAACATCCAAAAGGCAGAAAAGAGGACACGAAAAGCACCAGCACCAATAAAAGAAACACCAGTCACTGTTTATAAAGAGAAATGTTCTATAGCACCAGCAGCTAACCTGCCTAAACTGTACATCAAAAACAGTGTGAACAATAATAAAAATAGAATGGTTTTCCGTCAGAAAAGTACTTCGCCGACTAAAGAGACCCCTAGTCCAGTAGCTAGTCCGATTCGACCAATCAAAGGTGACTCTCCGATCTTTAATATTCGGTATAAGAGCTTATCAAACATCCACCAAGCTATGGAACTAGATGGCACTTTAGATTCCAGTCATTCGGGTGGGAGGACGTCGGGAGACTCAGGGAATGGTCCTAAGCTACCAGAGAAGAGGTCGAGGAAACTAAGCAGGCCGAAGTCGCTGACAAATCTGGTTTGGGAGCTGAAGGGGTGTCCTGATCCGGACAAACCTAAAACTAGAGTTAAGAATGAAGGCTACAAGAAGATTGGTAACAAATTGTCTTTGGGAGCTCAGAAGAGGGTGCCGACGTTGTACCTTTAAGTTTTGGTGAGTTGTTTTTTTTTTAAATTATCATTCTTGGCTATTCAATGCCCACTATAATTGACAATGCTACACCCCTTAGAAAAGTTAAATAACCACATAAAGAGAATCTTATACAAACTGAAAACGATAACCAAAATAATTAAATATCTTGACTTATTGCACAAGGTGAGGTGTGGCAGATTCGGCCATGACATCACGACTATTGTCTTTTCACTCAATGTCCTAATGACCAAGATCCTTAACCATATTTTCAAGGGGCTCACGTTAGGTAGACGGTTTAAAGACCTGATTCAAAAACAACACTTAGTTGTTTAGGAGGTTCCGCTCTCTGGATTTCTGACCATACAATATGGCCGATAGGGCTGAAAGGTTTTGGAGTGGAAAACGCGTACCGGAAGACGTAGCGTTGGAAGGCCTCCAACAAGATGGATCGATGACCTGGCGAAGACCGCAGGAATCCACTGGATATGAGATGCACAAAACCGGTAAAAGTGGCGGTGGTTGGGGAGAGACCTATATCCAACAGCTATGGACGTCTTTCGGCTAAAATGATGATGAATGATGATGATGATTCATCGAGGTGGTTGTCATGTGAAGCGTAGTAAAGAAAGAAAGAAAATACGTTTACGTACGTTTACGTTTGCGTACGTTTCGTTTTAGTAGACTCGGCCATGACGTCATGACTATTATCTTCCCAGTCAATGTCCTAATAGCCAAGACCTTCAACCAAATTTCCCAGAAGCTCACGTTAGGTTTAAAGACCTGATTCTAAAAACAACACTCATTTAGATGGGGCCTCACTGGATTACTTGCCACCGTTAGCTTGGACTCTATTCATTTATTGCAAAATATGAAGTAATTATCTATTTACAAAAAATCTGTTGTTTGGACTAAGAAATTAAAACACTAATGCTTTAGTATGTTGCTTGTACAATAATCTGACAAAAAATCAGAATGATTGTATGTATATTAGTATGGTTTTTATTGTAAAAAGAAACTTTTTAGAGCTATCTTCATGATTTTTTTCTATCGTATCAAATTAGTTGTTTTATGTATTCAACATACTATCTACCTAGCATATATCCTAAAGAATTTCATATATTTTTCTGATTTTGTTTGCTGTAGTCGTTCATATACTTTTATTGCTTCTAAAACTAGCGTTTTTTTGCGTTTAGGTCCTGTAATCCCCTTAACAACTATACCAATATTCATAACTAGGCATCGTGTTTTTCCAGAATACAAACTACTTATGAGTTTTAAAATACTTTATAGTTTACGGCGAAGTAATTTAAGTTTACACAATAACGTTACCTCTACTATCTTATAAACATGCAAGTCAGGGGGCATGACCCCAAAGTGCGATGAATCTGAAATCATTGCTTTAGTGTGTTTGTTTAGTAAAACTGTAATTTAACTAAAATATTTTTCATAAATCTGAGCATAAGTCCAGATTTCTAATACATAAAAAGCTGCATCAAAAACTGTGATTAGTAATAAAAATAAACAGCTTTTTTGGAATGAAAAGAAAAAAAGGAAATTATTTGATATGTAGGTAGGTACTATGAAGAATAAGAATAAGTAGTATGTTTCCCGTACTAACACAGTAAGATCTACATTGTATCAACTGGATCAATCAAATAATTTTATTAGTTCCATTTTCTTTTTACGCACACTTGTTTTTTCAGCTCACTTTTGACATTGGCAGAATAGTCGACATCGGCTTTGCTTGCCTTTATTAAAAATAGAATAGAAGTACCTAGTATGTTTTTGCAACGCAACCAACGAAATGACACCACAAATCTTCCACACGAAGTAGAAACTATGTAAACATACATTTTCAATTCAATTACTCGAGTCGCGTACAAACATGCGATTTCTATCATAAATCGCAGGAGTTGGCAAATGTTTGGGTAGCATCAAAATGTCGTAAGAGCTTCGTGATATGCCAACGACGAAGTTTCCTATAAATTGTGAAAATGAAAACCTATGGTCTATTCAAATACTTCTTCCCAATTGATGTAAGTTGTCCGCTTAAACAAATATCAACTTTATGATTGTGTGAATCAGGTTGATTTTAGAATGACTGAGTACTGTTGAAAAAGTCTTAAAAAATTTGAAGTTGTAGCGCAAAATTAACTGTATGTGTAGGTTTTAAAGTTATTTTTTCAATAGCCTATATTTGTTGTGACGTTTGGAAACTAAACGGCGAACGGAGATTAGCTACATCGGTATTAATTCCAGTATTTTGTAATTCTGAATTCTTGTGTGTAGTAGGTTAGTTCGATTGGTAATTAAGTAAATTGGTATGTTGTAGTAATATGTTGTTTTCGATTACAATAATCACGATTGTAATTTGAATCCTCTTCTAAATGTTTCCGATCTATTACAACATTGGTTTAGAGTATAGAGTTTAGGACATCACAAATTTTTCGTCTATGGTCAAGGTAGAGCAATAGATCATTTGGAGAACTGTAACGGCTAGGGCTTTGCAGTTAGACTTAGGGCAGTCTTTAACTTGTTGGAGGCCCATAAGGATCACAGGGGCCCTGTATAGATAAATAATAATTATTCATATTCATATTCATATATTTATTTGCATTCCATAATGTTGTAGAGGTGTTACAATGGCTTAAAGCTAAGGTACAATTATGGACCCTGTAGGGCACAGCAAAAGGTATAAAATTTAATCTTATAATAAATAATTAAAATTAATTTTCATTATGAACAGTTTTCAAATATTTTGCTACAAAACCAATAAAAGAAACATTTATTACTATCTAGCAGCGCCCCGCGATTTCACCCGCATAAGTTTTGATCCCGTAGGAATATCGGGATAAAAACTATCCTATGTCCTTTCCCGGGACTCAAACTATCTCTATACAAAATTTCATGTAAATCGGTTCAGCGATTTAAGCGTGAAGAGGTAACAGACAGAGAGACACACTTTCGCATTTATAATATTATATTATGGATATTTCATACGTTTGGCACTAGAAGCTTACTGAAAATCGTACTGCAAATCAATGATTTTGTCATTGATTGCGTAGAATGAAACGACGCGGACGGCTGGAAAGAATTATTTTATTGAGGGTAGGCCGGGCCCCCGTCGATCGCAGGGCCCTGGGTACTTGCCCAGAGTGCCCAATGGATAAGAGGGGCCTGGTAGACTGCGCAGGCCGTCAACTAGTAGTTAGTGTATTAGAGATAAAAGAAACGAGTTTAAATAAAATGCATCACAGCTAGGTCGCAAGTCGCGATTCACACTCTGTTCTGAGCACTCGAACTCACTAAGGTTAAAAAGCTACCGTCCTCGGCAGCACGTGGCAGACGTGGTGGCCTGTCGTCGATTTATTTTGAACGATGAAACCAATCAATTATTTATAACTGTTAATTGAAATTGATTACAAATAAAATTGGTATAAAATAGATTATGAAAGGGGTTATAAAATGTTAGGTCATCAACAAAGGTCATCTATAAAATATCAGTGCATTTTTACACAAGTGTTGAATGATAAGTTATTTGATCCATCTGTGGTGCTATTCTGTAAAAATCTCATCGTGAAAACTTAGGTGAAGTGAGCGTGGAGTGAGTTGTCAATAGTGTCAATTCCTAGCAAAAACAAACTCACTTCACCTAAGTTTACACGGTGAGATTTTTACAGAATCGATCGGCTGTAATAGAAAATGTATCAAATCAAATCAATTCAACCTATCACAGTCCACTGCTAAACAAACTCTCCCAAACTGCGCCACAACAATCTGTCCTCCGCCTTCTGCATCCAGTCTGTCCCAGCCACCTTTAAAAGGTCGTCGGTCCATCTAGCTGAGGGGTTCCCAAAACAATCTTCGCCCGATCCAGCATCTGCTCCCCCAGCATCGTCCTAAGGTCCGAGGTCCGAGGTCCGTACCACAAGGGGTGCCTTTAGCGTATCGCCTAGATCTTAAGTTGTATGCCCTGGCTAGAGGCCTTAATTTATTGAGGCACCCACAGGATGCTCCGGTTAAGCAGCCGATAACCTCCTCGGCTGCCCTGCGAGATGCCATTCCCACCAAAGAAAAACTAGACGTGGGGCTTCCACACTCCACTTGCCGATACGCGGTCTTCACTCCAGAACTTGTCTGCATCACCTGCCATCGACGATCAATCATGGCCAGCCCACTGCCACTTTAGTTTGCTTACTCTGCAAGCTATGTTGGTAACTCCGGTTCTCTTACAGATAATTTAATTTCTGATTTTGTCAACCAGCCCGAATGTCAGTGTAGAGAACGCACATAAATAACAAAAAAATCTAAAGGGATTGACGAATTCTTGTTACTTTTTATCAATCAAATTCCTAAGATATTCATTCTCAACAAGACAATTAACAAAAGGCATAGTTCAATTGTGTAATTTAACCATTGTATTAAGGAATTCTTGTAATTGTTAACTTTACGATCTTGTAAAAGAAAAAGAATACACACTATGATTATTAAACAATAACCATCATTAGTTTTACTTGTTGGTATGCAAAAAAGCGTGCACGCTTATTTTGAGCAACTTCCTCTTGGTCTAACTAGTTAAAACTTTGTGAACTCATTTCGTTTTGATAATTTCGCCCCGACCCTTGCTCGAGCCAGCCCGCGCCGCTGAGCCTGTTGTTTTAAATTCGCCCCTAAATAATTCCGATCCAGTCTGTCCCATGCTGCCCTCTTCCAGCGACGCCCTAAGCCGAGGTCCGTACACCGCAGGGGGTACACTTAGAGTGTAGTCGCTTAGTTTTAAGCCATGGCTGGAAGCCTTAATTTATTGAAGCAGACAAGCCCGGCTAAGCAGACGACAATCTCATCGGTTGAACTGCGAGATGCCATTTATAAAAATAGAAAAAAAAAAACAAGAACTCATATCGTTCTGATGACAATACCTCCATTTATTTGCTGGAGTCAACTGTCAAAAATCGAATCTGAGCAATATAAGCTCTGCATACTATGTGAACTTTGACCGTCACATTATGGAACAAAAAGAAAAATAATAGTTCTTATACAGGATGGCTGGGACATCGAAGCGCAACCTGTACCATGGATTAATTACATGATTTGAACCTTAAAAGCCGCGTTCAAATTACTCGCCGGTTATTAAAAAAAATTTGCCCTTTCATACATTTTGACCGAGTGGGTATTGCACTTTTCTATAAAACTGCAGATTTTTTTGATAAACAATGAAAAATATTTACGCTGGGTATCTAGAACTATAGAGGTATGAGGAACAGAGTGTAAAGTTCACTCGTTATACTCTTTAGAAAAGGATCCTTCGACCACTCGACCAGACGGGTGTTGTGTCTGGCGGCCAACTGCCCGATGGTTCATGTCGGGCCGTTGTATCTATGCTAGTTGCGCGGTAAACTCTGTTTGCGAGATGCAGGATTTTGCGTGACGTCAGTATGACGCGTTGTCCGCATGTGGCGTTGTAGATACCGCTACAGAACCATGTTCTGAATTTATGGTTACAGTTTGCGCGTTGATGTGCCTGCTGCCCTGTATAGAAGTGAAACTGAGGGTTTCAAACGCCCCTTGGCTTGGATTTTCAACTTTATCGCCAAAGTATAAGGTTCAAAGTTGATTGGGAAAATTTGACAGTTTCGGGTAGCTTGATGTGCTGGCGTCTATACAATACAAGTTGGTGGCCGGTTTTTCCTATTCTAGACACATACCTACCAACAACCATATAACACAACAAACCAGGCTAAGCAGAACAAGCGGTATTTTTCAATCTGCATACAAAAAACCAGCCTTATAATATAAAATGGCTAACTGTGTGATGAAATGCTATTAGTTAGCATCTTGATTAGGTTTTTGTTGTGAAGTTATTGACCGGGCGACGCCGCAGGACGTTCTTAGCTCATCTATAGATTGGATGCAGATTGATGTGATTAATTGGATTACTTGTAGGTATTATAGGTAGCTAACTACACCTTTTCTTTATAAAATTCAGATTGTTAAGCAAATTGACATGAGGAAACCGGTATGTTCTAGAACCAAAAATTCGAAGGCGTCACATTACCAACCTGCACTGAGCCCGCGTGGTCGGTTACAACCCACTCCCTCTCACAGAGTGTCCCAGCAGTGGGAAAATTACAGGCTGATAATGTAAGCAAATTGACTACTAGCTTAATCGTCCGTAAATAACAGTATATTCAAATCACAACAGCTGTCATTCTTTGACAGTTGTATAAAATTATTTTTACACGACAAATTAATGTAGGATGTCAGTTTGCATACTGATTAATTTCCCTGACGGTATCGCTAAGTGGATGTTGAACACAAATGATGGTGTAGGAAGGAAATTGGTGTGGTGAAACGAGGACGTTTTGAGAGCTGTATTTTGTCTTTCGAAAAATGAGTGCGTTTTGGGAGCTGTATTTTGTCTTTCGAAAAATGAGTGCGTTTTGGGAGCTGTATTTTGTCTTTCAAAAAATGAGTGCGTTTTGGGAACTGTATTTTGTCTTTCAAAAAATGAGTGCGTTTTGGGAACTGTATTTTGTCTTTCAAAAAATGAGTGCGTTTTGGGAGCTGTATTTTTTCTTTCGAAAAATGAGTACTTTCTGCTTAATTTGAATGAAACACTAAAATTGTCAAATGGCAAAACATAAGTCCGATGTTTGTCTACTTGTTTCTCACTGGTATTTTTCTCAGACTCTGACATAAGACTACTCTCTAATCTGAATATTTTTTGCACGCTGACTGTGATGTGTTCGCGGATGAATGGAAGATCTTGTCAGTATGTCTGGAGTATTGTGAGATGCAGAAGCCAGCACATCAAGCTACTACAATCTGTCAAATTTCTTCAATAGATTTTCAACTTTATCGCTAAAGTATAGGGTTCAAAGTTGAATCGAAAAATTTGACAGTTTCGGATATCTTGATGTGCTGGCGTCTGTACTTATGTGTTTGCGTCTTTAACTAATGTCATTTTAGTGGCTTTGGTCATTTTAAGTTAAAATAAAGAAGATTTCTAATGCGCACAGAAAAACGAGTAGCAGATTCATTAGCATTAGTTATAAGTTTAAAGTTTCTTGTTTATAACCATTTCCTTCAACATAAACACTATATTTGGTTACCTCGAAGGTCAAGGTCAACCTTAATGTCGTCATTAATGTACCAAGTTTTACGCGACTAATTTCTCCGTAATTGAGCCCCACCTAATGTCGGCACCGCCTTGTTTTGTCACGAACACCGCACCCTAGGACATCATAGTTTTCATTTCGTTAACTACCTACCTTAATGGAAATAATGGTTTGGGATTATCTTTAGATAGCACGATATTTTTTTCGCTGTTGTTATTTTTGCAAAATTGCACATCGCAGTTAGTATGTTTTTATTTTAGCGTCACAAACTTAGGGTCATAACTTTATAGTCTAGTACAGGAGGCCTAAAAAAGCCATTTTGGCAGAATCATAAAAGAATAACATTATGAATCATAATATGGCGACGACAGTTCGTGTTTATCTTTTTTTCGCTGCACTACCTTCGTAGGTATAATCAAAAAGATTGGGATTGGATTTGGATTGGATTGATTGGTATTTTAGCACAGACAAAAAAAAATAACTGAAAAATCCTTCACCAATGGGATTTGATACGTTTAACAGTTAACTGTCCATTATGATGATACATAAAGTTATCCTTTTATGATTCTGCCAAAGTGACCTTTTTAGTACTCTTCTTCTTCGTGATGTTGGCACGACTGTATTAATTTAAATCTTGTAGGCCCCAAACTTTGCCACTTCTACGGCGTTGTTGTTGTCTAGAAGTAGATTACGCTTCGAACTGCAATCGGGCAAGGCATCCCCAGGATGAACAAAGCGTTGCTGGGTTTTTCTAAGGCAGCCTAGAGTCTGAATTTGTGTCGGAGTAAAGGCTCGCCGACTCTATTCCATGAGACTAACATAAGACTAACTTGTAACAACACTAGCAGCACCGCGCGATTTCCCTCGCAATAAGTGTCGATCTCGTGGGAATATCGGGATAAAACTATCCTATGTCCTTTCCCGGGACTCAAACTATCTCTGTATCTATATTTCATCTAAATCGGTTCAGCGGTTTAGCGTGAAGAGATAACAGACAGACAGACAGACACACTTTCGCATTTATAATACATACCTACATGTATTAACTAGCTGACCCGACAGACATTGTCCTGTCTTTTATTCGAAAGACACGTGGCGCCAACTATTATCATAATAACGTTATTGTTGTTTTCCTCGGGAAAAACACTTTTTTTTAGGGATACAAGGTACCTACCCTATGTCCGTTTCTGTACACCTGACAACGTATAATATGCAAAATTTCGTGAAAAGGTAACAAATAAATTTACTTTCGCATTTATAATTAGTTAGGATAATATTAATATAGTATGGATAACATAACTAACATAATGTGCATATGACACTTTTGCGTATCCTTTCGAGGAATTCAAGCATAATGTTATAATGACGATTTCGCTAAACGTAATTCAGTTGAATCGAGATAGCTTCATATAAAAAAGGACATACATCTCTGCTCACCTTTTCGAAAAGGCCAAGCTTGAACTCAAACAGCTCATATCCTTACCTTACCTTACCAGTTAAGTCTTCCTTTAAGATCATCATCTGCCTAGCCTTTTCCCAACTATGTTGGGGTCGGCTTCCAGTCTAACCGGATGCAGCTGAATACAAGTATTTTACATGGAGCAACTGCCTATCTGACTTCCAAAACCCAGTTACTGGGTAATACGACACCTCTTGGTAAGACTGGTTATCAGATTTTCGGGCTTCTGACTACCCGTAACGACTGTCAAAGATCCACGAATGACAGCCGGTACCATCGGCTTAACGTGCTTTCCGAGGCAAGGAGGGGTCTCGGTATGTAAAGATGGTCACTCATCCACAGAACAACCGCGGCAAGCGTAGCTTAACCTGATCGATCGACCTGTGCGGCTGTTATTATTTAGCCACGGGCCCCTCTCTCTTCCTTTAAGATAAGACATGGAATAAAAACTGGACGGCAAGTTTTTGTTCCGATGGTCCTAGTGTATTCAATGTAAGTCTATTCTATAAATAAGAGTTGAATTATGTATATAAGGGGCTCTTAGAGGCGGTATACACTTTGACGAGCCAGTGAGAAATAGTGCGTGAGGTATGTTCAAACAAAACAATTACATAAAAAAACAAAAGAGATAATTTTATTAAAATAGATCGTTGCTAGCACGTGTTGTCAGAAAAATGAATTGTTTATCAAATTGACACATCACGTCAATATGCCGTGTTATAACCATTTCATATGACTGTCAAAGAATGACAGATGCGGTTTGAACATATGGCCAATTTGAGTTAGCTGTCAATTTGATAAACAATTAATTTTCCCGACCGTAATTAAGTTTGAGACTAAACCCTGTAACTATTAAAAGTACTCTAGTGGTGGCGCTCCTGCTTGCAACATTAGGTCTTAGATAGTGTTATCATCGGAACGGAACAAGCATACAAAGTTTAAACTTGATAGGCCTAGAGGAAGGAGTCCAAAAGAATTTATCATAACATACTAACTAGTGAAACTATATAAAATCTTGTAATAAGATCATGTCGCACTTAAGCTCGTGTTGCACTTAAGAGCGTTTACGCCGTACGTCATTTCATACAAACTTTCAAGCCCTTATTTTTCAAAATAATGTACCGATTTTAATGAAACTTCATACGCATAAGCAGGATACAAAGGTCTAAAAAGTAAGTAGAGAACATTTTCGAAAAATAGTGTTACAGCCAAATTAGACCGATTTTAAATTTTCCATAGATAGAGATTTCCAGTTATCTTTTTTTAAATAAGATATTTTGAAAATGTTCTCTACTAACTTTTTAGACCTTTGTATCTTGCTTATGCGTATGAAGTTTCATTTAAATCGGTTCATTCATTTCGAAAAATAAGGACTAGAAAGTTTGTATGAAATGCCGTACGACGTAAACGCTCTTAAGTTCGTGTTGCACTTAAATCCGTAACGCACTTAAGTTCGTATCGTCCCTCTTTGGGGCTTTTTAATGAGTCTTATCTGAAGATTGATCTTTTTTATGCGTAAATGCTTATAACTCTAATTGATTTCAAACTAAGCATTTTTTCTTTCTTTTAGTACTTTTTGTGAGCTCCTTAGAAATCGGCTGTCAATATGTATAAACTGTTACTTGCTTTTAGATCTTTGAACTCATCGATTAATTAATTATATCAAATCAATGACTAAGTATGACGCGAACATTTTTTGTCTGATCTGTAGGAATATTAATGAGTACATGAGTGTACTTGTAGTTATTAATTTTAAATAGGTTAGGTACAGATGCCAGCACATCAAGCTACCCGAAACTGTCTAATTTTCCCAATCAACTTTGATCCTTATGCTTTAGCGATAAAGTTGAAAATCTATTAAAGAAATTTGACAGATTGTAGTAGCTTGATGTGCTGGCGTCTGAAAGACTTTATCAACCTTTTCAAATCATACTAGTATGAACAACCAAACCAACGCAATAACGATTGGTGATTTTTTTGATATATCAGACTTTTTTAAATCGTTGCTGGCCCGAAAAGGTTTAATATCAAAACTTTTTTGGTTATTATCCCAACCTTTTCAAATCACATTATGCTGGGTTGTTGTTACTTGAAACAACCAATCCAACGCAATATTTATTGTTGATTTTTGTGATTTATCTTCTGATAAATCACAAAACCAGCAATAAATATTCCGATGTTGCGTAAAAAGTAAAAAAAGCCTTTTTATTTAACTCTTTTGGGTATAATCCGGGAAACCACAATTTTGTCGGAAAAAACTCCTACAAAAGAAATAAGAAAAAATTGTTTATTTGTCAGAGGAACACGTGCATACAAAAAGAGATAAGTTACTCATAAATTAAAGAAAAATAAAATGAAAAAAAAAATAGTAGTAAAAACAGCATACCTATGTAGGTATGCTGTTTTTACTACTATATATGTATTTAAAAACTACTACTATATTTAAAAATGTTTTTAAATATTAACACAGTATACGTAAAAACCGTATGAATGTAGACCATCCTTAACAGGACAAAACCCTCACTGCCCAGTTCTTAGGGTTCACTGAACACGCACAAAAAACGCTGCAAAAACGCTTTTAAAGTTCAATATAGATAGAATCTTTTTAATATGTATTAGTATTGGATATCGCGCAGGTGTGCCAGCGGTTACTGAATTATTGAACATGGGAATAAATATTTTATTATAGACTTTGTGATAAGAAAGTTTTCAAGAATGAAAATTGTGGTTGATTTTTGTGTGGTGATACAATTTATTCCTGTGTATTTAAATTATTTACAGCGTATACGCTGTAAATAATTTAAATAAATAAATGTTCAGTTATGTAAACATGTTTACATAACTGAACATGTTTACTCTAAAATTTAGACTTAATTATGTTCATTCTAAACTTTAGACTCTCTTTCAATTAATCACTCTGCCCAACCTTTTGTACAACTGTGGTGGGATCGACTTCCTATCTATCCGAATGCAGCTGAATACCGGTATTTAACTTGGAGCGACTACCTATCTGACCTCCACAATCCAGCTAATGGGTAACACAATACTCCTTGTTAAGACTGGTTGACAGACTTTCGGGCTTCTTACTACTCGAAACGACTGTAAACTTCTGACTCTTTTTATAGATTTTAATTTTTGGAGTTCACCTTCATAAATTGAAAATCAGGCTATTTATTGCAGGGGATTAGAAATTCAATTACCTTTTACAATGAGTTAAAAATGGGCCACAAAAAACATTTAGATGTTTTTCGTGGCCCATTTTTTTTGAGTTCATGATTTTTATATGCACCCAGTAAAGACTTGTATTTTGACTTCAAAGCGAGATTTTGACAGGTCAATATTTCACCAAGAAAAAGACATTATAATATTTTTACTGCATTATCTTAGACCAGCCTCCATAAACCTACTTCACACAGACATCATTCACGATTACACCAAAAGATTACAACATACTAGGACAGCATAAAACTGCAGACATTTAAACTAAAAGCTACCATCCATCACCTCTACCCACCTAACTTATCAAAAACTAGCTGCGCCCGCGGTTTCACCCGCGTAACTCTCGATTCCGTAGGAATATTGGAATAAAAAGTATCCTTTATCCTAATCCAGGTCATAATCTACCCACGTGCCAAATTTTATCCAAATCCGTTCAGCCGTTTTAGTGTGAAACCGTAACAAACAAACATACAAAAAATCAAATCCTTTCTCTTAGTTTAGATAGCGTTAACATGACCATTTATAGCCACCTGAGGTACTAGGCGCACATATAATTCAAGATGTACTAAGAATCCGATGCTATCGCTGTACGCCAGCAAAAATGTTTTAATCTTAGCTACAAATCGCATTATGCAAGCTGATACGGAGATCTGTCTTGAGATATTTTCCATGTTATAGGAAAGCGCAGAAAATCAGTTCAGGGGAACAAAAGCTTGTTTTAGGACAATTTCTTATCGTCTCATTTTAAAATGCTCTCGAAGTGGACTGCAATAGATGAGTCCGTTTAATGTATAGGTACATACTAGCTTTTGCGTTCTCGTGGATGTGGAAAATCAACATTACATTGAATGATATTTCAGTGCTCACGTCCTTAGAGTGATAGTTTAAAGTGCAGATTATGACCCTGCAAATTAACAGCAAAACTGAACATTTTCGTTTAAATCGCTTTTCTTATACTTGGTGATGCCAAAGTATACAAGCTTTTATTTAACTTAACTTTTTAGTACCTTTTTTTATCGTGGGGAAATGCTCATGCATTCTGCACTACCACGGGGAGATAGTGCAGTTATGTGGGACTCTAACCCACTAAAACTCCACGGTGTACTCCTCTGCCGCTTACGGCGGGAACACGAGCACGCGTTAGCACTCATCCGTGAACCCGTCGCGGCTGTCCGTCACCGGACCCTCCTCTGGGGGGTACTCCCCATCACCGGCGCACCAGAACACATAGCTCGCCGTTACCAGCCCAGGGACCAAACCATCACATGGGCGCCAGACGACCGAGAGCTGCCAACGTCATACCAACACTCCTTCTTAAACGGTGGCGACCGCCGTCAAGGCGGCGGAAGGTAGGGAGAGCGGCGCACCATAATACCGACACTCCTCTCCCGCCACGGCCTCCAACCCTCAGCCGAAGTTGCGGTGTCGCCCAAGCGGCACTGCAACCTACTTGTTGGCCGCTACTTCGTCGGCTTACTGGCAAAAGCCCCGACGAGCGGCCCCTCCTCGGGTTCCTCTTCGCTTCACCGTGGGTGACCAAGCCACGGCTAGTAAGGGGGGGCTTTGATAATGCGGGAACCCACCGGGGGGGAGCTTTTTAGTACCTATGTTATGTAATGTCGATTCTTACGAACGTATTCTTTTAACTTCCTCTTGGACTATAAAATTGAAATCACTAAGAGCATCCAGTCTGACAATCTATATAGTAGGTAATTCCAACCGTCCCTTCTTCACTTATTTAAGCTTTAACCAATCGAGCAACTCTGCAGACAGTTGCAACGCGAGACTCTAGTAGAGTCTAAATCTAAATTGACTCTAGCAGAATCCATATTATCTAGAAATTTAGGGAGTTGTATTTCTGTTCTCTTTCTTCCATGTGTCCTAAAAGCGGTTGTTCGCTTTAGATTTTCGGTCGGATTTTTTAATCTCTGCCGCGATAGCACATTATGGGTGAAATGGCTGCGCATTCTAATATGTACCGTAACTTTATGACGGAAAGTCGTAAATCAGGACATGATTTAGATATGTAGAGCGTTTGTATGACGTCACAGACGCGTGTGTGATATAGTAGCCTGAAATTGTCCCACTATAGGACGAAGTCATCTTCTCATACCCATATAGATGGAACAATCCTTGATCACCATGGCTGCCCACTTTGTGATGTAGCCCTGCTTTCTATTTGAAACCAGTCCAAGTTCTTTCACGATCTTTTGCAATAGTCAGTGATGTTCTAGAAAAAATAATTTACCATAAAAAATTATGGTCGGAACTTATGTGCATGTATCGCATCCTTGGCAGTCAGCCCCACTACTAACCTTGACGACTAGCAAATTAAACACGACACACGTATGGATATTCTCGTATTGCTTGTGCCAATACGGAAGAAGTAGATTGAGCACATGCCAGGATTTGAACCCGTAAGAGCTGGTTCATACACTGTCAAACAATCACGACCCAAATAACCAACCACGACAAAACCCTACTTAGGCATATTTTTTAAATAGGATCATCTTTCATTGCAAAGATCGTCACTCCTCTAACTTGCCCTGATGTGTTTTATTAATCCCTCTTTTCTCTCATTCCAGGTCCACGTTGTCTTGACGACAGGCGTGTGCGACCAAAATATTGCGACAAACGACAGCACGACTACGACATTACCGTTACATTTGAATTCACGTCACATTTCGGCTAACTTCGGCAGCGTTCGGGAGCGAGGCGGCGAAAAGGAGCTAGATGGAACGATCGGAGCTTTATAGGAGTCCAGTATAAGTTTGGTAGAAGTAAAATAGGGAAGTAAGGCCTTCTTATACCACATATCACTAAACACATTTAGTGCTAAACGAATTTAAAATATCGTTCTGTTTCTCTCAATCGTTTGAAGATGACAGATACAGAATTATGTGTGCATGATTTGTGGTGTAAGCGGGCCTAAATGTACTGAGTTTGATCTTAACCTCAGTTATCAAGACAGGGTCAAGATCAGGTCAGGGGTCAGATTAGGGTCAGTCTGTGAAGATAAACCATTTTTGCATTATTGCAACGATGTAAAAATGGTTTCTCTTCCGGAGCATAAAAATATCAAAGATTCATTAAATTTGAGTTTTAGTATTGTAACTACTCTCATTCTCTTCGGATTTCAACACTAGTGGATCAAGTAACGTAAAATATTTTCAAGTCATTGAAAGTTTTGCTTTTACTTCTGTTAAATCAAGATTTTCAATGACTCTTAAATCTGGGTTTAATTTCCGGTCGACTTTTAGTCAAATTGAAAATGAGAGTAGTTCTAACTACTGGCTGGAATTATAAAAGGGCCATAACGAAGTTAGCGAATAAATACAGAACAAAACCTCTTTCGAACGACAAGAAATATTTTCAGATTTTAAAAAGTAATTGTGTCTTGCTTATTTTGTATAATTGTAAAACGAAGCGACGAAATGTAAAGTATAGGCATTAAAAATTGTAATTTTGTGGATAAGGTAACATTTCTTTTCAGATATGAAAAGACCAAGTTCGCCAATAATGAAATTTTTCATGTTTATTTTTGGGATGATACCATACATTTCTTAAAAGTCGAATGTACAGACGCCAGCACATCAAGCTACTACAATCTGTCAAATTTCTTTGATAGATTTTCAACTTTATCGCTAAAGCATATGGTTCAAGTTTGATTGGGAAAAGTTGACAGTTTCGGGTAGCTTGATGTGCTGGCGTCTGTACCTACCTAAATTTGTTTTATAGCAAAAAAATACAATATAAAAAGAAATGTTACCAGTTGTAAAAAATGTAAGAGAAATTAATAATTTTTATAACGAAAAAAGAACTTAATTTTGATCTCTTAATGAATAATTATTTATGAATGTAATGCCATATTAAAGTATAATACTTCATTGGTGTTCGTTATTAGATATAAGTTGGGTCTTTCATCATTAATTAAGTAAACTACTTACGGATAATATTCACCAATAAACAAATTGGTGATTTAAATATGGAGCAACCACATCCCATAACAAAGGAAGCTATAAGTTTGCGTTGCACCATGACACCAGCGCCATCTATGTACCTAACTAGTTTGGAACTAAGCTACAAGATGGCAGATTTTCGAAATCATTTTGAATTTATGTTTGAAATAAGATTTCTCCTAGAAATGTAATAGAAATACGAAATATTGTCGCGATTTTAATAGATGTTCGATGAAAGACCCTTATTTGGCTCATGATTACCAAGTTATTTTAAATACATAGTGTCATTCTGCGCCTAGACAAACAGAAACAGAATTTGATGCAGAAAATCGTAATGTCAATCGTTGCCAGAATTTCTAATAGGTAATTTATTACAGCCATTTCTTGACATAATTAATAGTTAATTATGTCAAGAAATGGCTGTAATAAATTAGCGATGATTAAAAATAATTTAAAATTTTGATGCGTGCCGGATGATTCAAATTATAAACCGGACTTACAAATTAAACTATCAATCAAGTCATGAGCCTATTAAAATAACTAGATAGATTTCTCTACATTTAACCTTTTTAAAATTCCTTCTGTTGAATTGTTGATGCAAACCAAAAATGCGAGGTGCCTTAAAAAATGCTTTTTTCGAAAAAACTCTTTGTAATATTAATGTTTTAGTATTAAGGGAAATAGTCACAAATATCTTCGATTTTTTAGGTTTTTTTAGTCTGTAAGTACCTACCGGTTATGCAATTCTTGGTATGCATTTATTCATTTTTTTATAATTTTTACAGTCATAATTGTCTTAGTGCACTGCGATTTTGCGTTTCAAATAATTTTATAATTATTTACCGTACATGTGCTATTTTATTGACTAAACAAACGTTAAATACAATAAACATTGTTCTTGTTCATTCAGGGATTTAACATACGCTGTCACGATATTTTGCGTAAGTTTACTTGCTGACAGTTTTACAAACTTAAACTGTCAAAAAATCAAAGTCAACTTGCGCAAATAAATGTGGAAGTTACGACAAAAGCGAAGGCCCGTATTTCTCTAGAAAGAGACAACTTGAATTTCAATTCAAAACTGTCACATTTAATACACTGAAACATTTCATACTAATTGAAAATGACAGATTTCATTCTAAACAAAAATGACAGATTTCATTCAAACGAAAATGACACTTCATTGTAAATGAAAATGACATTACATTCTGAATGAAAAATGACGTGACGTACATTCCGAATGAAAATTCCTTCAGGATAAGATCTGTTAGTTGTTAAACTAGTTTCATGGTTTTAGTATAGAATATGGGCCTAGCTTTCGTCATTGTCACAGCCCTAACATTATCAATGAAAAGATCATAATTTTTCATGATTACCTAACAGAAAATATAGGAATTACTTTATATGACAACATTATTTGAAGCGCAATTTAAGTCCTTTTAATTATCACCCTGTGGTTTTGTTTTTATTTTCATATTATCACGTAAAATCTTGATGTTATACTGATTTTTGATTGGCTGTTGTTATTTTATCCACCAACAACATCTGACATAACATTAAGTAGGTACCTTAGAAATATAGCAAAAGAGATAATTATCCTTTATCCGTATCCGAAAATTGAAAGTGCCTATTGTAAATTGTATAGGGCCACCGTGACGAAATCGAAAATCTGATTATACAGAAAAAAAATGGAAAATGAAAAATTACCCTTATTGCTATTATAATAAGGGTAATTTTGTGGACCTAAGACGTAGTAAAACAAGCCGACGTAGACGTAGTAGCAGAAAACAAGATATTAATACCTACTCATATCTCGTTTTTCTCGTAAGTCCCCTAAAACAAACTCTTTTAATTTGACCAAAATGGCAGCTAATAAACTTTCATAGACTAAATAATGTCATGTTGACAAAAAGGGTCGATCGCAGCTGTCGTTTTAGTCTATCAAATTAAAAACCAGAGTATAACCTCTAACAATAGAAAACAAACGGCTCATTTATCAAATTAAATTTCAGTCGACAACATCCATCGGTTTCTTACTAAACTTGAACTATATCCGACGATCCTGCATACTTATCTCTTTTGTTGACTATACAAAGCCTTTTTTCTGCTCAGTAAAAATTATTATGAACCGTCAATGTGCCTCTGTCAGTCAAAGCTACAATGATCCCGTAACATATTCTGTAATTCAGTCGAGACAAAATATGAAAACAAAAACAAATCCACAGCCCTTAGAATCTTAGATAAGTCTACATAATCTTTATGGATAAATCTCTCGGAATTTCGAAATCGACTTCGTTCGATATTTCGATACGATTTATCGATTATGAATTTTGTATTCCAAATAATTGTTCTTTGATAGTAAGCTAGGCCACCTTTCATGATTCCTAGGATATGTTTTATTATCTTTAGAGTAAGTTTTCATTCAGTGTTATTGAGATATCAATAGATATTGTAATACTTTACGATAAATAAATGAAATGATATTGAAAATTGTTGTTTTTGTTTTTTTGCCTTCAATTAAATGGGGAGGCACATTATGGACGTGAAGTGAAGTCAGATAATAATTTACCTGGACTGAAAACTGAAGACACATCCTGTAATTACGTAACACAGTAACAATACGCTAGTAGTATACAGGATGGTCAAAAAGTCGAGGATCAAACGAAATAGGGAGATAAAGGGGGTCTTGTCCAACGCTTTTAAAGAAAGAAAAACGTTTTGATAACGCTTTCAAAATTTTTGGAAAAAAATATATACATACTCTTGAAATTTATAGAACTTCTATAGTGCTTATACATTATCTAGTAATAATACATCACCGTTTGTTGTATTGTTTATATCACATTTTTTTTAAATTAGTTTAATTGTAAAAGAACTCGGTATACAAAAATATTCATAACTTTTAGGGAAATTGAATTATGGCCATGCTGTAGAAAGATTTTTTGATGGAAATGACCTCCTTTATCTCCCTATTTCGTTTGATCTACGGCTTTTTGACCACCCTGTATACTAAATCTATGGTAACAGTAGCAATGGCTTTTACTGGGAATCGAACCAACACAACACCTAGCGTGCGGCCTGCACGCACAGGCATCGTGATCAGCGCGTCATTCTTCAAAATGATTCAGATTGTAATTGAAAATGTGTTACGCACTTTTAGAGTGCTGATTCAGAAGACTAACATACCCCATACAATTTTACAATTCAAAAAGGCTTTACTAAAAGGGTTAAACGGAGCAAAATGCATATTGTTAGATTTTCTAATAAAATATATTTTTTCGTGACAAGAGATGTCGCTGTCATAATAAAACAGTCACTGGCTTTCAAATTCAACTGCTAGATGGCGCTGTGTTGCATTTGCTGAACGGAGCGATATTCAACCTACTTTGTGAATACCTTCACAGTTAATCCTCTACAGATTGGTTTCTAAGTTGCCCTTTAGTTTTCTTAAAACACATAAGATAGCACTACTTACGCTTGTTGAGATATTACCGAATTGATTAGCACAGCGACTAACCGGTTGGGTTCTAAGCTTACGAGTCACGGGTTCCATTTCCGCAAGAAACAATAAAAATTGTTTTGTTTTGCATTTTGCATTATATTATTAATTAATTAATTAAATATTAATAAATATTAAATATACGGTTATTAATTAATTAAATAAGATTTAGGTACAGACGCCAGCACATCAAGCTATCCGAAACTGTCAAATTTTCCCAATATTGAACCTTATGCTTTAGTAATAAAAAGAAAGAAAGAAAAAAAGGAAGAAAATACGTTTATTTGCGGCAAACATGACGCGTAAAAATAAAAACACAAACAACAGAAAAGCAAAAATACCAATTTGGGAGAAAGTATGCGTCACATCTACGCAAAACGGCCAACGCAAGCAAGTTGAAAATCTATTAAAGAAATTTTACAGATTGTTGTAGATTGTAGGATTGTACATACCTACACTCACGCCTTTTTCTCATAGGGGTAGGCAGAAACGATAGAACGCTACCTGCTAATATCTTTAATTACATACTCCTGTTGCTTCGTTTACGTTCATAAATTGTGAAGACCGCAGGAACCCGTTGGATGCGAGAAGCACATAACCGATCAAGTGGAGGTGGTTGGCCTATGTCCAGCAGTGGTGGTTTTTCGGCTGAAATGGTACGTTGACACAAATATGGTTCTAACAACTTGAAACTATTGCAAAAAAGATTATGTATCATATCTACTGGATTATTTTTTAAATGGGACTTTAGGGTAACTAAAACTGAAATCATGATTATAAGAGCCTTGCGTCAAACGTAAAGTGCACTTAAATTGAGAAGAAAAGGCGTTTTTGTAAGACGACTGGTATGTGGTTCATACCACAGTCCAGGCCGTCAAAATAATACTTTCTTGACACCCGTGGGTTTCATATTTATAAACGAATAGGTATGTGTTTTGCAAATTTGATCTTTATTATTTAGGTAGGTACTAGAATTGTTGCACTGTTGTCAAGAGCGCATTCTCTCGACTGTAATCGGTATGGTACCGATTACTATGAAACACCACAGTTGCCTTTATCCGAAAGATTATTCCACGTATGAGGCCAAGGTTCCAATCAGTATTTAAAAATAAATTATTAACGTGGCACCACTGATGCAATTTACATGTCTAACGTTCGTTTTTGACCTTCAGCTAAGCAGAGTTTCGGTATTTCCATAAACAACAAATTAAATGTTGAAATCACTTACGTTTTTATTCTAAACTGAATGGGTAACTGATTTTGTTTGGATAAAAATGTTGATGGGGTTTTATGCAAATATTTGATTAAGATTCCTACTAAAATAGTTACCTTCTTATTATGCATAATGCATATTCCCCTAGCAAATACTTTTTCTATCTTTTTTTCTTTCTTTCACAGCCCTATAATGTTCCTCTGCTAGGACACAGGCCTCCTCTCTGTGAGAGGGAGTGGGCCGTAATCCACCAACGGGCCCAATGCGGGTTGGTGGATGTCAAATGTCTTCAAATTTTTAGTTCTAGGACATGTCGGTTTCCTCAAGATGTTTTCCTTCACCGTTTTGAGAGCAGTGGTGATGAAATCGAATACACAAAGTAAAATGCCTGCCTGGGTTCGAACTCGCGACCTACAACTCGTAAGTCGGGGCCGATACAACTGGGCCACCACTGTTCAAATTTAAAAAGAAACATAGTACCTATACCCTAAATTTTATTAATCTTCAGTGCCAGTGTGAACCCTTCAAGGTCGCTACAATTTAGTGTCATCAAAGGGGAAATTCCAAATTATTTATTAGTGACCCCAGTATGTCTGTCCTAATGTCCTCATTTCTGAGTCACCATTCACGATGTTCACTAAAATAAAGTCATCTTTATGGGCTAATGGTCATCCATTAGCCCATTATTATCCGAGATTCAAGAATAACAGGAAATACCAGAAAATTCCGTTTCACCACGATTCTTATCCCCACCGATGTTGATCTCTGACCTAAACATCGGATTATATACTTAACTGAAAATAAAAAGGATAACTAAAACAACAATTCACATCCATAAATATAATTCTTCACAAATTGTTTACCTACCTACACTGAATAATAAACCCTATTTAAAACTACCATTCACTAAGGGAGATAAAAATTGAGTCCACCTAAATGGCCCTCATCTCTCTTTCTTTGCTGTTCTAGTCTTTCTTCGTCTTTCCCATCAATTCCTAAACCAAGCCTTTCAATCAGTTTATCCCCCTTGTCTCCATGTAATTCAATGAACTGTTTTCGCCTTTTCAAGGCCACGTCAGGATCGAAAATATATGTTTTCTTGTCATGGATGACAGGATGACCAATTAAGTTCGTTCGAATGAACCCAGTAATAGGCCCTGTAGGATTTTGTGCCTTCGCCGGTCGGTGAACCAGTAGGACGCAGAGTGACAGCTGAAAAAAAAAGTCAAATTAAGAAATGGCGCGAAGTTTTGACGGGAACTTTTGGGAGGCGTAAGTTTTGTTGCGCATGAAAAAAATTAAATGTATTTTTATTTAAAATTATAAGTTTGGCGTAATATTTACATTGCATGTCCGTTTTAAATTTCAAAATAATATGGTTTGTATATTCATACAGACATTTCACTGCATATAATTACCAGCAGAACAATGCTGAATATAAATTAACTGTTGCAGCGTGTCTCGCAATAAGACCACCAAATGAACATTTCGATGTCACGTTAAAACCATTACTCAATTATTCTGCGTTTGCTCAATACATGTATATTAATTAATTCATATATCAATTACAATACAATTTTTATAATTATTTAGGGCACGTAGCAAAGCTTGAACTATTGTCTTATCTTACCGTGTCACGATCACACTATAAAATAATTCAATGAATATAAAATAAGTTGGTAATAATAAACAAGATTTCATTCAACAAATCATTTGATATCTCCAAGGCTAAAAACGTAAAAAACTTCGCACCGTAACGTTTTGCAACAAAAAACTAAACACAAACCACATTAATAATGCACATCAAAACTTATTTTTAAAAAAACTTCAATTCCCGCCAAAAAAACCTGTCAAAATCACTAAAACACGTTCGGATATTCACACGAAACAATACTCACTATAATTAGTTTACACATTTTTTTATTATTTTCTTTTTAATGACCAACTCGCGAGGCGCGCAAATGTATACTGGTGGAACAAGTTAAATGCAACTTTTACATATAAAGCAGTTCATGTTGCCCAACACAGCATAATGGCGATGCTAATATCGTTACGTCATGGAGGGTTGAGTAACGAACCTTTTTTTTTCTGAGTAGGGTGAGAGTGAGACGAACTGTTGGTGGAACACAATACTTAAGCTTTTACTTTAGACACTTACAACAGTTTGTGAATTCACGGTAAAACATATTTAGCGAAAACCACCTAATTTGCTCAGTTCGGTAGTCAGCATGAATATATTACTATGAACAGCTCGGCAATAATATCTAATTCCATGATTCATCTATTAATAATATAATAAAATGACGGAAAATATATGTGATAATTTGTGGAATGCATAAACACATCGTTGTGTTTGAAAATATCTGACATCGCTTTGGCAGACATTATCATAGAATTAGCAGTAATTAGTATTAATTGCTTGCTATAAAAACATGGATATGTTGCAGTCAAAACTCTTAACCAGTCAAAAGTACTATTGACTAGCAAAATCAGTCAAAAGTACTTTTGACTGAATAGGTTGGTCAAAAGTGGTTTTGACTGAAAATTATTGGTTATTAGTACTTTTGACTGCAAATTTGCGGTTAAAAGTACTTTTGACTGACGCTCTTCGTCAAAAGTAGTTTTAACTGCAATAAAGCATCAGTCAAAAGTACTATTAACTCGTTAGATGTGAATAAAAAAGAGGTTCACCCTTGTTTGGCATAACAACTTTTGATGTTATGTTACTAATTCGAACAACGTTTAGGAAAATAATCAATTTGTATAATATCGATTAACATAATTTTCATTTCATCGAATATTTATTTGCGATAACAACATTTGCGCTGTTGATCAAAAGGTATAATGTTCATTTGATGTAATGTTCCCACCCCGAGGTTCGGTTTTGTTAGGTTACTTTAAACCCTTTTCACAGAAATAGGAGCCCCGCGAAGCGGGGCTCCGTCGACATTGGATGCAAGAGCGAGTTCTTTGCAAAAAGCGTTGTATCTTTTCGTAGTCACTCATTTTTGTTATAATATCAGCACGTTCTCCACTAATAAAAGTTTATATGTACGTTTGTCGTTATTATTATCAACCACCTTAGCTTTTTAAGAGTTTTGACTGATACAACCAGTCAAAACCACTTTTGACGGAATCACTTAGTCAAAAGTACTTTTAACCAGCTCCATTGGGCAAAAGTACTTTTAACTGTTATTTTAGTCAAAAGTATTATTGACTAAAGCATACGGTCAAAAGTACTTTTGACTGATTTTGCTAGTCAATAGTACTTTTGACTGGTTAAGAGTTTTGACTGCAACAGATACAAATAACGTTTTGAGACGTGCTTTCAACCTGCAGAGCTCTGTACTACTACAGGGTCAAATTAAATTAGCTGGCGAAACTCTGCAGAAGTTAAGGGGTGTCGATATCTAAACACTCATCTGCCTAGCCTTTTCCCAAGTTGGAGTCGGTGGTTAAATGATAATAATCAAATCAATTTGGAATCATAATAATGTTATAATTAATATTTACATATCGATACGTGCTGACAATAGGACGTTTCATCCTAAAATAATTACTTTCACGTCATATTCGTTCATGAACAGGGGACTTATTTTTTTCTGTTTTAGTTATCAAATTCTCAATTTGTGGCTCATATCGTAGTTTTTTGCATGTTAGCTAGCGAAGATGTGATCCGCAGACGTGATAGGTCTTACGTCAAGTAGCTGCAAAAAATGTAGGGTCTCTGACCCAAAAAAATTCACCATTTCGAACTATCGCTAAAGTTCGTTTCACAAAAGAATTCCCTTCGCCGTAATGTTGGCACCATTGCTTTTCATTGAAGAATTGTTTTACCTTCAATGAAAAGCAATGGTGACAACATTACGGCGAAGGGAATTCTTTCGTGAAACGCACTTTACCCTTCACCGCTGCGGAGTTTCCCTAGCTTATTTCATTTGACCCTGTTGATAATAATGGGATTGACTCTTGTATAAGCAAACTTTCTAGCGATTAAGCATATTAGGGACATAGTATTGCATCACACGTTTCTCAGTTATAATGTCCTTATAGCTGAACTTTGACCGCTCACGTTATGTGGTTGCAATAGCTGAATAACATAATAACCACACGACAGGTGGCGTTCTATAGTTTCTCATAGGTGTGTAAAGATCGACATTGGAATTGTGACGTTTCGTACTCTTGAGTTCGATGCTAGCGCCAAATGATTTTTAGATTGGGTGTCCGTTTTGGAGAACTAAGTGGAATTGGGTTCGGGCTTGGCGTGGGGTAATTGTTGACAATATTGTTTTCAAGAGTACCGAATCACGTGACTGTAAAATTAACATTGGAATCATATTGGCATCTCATTGGAATCAAAATTAGTTTGGAGAGTAAGCCCCTGAGATAGGCAGCTTCTCTTTAGTTTTCGTTTAACGTTATTTCTGATTTATTTTTCCTGCTCAGCTCCCAAGGGTCCTGGCTGGCGTGCTGCTAAATAGCATATAGCCTTTAGAGAGGTTAGCGTGTTCAAACAAACTCTTTAAAACGCTTTATTATTAGTAAGTACTTATAGATGAGCAGAGAAGTGTACAGTCGGACGCGATGTATTTACCTAAATGCACAACACACCTAGAAAGAAGAGACTACCGAGATGAAGAAGAAGAATAAAGTAGAAGTAGTGTAGTGTGTGTGTGTGCGTGTGTGCGTGCGTGTGGGGGTGTGTGTGTGTGAGGGTGTGTGTGTCGTAGTAGTGAAAGAAAAAAATGTTGCACCGACACCAAATAAATTGGGATAAAGGCAAGAAAATCGCGTTTCCTTTTCTTACATGTTTTTGAATCCTATTTACTTAGAACAAGATCATAAACAGTCTCAAAACACCAAGGAGTTCGTCATTAAAAATATCCCCATTCCAGTTTTCCCGCTTTTCCCAATCCTGTTTTACCGACACCATTTTGTCGCCTCTGCGAGCCGCCCGCCGCCGGCCGGGAAATAATCAATAGTTTCAACAACACAGTGACGTTTTACTTTGCCTGGTTTGAAGTGGAATAAGTATTTATTAATAACAAAATGATGCAAGAATATGATGACGATTTCTTCTTTGAAGAGGACAAGATGTATGTATTGTTGTTTTTCTTTTAAATGCATATTTTTATGCGTTTTTTGTGCAGCCTAAAATGTTGTTCTTGCGTAGACCGAGTTTAGTTGTAGGGTGTTTTTAATTGAATTAGTTATAGTTGTATTTCAATATTTATATTCTTATATACACCGCGTTATGAATATGACTGTCTTAAAACGTAGTACAAATTATTCTTTAGGTACCCGACATTATTATAATGTTTTTTTTTTTACCTAAATAAAATCAAGATCTTAGATTTGTTTTACTGGTCACAATGTGTAGATCCTTTATTCCCGTAAAGGTAGGTAATCTTTGCCTTATATAACTACCATTCACCCCTTTACCATTCATTGACTCATAAAGAAAATTGGTGGTCGTAGTGTTTTTGTAGATAGCTACAAGTGAAAATTGTTCTCCATCTTCCCAAGTAGTCTTTGCATGATAAAATAATCTGAGAATAGAATGAATTTAAACGCTTCATTGATGTTAAATTCACCATATAATATTTCTGTATATGCAGTGTAGAATATCATTAAAAAAAAACAATCATAAATAAAATTGCGCGCCGGAAAAAATACAGGACGATAATTATCCATTTGCAATTTTATACGCTTTCTTTCAGCCTTTCAGACGGAATTTAAAATCAATTTGTCCATTTTCTTATCGAATTCTGCTGCTGCATTTTCTTCCTGGAAAGAAGTTAAAAAGAAGGATAAAATAAAGGATATCGCCCCGCCTTTTTCTCGAAACGCAATTTACAGCTAGCCACAGACTAACTACACGCCTACACGGTCTGTGCTTTAGCCCGTATCGCAATATCCTCGCTTATCTGTAACTTCCTCTTTTGCAGCATAACATTATCAGTTGTTTGAACGACTACAACGTTGTGTTTTAAGTTTTTATTGATTTTTGTGACAATGTGGCAACAAAACAGTCATTTTTATATTTTTAATGATACGCGGATCTACCCCCAGCTTCAAGCGAGCATTCTGACTAACATGTATGAAGATAAAATGTGTGTATATTTTTTTGATTTGGTTTTTTTTTCTCGTTTCATTATTTGGTGATGGTGGACTCGTATAGAATGTGCTGTAATATCGTGTTTAAATGTAGAAATGGACGTAGAACATTGTTCCATATTGGCCTTTTTGTAGTGTACAGAAAAGCCATTGATGACGTGTTTGATTTTCATTGATGGATTATAATTATGTTGTAATTTTATTTTTATACGCAAAATTTAAGAAACGAATGTTGATTTTTCGGAAAAATTAACATCCGTTTCTTAAATTAATTAAAGCAGGTATGCTTAGCAGAGTTGTATTCATTCGTTTTATAGTAGTTTTCAGTTCAGCTTTTTGTTTTTAATAAATTGACGAGTTTTTTCGTTGACAATTCTTTGTGGTGTAATTTTACTGTTTATGAATGTCCGAAAACAATACCGTGCGTGCGTTGTTTCTCCGTGATTTTACATTTTTTAAAGAATTTTTTTCATGGTTTTTTTTTCTCTAATTTTTGTTTAGCAATCCAAATGGAAATGTTTCCAATTTGTTACTGCCAATCGAGGAAAAGTGAGTTTAATTAAATCATTTTGTTTTTTTTTTCTTTATTATTATTTCTTTATTTATCTTTTTCATTTTCTCACTTAGTGCTTCCGTTACGGTTCAAGAAATAATAAAGAATATTTCTGAAATCAAGATATTTGAAGAGTAAGTATGTTTTCATCTTTATATTCAGAGTACAGCCACGATGCATCTTTATTAATACTGTTTTTTTTTTTAACAAAATGTTTAGGCCGCCAAAAGAAGAAATACTAGATTTAGAAACAGAATGCATTTTCAACGATTTAAGATTCGAAAGATATACGATCCAACATCAAAATCTTTTGTAAGTAATTGTTTTGAGCAAGAGTAATTACGTGCTCTAAATAATTTTCAGGAATGGGCTACCAGCCTACTATCATTGTGCCTACTTCTGTAAATAAGAAGCATTTACTAAACTATGTAGGTACTTGCATTATAATAAACCAAGCAAGTACCTTTACTGAGCCGAAAGATACCATTCTTGTCTCGGCTCTTTCAATAAGTCGCAACTGCACTGCAAAAAATAATTACATGATACTGCACCTTATAATTCTCTATGTATTGTTCAGTAATCCTCACGCTTTTTTAAGTATAATTAATGTAGATAACAATAGCAAATGTACATACAGCTAAAGACATTACCCTTCATTTCGCTAACCTACTTCGCAATACAATAATAAGCACTGGTTTTTTTTTCAGGCGTATGTAATCTCAGTACATTGCTAAAAGACTGTCTGTTTGAAGATGCTTATTTTGAACGATTTATCTATAGAGATCTATAGATAAATCACACACTAACACACACAAACACACACACACACACTACTAACACACTACACACACACACTAACAGAACACACACTAGCAGAACTAATAAAACATATTTTTATCAAAGGCTATACTGCTATTTTTTTGTAGTATTTATTTAATGTACGCTAAAAATAAAATTTTACTTAACGCACCTGTTATTTTATTTCTACAAAATCCCTTTAAAGTTATAGTAGTACTGTAGAGAAAATCACTTTAGAATCGTCTGGCTAAATTAAAACAAGTTGGTAAGTCTAGGGGATGTATACTATATCCACTGTTTAAACTAATAGATAAATACCTAAGTATTTCAGCCTCAGTAGTGGGAAAACTTTAGGCTGATTCTGAGTTATTAACAAAATCAGCCTATAACGTCCCCACATAATCAGTAGGTATATATTGTCCCCACTTCCTGGCCTTCTCTCTGTAAGAGTGACTGGGCCATAATTCACCACGTGGGCCCAGTGCGGGTTGGCGGTTGACGGATGTCACATGTCTTCGAATTTTTGATTCTAGAACATGCCGGTTTTCTCACATTTCCTTTACCGTTATGAGAGCAGTGGCGATGAAATAATTTACATAAAGTGCCAGCTCGGGATTGAACTATAGAAATATAATATTCTATGGATCGAACACACGACCTACAAACTCGTAAGTCGCGGCCGCCACCGATGCACTACGTTCCCACTGCTGAGGCTGAAATACTTAGGCACTGGACACATCCCTCCTCTCTGTGAAAGGCGCGAGCCCAGTGCGGGTTGGTCACATGTCTTCGAATTGTAAACGGGCACTTACCTACCCGGTGATACATTTTCAGGGGTATGACAGTAACATCAGGAAGCGTGGTGCTAAGCAAAGACGAGAAGAATCTGATAGGGATCAGCATCGGTGGAGGGGCACCGCTATGTCCCTGCTTGTATATCGTACAGGTAATATTGACTCTCTTGAAGGTTATCTTACCTATGTAGTAAAAGTGCAAAGTACTACACACCCCCACCCTATTTCAAGTTAAACAAATATCAACATTATTTCAACGATAATTAAGTTGATTTCAGAGTGACTGGCACTATTGAAAAAGTTATAAGAATGTTTGAAGTTGTAGCGTAAATTGAACTTTATTATATAGGAATCAAAGTAATTTTTCCATTAATTCATATACTATTTTGTTTACATTTTTGGCAAATAAATCGCTAACGCAGATTAGACAGTTTGTTCTGCTGGGTAGTTTCTTCGGTCCAACTACACTATTTGCGCTGTAGCATGGTGCGGGTGACAGTTTCAGTAACATTTCGTTTCACTCTTGAAAGTTGCCGCGATTTACAATTTATGACTTAATATTTCAGTTGTACCACATTCGTAATATATTAAATAATTAATAACTGTAGTAAATTAAATTAAACCCAACCAGAATGTTCTAATCAAGAAATAAAATCAAATTGAATGAAAAATTAAGCAAAGTGTTATGCGTATAACGTAACGCCATAGACGTATTTAGTGATGGGATGTACTGCTACGATGGATAGTCGATATTTTTTATAATAAAAAACGTATATTGTGCGTAGGTCAATTTTTATTTTTAAAAGGTCTAATTATACAACAGAACATTTATAGGGTAAGGTTGCTTAAAAGGTTGCTAAAAAAAAATACATGTTATTCGTCTAAACTCATATCAGAGTCAGGAACATCTGAATTGTCACTCAATTCATCATCTGAATCTGTGACGGATATTATTAACGATGACTCAATTATGTTGTCAATATGTATGTCACGATCCCAATCAGACATAATGTCCCTTTTTGTTTTATTCACGACCTTCGACCAGTCTTCAGGTTGAACATTGTTGATGGCCTCTTGTAATAGGGCCAACATCTTATTTGCCGTAAATGGCGGCGAAGTATTATTTCTTGCGGCGTAACCTAAAAATAAACGAACTTATAAAAAAAAGTATTCAAATAATCATCAATCAGCCTAATCTAGTATCTGGTAATGTTTTTAAACTAGGTACATGCTACGATCGGAAAGCTGATTTTTTTATAAAGCTTCAAAATGGGAATTGAAATTAAAAGCATACCTTTTATTTGGGTCCAAATCAGCTCAATAGCGTTATACTGGCAATGGTAGGGTGGTAGTCGAAGGACCTGGTGGCCTTTTTCTTTTGCCATCTCGTCCAGAGCATAGGTAGGAGTTGGTGGCTTATGGCGTCGGACTAAGGCAATAAGCTCCGTCTTTAACATTTTTATATCTGCTGTAACTCCGTTTTCACTCAGCCACTTCACCAACTCGCTTTTGCGGTTGGATTGGTTTGGGGGTTTATTAACTTGCACCGAATGGTAGGGTGCGTTGTCCATTATTATGGTCATAGGCTCTTTTAAATTGTTTAATAGACCTATGAACCAATCTTTAAATTTTTCGTAATTCATCTCCTCATGATACTCCGTAGTTTTTTTTGACTTAAAAGCCAGCAAACAATCAGGGACGAATCCACTTGCTGTACCTGCGTGACAAATAATAAGGCGTTCGCCTTTGCCTTCCGGCACTTTGGTACACGATTGTGCCGTATCGTCGGTCCAACTTTTACCCACTGTGTGGTTGGCGTTTAGCCACGTTTCATCCAAAAAGACAACTTTGCTCCAATCACTTATGTTTTTGGCCTTCCTTAAAAATCTACATCTTGCTAGGGCAATGTCAGTCCTATCCATAATAATCTTTCTTTTGTTAACTTTTTTGTAAACAAAGCCAATATCTTTTATAACTTGCCGTAGCGAAGTAATACCTCCTTTGAACAAGTCAGCTTCTTTTAATGATTTTAGAAGCTTGAGCAATGTGGGTAGCTCCATTCTTCTATAATAATCATAAATATGATTTCTAATAGCAACCTTAGCAAAATCATCCAAATCTGTGATTGGCTTCACCTTGGTCCGCTTTTTGTTGGGTGTCGATAATTTATTTTCAAACATCCCATCTTGGCCAATTTTCTCACGTGTTATACGCGAAACAGTATTGCGGCCAATATCAGGAGCTTCGGCTACTCGTTCTACAATATGATTCAATGGTAACAACGGTCCATTATTTTGTTGTTCTCTTTCAAAGTAGTCTCGGAGGCGAACAACAAGCTCCCTGGCCTGACTACCCAAAACAGTTTTTTTTGTATGCTTAGGCATGGTAATAACAACAAACTCAACAAACTTATAACAAATAACAATTTAACAAAAATGAAAACAAAGAATGAAATCGTAATACGTGTCACATTAAGTCACAATATAACGCGCTTGCACTCGTACTCGCACTCACAGCATCGCACGGGTAAACAACATGGCCGCCGCGCCGATGCACCATAGAGCAAAAATGTTGTCACGAAAAAAAAAACATAAACCCGATTTTGATTATTTTATATAAGTACAAAGATAATTATGTAGCCATAAAACATTTATATTGACAAGTTTATACACGTAGCACACACGTAGTTACACTGCACAACTGAATAATACACTAATTTTCATAACAATATTAAAGAGAACTAGATTCACGCTGCGAGTATCGTTAGCGATAAAAATGAATTGCATAACCTCACATCCCTACGTGGTACTGACAAATGTCAACGTCATACGGGCAACTGTCACCCGCACCATGCTACAGCGCAAATAGTGTAAAACTCGGAATACAGCTGCATATGTACTTAGTTTTTTCGGAAGCTAAGCTATACCTATTATTCATTGTTAGAACAACAAAGATGTAATTAGTTTCTGACATTGTTTGTCCAACCACAATACCTTTACATTCCACCATTAGGTGTCGTCACGATACGTTGACGTTGTGCTAACATCGCGAATCATTCTTATATTTAAACTAACGTCGCGTTTGTTCAGCGTTCACATTTGCAGAAAGAAGCCAAACTTAAGTGCCAGTGGGCAGGGCACATTGCTCGCAGAACAGATGGCCGATGAGGCCGAAAGGTTCTGGAGTGGCGACCGCGTACCGGAACACGTTGGATGCCAAAAGCACAGAACCGTTTGAAGTGGAGGTGCTTGGGGGAGGCCTATAACCAGCAGTGAATGTCTTTCGGCTGAAATGATGATGATGATCATGAGTTGCGAAAGGTGTCTTATTCATAGGCTACGTAAATGTTCGGTCTTCTTAAGGTTTTCAATCAATTCTTTAACATTACAGATCTTCGATAACACACCAGCTTCAAAGGATGGTACACTACAAAGTGGAGATGAGCTGGTCGGAGTTAACGGACAATCTGTGAAGGGAAAGACTAAAGTTGAAGTGGCCAAGATGATACAGTCTGCTAAGGTAGGTAGTAGAAGTAAAATAAGATTATAAAAACGAAAATAGAGACCATGAAATAGTTACTACGAGAGCGAAGTAACTCTGATATACTCACGCCGATTAAGATATAATTGAGAAGAGAAGTAGAGATGCTTTTGTCTAGACCATTTTGAATATTTCTGGTGAAATCACAAGGTAAAATGAACTAAAATACACAGCATATTTCATAGAACTCACGCCGTGGTCTTGCAGCCAGTCAGCAAGGTCGGTAGCAGAGCTGACTGCCCGGTTGCCCCGAACAACCCCTAACGAACTTTATAAGTATAGTCACTTGTGGGCATAAAGTGAGTGATTTGGTCCAGTATCAATCTTTGAACATAATTGTCCAACTCTATCTTCTCCCCAGGACGAAGTAACAATAAACTACAACAAACTGCACGCCGATCCGAAGCAAGGTAAATCTCTAGACATTATAATGAAGAAGATGAAACACCGACTCGTGGAGAACATGTCGTCTGGGGCAGCTGATGCTCTGGGACTCTCCAGGGCTATACTGTGCAATGATACTCTGGTTGCTAAGCTGAATGAGCTGAGGGAAACTGAGACTACGTATAAGAGATTGGTGGAGAATGCTAAAAGGTAATCGTAATTTCAGCCATGTCCTAATTCCGGAGGACTTTGACGTCACAAGCACTATTTAGTGATGGGAAGATCAAATCGATTCAAAAACGCCACCCGTCTCGCCCCACCCCAGTACACAGGACTGAGCGCGAAAGTGGCTGCTTACGATTTTTACACGTAAGCAGGTGCGATTTTTGTCACGCGAAGTAGTTGCTCTTGCGTTATCTAGGTGTATCTATAACTGCGGTAACAGGCTATGACTAAGCTAAACTTATGAGTACATGACCGTAGCAAGTAGTAACATTTAACAAACTAGGTTATAATTAACATGTACTAGGTTATAATTAACATGTTAATTATAACCTAGTTTGCTTTTAAAAAAAGAGCTGTAGATCATTTGAAACGTATTCACTGAAAAAAATATTACTTGAAACACCTACCGAATATTATTTGAGTCAAGATCTTTTGTGTTTTCGATATAAGAAAAGTCGAAAACTTCTTCGATTGAGATACAATATGTTTCGAAACAACAATTTTGAGATTTTAAGTCAAGAGACAATTAAGTTTTGATCTAAATAAGTAGTTTTTGGACTAAGAACTATAATATGAGACATAAAATATCTCAATCGAAGACATTTTCGACTTTCCTTATATCGAAAACCCAAAAGATCTTAAACAATATCACTTGTTTCAAGTACTTTTTTTTTCTGTGCATCTCTTCTTCATTTCTAATCTTGGTTCTAGAATGCTGAAAGCCTACTTCGACCTCCTCCAAACATACAAGTCAGTTGGTGACATATTCGCCGCTATAGGAGTGCGGGAGCCGCAAGCGCGGGCTTCCGAAGCCTTCACCAAGTTCGGACAGTATCACCGGCTGTTGGAGAGAGATGGGATCAAGATGTTGAAGGCTTTGAAACCTGTGAGTTGAGTTTTTGGTGTTTCAAAAAGCAGAAATAATTCCTTTCTTGAATGAATTCTCTGTGTTAAAGTGCACCAATTTAAAGAGTAGATTAGGGTATTTAACTAAACTATGAGCAAGATTAAATCATATAAAAAAATAATGGTTGGTGGTGGTATGGTATGGTTGGTGGTGGTGGTGGTGGTGGTGGTGGTATGGTGGTGGTATGGTGGTGGTAATGGTGGTGGTGGTAATGGTGGTTAGTAAATGGTTTATCTATCTATCTATCTATATACGTGACTCATTTTAAAGATATTATAGAAAAAGTTATCTGTAATAAGTATGATCTGCAGTGGCCTGTGTGGAAAGCTCTCAATCGATTTTTTAACCAATTAGGCCGCTACAGACACAATTTGTCTCAATTGTCACAATTTGTTTTGTTGGTTTTTTTGGGGATTACTGACCTAACCAACACCCAGTGCGAGTGGTGCGGTGCCCTGACCAGACCATGCCCCACTTGCTGGAGTGTCCTAAGTGCCCGTCCACCTGCACCTTCAATGACCTAAAAAATGCCACTGATGCCGCATTCAACGTAGCCATTTACTGGGCTCAAACAATATACTCGTAAAACATCGTGAAGAGTACCATCGACAAGAAAAGAAGAAGAGGAATATAAACGTACAATTTCTGAAAGGAATACTGTGGAAATAGGAGAAGAATCCATACTAATATTATAAATGCGAAAGTGTGTCTGTCTGTCTGTTACCTCTTCACGCTTAAACCGCTGAACCGATTTAGATGAAATTTGGTATAGAGATAGTTTGAGTCCCGGGAAAGGACATAGGATATTTTTATTCCGCTATTCCCACGGGATTGACGCTTATGCGGGTGAAAGCGCTGGGCGTTGCTAGTAGAATATAATACTCTTTTGTTTTGTATACCATCCAAGTTAAAAGCTTTTAAAGTAGGTAACGCTTCCTCTAAAAATGGAACATGTCAAAAATCCAAATGTTAAGTTTGAATTTAGTTTAATTTCAGACACCATCCTCTCAACCTAGTTGAAACTCTCTTTTGTCGGTGAAGGACTAAAGAGAAAATGTAGGTATTCGTGGAACAGACCGACTGCCATTCCATTCCATGACAACACATTTATTTGGTAGAGATGATTTAATACTGCATCTGCTGATCCTCTTCACACTTTTAAAGCTACTGCGTCGTCTTCAAACTAAGTTTGGATAGCGAAGCAAAAGCATAGCGATGACCTGCAGCATTTAATTTTAATAAAATATTTAATTTTAATAAAATATTTAATTTTAATAAAATATTTATTTCCAGATCCTATCAGACATGGGCACATATCTCAACAAGGCGATTCCGGACACAAAGCTGACCATCCGCAAGTACGCCGACACGAAGTTCGAGTACCTCTCCTACTGCCTTAAAGTCAAGGAGATGGATGATGAGGAGTACGGATACAACGCGCTCCAGGAGCCGCTGTACAGAGTGGAAACTGGCAACTATGAGTATAGGTGAGTGCCATCATCATTCCCAATTAATATGGGGTCGTCGCAACAATGTATTTTTCTTCCATGCCTACTTCTCTATGGCCGCTATCCCACTGGCGTTTTACGAGCGTTGACGTCAACGTCGCGTCTGCGCGGCGTCGACGCTGCGCAGACGCGACGTTGACGTCAACGCTCGTAAAACGCCAGTGGGATAGCGGCCTATTAGTCAAACTCAAAGCATTTATTTCAATTAAACCACTTACAGGCACTTTTGAATTGTCAAAAAGTCGGTCAGTCAGAAAATATGAAGCTAGTTGCCCATTCCAAAGCGTAGGTACCTATGGAGAAGAACGGGGAAGAAACTCCATGGACACTCGTCACCACGGAAGTCACCCCCTTTTTTAGCCATATCAATACCGTCGTTCACACAGTCCATGCACCGTTTTTTTAACCGTCTCCAAAAAAAGGAGGAGGTTCTCAATTCGGATGTTAATATATATATTTTTTTAATGTATGTTTGGGCTTAACTCCCTTTATATAGACGGATTTGCAAATTTATTTTTTTTTGTTCGGATGAGGTTTATTTCGAAATGGTCCCATTTAAATTTCCAGGCTAATTCTGCGTTGTCGCCAAGACGCCAGAACTCGGTTCGCTCGACTCCGTTCCGATGTGCTGGTGAAGTTAGAACTACTGGAGAACAAGAAGACCCAGGATGTGGCTTACCAACTCAGGAGGTTCATACAAGGGCTTGCTGTTTATCATAAGTGAGTATTGTAGCTCCTAATCTGATGTAAACTCAGTAATTAACCAAATTGGCTACCATCTTAAAACCATAAATTCAAATCACACCACAAATGACGTAGGGTTTCAATCGAAGAACTGATTGGTCTAGGGATCTTCCAATCACCACGTTTGGTCAAGCTTGACCTTAAGGAAACTTTGGTCAGTTTTGGAATTCGTCACTTTAAACTTGTTACTTGTGACGTGGGCGCAACTTTTTTGACGTCGCCTTTTGCATAAATATAACAAGGTTCTAAAGTATGGTCAAAGTTTTCAGAAGCCGACTGTAAGGAGCCAGAGACGATTAACTTTTTTTAAATGAAGTTCTTGTCCACAAATTAAGTTTTAGGTGGTACATTTTTTAAATGGAAAGTGATTATCACTTGCATGAATAAAAACCTATAAAAGTGTTCTTACTGACCAGTGTCCGTTTATTTCAGTGAATCAGTGGAACACCTGAATGACAACTCAACCCTGTTCCCAGTTGAAGTAGATCTCTCCCAGAACGCGTTCCAGTACAAATCTACTGCGCAAATCATTCAGGACAGTCAAGAAGAAGAGGAAGAACTCGAATTTGGCAAAGAGATCCACGAATACCACGACATATCTGACAATGACGAGAAAGAGGCCAAACTCGTCAACAGACGTCAGACCAAAGACATTGACGACACTGAATCGTCAGAACAACTGCTTCCTGACTTTGACAATGTCGCCCTTACTTTTGACAAAGAGGACAAATCTGACAACATGGACAAAACTGACAATATGGACAATTTGACTTTGCTGACGGAACTCGGATTGGCTGATACGAATGTTCAAGATGATTTTGGTGATTTTCAGAATGGATTGCTTGATGAGTTTCTGCCTAAAGGCAGTGAGGATGATAAGAATGATATTTTTGATAAGTTGTTGAATGATATTAGTCTTTTAAATAAATAGATGAATGTGAAATGGTTTATTAAATTTAAACTATCTAAAACAACACGTGATGAAAATGAATGAAACACATAGAAAAGTGAAAGGTAGATAAAAGTAACTAGAAATTTTAAATAGGTAGAGTTGAAATAAAAACCGAATTGAAAAAACAAATAATTTATTATTAAATAAAAATTTCGCAAGACGAGCGTTAATTAATCTCCAAACATAAATTAGTAACTACACTTAAAACTAAGTACATTTTGTAGATTCGTTTTTCCTCAAAACGGCGGCGGTTTATGGTGCTTGTACACGATGCATGTAATATGCGCAGGTGCAAGTACATGTGCAGGTTACAGGCATCGTGTAAACAATCTTGTCAAAATGTGTACGGGTCCAGTGACTTAGTAAGCACCGCACATTTAAAACTGACGCGAGTATTCCGCGCAGAGCATGTAGTTCGCATCTTATATTAACGTGCTCCGCAGACAAGATCCATTATTTTAGCTGATTGTTTAGTTTCAGATGGCCGAAATTATACATTTTCTTCATTCTGACACACAATTTTATTTCAAGTTGAGGTTTTAATTTTTGGAAGATTTTTTATTGGCCCTTTTATGCTTTGACTAGTTTTTTACACAAACATTTAGACGCAAAAGAAACCGAATCCTTGTGTAGTGGGCCAGCGGGGTAATTGCGTAACACACTAACTGTAACAATGGCTTTCATTTTGATAGTTCTCCAACATTCACTGCTTTATTTACGTTGTTAACCAAACAAATATTTTGAACATATGAAGCAATGGAATAACAAATGATTCATATTTAGATTAATAGTGTGTTTCGCAATTAGGGTGCAGATGAGCGTAACTAGGGGTAAGAAAATTAAGTCACTGAAAATACGTCTTCGGTTCTACCCAATTCCGTTGGCGCATTCTGACTGAAAAATTACGATGAGTTACACTCATCAGATCTCTCTTAGCATTCAAACCAAACGCAACTTAGTAAAACACGAAACAAGATCCACAAGGTAGGGTAGGTATGTACAGTCACGAGCACTAATATGTCAACACTTGGCACCTTTCAATTGCGATTGTTTCGTGAAATAACGAATGCAACGTTGAAATACGACACTTTACACAAACCTATGGGTTCCAAAATACTTTGTTCGTAATAACATAAAATTTAATTCAAAACTAAAGGAGAAAATCGTCTTTAAATAAAGCCAAGTGTATACATACTTATGCTCGTGATTGTACGTCTCTGCTTTATCGTATTTGTTTCTTCATCCACTTTAATAATAATAATGATGAGTGACCCTCACTTTCACTGGCCACGGAGCGATCAGCTTCTTTTCTTTTTGCTTTTTCAACCCCTTAATATTCTGCAAATAATCCTTTACTTTCTGGCTGTATTCTGGTATATTTTCATACGTATCGACGATCAATTTTCCTTTGTTCTGCAACTTTGGTATGATGTTTAGAATGTCCAGTTTCTGAACCTTTTCGAAGTCTATAGTGTCCGCAAATTGTTTTAATGATGAGGACGCTGTATCTGTTATGGTTTGAAGTGTTGATGCTGCTGTGTCTTTGAGTTTTCCCAGGTCGAGGCTTGCTAGTTTGTCTAGCGTTGCTGATGTTGAGTGGATGGCGAGAAGGGTGATCTGGAAGAAAAAATTTTTTTTAATACGAAGGGGTGATGAGTAGGTACCTACTTACTAGATAGGGCTATTTATGACAGAACGCATCCTTGATATATTGTACCAATCACTTCCAATCTTTGAGCCGAGGAAATTATGATCCTGATCAAGAGTACAAAATTCAAATAGCCGTTCCGTTTAGCACGAAAATCATATCGTGTCATTAAATATACGTCACATCCGCAAAATCGCCATTGCTTAGCATAATACTGCGACCCTATATGAGACAGCCCTACAGCTGGTTTTAGCGACACCTACCTTCACGTCACCAGTCCATTTAGCTCTTAATTCAATACAGCACAGAAAAACTAAAATAATCCTTGTCAACAATATTTTCACCATATTTTCACAGGTTAAAAAGAACTGGCCACTTTTACACCACAAAATTAAAAACAAATAAACACTGACTAATCACTCACCAGGATGTAAGTCTTCATGTTGATTACCAGGTAAGCACTGCAGTACTGGCCGGCGCGGATAACCGCCTCCTGATATAAACTAACGGTTGCACACCAATATTGACAATAGACTTATTCTGGATGATGACGTACGTTCATTCACTTGGACTAGCGTCAAGTTTCGTCGCCTACTTGTTATGGCACCCTTCGCATCTCTACATCATTTAAGTGAGAGACATAGATAGGTCCTTCCTTATCATTCTCCAGCTCTTATCCTAATATAATTTGGGGTCGGCGCAACATTAATCAAAATATTAACATGCATTCAAACTGGGGCATCGCCAAAAACAGCTCGTTAGCTAAACACACTTCTGCCTGTCCTTCACAAAATTTGTCCAGAAGTCAGATGAAGAGACAGAAAAGTAGAGTGGTGATGAAAAACGACCCCCAATACATTGTTTATTCAGGCAAACGTCTCGTCCACCACTGGTTCACATGGATTCATCAGCATCATGAGCTTTTTGCAGCCTCCTGCTGGATATAGGCTTCAGTTGCACGCTACTGCTCAATCCTCGTCCAAAATCAAGTAATTTATTATTCAAATTAGGCAAAAAATCGCCACATGTACCGTCCGTAAAGAAACTAAATAATTATCGACTCGGTATCGAAAACCAGAATAGTCCTCCCGAGGGAAAGTGTACAACGCTTGTCCCATGCATGTAATATCAAAATTCAAATCACAATATCAACGATCGCTTTCTGAATGACAAAGTAACTTGACAAAGATTTATAGTTTGATCGTTGTGATGTAATTATGCAATGTTATTGCATTTTGATTACGTTTTGGGTAGGTACTAAGTAGGGTGAAGTTTCAAGGTTTAACTTTGATTTATTTATAGCACTGAGTAGTTTTAGTTACGAATTCTGTTTGGCAAACAAGCAAACGGCCCAACTGATGTTAACTAAGTGGTCAGCTCCGCTTATAAACATAGGTAATCAGCCAATAACGTTCTCACTCCTGGGACACAGGCGTCCTCTCTGTGAGAAGGGGTGGGCCGTAATCCACCACGCTGATTCTGATCAGCGGGTTGATGGATGTCACATGTCTACGTATTTTTGGTTCTAGGATATACAATACCATACCGGTTTCCTCACGATGAATTTTTTCACCATTTTTAACACCATTTAGCAGTGGCCTCCTCTCTGTGAGAGGGAGTGGACACGCGGGCCAGAGCGGATTGGAGGATGTCACATGTCTACGTATTTTTCGTTCTAAGACATGTCGGTTTCCTCACGATGTTTTCTTTCACGATTTCGAAAACAGTGGTGATGAAATAGTTTACACATTTATTACTTGGCTGGGTTTTCACCTACGAACTATACAACTCGTAACTCGCGTTTTCACTGGATGTGTCCGTATTATAAGCTGAACTGTCACTAATGAGACACAATTATTACTTTTTATAGTTTTACCAAACTCAATTAGCTTGCCTAACGGACAAGGGGTCACTGTATTATGCAGATATTCTGGTATTATACCAAAGGGATCAGAGTACTAGGAGCGCGTTGTCATTCCAGAGACAAAGCTGAAATCTCCCATGCACCTGTAATTATACCGGCAGTAATTCTGTGTCCTGACTCCCGGATTAAATAAGTCCTACCATTCAAACCGGACCTCAGCAACGATGCTCAGCGGCATAAATATGTATGTTGGTAGTACCCACTTTCCCGGAAGAGCTCCTTCAACCAACCAGTTACCTAAAACAGTTCCTTGTGAAATTATTTGATCGAGGAAGGACGGCTAGGCACCTTCTGCATTACAATAGACTTCACGTTGTAAAATAAATGCTAATAATATGATTTTGAACGCGATTGGAGCAGGAGTTTCTTTTCTAAACGAAGCTACGGTAACGGCAATCATAACATCGCGCTTGTATTTGCCGAAGGGGTAAGCAGAGGTTGTATGGGCCTATGTCAGCTGCTGTCAATTTGCTGCAGCTGTTTTAGGCCCGTGTTACCGGACACAAATACTTCTTCGGAATTCCGGAACGGAAGCGCGCGGAATCCAGGGTCAGCCGCGCCAGCCGCGCGAGCAACCACTAGGAGCTCTTAGGACCAAGGAGGAAATTTATGGAAAGAGCATCGAAATGGAAATTATCTATGCGTCATCATCTGCCTAGCTTTTTCCAAACTATACTGCTAAAATTATAATAAGGCACTCCAATGACGTAAAGGGGTTTTTGTGAAAAATGTCACTTGAAATGTAGGTATTCAAAAAACAAGATGGCGCCGTTAGTTCCGATTTTGGCCACGCGCTACAATAACCTTGTAGCGCTGTATGCTAGGGTTGGCTTCCACTCTACCAGGATCACAGAGTACTTTTTGATAGACTGAAAAACAGGATGTAGCTGAATACCAGTATTTTACATGGAGCGACTGCCCATCTGACCTCCACATCTCAATTACCGGGTAACACGATACTCCTTGCTCCTTGGAAAATCTGGTTGCAGATGGTACGTCTCGTAAATGGTGACGCATATGTTGAATCATTTAGCTCCCTTCAAAATGGTTGAGCTGAATGGTGCTAATCCATACATCGTGTTTATGAACGGGCGCCCTCAGTAGGCATGGTCATCTCTTAGCTGTCACGGCTTTTTTTTTTTTTTTTAATATTTTCTGCATCGTTCTCACGTGCATAATTTCAACATGAATAATGTAACCATATTATGATTTAAAAGAGTGTTTGTGAAGTTTCTTGCCCGTACTTCTCCTTATGTAGGTACCTATACGAATAAGTAATAATTCGTAGGGGTAGGTAGGGCTTTGGAATAGGCAACTAGCTTCAGCTTTTTGTTTGATCAACCCCTTGACAATTAGAAAGTGTAACGTCAATGAAATACGTGGGTCAACGACAGACTGGTTTATTTGCGAAATAACACTAAATACCCACCACCATACAATTATTAGGAACGACCGATATCACATCTCTCCCCATCAAGTCTTCTAATTACAACAAGTACATCTTAAAACTAACCACGGTATATAACTAACAATAGTACTTATATTACTAACAAGGGTAAATAACTAACATGGTATATAATTAACATATGTATATAACTAACAATAGAATATAACTAACAAGGGTAAACAACTAACATTGGCATATAACTAACAAATGTAAATAACTACGATAACTGTTTCTTCGCTCGGTTGTACGCCCGCAATGCGCGATCTGACGCGCCCTGCGGTGGCGGTGATACCGATGACGAAAGCTGTTCGGCTCTCACTTGCGCTGAGTTTGACCCTTCCAGCGGCGTCTTTAGTATCACTGTCACCGCCGGACGCATCCTCAAACACCTCACCTTCGGCACCGTTATCGACCCCCGGTTTGACTATCCCAGAGCCCGTGGCCTCGGCTACGGCCCCGTCACTCACACGTGATAATGAGAATCTATGTTTGCTACTTGCCGGTATTATTTGGTCGGCATGTCTACGCCATTCAACCCCATTAGCTAAACCAACTTTGTATGAAATTGGCCCTGTCTTTTTAACAACTGTGGCTTCGGCCCACTTGTCCCCCCTCGCCGTGTAATCGCGAGCAATTACTGCATCCCCAACGTGGAATTCCCTTTCGGCGCCCGAAGCGCGAGCGACCTGACGCTCTTGCTTCGCGCGTACCGTTGCGGCTACGTCCGGCCGTAACGCGTCAAGTCGGGTGCGTAAGCGCCGCCCCTGGAGCGCCACTGCAGGCGAGACCCCTGTCGTTGCATGTTCGCAATTTCGGTACTGTAAAAGAAACTTGCTTATGGCGACATTGACGTCCTCGCCTTCATACATAGCTCTCTTTATTGCCTTTTTTACGGTTTTAACTGCGTTCTCAGCCGCGCCATTTCCCTGGGGCCTATACGGTGCCGTAGTTGTATGTTTGATACAATTCTTTTCGCAATACGTTTTGAACTCTTGTGAAGAGAATGGCGGGCCGTTGTCAGTCACGAGCTGCGATGGCAAACCGAAACGCGCGAATGTACATCTAAAAGCTTTAATAGTAGCAGCTGCGTTCGTGCCACGCATTGACAGGGCCTCTATCCATTTAGAATGCGCGTCTACTATGATAAGATATCGCACACCGCCGCAGTCTGCGAAATCAGCGTGTATTCGTTGCCACGGGTGCAGTGGGAACTCCCAGGGATGCAACTGCGCCCGTGGCGGCGCATCCTGCACGGTGCGGCACGCAGCACATGACCTACACACTTCCTCAATGTCCTGATCTAAACTCGCCCAATATATGTAGCTCCGCGATATCGTTTTCATTTTGGTCATGCCTAGATGACCCTCATGTACTTCCTGTAATATTTTACTTTGCAGAATGTAAGGGACCACAATCCTATATTTATAAATAACACATCCTTGATCTACTATTAAATCGTTTTTTCTAGCAAAGAAAGGTTTTTCCGCGTCGCAGCTCGGAACTGTCGGCCAACCGAATAGTACAGTGCGCTTCACAGTGATAGTGACCCCCTTGGTAAGGACATCGAACCTATTTAAGTTTTTTGGAATGTAACGCAAATGGCGTGTTGGTCTAGTGGTATACACTGCGGCTTAGCAATGTGATGATCTCGAGTTCAAATCCGCGCATGAGAAGGGTTTTTTTTATTTTATTTATTTACCTTTATTATTTATTTTTAGTTTCTTTAGTAGGTGATTTTTGTTTATTATTATTAAGAAATCAAATGGAGGTTTGTAATAAAAGTTAGGCATTTTGCATAAACAATATTCATTTATTTTTCTAATTACATTTCTAGGACGTTATGGAATCCACTTCCTGGTTGAATATACAGATTCCTGTCTATGTTAAATTGGGGTTGTTTACTTAGAATATTAACTAAACACAAAATAGATACCTTATTTTGTCTTAGAACGTTTAACAGATAACGCTTCGTTTATAGATATTTCTAGAAACATAACTACAGTAATATTTATTTATTTAAAGTTGTGAAAACATACATTTTTTATACTCTGTATGATCTTATCGGAAAAAAAGCTTGGTTGAAAATGAAATGTTGTCATTTGTGCCTGTGAATTACAGAGGAAGAACCAACATGCTAAACTATAACAGTATAGCAATATACATCTTTCTCTTTTATCACATTTTCTGATTAGCCTTATTTAACACAATATTAGAAAAATATGTGAGGTCAGATATGAATCGTTAACAGACTACTTGTAAACAAGAGTAACTGGATTGATAATAATAAAGGTTGTTTATTTTTTATTAACTACGAGATAATGATCCCACTGATTATGGAATGATATTGGGAATTATTAACACTTGCTCATATAAATGTTCCAATGCAATTTTATCAAATAAGTTACACAGTCAATCTGCCGAGTTGCCTATTCATAACGGATAGGATGGCCGTCACTGTCTAACACTTCTTGAAGTCAGCATTTGAACGCGTAGTTTTGAAGGGTGCCACTGAGTGAACTTTCACAATACATATTACGTTGTCGCTTCGATTCATTAGTGTAAGCAATCGGGCGAGGGCCTTGGTGATCACATTTCACATCACCCGTCGCTTGATACCTTTGTATCCATCTACGAACTGTTTTTCTCTGTAATGAAAATAATAATATTAGAAATACATTAAAAAAAAATCCAACTTTTAAGTAATAATACAACATGATTGCAACAATAAATAGGTATATGTGTAAGAATAACGTAAATCTTACCGTTATGATCATATCTCGTGATATTTACTTTGTTTTGTTCCTTTTCTCACAGAACAACAATTTTAGCCTTCAATAAAGTTGTTAATCGAACCATACCATCGATTAATAAAATCAACTGGTCAAAAACATAATAAATTGGATAATATTACGATGAAGATAATTAGACACAAGTGAATCGGCACGAAAATGAAACCATTTGAAAAGTAAAAATACCCTCAATCACAGTTTAGTAAATAAGGCGAAGAAGTATACTAAATTCAACCTTAACTCTCAGTTCATACGTCAGTTAAGTTTCTGAAGTAAAATGAGGGTAGTGCAACAATCGGAATCAACACATTCTATTCAACCAAACAAGAAATCTATGCTAATTTCAACCTTATGTTTTAGTTAATTGAGGAGTTGCGTATTGCATTTTGTAAAACAAGACGGTAAGGTGCTAGTATTAAAATAATATAACACGGAAGTTGAAATTTAAACCTTAATATCTAGAAGATTAGACCGTTAAAAACCTTGTTCGATAAAAGTAGTAATGCTATTCAAATTTTCGTTGAGGTTGATAACTGAGCCAATAGCCTAGTGGTATAAGGCACGGTCTAGTTGATCGGCTGGCGCCTGGTGAAGCAGGTTCGTATCTTAATCGCATGCAGTGTCTTTTTGTAAGTTATTCTTGGTATCTATACAGTTCGGCCAGAAGGAAGCCGATAAAATACCATATAAAATTATTAAATACTTGCAAATATTATTTGAGGCGGATCGGTGGATGCACGCGGGCAGAGATGGGTGCGGCGGCGGGGGATGGAGCTGCTCAAGGCTCACGTGACACGCGGGCCCGAGCTTGCTCGGGCGATAATCTTTAAGTCTTGGTGGGGTACCTTTTCTCTGCACTTGACTGTACATAACCTTTTATTTTACACAACAACGTATCGCGCTCTGTCTCCTTTGCTATATTTTTAAAGTATATAGGCAATGACTCCTCTACTAGATTTAAATAATCTACCGTGTCGACGTAGCGATCCTCCCGAGGTAATGGTAACCGTGACAACGCATCAGCCGGACCATTGTCCACCGATCGCACAAATTCTATGTCGAAATCATAAGCAGCCAGGCGTGCCGCCCATCTTTGTAGGCGACTGGCAGCCGTCTGTGGGATTCCCCCTTTGGCACCAAAAATATAAGTCAGAGGCTGATGGTCAGTGCGTAGCATGAAACGCCTTCCGAACAAATATTGGTGATGTTTTGTGACCCCGAACAGAATAGCCAGCGCCCATCGAGATATAAGTACTAACGTACTAGAGAAGCTACGTCAAATAACTGAATTGTCCTATTCTTCGTAATTTGAATCTTTAGTTCGCTGCAGCGCTAAAATAATAACAATTCGTCTAAACCGTAACTAATTTACCACAGCGCTAGATTTGCTGCAGAAGTGTATTTATTCTCGGCAAAAAGGTCTTAAGCGCCATGTAAATCACGGCACTTACGCGTTTTCTTCGACAAAGTGCAACAACATGTCTTCCCTATAGACTATGACAGGAGTACTACAGAATGGACAACGTAGGTATTTTGCCTACAGGGTTTATTTCATAAATAATAGACAATTTATTTTTTTGATATAAGTATTTTATTTAGTTACCCTTAAATAATATGAGTTTAGTCATCTTTTGCCTTTTCGTGGAATAATCAACGCTTTGATCTGTTTTTGCTTCATGTTTTAAACGAATAGCTAAAAAAAATTATATTGATACTCACATTATCTGTTTAAAGTGCGATAGTTTAAAAAACTAAATATTAATATCAACATTAAAAACACAACATACGATATTTTCACCGTAATGTCAGTCTAATCTACCTACATTGCACTCTGTTTGATTAGTCTATGACAAACAATACAATATGGCGCGTGGTAATTATTTAATTTGTAAAACAAGGAAATTAGTTTACTTACCGATGAAACTTAATTCCTTTGCACTTTGCCGTGTTCCTTGAATTATTAGTACAATATCTCAACACACACCAAGGCATTTTTCGTCGATTTTTTCTATGAATTAATTTATTATTGTCGGAAGTACTAGGCGCGAAAGAGCAAGAGAGCGACTGAGTGAGGTGCGTGCGGCACGATCACCGCAGTTGAACGAGACAAAGTAGGAATTTACGGTGTCTTCTCTAGTACGTTAGTACTTATATCTCGATGCCAGCGCCTCTTTATCTAACTGGCTGTAATTGCGCTCGGGCGCGCTAAGCGTGCGCGACACACAGCTGACGGGCCGTTCACTACCGTCCGTGTACCGGTGCGCCAGCACGGCGCCCAGTCCGTACGCGCTGCTGTCCACCGACAGCACCAGGTCGCGCCCCTCCTCATAGTGTGCTAATACCCGTTCACTCAGGAGAGATCGCTTTGCCTCCACGAAAGCCTTATTACACTTGGGGTCCCATTCCCAGCTGCTATCCTTTTTTAATAAGTTGTGTAGTGGTTGTAACATGGTGCTTAAATTTGGAATAAATCGCCCGTAATAATTAACCATTCCTAAGAAACTTTTCAGTTGTGTAACGTTTTCCGGTGTAGGCGCGCTGGAAATGGCCTCCAGTTTCTCACTATCCGGTCGCAATCCTTCCTTATTAATAATAAAACCGAGATATTTCACACTATCTTGTAAAAATTTACATTTATTTAGTTTAACGGTAAGTCCCATGTTACGTAACCTTTCTAGTACAGCTCTCAGATTCTGCATGTGACTAAGTGTGTTAGACCCCGTTACACAAATGTCGTCTAAGAATACTACACACCCCGGCACCCCGCGCAACGTCTCCTCCATAATTTTTTGGAATTTTTCCGGTATAACCGATAACCCATAAGGCGTACGTCTATAAACAAAGGTACCCATATGCGTAGTTATAGCTGTATATGGTTGCGAGTCGTCCGACAACAAACACTGTTCATAAGCATGTTTCAAATCTATCTTTGTGAATTTATCTCCCCCACTAAGATTTGCGAATAACTCTTCGATACGCGGCAATGGGTAAAAATCTCTTTTTAATTTGGGATTAATGGTAATCTTATAATCACCACAAATGCGTATGTCTCCGTTTTGTTTAACGACGGGTACTATTGGAGTTCCATAGTCTGAGTAATCAACGCGGTAGATGGAACCGTCCGCCTCCAGACGTTCCAACTCCCGCTCGACACGTGCGCGCAGCGCAAGTGGCATGGGTCTCGCTCGCACGTAAACCGGTTCCCTATCGGACAGCTGTAGTCGTATGGGCTGTTTACATGTACCTAGCTTATCGCTAAAAACTTCTGGGAATTCTTTACATAATTTATTTATCAATTCATCATCTACGATTTCATTGAGGTTTATTTGCGTTATTTTTAATGCGCGCATCCACTCTCGTCCTAACAAAGGCCGCGCCCCACCCTTAATAATATAAAATCGTAATGCTTTAGCTTTAAATACGCCTAGGCAAACGTCCACCTCAATGTAACCTAGTGATTCAATTCTTGAACCCGAATAACTACGTAAAACTAAGTTATCTGGTTCGATCTTTTTATGCGAAAACATACTTTGGTACATCACCTCACTTATTGCCGATATACGACTACCTGTGTCCACTTCACATTCAATATTAATGTCATCTACAGTCAGTTTAATAAAATATGGTTTGTTACCTCGAGCCGTCACGTTCATGTTGAACATATCCTCATCTGATTGATCACTCACATAATTATGCCGACCGCCACTACCGCGCACTTGTTTGCACATTACTTTTAAGTGACCTTTTTTCCCGCACTCATCACAACTATAACTTTTAAAACGACACCTCTCGGGCGCGTGCGCCTTGCCGCAGCGCCAGCAGGCGCGCGTGCCGCCGTCCGGCGCGTCGGACCGCGCGGCGCCAGCGCCTGCCGCGCTCGCTGCTGCCGCTGCTCCGTCGCCTCCGCCACCGAGGGCGCGCTGCGACCCGCGCGGGCGCGTCCGTCCGCGTGCGTAATGCAGGCCTTCGCCCGCCTCGCCACCTGCCGGTTTTGCTGAGTCCGTCGCCGCCTCCGTCGTAGTTCCGCTCACCTCGGCATGCTTCTCCGCTGCCTCTAGTGCCAGTGCCAGCTCCACTGCGTCTTTGTACTGGACTTTTTTTTCTGCGAAGATTCTCGAACGCATTACGTCACTTGCCAGCCCTGACACGAACTGGTCGCGCAAATTCTCTTCTAGTGTCGAGCATGACTTGCACTTTCCGAAGCTGCACGTAGATGCCAGGGGTGTTTCAATGCCTGCAGGTATTCTGTGAGCGATTCGCCCGGTCGCTGTCGACGCAACCTGAACACGTGGCGCTCCGCGATCTCTGATCGTTGCGGTTCCAGGTGTTCCGTCACCAACCTCACTAGTTCGTCATATGTTTTGTTCTCCGGATAGCTTGGTGAACACAGATCGCACATGAGCGCATACGTTTCTTCACCCACGACCGTTATTAACATAGGCACTTTTAATTCTTCGTCGATTCCGTTTAGCCGTACATACTGATTTATTCGACGGCAGTGTTGGGCATTAATCAATTAATTTGTCAATTATCTTGTTAATTGACTAAAAAAGTAATTGCAATTAAATTAATTACAATTAAATTAATCGCAATTGAACTTTTAATTGCACCTTGCAATTAAATTAATTTGATTAACGTATGTCAATTGCAACTTACAATTAAAATAATTGCAATTAACTTTTTTAGTTGTTTTATAAAACAATTAAAACTAATAATTAACTTTATGTATTAAAATGAAATTAGTAAAGATTTAGGAAAATTAAGCTATAATATGTATTAGACTTCAGACGAATAAAAATGTGGTCAAAGGCTGTAAGTATAGCTTATTTTTTCTAAATCTTTCTTTCTACAGAAAAAAACCAGCATGTGTGCAATTCACACTTGGTAGAAGTGAAACCTTCAAAAACACTGTATAATGCTTCCTATCTCATTTTCTCCCACGTTAAATCTTATGAATTTACATGTCACTTTTTATTGTCGCTTTTTCGTTTCATAAACTTTCAAATCACAACGATGCTAAAGAACATCCATCCATCCATCCATCCATCCAACCAACTTCACACTTGCGTATGACAGTCAACTGTGGGTTACCACCTTTATAATTACGCGCCGCACTATGTAGGTACCATTTTGTTGAAACTCAGATGTCTTCTCGACATCCGTGTGTCACTAACGGGGTGCAGCAGAATACCAGCGTCAGGTATTGTACCTGGCATATGCTGAGCTGGACTCCCATTTGGTGCAACCATGAGACACACACCGCCCAGTAGTGATCAACCGTTATAGATGTGTATCTATCTATCTGTCTGCCTGTCTGTCCGTACGTCCGTCCGTCTGTCCGTCTGTCCGTTCGTCTGCCTGTCCGTCCGTCCGTCTATCTGCCTGTCTGTCTGTCCGTCCGTCCATCCGTCCGTCCGTCCGTCCGTCCGTCCGTTCATCCCTCCATCCATCCATCCATCCATCCATGTCATTTATAATAATAAAAAACAAAAATACTGTATAATGCTTCCTATCTCATTTTCTCCCACGTTAAATCTTATATGTCTCTTTTTACTGTTGCTTTTTCATTTCATAAAATTTCAAATCACAACGATGCTAAAGAAGTTTTCACTTCAAAAATGTGTTTATTTTTATGTATAACAATGTTGCATTGATAAATATTTCTACAGCGTAGGTATACTACCCGGAACCACACGGGTATATTGTATATTTATATATACCGGCTTTATATTATACAGCAGTATTTTTTATTGTTATTTTTTTAATTAAAATTAACAAAACAATTGAAAATTAATTAATTGTTAATTGTTACTAATACAGTTAACAATTAATTAATTGTTAGTTGTAATTTTTCACAATTACAATTGATTAATTGTTAGTTGTAATTTTTCACAATTACAATTGATTAATTGTTAGTTGTTGTGGTTACATTTACCAATTAATTAATTGTTAATCTTTAATTGTTCTTGCAATTAAATTTTGCCCAACACTGGACGTATGTAGGCTGGCCACTGTTTCGAACTCAAATTAAACGACTCAATTTTACCTATAGGCATCTTGATACACGCGAAACCCGATAATTTAAAAGAAATTACTTAAAATCCCGTTCTCGTCGCCAATGTAACGTCAATGAAATACGTGGGTCAACGACAGACTGGTTTATTTGCGAAATAACACTAAATACCCACCACCATACAATTATTAGGAACGACCGATATCACAGAAAGTACCTGTGATTGGTTTATTTGAATTAAATGCTTTGAGTCTGAGTTTGGTTGACCGTTGGATATGTCATGTATGGATAAATAAAACAGTATTATTCTTAAAATAAAATATATTATCGAACCAATGTTACAGCTTAAAAAAAGGATGCTTCAGATAATTAGCTCTAATCCTAATTTATTATAATTAACAATTAATGCATAACAAAAGTTTTAAATTTAACCTTTGCTACTCACAGTACTTATACAGTGAAACCTTGCTTTTTTATCATTTTATGAACTTTAATTGCAATTTTTTATTAATATTTGAAAAACTAGAAATTAATTAAATTTTACTTGTGAAAATGAAGCAATATGAAGAAATATTAACAGAAATATAAATATACATAATAATTATAGATTGTTGATAATTCGGGTGGGGTCAGTTAGGAGCATAATTTACGCGAAAACAAACGAGCGAAATTTCGGTCACGCAAAATGAGTCGCGTAATTTACGTTCAAATGAAATTTGCACAGACAAAAATTTGCGTCATCGTATGAGTCAACCTAATATTTTATATGAAACCGAATGCAGCGCAAATTTCGCTACTCACAACATTATGCTCGTTTGGCTTCACTTTAATTCAACACTTTTGAACGTTGCAAATTACTCTGTGTTATTGATTTCTGCACCCTCCATAACGAGATTATTCTTAATTTCAAAGGACACTAGGATCTCATAAGAATATTTTTGGGACGTTGCCAGCGCCCTCTACATAGCTACAATTACCAAAAACGGTAGCCAGATTTAATAGAATAGTCCCAAGTATTCTTTTATAAAACAACCAAAATTGACGTGGAAGATTATTGTGCTCATTATTCTTTAACGCAAAAGTAAATGGAAAAGAATAGAAATGACGAAGAAAACCTTTTTTTGGAAACGTCGCCAGCGTATAGCTAGTCACCAAAGTGCTCATGCACACGACCAACACGCGTCGACGGCTCCATCTAGTTGCTTCTGCCGTTGACGCGGGCCGCTCGTGTGCATGCCCTTTTTTTTTGATGCTCTGTGGAAATCCTCATGTACGTCCTCCATCGTGGGGGTGACAGAGGAGCATGCCGGGCTCTTACCGGCTAAAACCACCGCGGTGTTCCACCTCTGCCTATGGCCAGGGGTCTGGGATTCGCATAAGCATTCCCCGCTCCCCCGACAGGTGTGTATGCACACTAAGCCAGCGACGGCGACGTCTCGAAGCAAAGACAGCGCCATGACAGACACTTGCTCTAAAGCCAAGCTTGCGTTTAAGGCTAGGTGTACATCTTTGCGGAAAAACGCAGCGAATTTTCACCCCCTAGTAAGGGGCCGTCGTTAAAATATTCCGAGATTGCTATTTTTGAGGAAAAAAAAAATTAATTTTCAGAGTAGCATTTCCCACCACCATGGCGAAAATTCACTACGTTTTCCGATTAGATTTTCCGCTATGTTTTGTTTCGCGTCATCTTGGCGACGTCGCGAAGACATATTTGAAATAATTCTGATAATCTTTAAAAAAATAACAAAAATAAAACGAAACTGCTACATTCCGATTTCTCCATCAATATTTTGACTAAATATGAAAATTGTATATAAGGCAGAGTGAATATTTTTTTTTATTTATTTACTATTGAAATATGAAAGCGAGTTCTAGTTGACATGCTTTAAATACATAATATTTATACAATATTCGTATGAGATTTTTGTGGGGATAATATTTTTTACTTTGAATTTGGTACCGGAACAGTACCGATACTGATCAGAAATACCAACATTACAGGTCCGTCTGGTACCGGTATCAAGGGCAATAGTACCGGTTCCCAAAAATACTGACTAAAAATAGCTGGGTATTAGCACCGTACACCTATTTGAGTATTTTAAGAAAAGTGGTGATCATTTAGTATATTTTAGTAAGTATTAGAAATCTTGAAACATCAGTATAAAAGGCCTATATATTACACGATTTCTCGGGCCGTCTGTCGCATGCCCTGCCTACCAGTTAGGCCGCCGCTTACTACACTTAAACTAGAATCGCTTCCTGCTATAACTCACTCCCAGCCGTTAGTCGGACGTGGAAACCTTTGCACGTCTAGCATTATGGCGCCGTCTTTATCTACACGTCAAACAATTGGCTCCGTTTCCCTGTCTCTTATTACACTACACGATCGACAGCGCGGCAGGGAACAGGGAGGTAGGAACCACTCGGTCGCCCTGTTTAGGGACCTTGACTCCCTGTTTCTTGTTACATTACGCTGTCCCTGCGGGCAGGGCCCGAGAAATCCTGTAATGTAATAGGCCTTTAAGGAAAACGCGAACATTTCTTTCTTTTTAAGGACAGGGACAAATCATAGCTGAAAACCTCGGCGTAATTTCACGCGCTTTGTCTGCTCCAGTTACAATGCAAAAAAACGTGCGCCTGCGACGATGCAGTGCGAATAATGGTTGCGGAATTCCGCTGCGTTTTTCCGCTCTGATTTGTCCCTAACCTTACTGGTTTTTCTTACATTATCCCCACAAAAACATCGAACAAAGCGGGTAGCTATACAATATCTATTAAATATCACAAACGTACAACTCATGTGAAAGATCTCTGGATTATGTGGCCCAGGTCTTCAACTGTGCCAAATCATCTTCGTCCTCTGAAAAATAAATAAAATTTATTAAATATACTTTCATTATATGCATTGGGACAGCTAGCAAAATAAAGATACAAATATAAGCATTTTTTATTTTTTTATTAGATACTTTTAAATACAACTTTAAAAGAGACGGTGAGTTATTCAGAAAGTTGAAGCTAGTTGCCCATTTCAAAGTGCCTATAGAGAAGAATGGGAAGAAATCCATGGTTTATCATCTCAAGCAAGATCATTTATTTGCCTAGGGTTTTCCAAACTTATATTGTGGTCAACTTCCAGATTAACCGGATGAATACCAGTATTTTACAGGGAGCGACTGCCATCTGACCTGCACCACCCAGTTACTGAGTAACACGATATCCCTAGGTAAGAGTTGTCTGTCTTTCGTGCCTACATGTTTTGGGCTGCTGAAGACCCGTAACGACTATCAAAGATCTACGAATTACAGCCACTCCCGTGCTATCCACAGCACGACGATTGCCGAAGCAGAGAACTTTAATTCATACTGCCATACTAGTATTATAAATCCTATGCCCCAAAACATGCAGTCAAAGTGACCACTGCGCTGCCACCGACAACGCCGTGGAAGTGGCGAAGTTCTGGGCCAACAAAATTTTATGCCAAGAACTACTACGTACGTTAGTACGTAGTAGTTCTTGGCACGACAGTTACAGCTTCTTCTTCGACGACAGTTATGTCGTCGAAGAAGAAGAATATTATAAATGCGAAAGTGACTATGTCTGTCTGTTACCTTTTCCATCTTAAAGGCTGAACAAAAGAGAGGCTGAAGCTGGCTGGCTGAATTATATTTGTATTGTTGTCATTTTTATTTTTTACTAACTGACCCGGCGAACGTTGTTTGCTCCCTTGGCAAACAATCTCCAATCCAATCCAATCAACAATCTACTATTAATCCCGGTAGTACGTCGGATGATAATATTCCACGCGGGCGAATCTCCAGGCATGTTAGTTCTAAATAATGGTATAATGGTGGTAGTTTTAATGGTAACTCACCGGTCTGCCTAGACCTGCTTGGCTTGGGCTTGTCGTGCACCAGCTCGGACGTGGGCACGTCCGGTAGCTGGTCAGTGGGCACGTTGATACCGAGCATCTCTTTGTCCAGGTCCTCCTGTAAATGTCGAAGTAATGGGTTAATATACAGAAAAGTTGTTTTAAGACCCTCATCATCATCATCATAACCAGCCTATAATGTTCCCACTGCTGGGACACAGGCCTCCTCTCGGTGAGAGGGAGTGGGCCGTAATCCACCACGTGGGCCCAGTGCGGGTTGGCAGATGTCACATGTCTTCGAATTTGTGGTTCTAGGACATGCCGGTTTCCTCACGATGTTTTCCTTCACCGTTTTTGAGAGCAGTGCTCATGAAATAATTTACACAAAGTAAAGCGCCTGTCTGGGTTCGAACCTACGACCTACAACTCGTAAGTCGCGGCCGTTACCACTTGGCCACCACTGCTCTATGAACCTGAGTTTAAGACCCTGTTGTCTCTGAATGTCGAATAACAAATGAAAATTTAAAAAAAATCGGTGATCGAAATTTATCTAAACTTTTTTGCGATAATAGAAACTGCAACTAGATGTTATAATGATTAAAAAATTAACTTGTAAAGATGGCTTAACATTTTTAAGGATACCTAATGCATGTTTTTATTTTTCTAACTTAGCAGTTATAAGAATTGATTGCCTGCAACGATGAGCCTTTAAAGAAAACAGTTTAAACAAAAAAAATATTGTTTGGTCATGTTGATAGGATGAGTGAAAGGCGACTAAGATAAAAAAAATTAAGTATATATGATATATAAACATCCAAATTGAGAACCTCCTCTTTTTTTGAAGCCGGTTAAAAAGGTATTTATATGGCAGATGTGAGGGGAATCGCCGGGAGGGGATGGCCTAGGATACCACCTTATTGGTACCTTTTCGGACAGTCACCTTATTGGTGTTGTTCTTCAGTAAGGTCAGATGCGTAGTACTCGCAACCGGCGTGCGTTTATGACCAGATGTATGAACGTAAACGAAGCAAAAGGAGTATGTAAGGGTGTGGCGTTCAGTAGTTTCTGCTTACCCCAGTGGGGAGTAGACGTGAGTTTAAGTAATCTGCGTTCGCGATTTATTTGCCAAAAATGTAAACAAATATGAATTAACCCTATACTTGACATAGTGAACTTAAATGCACATTCCGTTCAAAATTTTTTTCTGGCAAATATTATTATCGAATCGTTTATTTTTTCATGCTAACATTGTTTCCGAACGTTCTTGAACCCTATAAAAAGAAAACTATATCTATCTCACTTGCGCTCTGTCAATGGTAATCAAAATGGCGAACGGTCGATCTGCTCCCTCGCACTTCAAGGTAAATATCCATTTTTATCTATATTTTTTTAACTTATTCTACAATAATTGTCTTAGTTTCCCTTTCTACAAACCTTAAGTTATTGGCATGTAGTAATATTTTTGCAAAATATGTTCTTAATTTCTCATAGTCTACGACTTTTGTATCGTGTGCATTTAAATTCACACCGCCCGCTTCTAAGTGATTGACAGAATATTTGTCACGTGCATTTAAATGCACACTGCCTGGGTTGCACAATTCCAAATAATGTATCTTATAATGCACATCGCCAGCAATACAACCCCTTGATTGTTAATTCATTAGCATCAATTATTTTACAAAGCATAATACCGCAACGCAAATAACACCTTTAACCAAACCCACACCTCTTAGCTTGCACTGCTTTGGTTTCAGAGTACTAGATCACAAAAAATCCTTGCTTTGGTCCCTAAATCCCGAGCTAAATCTGATAAAGAATCCAGTGAATCTTCGGAAGATGAAGTAAAAATGTGCAGGCCGCGCCCCGATGCCTCCGACGATGGTTCCCCTGTGCGATCACTGGCTTCTTCTGTTGAAAACATAAACATCTCCGATAGTGACGACGATGAATATCGAGAAGTTTATACTATTGCTGCCGTTCATGAAGAACCAGTATCACAACATTCACAACCTATTTTTCCTTTGAAAAACATAATTGATTCTACCCCAGACTCGCCCTCAATTCTTCAAAATAATCCAGACATAATACCACCTTCACCATCAGTTTATATCCCACCGACACCGTCTATAAACTCGAACTGCAGCCCAGCACCTGCAGCAGCAACTACTACACCTCTTCGTGTTGGTCGTTCTAGGAAAACCCGGGTAATCATAAAGAAAACTATTCTGAAGCCGGCCAAATTGCTCCCCAAATGGACAAAAGTAAAGTTACTAGGAACAGCAGAAATAGAAGACACATTATTTGAATCTACTGATCTTGAGAAGTCACCGCTTGATTACTTCAAATTATTTATTTCGGATGATATTGTAAATTTGATAGTATATCATACCCCCCTTTATTCAGTGCAGAAAAAGGGCATATCTATAAATGTGACCAAAGACGACATAAGAGATTTCCTGGCGATCAATATTCTGATGGGAGTAGTAAATATGCCAGCGTACACTGACTACTGGGTGCTTACTCTTTAATTTAATTCCGATAGATCGACATTGGAATTGTGATGTTTCGTACTCTTGAGTTCGATGCTAGCGCCAAATGATTTTTAGATTGGGTGTCCATTTTGGAGAACTAAGTGGAATTGGGTTCGGGCTTGGCGTGGGGTAATTGTTGACAATATTGTTTTCAAGAGTACCGAATCACGTGACTGTAAAATTGCCATTGGAGTCATATTGGCATCTCATTGGAATTAAAATTAGTTTGGAGAGTAAGCCCCCTGGTTCAATGACTTCAAGTACCTACAGTAAAATAGCTGACGTGATGACTCTAAAACGCCGCTGCATACACTTTAATGATAACATGACAGCCGGTCGATTCTGTAAAAATCTCACCGTGAAAACTTAGGTGATGTGAATTTGTTTCTGCTAGGAATTGACACTATTGACAGCTCACTCCACGCTCACTTCACCCAAGTTTTCACCGTGAGATGGCTACAAAATCGCACTGCAGATGATGGTGATAGGTACTATAAAATAAGGTCACTAGTGGAAAAACTCCGTCATAACTGCGGATCCAATATTCCTGAAGGGAAACGTTTTAGCATTGACGAAATGATGCCTTACAAAGGCACCAGAGCCGGCAGTAGAAAACAATATGTACGGAATAAACTGAAGAAATGGGGTTTCAAATTATTATTATTATTAAGTTAAAACCTTTTTTTAAGCGATTTTGTAGCTACCTATTCACTTAATGTAACTTATTTTGTTTGCCTACGACAGGGCAGTGTGCATGTAAAGACACATGTCGTTTTTTTGTTTCATTCTTGTAACCCTGGCAGTGTGAACTTAAATACACATATGATATCCCGAAAACTGAATTTCAGAGATTTTTTATTTCATTTTTCCTGACGTCCTAATAGTCCAGTTAATATAAAAAAAAGCATAAACACATTTTTTTTTAGGATAAAAATCTTTGCCAAGTATAGGGTTAATGGAAAAGCAACTTTATTTCCTACACAATAAAGTTCAGTTTACGCTACAACTTCAAACATTTTTATAACTTTTTCAATAGTGTAGTCACTCAGAAATCAACTTAATGATCATTGAAATAAAGTTTATGTTTATTTAACTTGAAATAGGGTAGCGGTATGCAGCACTGCGCACTTTTACTATATAAGTGTATGTGTATACCTACTACAAAAATTCACAAGTAAATATAAGTTCCCATACCTGTTCCAGTTCCTCAAGCTCCTTCTCAAGTTCATCCTCATCGATATCGTTGGGGAAGGCGACGTTGTTGCTGATAGCGTCCGTGATCTCTCGCGAGATGTCGTGTTGTTCCGCAATGTCGTCCATTATGTCGTGGACCTTGTCTACATCGCTGTGGGAGAGAGAGAGAGAGAGATAGAAGAGTTTGAAATATAATAGAACATTTTGCACTACACTGCTACAACGACTTTTTGGCGCTTGAATGATGTTGACATGGGGGTTGTTGAAAGAAAGAAAGAAAAACATTTGTCACAGACATCTGTGCAATAGGGATGATGAATAATATTAGAAAATGTTCTAAATAATAATTTAAGTTCAAAGAAAAAAAGTGAAATGAGATATTCGAAAAAATCTGTATAATCGATAGAAATATGGAGAAGCTACACGCATTAAAAGCTTTTGGAGAGATTATTCCTGTCCTTGTTGCGCGGTAGTCGGTACGGACAATGTATGACGTTACAATGGAAGTACAGACAGCACATCAACCTACCACAATCTGTCAGATTTTCCCAATCAACTTTGAACCTTATGCTTTAGCAATAAAGTTGAAAATCTATTAAAGAAATCTGACAGATTGTGGTAGGTTGATGTGCTGGCGTCCGTACATAGTCGTGTCGTCACTTCTGTGATAGTGCCGTCTTTGACTAGCAGTTATTCTAAAACGTTTAATTTTTTAAGCTATTGTTTGCACTATTTGTAAACAAATATTTTGTTTGAGTTTAACATAAAAAACCATGATCCTCCATGTTTTGTGAAATTTATTGAAAAAAAAATGGCGGCGTTTGCTCCGATTTTGGCCACGCGCCTGAAGAACCTTGTAGCGTTATAGTTTCACATCAAATCAAACTCTATTTACTTAAGGCTATAAAGCCGTAAATTAAATATACAGATCACAGAGCTCTATATTGTGGAGCATTTTATGTGTGGTGATCAATTTGGTGGGACCAAAAAAGGGTTAACACTATCATTAATAACTAATTCATAAACATAACAGCATAACGCGCCGACGGGTAAAGCAGGCTTTGCAGACTCACATTTCACAAGTCATATTTGAACTGACTCCATTGCCATCAACCAGACTACTGAGAAGTTCCTAATGGAAAAAAACCCCATAACCCGCCCTAGGAATCGAACCCAGACCCCATACTCACCAGTCGTATTTGCGAACACTACACTAACGAGGTAGACAATCAAATCGAAAATCGATTAAGAGGGAAGCGCTAAGGTAGCCCGCGAAATTCAAATTTTCTTACGTTTTTTGCAATTTGCTGGTCAGCATTAAGTTGTACGTTGATTAATATATGAATCGCGGCCGTAAGAAATATGTGTTTACAGAATTATAATCATTAAAGGCATCAACACAACTCTCTAAGACCTACGTAAGTCCCAAGAATAACTGAACTGTTTCATGTAATCATCATTCTTTGGACTTACGTGGTCTTAGAGAGTTGTGTTGATGACTTTAATGATTATAATTCTGTAAACACATATTTCTTACGGCCGCGATTCATATAAGGTGCTATAAAAATATCTGCCACGGCTGCAATGGGAGACAGTATTGTGTTTATAGATTACAATAGTAAAGATAAATTATTGATTATTTGTCATATTTTTTTTCATACAAAAAATTGTACGTATAAATTTGAATTGATTTATTCGCATAAAACCATCACGTAGACTTAACGCCGGCGCCGTTCATTCATACACTGTTGCCATATTATCAAACAATGCCGCTGCGCGCCGGCCACTCGTCGCCGCGTCGGTCGTCAAACTCAAAGCGCAGCCCCGCGCGCCCCCTCCTCACCCGCACTACCCCGTTCGTCGCACGCGCCAGCCGAGCCGACCGCCCGCTCGCCAGTCGCCCCCCGCCCGCTCGGAAGTTAGTTCGGTTAGCAACGGGAAAATCGTTCGCGTTTCCTTTAAAAATGCCTCCCAGACGACGGTATTCCAATCAAGAATATCTTGAAATGGTATTGTGCTACCGCGAGTGTAACTCCATAACTGCGCATGCAGTAAACTTATACCAGCAGAGGTTTGGTATGCGAGTGAGTCATCATACCATACTGGATGCCGTATACGGATTTCGTGAACACGGCCGCTTTGACCCGCCTCCGGTTGACGCAGGCAGGCCTCCATATTCTGCCGAACTCGAAGAGGAAGTGTTGGACTTCTTCCGGCGTCATCCTCTTGCGAGCACCAGGGATGCTGCTCGAGTGAGCGACAACTACGTGTGGCGACTTTTAAATCGGGAAGGGCTTCATCCTTACCACTTCACAAGGGTACAGGAATTGCATCCACATGACTACGCGGCTCGCCTCGCGTTTTGTAATTGGATGCGAGAAGAACGCCGAAACATTCTATGGACTGACTTCGCCATCAGCGTACGGGAATTTTTAAACGGTGTGTGGTACGGCGGTGAAAGGTGGATAGGCCGAGGAGGGCCAGTGCCGTGGCCTCCTCGCTCGCCGGATTTAACCCCTCTAGACTTTTTTTTTGTGGGGTCGTGTAAAGGACCTTGTGTACGGCCAAACCGGACATGACGCGCATTTAGGCAAGTAAAAAGTGAAACGGACACATTAAATAAAGTGAAGAGACATGTACGTAAGCGTGCCTACATTTGTGTGCAACGCGAAGGCGGACTTGTGCAACAGTTTTGTAGATAAGGTAGGGAGTGTGTAACAAATAACTGTAAATACGATGCAATTATTGTAAATAAGATGATTAACTTTTAAACACGCCAAGTTACTGTAATTTATCGTTATTTGATATTAATCTAAGCCCCTGTTGTTTAAAAATAATAAGAAAAAAAAATGCGATTCTTCCACTAACTTGTCAGTCCAAAGCCTGTTTTAAGTGTGATGGGAAGTTTATCATCTTATTTACGTCAGGTTTTTGGAAGAATGCGGTAGCTGGTAAGTAATTGCACTTTTAAAACACTTTTTTGCCTGCGTATTATTTCGTACCTAGTAGGTTAGATAGCTAGTGACGAACTAGTCAGCTGATTTCAGCTTTCATTCAGAGAACAGATAGAAAGAGATAGCAGTTGTTTTCATTGACGAAGCGACACATCGCGCGTAATTTGTGAACCACGTTATGCAGAGTAGAGTCAATATTTATTAAACTACTTTATTTTCTCAAATTGAATTAACTATTCTGGGGTACGAAATTTCTTCACTATTGTAATCTTTTAACACAATATTACCTCCCATTAAAGCCGTGGCAGATATTTTTATAGCACCTTATATATTAATCAACGTACAACTTAATACTGACCAGTAAATTCCAAAACACCTAAAAAATATTGAATTTCGCGTGCTACCCTGGCGCTTTCGCCTTAAGGTCGGATTTCTCGATCACATGTCGGATTGACGTAATATTTTCTATACAAAAGCTGTCAAACCGCAATAATTATTCGTCAAATACAAGTTATCTGGCTATTGAAAAATCAGTTCTTAGTGAATTTCTAATAAACTAGATAAAAATATACGAACATATCCTTATGCGCAAGTTGCATAGCTTTGGCGGCATCACGCATAGTGTTCAATACTTGGGCGTTAGTATTGGCACCTTCCAATGCTTCACGCTGTGATTCGATCTGTGTCAGTGTACCATCAATCTGTGTCAGCTGTTTCTCGTAGCGCTTCTTGCGCTTTAGAGCTGCGATCGCCGCTGGAAAGGAGAGAAAGAAATGCTTTAATAAAATTCATAAACTTTGAGAAGACACTGGTCTTAAGGAATTAACTCCTCCTGAGTTAGTTAAAAAAAAAAAATGGTAAATACAGTTGCGCTTAACCAGAAAAAATAACGAAAAACAACTTGACCTAATATACATTAACCTTTTGACCGCCACAGTCGTGTATAGATGACAAACCAAAATGTGCCCAGCACGCCACGGTTCGACTACATGACAGACTGACGCCAAGGGCACGTTTTTGATTTTTTGACGTGTGGCGGTCAAAAGGTTAAGCAAAATGTTTCTAATACCTTCAAAAAATTCAAAGATATTCCACATTATGGATTACTATAATATTGTCAAAATATTATAAGCATACACCCTAATATCGAAGTACCTTCTGCTTACCCCTAAACATAACCTAGGTACTTAAAAGATCTAGATCTACAAGACCTTGTAATTAAAAAGGCGTTACTATTAGTAGGTACAACGGCTGGTCTAACAACTTGTCAAGTAGTTTATTATCTTTGAGTGAGTATGAGGTCATTTGTGTGATTGACATTATAATAATTTTCTATGGTCACAAAACTCACTCGAATCACATCTATACACCGGTGCTATTCAGTAAAAATCTCACCGTGAATACTTAGTTGAAGTGAGTGTGGAGTGAGCTGTCAATAGTGTCAATTCCTAGCAAAAACAAACTCACTTCACCTAAGTTTTCACGGTGAGATTTTTACAGAATCGACCGGCTGTATGGCGATTAGGTTGTCACATTAATAAATTTAAGCCACGTATTATTCTACACTATGTTTTTTTTTTCGTTTTACTATTTAATAACATGAACCTTAACAGTAAATATTCCATAAGTTTTTATAATTCCATGTTTTCGAATATCCAACTAACCCAGCGGTAGACCGGTGCTAATAAGAATTTTATGAAGTTACATCCTTGAAGGGGTGAAGCATTCTTCTATACAACCTGTTACCATGGACTCAGTAGGTACATGATTCTGTATCCCAGAGGAATGAATGTTCCATACATTTTGACTGTAGAAGTATCTTCAACGCCACATGCGAACTACGCATCATACTGACGTCACACAAAATCCTGTATCTCGCAAGCAGAGTTTACCGCGCAACTAGCATATATACAACGGCCCGACATGAATCATCGGGCAGTTGCCCGCCAGACACAACAGCCGTCTGGTTGGGAGATCCTCCCTTTTCTATGGAGGATGAGTGAACTTTTCACCCTGTGTATATATCCCTACCAACTTCAACAAGGGTATTGAAGTTGGTATGGAAGAATCCGAAATCCGTGTGGATTAACTTGTGGCATAGTGCTGGTATAATAATAATATTTAAGATATAGGTACATAATATTATGTGTCTTACAGCCTTGAGGTATTAGGTGACGCTCAGAAATTTAATATGGTTAATGTGAGGAATAGTGTACGATTGGAGAGTTCTATGTCTCGCATTGGGCTGCTGTAGGCTGAAAGTGACGATGATGAGAAGAAAACCGGAACAATTAGGTATATTTTCATCTCAATATTCCTAGCTAGACACTAGGAAGTAGTGTATTTAGGTATGCCTTTTGTAACTTTTGGCAGAGTTCTCAGCCTAATTAGGGTGAAGAGGGAACATTCAGATAGTTGCTTAGAAGAGAAGTTGTTGTGATTTATCTGACAATATTACTGGATAAAATTATGAAATATCACTCTGTGGTGCAGATAAATATTGATTAAAAATAGCAATTTGTGATGTTGCCAACTTTTTTTTTAATGCACCACCTGAACAAGATTTTGACCAAGTAGTGTACAAATAAATTGAGTTTTACATACATAAACTAACACCTTCCAATAAGTTTGGCAGAAACTACAGAACACCACCTGCTACAATCCTTACGTCCTCACGTCGGCGCCGGCTGTCGCTGAAAACCAGCGCTGGGGCTCTGTCTTGCATAGGGTCGCAGCATAATGCTGAGCGATAGCCGTTTTGCGTGGATGTGACGCATGTCAACCTTTTTTTTATCGTTTTTATTTGTGTTGTTCTTTTTTGCGTCATGTTTACCGCAAATAAACGTATTTTCTTTCTTTCTTTTCTTTCTTTCTTACATGCTGCTTTTGTTTTGTTTAAATTCAAAAATCTGGTCACACACACATACCAGTTGCAAATAACACACCTGGCCATTCTGTAGAAAATCACCAATAAGGTCCATATATGTACTTAAGTTTTACATATAATAAAAATATATATATATGTTGGAGAAACCATTAGTACGGGAGCTGACTTGACAACGAGGTGGAAGCACTGTGACGACAGCACTTCAACGGAGTCATTCGTTTGACTATTCAGAATGCCAGACAGAGTCTAGCCTGAATTTGTGGGGACTCGAAGAGAGTGTGCAGCGAGGCGGAGCGATTCTCTTGGTCATTAGACATCGCACGAACAACATGTGCTCAGAAACTGTCCCACGCTTCATTTCTGGTTGTGTCATGTACCTACAGTATGTGATTTGCTAGTATGATTAATTTTTTTGTGAAATTATAATCTGAGGTTGTCAGGGTTGCCACTTTTCTATTATTTGCGGATGATCTTAAGTTGCTAATGGCAATTAAAGATTTGAGTGACTGTGCACGGTTGCAGCGTGATATAGATAGGGTGGCAGAGTGGAGCAGGAAGAATAAATTGCAATTTAATGTTAAAAATGCTCGGTTATAACCTTTGGCAGAATGAGAGTGCCACATCATCACGGGTATGCGTTAGATGGCACGCCAATTGAGCGGGTAGAAAAGGTGCGCGATCTGGGGGTGTGCCTGAATACCGAGTTAACATTTCGTGAAAATATTATAAATGTTTGCAAAAAATCATATAGAAGCCTGGGTTTCATACTCCGTCGGGCATCGGGTTTTAGAAACATTACAGCGGTAACAGCATTGTATAATGCTCTGATAAGAACTCAACTTGAGCGTAATGCTGTCATATGGGCTCCACATGAGATTAAATATAGTCTTATGTTGGAACGCATACAGAACAAATTTATCAGGTATTTGTATATTACAGCCGACTCCCTTTCAAAGAGAGCTGAGAGGCTGATTATGTATTCAAGTCTCACACAAATCACTACAGGTGAACTAATTTTCCTTATAATAATTATGTTTGCATTAATTGGCAGTAATGTTGCAGTTCTAATATTCATTTTAATTTTAATCTCTCAATGACATACATGTAAGGATGTACCAACGAAATATCTAACAATTAATTGAAAAACAAGGTCATGTACCTACATGTCAACAAAGAATGGGATAAGATTGCAAAAATGACGAGCAAAGAATACAAACATATTTTCGTAGCCACTTACCACGCTTATTCTTCGTGCCATTTTTCTTAGCTGTCTGTATTTCTAAATCGATTTTCTTTTCTAGAAACTCTTGTTTTTTGAGCAACAACTCCTCGGTCTCATGCAATTTTTGTATCGCTTCGTGTGTCGAAGGACCCTTTTCTTCCTTCTTTCCACCGAATAACTTCCCAAGGAAACTCATCTTGGCTATTCAATAATCCTAATAAATAAATAAACAATGTGATGCAAGGATTATTCACTTTTACGCGTAAAAAGATGAAATTAGTATTTCGGATCCAGTTTCTTTTACGGGAGTATGCGTCACCCAGGTGACAATCAAATCATAACAATTGGCGGAACGAATATGGCATTTGGTTTATCGATAATAAAACATCAATCGAAGCAGACTTGTTAAAATGCTGGCATATATACATTTCGATCGGTAAAACATGTTTTACTGACTACTTTTATTTTAAAGAGAAGATTATGCCAATAAATTAGTTTTACGTGACAAACTAAAATGGAATAAAATGGTTCAGAAATTTGGTTTCAAAACGCACCATGACTCAAGCTGTTTTCTGTCAAAATATAACACGACCGCTTATTATATAGTATAGTAGTACAGTTACAAAAAAAGGAGGAGGTTCTCAAGTCGATGCGTATATTTTTGACTAAACTATCTTGAGTTACGTAGGTACTGAAACTCAGGAAATGCGGATAACGTAAATAAACAGTTTTTTATAATCTGTTAGGTATATTAAAAGGTTACATAGTATGCAACAAGGAACTCTTAGGCACTCCGCAGACGGCGGTCATTTTGTCCGCGGATGACCGCGAAGACATCATCCGACAAACATCGGCGGCGCGGTCTTTTTGCCATCTATGTGCGTTAGTAGTAGTATAGGATTACCTTTGCACTATCGTTCGCAGGCAAATTAACCGGCCCAGCCCGCCCCGCTGTGTGCTTCGTGCCTTATACATTCGAGAAGTCAGACTGACTGTCTGTCTGTCTGTCCGCGGATACAAGGAAGTTGTAATTTGGTTATACATAGCATTCACGCTTTCGGGTTTGTATTGAATTTTTTTCGGATCAGGGATTCATTGCGAAATATCAAGCTCTAAAGTGGTTTTCGACACCCCCCCCACCCCTCTTACTAGCTCAACCGTTGATTTAGGTAGTGAAAAGTATTCAAATTTAAATTCCATATTGTGAAGAAAGTGTAAAGAATGTAATGTAATGTAGTAATAATTTGGTACAGTCTACTACTTACGATAGTAATAAGGAAATCCATTACAGCTAAGCTAAAAGTCGACCAACTTAAGAAATGTAAAAATAGAAAGTGTAAAAAGAAAACAGTGGCACTCCGGGAGTGCCGACAGAAGTGAAAACAAAACACAGAATACTTTGCCATCACTCACTAACATATCAGATATACATTAAAACCTAGTATATCCCAAGGACGGGTATTTTTTTAATCGTCTTAAAAACAAAACACGCGTGGTGTCGCTTACGGTAACAGTGGCGCGAGCTCAATAGTTCAGAACTTTTCACTTCTAAAATCGAAATATTTATACTAACTTATTTTTTGCGGTCGGTCGTTAAAAGCAATATACTGTGTATACGTATTCTTTCCAACCACGAGACTGTAGTTTGCGTGGTTTGACCGGTTTGACATGCACTAGGCTAGTTTTTTTTTGTCATTTTATGACTCCATATCCGTAGCTGTAGCAGTTTCAGAACGTATCGACTTCTGACAGTTCATTTGTTTTGATACTTGTCAGTGTTTTGACTTTGACAGTTTAGTTCACTCACAGTTGTCATCATTCGGTTTAGAATCAACGCCTCATGTGAATAAAACATACAATTTATTTGAAAGTACTACAATATTAGCTTATTTTCTGAATCAAAAACCTCAAGTAAACTATAAACATGGTTCGTGTAATAACTCAAGAGACTTACGATGAGGTCGTGAAGGAAAACATCGACGAGTTTGATATGTCTCCGGAAGAAGCTGTAAAAGAGGCTATTGCCCAATTTGAGGCACAGGTATGTATCCCAAAAATCCTTTTTAGCTTTCATACAATACTTGAAGATATTATACTAAGGTCGATTTATAGAACACTGTAATATTCATAGGGATTTTGTCATCGCCTATAAAGTATAGTTAGTCATGACCCTAATTAATTCAGGCTGGAGGATTTATTCTCTAGGCGATCTACTCAAAGTCCTTTAAACCACGATTATGTATGTCTGATGACATAATACTTGACAACTATTTATAAACCTTGGTTGATTTTTTAATGGAACTCTGTTGTTTCACTAGATTTTATATTCTGCTGCATAACAATAATACAATTAAATTATAGGACAGTAGTACCCTCATTACTACTGCTTATTAATTGATGAGGAGCTCCAACAAAAGGTCTACACAAAAAAATCACAATTTATAGAGATGCCTATTAAATTTTAGTGTAGTGCACTCCTTCTAAGGGGCCATCCATTAATCATATGATGGATTTTTTTGGAATTTTTGTCACCCTTTCTACAGTTTCTATATTTATGTCTAATTTATATGGTGTACATAATAAAGAGTATTCTATTCTATAAATGTACCATTTGATTTTCAGGGAGTAGATCTATCAAACATTATAAAAGACCTTTCTCTTGGATCTGGAGACAATCATTTGGTAGTGGACACTGTTACGAAGCTGAAGAAGCTTTTTGCTGAGGAGAAATATAATACAGATGTTTTTCTCCAGGAATTAGAGGTTTTAAAGGTAAATTGTTATCATTTAGTATTATATGCATACATCTAGAATACCCATACTAATATTATAAATGCGAAAGTAACTCTTTGTCTGTTCATCTGTCAGTGTGTCTGTCAATCTGTGTGTCTGTCAATCTGTCAGTGTGTCTGTCAATCTGTGTGTCTGACAATCTGTGTGTCTGTCAATCTGTGTGACTGTCAATCTGTGTGTCTGTCAATTTGTGTGTCTGTCAATATGTATGTCTGTCGATCTATCAGTCTGTCTATTTCTGTTACCTAATCACGCCATAACAGCTGAACTGATTTTTGTTGAAGTTTGGTGCACAACTAGAATATGACTAGGGTTGGGACATAGGATACTTTTTATCCCAGTAGTAAATTCCCGTGGGATAATTTCCTACCTCCACTGCCAAATGCTAGTAATATTCCGTTTAATAAGTCCTAGTGTTTTAAAGGGGAGAAATTACGTACGTCATACACCACCAAATGGAAAATAAATAGTACCGAATTCAGTATTGTTGAGCCAAACTCATAATGGCTTTAACACCCTAAGGTTAAATGTTGATGTCTAGGATTGTTCGTTTAGCCCAGGATTGCATGGGCGCGTTTTTCCCACGGCGAGGTTTTTTGGCGCATTTACCTAATTTTCATCGCACTGCTTAGCGCCAAGAGTTGAAAGTCCTACAGTGTTTTTTAGACGTGCTGCGATGCGTTTTGTTGGATTCTAAACGCTCGGCTCAACACCGAGAGTTCAAAATCCAGTGCGCGATAAAATCCCGCAGCGATTTCTTCTCAATCCGCGCGAACTTGGGCTTAATCATAATTTTACCACATTCTAATTTGAAAATATTCCATTTTCCAGTCGGAATGCCAGAAGGACATAGCTCACAGAGTCCGAGCAGGCAAGGAGGGTGCATACAAACTCCTCTTAGACCTTCTATATTCAAAGTACAGTAAGCTGTGCCAAGAGCTCGGTGAAAAAGATACAAAGTTCATTATAAGCGTACTGAATACTATGACTGCGTTGATGGAGATGCAGCCTGATTTGTTGGATAATAAGGGCGTGGATTTTATTAAAAAGTAAGCTAATTTTTTTCTTGGGGGTCTAGAATCATGTACTGAACCGATGGTAACGGGTTGCGCGAAGGCAGAAGTGTGTGTGTGGTGTGCCGACGATACTCGTCTTCACGCACACATTGTTTGTAACACGCTGTGAATGTGTGCGTCGCACTAGGTCACCACAAGTAAAGCGCGCGTCGCTTCGTGAGATAAAAATACTTTAGTAAATACATTTTTATGTTTTCTCAGCATTCTAGATAACGTAGAAAACGAAGATATATTGATAGCTACTCTGAGTTGGACCACGACATGCTGTATCAAACATGAGATGAACCGACAGAAGGTCTTCGCAAAGAATATCGCTGAGAACCTGAAACTTTTGCTGAAAGTTACTGGCAACGTCAAAGTGAGTACAAAATCTTATTTAAAAAACAACATTGTAATGTCATGCCTATATTCCCCAAAGTAGGCAGTTTAGCACTTGAGGTTAATTTTATATCATCAAACCTCAATGATTTTTCAATGAAAAGGGATTGCAGATTTTTACATGGAGCCTGGCTTACCTACTGTCCGCCATTTTGTTATTTTTTTCAAAATTGGTGCCACGCAGGAAATCTATTTAAATCTATAGCTGACATCAATGCAAACAGAAAACATAATACCACCAAAACCCGTAAAGAATAGATTAGAATAGAATACTCTTTATTATGTCATGTTTCCGAGATATTTTCTTCAAAGTTGATACAAGCTAAAATAGTACAACAGTAATTAAAATTACTATTGTAGACATTCTTTCTGTTATAAGCCTAACATTCCTTGCTGTCAATTAAAAAAAAATATGTTAGCAGGTTTATAACTAGCCATAACAGATGAATGACTACAAAAAAAAAACCAATTAATTGTAATTATTAATTACTTAATTAATTATTAAATATAATTATTTATTTATTATTAATTTTATTTTTAATTATTATTTAATTAATTTTTGCCTGTAATAAATATTTGGCTTAATATGATTACTGATTACTTTAAACATTCGGAGTGATTGTTTCAACTATTCATCAAGATGTAAGCAACTTCACAGATGTCACGTGATCAACTTTGAACGTTATTGTCTCGGAAACGTGACATTTTACTTTTTGTCTTATTATGTTTTCTGTTAGAATTGCTGACATGCGTGTCCACCATTTTGAAAAAAAATCAACATGGCAGACTGTAGGTATGCCACGGACATTCAAAGCCCTTTGATAGTGTAATTCAAATAATATTTGTTGGAAAAGGTCAAGATATATAAAATTAAACCTTCTAAATACAGATAAATTTGTTACTAATTCCCTTCAGTGAGCGATTGCGTAAGAATTTAACCTGAACATGGTTTGTTTACACTTTCATCAGATACTTTTGGAACAGACCGTAAAACTAAAACCTGTTTCAGCTGCTCAGTGAAACTCTGCGATTAATACGAAAGATGACACTGGACGATGACGTGCGAGTGGAGTTCGGTCGAGCTCACGACCATGCCAAGGAGTTGGGCGCTCAGATGTTGGTGCCTTTGACTAACCTGTTGAAAGGTTAGTCTGTTCCCTATACCAAATTCAAAAACTTGCTTTATAATACAGGGTGGTGGGGATATCGACGTTCAAACTGAAACCATGAATTCATGATTTGAATTTATGAGTACTTACTTGATTCTTAAAAAAGAAGGTCTGTTCCATACAATTTGACCGTATAGGTATTGCACAAAAACTTACACAGGTAATAATGAACAAATCTTATGTAGTAAATCGTTTTCAGACTTTATAAGATAATTAATCAATTTAATAAGAGCTGATCTGTTAATCTTATGTGTAATTCAACAACATCAACCATCAGCGACAATAAAAGTAGAATTAGTATAGAAGTCGTTTGAAACAACTTATTACTTACATTAAAGTAGCAATATAAAACCTAAGATGTATAATCATAATCATAAATATGTATTTATCTCAACATATTACAGGCACTGGTTAAAAAAATGCACAATCTTAAACAGAGAAAGTTGTCTGAGGTAGGAGGGTCCTGAAATATTACAATTACAAGTATCATTAAATATTACGTTATCATTTATAGTAATAATATAATTATTATAAGTGTTATTTTGTGAACACAATAATCAAATTATAGTACCTACCCGTCACGAGAAGCTGTAATAGTACATTACGATATTAGTGCGTAAAGATGGTTATAACATGCGAGGCGGAATTTCAGCCCGAGCCGAAGGCGAGGGCGTAATTGAGCCGAGCATGTTATAACCATACGCACGTATATCGTACGACGTTTTTTAACACATTTGCGAGGAAACAGAAAAAAAACATTTTATATTTTGTTCATTTTTAATTATTGAAACAGTGAAATTACAATTGTTAAAATGATACGTAGTTGTAGTTGGTTTTTTAATTATGTTTTTATTATTATTATTACTATTCATAATGTCATTGTTTTGTGTTAGGGTAAATGTTGGAGACGACGAAACTTCTTGAAAGGCGGCAGAAGAGCATTGTAATTCGTCATTAGTTTGTAAATAAAAAAGTATCATCAGTAGAAGAGGGGCGCGGCTCAGGGCAAAACTTCTTCGTTTGTGGCTCCAAATTTATTGTCTGAGTTATTTTGGCACTTATATTTGCTTTATTTTGGATGGAATCTTTAAATTACCGAATAAACTGTTTTTTTTTTATTTTAAATAAACTCAATCTGTGAATGCACACTGTTGCTTTCCCGCCATTTTAACAGCGCCCTAGCGCTGCCTACTGACTGGCGCCGCGCGGCGATTAGTTCGAAATTTGAATAGCAACAGCGCGCTGCTCACTAGCTGGAGTCGTGCGGCGGCCGGCGATCAGTTCCAAATTTGAAATGGCAAATAATGCTGTTATGGAATTTGTATGGACTATAACTTAACTATTTGCTTTGGTATAACACACGCGTTTTTTATGACCCTCTTTACATATTTAAAACCGGTGGAATTACATCAGCTTTACGAGCAAGGGTGTTAAAAATTATGTAAACACACATTCAAGGGGTTGGCTACCTTGGGATCAAATAAAAAAAACAGTTTGTAATGATTTTTATTTTTATATAGGTATATAATTATGCTAACATACACATCTAATTACTGTCGTCAGACGATTCTGAGTATTCTGCATCTCCATTCTGCAGCATTGACCGCGTCAGCGTGAACTGAACTTCAAAATGGCGGCCCAAATGTTTACGTTCCATGAGTCAGACGCGTTCCAGTACCACAAATCATTAGACGACAGCGCTTTATATCGCTAAAATATAACCCGACCAAGGGAAATTGCTCGTTAGTTTCGTATTACATGTATGTTACTTTGAATTGATTGAATTTGGGATCATTTGTTGTTGATTGAACTGTCGCTACGTAACTTAGTAGAAGTTCTTTATTTACAAAATGTATAGCTTCTCGTGACGGATGGTATAAGTTCTTATACATTAGTTTAAAGCTTCATAAATGTGATACATGGCGTTATCCAATCAAACAATATTATACATAACATCACGCTTTGTTTCTCCGAAGGAAGCAGAAGTGTATCTATAGCTAGCACACCCAACAACAATATTATAATATAATCAAAATTATTAATTTAATGTCCTCACAAATAATTTATAATCTTACAGACCCGTACGAAGCAGCGGCGGGTCGCTAGTTAATTAATAATAAAAAGGGTACAATATCAAGACTCAGATAACCTATTTGTATTCCAAAAGGCTTACTTAGATTTAATTTATCCATCAATACATAATAGCATTTAATGTTAAATAGCACAATAATTATAATTAACATTTTACCAACATAGTTATAAGTATTATATTGTAACAACTTATGGAATGAAAATTATTCTGAAATTATTTATTAATAATAATGCAAGTACAGTAAGCTGGGCTCCTTCGGCCGGGAATTGTGGAAATAGGGAAAGGAGGCTTTTTTCCTGCAGTGGGAGAACACAGCTTTATAATACTTAATAAAAAAACAATGGCGCTCTGGAAGTGCCGACAGAAGTTAAAACAAAACAAAAACAGAATACTTTGCCATCACTCACTGACATATCGGATATACATTAAAACCGAGTACATCCCGAGGAAAGCCGAACACATCCGAAGCGGGTATTTTTGAATCGTCTTATAAACAAAACACGCGCGGTGTCGCTTACGGTAACAGTGGCGCGAGTTTAACGGTTTTTATCCCATCTCAAAAAATGCCCAATGCGCCTAAAGAAGGTTTTATTTCAATAAAATACATTGTGTAGTCTTTTCCTCAACTTATACAACAAAAACCGGCCGCCAACCAGGTTCCTGAACAATTCCTCCATCCATATGGTTGCCATGTTTCCTACGCTTCGCCGGGAAAAACCTTTGTTTTAATTTACTAACATAAAAATCATGCCATAGCTCTCGGTTACTCTTCACAACAACCAAATAAACCTCTAACACTAGTAAATTAAAATAATACATGACTAATTTTAAAATAATCAATGTTGTATTTGAATAAAAACCGTGCTTTAAGGACATAAAAAAATCAGTCAACATGATGACGTCACTCAATATAAATATCAAAGTGGCGATGTACAAGCGACGCCAGGTGTTAGTAGCTGTATATGCGCTCACCTTGTAACTACGAAAAAGTGAGCATACGATTATAATGTAAAAACAACAGTTGACAATCAACGGTAAAATTTGACTTGATCCGAAAAAGATTTGAAATAAATCAAAATGGAATTGATTTGAAATCTTTTTGAATTTCAAGCCTATTTCTGGGTATCGAATTAAATGCTCGTATAGACAGGTAAAAAATAGTGTTGTAACTAAAGCAAGAACCCAAGAAAAGAGGGTACTTTTTAGATATCTTCTTTGGATATGCCCATTAAAAACTTTTACAATATCGACGTAGAACATATGACACAAGACCAACAACCAATGATTGCTCACGGTTTTTAAGTAAATAATTATTTCGGTTCTTATATATAGGATAGTTAACGTATAAATCGAAATTTTGTTATTGTAAACGGATAAAAACCCTATCAGCACTGCAAAGCCTAAGGAATTTGCCAAAATGATGTTGAGAATCACAAAGTTTTTTATGTTGCGAAACTTTTTTATGAACCACCATGATATTATTCCGTACGTCAAAGTTGCCAGGGTCAGCGCAAGCACAATGATGTCTATAATCTTCAAGATATGGAATCTTAATTGCAGATCATCTTCATTAGCAATTCTCACAGGATACCCAATGCAAGTATCGTTGTAACACATGGTGACTGCAGCAGTTTCAATTGTTATACAATAAGTTTAAACTATACTGAAATTTCAGTAAAAACTTGCCGGTAAAACACTGCCCTGCCGTAAAACCAGTACAAAACTAATGATGGACCCACCTATATTTATTTATAGCATTATAATCATTAATTATATATGTATTATTTTTCCTGTTTATCACAACTATCTTATCCAGAGCAAAACCTACGACCTAAGGCCGAGATTTATAATCGTTACTTAACGCGTGCTTTGATTAGTGCTCGGTTCCTATAAACGAAAACGATCTGGGGCTGGGACTGGGCATATAATAAGATTCGAAAACTAATTTTACCTGTGATAGCTACTTCCATATGAGAGGGTCTACTATGCAAAACTATGAGGTCTTTACTTCATTATTGGTAAATTATAGGAATCGACCATTAGACGTGTTCCTGTCTTTGTCTTGCATTTGAAGTTTGACAGTGACGAGAAAAACTCTAGAGCCAAGTACGTGCTAAGTAACGTTTATAGGTATCGGCCTAAATTATTGGGCCATACCGCCGAGTTGCATAACACTATAATTTTCCTTTAAAATAATGTAACACATGTCAACGACTTGTCTTAAAAAAACCGGCCAAGAGCGAGTCCGTCTCGCGCGCGTACGTACGTTAATTTTTCATCGGCGAGGCCTATATTCGTCAGAGAATATATTCACAGTGCACTGCGGTGTAGAATATTGCAGTTTTAGTCAGCGCCATCTCTTGACCGATAGTGGAACTAATGTAACTTTTGTTGATGATTTCTGAAAAAGTGTTCTATTTAGAGAATTCGTTTTATTTTTCCTGTAATCTTTACATAAACTTTCAAAAGTCGAAAATCATGCGGCGTAAAAAAAAAGAAAACACGTTTGATGTGCAAACTGCGCTCTTTCATATGATACCCCACATGCCCTAGTAGCCTCACTTCGAATTATTCAAACCCCCTTTTAAGTCCCTGTTGCAAAAAATATACATATATTTTTATTTCTTTCTTATTTGCAAAATAGTTGAGCAAACGTCATCTAAAACTATTCCAAATTTGAAGTTGATAGCATTAGTAGTTCTTGAGATATTCAGCTGTGACAGACAGACAGACTGAGTCTCACCATAAGGGTTCTGTTTTACCATTTTGGTACGGAACCCTATAAAGGAGGAGGTTATGCTTCCTTGAAGTTTTTTTTTCTTTGTGCACCGATTTATTATGCCTGGGCCGATTTATGTGATTTTTTAGGGTTCCTCACGCCGTTTATCTGTTTATCTGAATGCCACAGGGCTGTATCTTTTTAACCGTGATAGTTAGCTGGTTGATTTTTATAGAATACCTAGCAAATAATAAAAAGAAGGTAGTCTATAATATTTATGGTGCTACGGGATCTAAGCGGCCGAGTCCGACTCTCACTTGGCCATTGTACAGACGCTAGCACATCAACCTACCCGAAACTGTCAAATTTTCCCAATCAACTCTGAACCTTATGCTTTAGTGCTAAAGTTGAAAATCTATTAAAGAAATTTGACAGATTGTAGTAGCTACAAAAAGTTTTCACTTTTTCATCCCAATTGTTTATGTCCACAGAAAACACAAAACCTCCTTTAGTAGCGGAGCTGATGCTAACCATAGCGAGTCTGTTGGTACGTCACGAGCTCTGCAAGATGGTGGCTGACTGCGGCGTCGACTCTCTGTTCACTGTGCTTGCTGATAACTACGACAACGTCGCCGTGGTGCAACAGGCGGATAAATTGTGAGTGTTTTATTTATATTATTTTTTCATATAAAGTACAGACGCCAGCACATCGAGCTACTACAATCTGTCAAATTTATTTAATAGATTTTCAACTTTATCGCTAAAGCATAAGGTTCAAAGTTGATTGGGAAAATTTTACAGTTTCGGGTAGCTTGATGTGCTGGCGTCTGTACAAACTGTTACTAAAGTACTCTAATTCTACTACTTTCTCTACTATATGACTACTCTACTCTACATTAAAACTACCCTACTCTATGACTACTATACTCGTAAGAGCTCTATTCAGTCCCCCTCCCCTACGCTACGACTACTCTGCTTTATGATTACCCTACTTTGAGACTGACTAAGTTGTGGGTGGTTGTAGCAATAATGTTGTAGTAATTGTCTTCCTGACCTCGATATCGCCTAGTAGTGACAGCTGATGTCTGCGATAGAACAACCGAAGGGTCGATATTACTGAGTTCGCCCCATAATGAAATATTTCATATTTATCAGTTATTTCTCCCTCGAAAAGATTGAAAGTCAGACCGTATATCGTCACAAATATTTTAATGCATTTAAAAAAAAAAAATTAAGTACAGACGCCAGCACATCAAGCTACCCGAAACTGTCTAATTTTTCCAATAAAATTTGAACCTTATATTCTAGCGATAAAGTTGAAAATCTATTAAAGAAATTTGACAGGTTGTAGCAACTTGATGTGCTGGCGTCTGTACCTAAGTTAACAGAAGTATGTAAATATCTACATACAACACACGTGCACTTTGAAACTTGATTTCGCATGTAACTTGAAAGCTTTTGCCTTGTACACAGCGAAATCTTGGGATTATACTACAATTATTAAAGTCTACGTATAGAAAAAGTTTACACTGAATTTAAAAAACGGGTCTAGGAAACCCCCAGAAAATGTAATAAAAAATCGGTTGTCTGTAAAGTCGGTTTACTGACGATAGTTGAACGTGACAACGTCATAAGAAAATACTGATGGAATAGTTGCATTGCATTTGTTAATATTCGCTTGCACTTCAAGCCGCCATGGAACGCTACAGAGCGAGGCCGCGAGGTAACGCTACATGAGTCATGTTTTTTCGTGTGTGCAGCCAGCTTCATCGATTTATTAGACGTTGTCACGTCAAAATCTACCACGATCTAAGCTGTCTACTTTAATACTAGTGCTAAGATGTACAGAGCGAACCTAGAGTTTACTCAAGCTAACCAGCAGCGTTTCATATGAAAATGATCCTTATTCGTGTGATCCTGTAAGCGATTGATCAAGCGTCTCATACGTTTATGAACATTAAATATATATGAATAAGATTCATTTTTGTATAAGATTCAAATCGTTTTCGAATGAAATGTTACTCTACTTAGCTTGAGTAGATTAAAAAAAAATCAAAATATTTTATTTCTCATGTAGTTTTGACGTGGTGCATTTATGAATTACGTTAGAAGCTAGGTGCACGGTTCACTCAAGTGTCAAGTGTGTCAAGTGACTCAAGGTTCACTCTATTACTCAGCCTTAGTTAACATTATACTTTCATACATTAAAACCCACACATCTTCTCAGCAGACTGATAATGCGACCTCAAAAACAAGCACCTTTCATTATCAATAAACAACGTTTTTTTCTTCACTATAATCTCATTCTCTAACAAACTCCTTTCATGTATTAACTCAGCCCTCAATTTCTCCGTTTGCAAAGACCGCTTCTGCAACAAACTCATACTATCATTGAGGTCTCTTACTTCTTCGATTAACGCTACTAAAGAGCCTTCCCTACAATTTTCGACGTTCGGCCTACAATTCTTTGTGTTCAATCTGGTTTGTGCGACCTGGATTCTCTGTGATACCTTCAACATTTCTTCGTGTAACATTTCTAGAATGTTCTCAGTCTCCACTATCTTTTCTAAAGTCAATTTCAGCTGATTTTCTAACTCGGTCTTCACTTGTTCCGTTCTCGCAATTCGTTCGCTCAATGATTTGTTGACCTTGATGTCTTGGGAACGCAGGTCTCGAGAAGTATTTATAAGTACGGCGTCGACTTTTGCGCGTAAAGCTTTCGATTTGTCGATTGCGATCTTGAATTCGTTTAGGGCGTTGATTGTGAATTGTTCCCAGGATGGAACGTTCGATTGGCCTGGAAAGAAATAGTCGGTATAAAAATATTGACTGTGACTAAAGATGATAGATTGTGTGAAAGATGATATATTTTGAACAGCAAGTGAGTGACTAGTGAGATGAATGGAAAAAGGCGGCTTGCTGCGCCAAACACTAATAAATTTGTGTAACGGCAAGAGGTCGATGATGGTGATAATTAGCTCTCCTTGTGTGTATGATTGTCAACTATGTTCTAAATCCGGAATTAATTCAACCTCTCCTCAGCCAAATTCTACAAAAAAGGCCTTCAAGATAATCCGTTGTATTTAAAACCCTTTTTCATGTCGAATATGGTTGAGAAAAGCTTAGTAAAAACTGCTTGCGTAATCTGTGCCGTTTATAAAAAGATCGTTAACCACAATTTGTGTATCATGGAAGAACAAGATGCTGGCAAATGGCCTCCTTTCTGTTAAAATTCTAGAAACAATTTAAATAATAGATCGTGTACCTTCGGAAAGTCTCGTGGCCCCCGCCGAATCCTTAACATTAACAGCCTTAGTCTCCAAATAAGCGTTCTCGCTCTCATACTTAAAAGCCAAATGCTTATCACTCCAGTCCCTTTCCAACCAATTCTTCGAGGCCACATTCATATCTAGCTGGTATTCTATATCCCGGAGCAAATCTCTATGAAGCTTCTTAACATTTTCTATCAAAGCTGACTCTGTGAACAAATCTTCTTGAGGTTCATCGTATATTAAGTCAGACTGCATTCTATTCCGTCTCAAATCTAAGCATTCTTTTGTGATATACTCTGGAATTTTTAGAGTATCCTGAGCATTTTTCAGTTGTTGCCTTAGCGATTCTAGAATGTTTATTTCTGCATCCATGTCTCTTATAGCCCTTTCTAGTTCGGCCTTCCAGTAGTTGATATGTCTAACTCTATGTTTGAGCTGGTCAGTGCTGTCGCTGAAGTCTTCGCATGAAGTTTGGTTGACTTTTATTATGCTGTTCTTGGTGATAGCTGTGTTGTTGTCTGTGGTCCTGATGATGTCTCCTTTTAAAACTTTTTCGTTGTGTTCGTGCCACGTTTTTATAGTTGATAACGCGTTATTAATATCTCCGAATGATAGGTAGTCGCCTTTCTCTGCCGTTGTCATTTTTAGTCCTTTTTACGACTGTTTGGTTGTTGAAATTTCTGTGGTAAATATTAGTATGAGACTTGATTTCACGGGAATTTTATCCGCTTTTGCTTATCCGTAATCTTGGTGAACCTTTGCTTTAAATCTGTATTTATTTTCCAAAGGTGTGTCTTTGTCTTCCCCTCTCAAAGGCTTCACTTGAATGGCAATATTGTTATTGCAATGGTATTGAGTAAACTTTGCTGTTGTCATGGTGACGTAGAGTTACTATAGTGATGGCCTAAATATTTGCTGGTTAAACAAAAGAGTGTCTTATTTTGTGCTTTTGAATAATTATTGACACGAGACGTTTAGAGACAGTAGGACTTATGAATAATAATATTCCTGATAATTAGATAATAGATAAAAAAATTGTGTGGAAACCGGTTGTCATGGTATGGGCATGAATGAGGAAAATGTCGTGAGGAAAGTTTTAAATATGAATTTCGATGGCTATACGAATAGGAGAAGACCAAAGAAACGATGGATGGACTGTGTGAATGATGATATGGTTATAAAGGGGGTGACTACCGAGATGACGGCTAAGGTACGATTCAGATAGGGTTACCAACCGTACTCTAAAATAGAGTATTGTCCTCTATATCATGTAGGCGTACTCTATAATCTATAACACTAATAGAGTACGCTAAAATACTCTTTTTTACACAATGTTTACTTAACTAGTGCCAGTCTGTAATAATAAGCAAAAACCCATAATCGGATTCAAAAAGTCTACTATTTACTGTTTAATTTAATCATTTATAACAAATTATAGAAGGAAAACTTAATTTACAAAGACTAAACATACACATGGACAGTTTATATTCAGAAGTAATAATTTTAAAAGAACTCCAAATCGAATTGTTTAATAACACAGATTTTATGCAAAAATCCACTGCAAAAAAAATGGCAATTTATTTTTAAAAAATGTCCTGAAGAATTTGATTGTTTAAAAAAAATGATTAGCTAAATTTTTCTTTAAATATAATGTTGTTACAGGATCACAGCATTGGCAGGAAATGACGATGTTAAGAGAGATCTGGTCAAAAGCGGTATCGTGCCCATCATTATATCAATTCTATCACGGCATTCGGTGAGTTTACCACTAAATCCATTGGTCTATATTATAACTGAACGGTAAAATTGTGCTGTGTGATTAAAGAATTTTTTAGGTCAAGAGATTTTGTACATTGCATTGTAATGTGCAAAGCTACATGTCTAATCCAAAACTCGCATCGTTCACTTCTTCCTAGTGTTTTAGCTGGGAAGAAGTGGCGCAACAAACTTCACAGCAATATTTGCGCTGCATGCGCTGCGACATTAATTTTTTAAAATGTCATAGCATCATGCTGAGATAGAGGAGCCTTTTGGCCTCGTATAGGACTTTCTGTTTCATTTTTTTTATGGTTACAGTTTGCGCGGCGATGTTTCTGCCACCCTGTATAGAATCACATTAAATTAGCCACTGAAATTCCAAAGTATATAATATACCCATCGGTATTGATATCTAAACACGACTAAACAAACCGTAGTTACGTGAAATTAAGAGTTCGATTTTTTGTTTTTACCTAAAGTTATTTAATTTGCAAAAATAGACACGTCTTATTGAAAATCACTGTTTTTAATGTCGATTATCTTTTGTCCCATTGCAGAGTAACGCAGTAGCGACGGCCTTGACCCTAAAAAGCATAGCAGCCCTGTCGCTCCGCGAGCCGGCTCACGGCCAACAGTTCTTAGACTGCGGGGCTCCCGAGGTTATCATTGAGTGCATGAAGGTGCATCCTCATGATGCTTCAGTCCAAGTAAGACTAAAAAAGTGTTCATCTTAATCGGTCCATTAGATTTCGAGTAAATTGGCTGTGACAGACGGGTAGACAGACACACGAGTGATCCTGTAAGGATTCCGTTTGTTTTTTCATTTGAATGTACGTACCCTAAAACTGTTCCATTTCATATTAAAGAAATAGTTCAGATTAAATGTTCAGTCTACCAAAATCAATTTTTATTAATTACCTGTTCAATTACAATAATAGCATCACGCCTATAATCCACGAAGGGTTAGGCAGATGTGTATAGTATACCCACATTTCGCCATTTATGCTTAAGTCCCACGTAATAGGGAGCGGTGGTGGCCCAGTGGTAACGGCCGCGACTTACGAATTGTAGGTCGTCGGTTCGAACCCCGACAGACGCTTTACTTTGTGTAAATTATTTCATCACCACTGCCCTCAGAACGGTGAAGGAAAACATCGTGAGGAAACCGGCATGTCCTAGAACCAAAAACTCGAAGACATGTGACACCTACCAACCCGCACTGGGCCCGCGTGGTGGATTACGGCCCACTCCCTCTCACAGAGAGAAGGCCTGTGTCCCAGCTGTGGGAACACTATAGGATGATTATGAATAGGGAGCGAGCCTATTGTCGACAAGGGGGCTCAGCCGGGAGCAGGCTCAGGGTTGCTACTTAGAAACTCCTGAACTAACTGCACACAACATAATCAGCCTTTAACGTTCCAACTGCTGGGACACAGGCCTATTCTCTGGGAGGGAATGGGCTGTAATCCACCACGCAGGCCCAGTGCGGGTTGGTGGATGTCTCGTTTTCGAAATTTTTTGTTCTAGGACATGCCGATTTCCTCACAATGTTGTCTTTCTTTCGCGGTTTTTGAAAGCAGTGGTGATGAATAAATTACACAAAGTAAAGCGCGCCTGTCTGGGTTCGCACCCACGACCGACAACTCGTAAGACGGGACCGTTACCACTGTGCAACCACAGGGTGCTTACTCTTCAATTTAATTCCGATAGATCGACATTGGAATTGTGACGTTTCGTACTCTTGAGTTCGATGCTAGCGCCAAATGATTTTTAGATTGGGTGTCCATTTTGGAGAACTAAGAGGAATTGGGTTCGCTTGGCGTGGGATAATTGTTGACAATATTGTTTTCAAAAGTACCGAATCACGTCACTGTAAAATTAACATTGGAATCATATTGGCATCTCATTGGAATTAAAATTAGTTTGGAGAGTAAGCCCCCTGCTCTCTACTACGCACGTATTCAAAAGCTATTTCTCATTACAGAAAAATGCATGTTGGGCTATACGCAACATGGTAGCGAGATGCCGCGACCAGAACGTGAAATTCCACGAATTAGGCGTCGAAAGTATCCTCAACAGTGCCTACGAGAAATTCGCACAAGATTTCGGTTTCGACATAAAATCGGCTTTAAGAGATCTTGAATGCGATGTGAAATTGGACGAGCAGTGGACCGGTAAAGGTGTGGAGTTGGATTATTGATAGTTGATTTAGATTATTATTGGCTAGAACTGCTAGAATTGGCTAGATTTATCATATCAGCTATTTTGTTATTTTTTGTAATGAGCACGAAATTGGCACTTTTGTAAGTCACAATGTAAAACGCCTGGTGAGATTTATTTTAAGATTTTATTTCTATATCAAATACGTAACATAATTTAATACTTACTTACGTTTAAAATACTAAACCCAGGTGCGCATGGGCGATTTTCTCCCGCGGCGATTTTTTTTCGCGCATTTGATTTTTAATAACTGCTTAGCGCCGAGAGTTGCAGATTAAACAGATTCTCAACACCGACAGTTGATAATCCAGTGCGCGATAAAAGCCCACCTCTATAATTTTATATCCGTAAGACTAAGGCGATTGGCACACTGCACCATATTACACAGCGGGGTGCGTGAAACGGAGCCAAATTCCCCGCACGGAAGCGCGTTTTTATTGAATTTGTATGTAGAAAATCACGCACGCGCGTTATCTGCGTCCCGCTGTGGGATGCGGTGCAGTGTGCCAATCGCCTAATGGAATAACTTTTTATCACCTACTATGAAAAAATAAGTGAGTGCAGCTTATGAATAAGAATAGTACGTTTATTTATTTACATACAATTTTGAGTAAACAATTACGAACAAAGGCAGAATGCTTTTCGCGCGTTTTTTATTTTTTTACAAACTTTTTTTTTAATTTGTCTCCCAGTCTTTTACATTGTCATACAACCTGTTACTTTGGTGATTGGAACTATTACTGACAATATCCATATTCCAAATTCAAATCACTAATCCCTATCCTGTTTACGAAGAATACACTAGCTCTTTTTGAATAGATGTGATAAGGCCGCTATCCCACTGGCGTTTTACGAGCGTTGACGTCAACGTCGCGTCTGCGCGGCGTCGACGCTGCGCAGACGCGACGTTGACGTCGCGTCATCGCGTAACAAGCATAAAACGTCCGCTGAACGCGACGTTAACGTCGCGCAGATGATACTATTGCCAACAAACGCGACATTAACGTTAAGCAGACGCGACGTTGACGTCGCGTTCAGCGGACGTTTTATGCTTGTTACGCGATGACGCGACGTCAACGTCGCGTCTGCGCAGCGTCGACGCCGCGCAGACGCGACGTTGACGTCAACGCTCGTAAAACGCCAGTGGGATAGCGGCCTTAAAATGATTTTGACAGATTTGTCAGTGGCAACAACCTTATTAGAATGACAACTGTGATTTGGACAGTGATCAAATCAGAGGTGAAGTAACTATAATGGGTGGCCCATCTGGCGTCCGCCTGGTCACAAAGCCAACCATACATTTTGTTGGCGACGCGATGTGACTGCGCCACCATGGCGTCCCGGTGAGGCATGGCTCTAAACGTTACAAATCCTTGAAATTTCACTCTCAATTCTCACCCAATTATCGAATCGCCGCCTAAAAAGTTTCACTTCAAAAAACCCTGTATTGTTTACATTGCCTGCAGGTTTAGAGAAAACAGAATACACAGCTTGCATATTCTTTAAGCAACTTAAAAGGCAACTATTTCTATGCATTCCCAAATTCTATTAAGTAGGTATGTAATTTCGATATTAGCGCCAATATTGTTAAGTTCGAATTCAGGCACGTTAACTGGAGATTTTCTCGCCCGTTGAGAAAAGAAATTGTCCAATGTCCCTGAGAGTGTCGTCGGCGATTCGCGCCTTTCGGAATGCAAACATTTATTATTCTCCTTTCCACCAATTCTTGGCGAGAATATTTCCTCGTGTGAATGAGCCTTAAAAACATTTTTTTAGTTATTCCTCAAAATTAGGTTGTGATAGATTTGTTTTTTTTTTTTATAATTTTGTATTTCTTTATGCCTAACAATATTAACACGAGGTGCTTTAAATAAAAATACGAATTAATAAAAAAATATTTATTGTTACATTAACATTCAATGATAATTATTAATACTTTATACAAACATGTATTTGGAAACTGAATTAAAACCATAATACATCTTACAAGGACTATTATTTTGAATTCCTGTATTATTGAAATCATATTATTGTGATTGGATAAAATGAGTTTTTAAAACATTATTTTGTTTCATTAACAGAAACATATTTCTCATTCATTTTTTGACCTCATACGCCATATTGTTTATAAACAATGCAAGTGGGTTGTGAACTTGTGACAGATTCCTATACAAACTTAAAATCGACAATCTCTACATGGTGGCATCGACGCGCAAACGTAATCATGAATTGAGAGGACATATTTAAATATTTTCAGTAGGTTATTATAAATTACAGGAGGTCTCCATACAAGAAACGTGCTTTTGCCTTGTGATAACGGAACTCTTCGTGTCCGACTCGCACTTGGCCGTTTTTTTTTAATAATATACGAAACATTTTAACGCTGCGGTCTTTAGAATCATGAACTGCATTTATGGTAACAGGTTGCGTGTCGATGTACAGACGCCAACACATCAAGCTACCAGAAACTGTAAAATTTTCCCGATCAAATTTGAACTTTATGCTTTAGTGATAAAGTTGAAAATCTATTAAAGAAATCTGACAGATTGTAGTAGCTTGATGTGCTGACGTCTGTACCTGCCACCCTCTATAACTACATTTTACGTAAAATACGCGCTTGGACGTGGAGTTGCGGGCCCCAGCCCATTGTACAATACAATAACTACAGTTAAAATATTACAAAACTATTTAGAGAGGGCGCCCTTTTTTGTCTCTGTCACTGTCTTCTCACAGAGATTTGGACGATGCGCACACGGGAGCGTTTTTAAATATTCAGCAATGAGCAAGCAACTGGCTAGCCGGCAACTTTTTTGTCGCCGTGCGCGCACCAATAGACGGGCGGCAGTTGCCACCAAATCCGCTGACAAAAATGTCTCCCAACTGTCGCGTCGCTACATGCGCACACGGCAACGGGTTTGTATGAACATACAAACCCGTAGATTTGGTATGAGAGACAAATTAGTTGCGTAGACAAAGGTTGCTCGTGGGCGCCCTTCCTTAGCAGACTATAAATCTAGTATACATATTACATACAAATAGTCAACACAGATTGATATCACGTTTATTATCATCAGTTTTACAATTATACATTGCATGTATACAACGAGAGAAGACAACATCACTGGATTAAAAAAATATTATAACATTAAAATTAGACAATAATTATAGTAAAAACATTACAAAGATACAAAAACATAATTGGATGACATCCATAAAGGGCCTGCGCCCACTAGCGGTACGGCACGGATGCGACGAATAGGAATGTAACTTAATAGTATGACAATAAAATTGAAATTTTAATGATAACCCCCCTCCCCCCATTATAAAATACAAAAATAATTTCATCATCAACTTCACCCATTGTTAAGCACAGACCTCCCTTTTCATGTGCCAATCCCCCCGCCTTATCCAGGTCTACCCGCGATGCAAACAATGTCGTCCGCCCATCTCGCCGCCGGATGGACGACATTCCGTCTTCCAGTCCTTGGAAGTAGCCACCGCAAAATAACCAAGTCTGTAACTATGTTACTTCTCTCAGAAATTCAAATGTGAAATGATTACAATTGTAATATGAATTTTCAATCTTGACATGTTATTTTTTTTCTCAAAAATTGTATAATTTGCACTAGCTTCTGCTCGCGACTTAATCCGCATGAGATTTCGACCCCCTACCCACAGCGTCGCATCGCATTGCCCGCGCTATTACTTCGATTTCGCTTAGCGTTCTTTCTGACCTTTTTCTTTTTGCTCGGCTCTTAAAGGTCGTATTGTGGTGTTAAATAACCTTATAGCCTTCCTCAAGAATTGAGGTATCAAATGCAAAAAGATTTTTTCAAATCCGACCGGTAGTTCTAGAGATCAAGAAACAAACTTCAGTTTTATTACTAGTATAGATTCATCCCCCAAATAAAGAAAAGAAAGTAAAGTGCCTTCAGTGGGCGCTTGCATGTAGTGATGGCGAAGAATCCCGCCGTGTGCCGCACGTGGGCGCAGGCCCCTAAGTAACCTGTTATATTATCCAACGCAACTCAACAGATTCGAACTTACAACAATCTTACAGTTGCAATCAGAGTTGCCAACTTATTCAATAAACTAACATCCGAGAGACGTATTACAAAGTACAAAGAAAAAGTTTGACTCCAAATTTTTCATGAATGGTCGAATCATCATTAGGTAAAAGGTATATTTTAAAACTTAATTGATAATGCTCCTAAAGTTAACACTCATACTATGATCTCATTGTTAATTTTAAACCCTTAAATCTAGGAGGTAACCTCGAAATTGGATGAATTGGTCGCAACTGCAGCAATACACCGACAAACTTATCTGTGTGTCTAGGCGGCGCTAGGTGCATAGGGTAGACGTCAAAAATCTGTCAAACGCAGTAAGTACATTTCATATTAGTTCTCAACTTCGCCACACGCATTGATAAGTGTGTCGGGTCGTATGATGTCACTTTTGAAAGACATTTTGACAATGATGTTTTCAATTATTTACATTGTAAAATAATTATACATACCTACCATATTTTGAGTTTTGAAATCAACAAAAACTGGAAAACCACAAGTCAGAGCGGAATTTCGCTGGTTATAGATCTCGCATCCAATTATGTAGCTAACTACATAATTGGATGATAACTGATGCATAGTAAATATTGTGTACTATTTATTAGGAAAATAACTAAAATCTACTTTGTACTGGCAAATAGGTGGTTTGATAATGACACACTTATATCACCGAGAAATTACGCAATTTCTTCATTGGAACGACAATTAGCTCGAATGTTATTTAAGGCCCGCTTGCACAACAAATCACTAAATACGTTTAGGGCTTAAGGGAGGAAGTTTTATATTAAAAAAGCGTTAAAATTTATCGTCGGTTATCAAAAAATAAAATCTGCAGTTACATAAGCATAACCAGCCTATGATGCCACTGCTGGGACCCAGGTCCCATCTCTTTCCGAGAGGGAGTGGCCTGCAATCCGCCACGCGGGCCCAGTGCGGGTTGGTAGATGCCACATATCTTCGAAATTTTTGTTCTAGGACATGCCGGTTTCCAAACGATGGTTTTAAGTAGTGGTGATGAAATTATTTACACAAAGTAAAGGGCCTGGCTGGGTTCAAACCCACGACCTACAACTGGTAAGTCGGGGCCGTTACCACTGAGCCACCACTGCTCTATATACAAAAGTGCAATACGCAGTCAAAATGTATTGAACAGCAATTTTTTTTTAAGGCGAAAGCGCCAGTGTAGCCCGCGAAATTCAATTTTTTTTAGGTTTTTTGCAATTTGCTGGTCAGTATTAAGTTGTACGTTGATTAATATATGATTCGCGGCTGCAACAAATATGTATTTACAAAATTATAATCATTAAAGTCATCAACACAACTCTCTAAGACCACGTAAGTCCAAAGAATGACTGTTTCATGAAATCATCATTCTTTGGAGTTACGTGGTCTTAGAGAGTTGTGTTGATGACTTTAATGATTATAATTCTGTAAATACATATTTCTTACGGCCGCGAATCATATTTTGACAGACGTACAACTTAATACTGACCAGCAAATGGGTCATGTATGAAAATATTAAATTGTCTCGATTTTTTTTCTGCACTTATGAATAAGCTAATACTATCTACAAAAAAAGTATCAGATTTATCTGATTAGTATTTCCAGAGAAATAAATTAAATTCTGTTAGAGGCGGCCATCGACAGTAACCCACGGATTTTTATTCAATTTCCTTAGCCTACTCAATTAAAAAGTAAAAACTGTAGATAATCTGTACCGTCTGACATCCATCCATCATAACAAAGGTCTCTCAAAATCTAATCCAGTGTCCAAAGCGTGGGGGTCGTCGCGAAGGCAGTCGAAATCTAATCCAGTATTCAAAGCGTGAGGGTCGTCGTAAAGATATATCCATAAAATCGCAAACAAACAAAAAGCAAGAGGTGAAAAGTGAGGTTATGTTATGACAAATTGACAAGTTATGATGGATGGATGTCAGACGGTACAGATTATCTACAGTTTTTACTTTTTAATTGAGTAGGCTAAGGAAATTGAATAAAAATCCGTGGGTTACTGTCGATGGCCGCCTCTAACAGAATTTAATATATTTCTCTGGAAATACTAATCAGATAAATCTGATACTTTTTTTGTAGATAGTATTAGCTTATTCATAAGTGCAGAAAAAAAATCGAGACAATTTAATATTTTCATACATGACCCATTGCAAAAAACATAAGAAAATTTGAATTTCGCGGACTACCTTAGCGCTTCCCCCTTAAACCTTCGAAATTTTTTGCCGTAGGGGTCTGATTTCATGGTTACCGTTTGCGGGTCGATGTCCAGACGGAAGGAGAGGAAAGAAGACCAATGAAGAATTCGCGTACCTTATAGTAACTTAAGTACCTAAAATTACAACAAATGCAGGCTCATTTACAAGTAGAGAGTTTCTCGCCTCGAATGGGCGATTATCGAAGGAGATGAAAAGTTAAGGCTTGTAAACAGTATCTACGACACTGCATATTAAAAAAAATCAGCTCGACTTAAAAAATAAAACATCCGCATTATCAAGGAATCTTATATCGAATTAGTCCGAGATAATTGCCTGACGAAGCTCGTCTGATATAATCGTAGGAGACTTTTTATATTTCACAACTATTATAGAACGTATTTCTTGCACGAAAAGGTACAGATTTCAGTGAAAGTTCTAAAACAAAATACGCACGTCAAGTAAGCATTTTGTTTTCGCGGGTTCACTGAAATGTATACCCTATAGAGCTGCATATTAAGTCTATATTTAAATACATGACTGCGATAATCGCGTGGCGATTGGCGCATGATAATTCTCGCGGGATAGAAACTCTCACTGTGTAAATGAGCTTTAAAACAAATATTTTACAAAACATAATCGTCATAACAATGTCAAGACATTCTGTAGTGATGTGCCTTCTCCAGAAACGTGTTGATGTTCCATTCATTATTTTTCATTATTTTCTGTCCGTTCATTATCGTGTGAACCATTATTTTGTCGTTGTATTCCAGATTTGTTAGCAGCTGGAAAATAATTGTTGTTTCAATTATTAGGATAAATTAAATCGAGGGTTTGTACTTACGGGAAAAAAGCTCCGTTCGTCAACACTGTGAACGACAGGACTATTACTGAACGAGAATAATCGGAAAAAAAAACACGTTCATCCACGCTGTGGACGAATGAAACTTTTTTATCCCGATCGTCAACAGTGTTGACGACAAGGTGTTACTAATCGGGAATATTCGAAGACTTTCTGCCTTATCCGTACTAAACTTATCCGTAATCCAAGTCTTGGTAAAGAATAGAAAGAAAATACGTTTATTTGCGGTAAACATGACGCAGAGAAAACACACAAATGCAAAAAGAACAAGTTTGGGGAAAATATGCGTCACATCCACGGTCGATGACCGTTTTGGAACCACCCAAAACGATCATCGCTCAGCATAATACGACCCAATACGAGACAGAGCCCCAGCGCTAGTGTCTAGCGACAGCCGTGATGACGTCAACCGGTGCAGCATACAATATGATAAAAAAAATTCACTATTGGTAAACTTTCGAGCCAGTATTTGTATTTCGAACTTTTTTTTTTGCTAGCCTATGCTGTTCCACTTCTGGGCAAAGGCCTCCCCCAAATCCTTCCAGGAACTCTTTCCCCGCGCCACCTCAAACCAGCCCTCGCGGTACGCGTCCAGGTCATCTAGCCACTCTTTCTGGGCCGGCCTCGGCGGCGCCGTCCATCTTCAGGCACCCATTGTGTGGAGATTTTTGCCCAGCGGTCATCGTGCATACGGCTGATGTGACCCTCCCAATCCCATTTGATCCTGGCAGACTTATTTCCTATATCCAGTATGCCCGTTGTGGAACGCAGCGTGGAGTTACTAATTCTGTCCTGTCTTTTAACACCCAGAATGCAGCGTTCCATCGCTCTTTGGCAAACTCCAAGGCGGAACTTTTGCGACTCGGTGAGCGACCAGATCTGAGCACTTTACATTGGTAAAAAATTTTAATACAAAAACTGACTTTAGAATCGGGACGAAGCACTCGTACCTACGGAGGATTCTTTACCGCGGTGATTTTTTATCGCGCACTGGATTTTTAACCCTCGTTGTTGAGCCGAGCAATGAGAATCAAACAGAGTGCGTCCCAGCGCGTCAAAAAAGTACAGTTGAATTTTCCACTTTCGGCGCTAAGCAGTTCGTTGAAAATCCAATGCGCGATATAAAATCACCCGTGGGTAACGTGGGCTTAGTAGACTGGAAAGATAGATTCGTTTTGTTTTTTGTAATAAGAACGTTTATATGAGACAACAAAGTGTCGGACAAGTGATAACAATTCGCCAGTAATGTTTTTAGTACCACGATGTTATATGGGCGAGCAATTGCCATTAAGAGCGTTTACGCCGTACGGCATTTCATACAAACTTTCCAGGCCTTATTTTCCGAAATGAATGAACCGATTTTAATGAAACTTTATACGCATAAGCAGGATACAAAGGTCTAAAAAGTTAGTTGAGAACATTTTCGAAATGTCTTATTTAAAAAAAATAACTGGAAATCTCTGTTTCTGTGGAAAATTTAAAATCGGTCTAATTTGGCTGTAACACTATTTTTCGAAACTGTTCTCAACTAACTTTTTAGACCTTTGTATCCTGCTTATGCGTATGAAGTTTCATTAAAATCGATTCATTCATTTCGAAAAATAAGGGCTTGAAAGTTTGTATGAAATGCCGTACGGCGTAGACGCTCTTAACAGGGCAACAATAAAAAAAATAACCCTATTTGTAGTCACAAATTTAATTTTTGTACGTAGGGTTTCCATCTGGAATTTCTCAGTAGCACCCCGGAGTCTGGATGTGTGTCCGGTTGATGACAATATTTTTAGGCAAAATGTTATATGTAATTTTATTACAACTTACCTTAGGAGTTAACAAGAAGTACTGCGCATTGTCACATTCTGTCGTCACCTTCACCAATAACTCGAACATTTTGCGCTCGTTTATAGGGTCCATGCCTTGATTTATTTCATCAACGCATCTGTAGAAAAAAATACGGTGGTAAGTCTCTACGACATATAAAGCGCATCATTCATTATAACAGCACCGCTCCGATACAGCAAATAACTTGTCATTCAAGTTAGGATTTTAAATCAACTGCATTAAGGCGAAAGCGCCAGGGTAGCCAGCGAAATTCATTTTTTTTTTAGGTTTTTTGGAATTTGTTGGTCAGTATTAAGTTGTACGTTGATTAATATATGATTCGCGGCCGTAAGAAATATTTATTTACAGAATTATAATCATTTAAGTCATCAACACAACTCTCTAAGACCACGTAACTCCAAAGAGTAACTGTTTCATGAAATCATCATTCTTAGGAGTTACGTGGTCTTAGAGAGTTATGTTGATGACTTTAATGATTATAATTATGTAAATACATATTTGTTATGGCCGCGAATCATATTTTGATCGACGTACAACTTAATACTGACCAGCAAATTGCAAAAAACGTAAGAAAATTTGAATTTCACGGGCTACCTTAGCACTTTCCCCTTAAAGTAAATTTTATTATGACAACACACGTCACACGTGCCGAGCGAGCAGCCCGTACAACTTGCCTGAAGGGTACAGTCGTGAGTCTCTGCAGCGCCATCAGGTACAAAGCGGTGGAGAGAGCGCGCTCGCCCCCCGACTGCGCGTGCCGGGTCAGCTGCTGCAGCTGCTCCGACGCGCGGAAACACACCAGGATCGATATGCCGTATTTGTCGTAGTCCTCCTGAAAATGGGCATAAATAACGAGATAGATAGATAAAACCTTTATTGGGGGCAACAAACGACTTACAGTGCGTGCCACGTAAGATGAGACTTGACACACCACGTGGTTTGACATGCGCAGTACACGATTTTAGGTATCTTTAGCGGTATGAGGTCTGAGTGCGGGACGGGACCGGACGTCATAGGGGCGGCGGAAAGAGCGGGGGAGGCGGGGTCAAGTCTCATCTTTCGTGGCACGCATTGTACAATCAATTTCTAAAGTGAGAATTTGAAGTTAAAACTTAACTAACTCTATTTTAGCATTACTTAAGTCTTAAGAGAAAAAAAATGTTGTGGCGATGACTTCAATGTAACCCGCGAAAAACAACATTTCTTACGACTTTTGCTAATAAATTGTGATTTTTGAATAACCTTAAGAAATGCTAAAGTATAATTTAACAGGTTCTCAACCTCAAATCCTCGATCCAGAAACTGGGTAATAGTGTATAAAGTTATAAAAGGTGGCAGGGACATCAACGTCTAACCTGATAGAGCTGGAACGCTATTAAAAAAATGCTTTTTATACATGTTTATTACGGTCGCGAATCATATTTTGATCAACATACAACGTGATACTGACTCGATTAAAAAAAAAGAGGTTAAAAAATTGAGTTTCGTGGTCTAACCTGACGCTTTCACCTACACCAAGCAGAAATCCAGACTACACTCGGAATTAAGCAGCTAAATAGCGTTAGTAGACTAGAAGTCAAAGACAGTCGAAAATATTATAATACGCATACTCACATCGCTTCCACCCTTATCAAGTTTAATTTCGCCGACACAGCCTAATTTTGAAAACATATCCCCAAAACTCTTGTCGATATCTTGAAGTAGCTTCTCCAAAGGTGGCAACCATTTTGAGCTGTCAAAAATAAAACATTTGTTTTAAAATATGTAGTGTTGCGCGCCACAATTGATGCCTGGTACATGGTGGCATTGGTTACCACTAGCGCCATCTAGTATCGGGTAGCAGAACTAGTAGGGTCAAGGTCCGAGAAATTCCGAGAACTATCGACATCGGGTCAGTCGGGACCGGTATGTACTCGAACGTTCTAGATGTTTATATAGTAGCTTTGTGTCACTATATAAGGCCGGTGTGAGCCGCGAGACACATAGTTTTGAATAAGCGATACACGCGAGTACATCGAAGCGAAATTCAAGTGCGACTTAAGAGTGATCAGTAGTGAAATTGTGTTTCATAATTAGTGCGTTTAAGTTGTGATTAGTGTTGGTGATTAAAGTGTCGTTTTTTTGGTTATTAAATCGGCAGTTTTTATTGTCACGAACCCCAAGCTCGTAACAATACCATAACATCACGCATATTCCCCGAAGGGTCAAGCAGAGGTATTTAACCAGTTATGTTTAAATCAGGGATGTTAGGGAGCTCCGTAACCGTAACCGAAACTATCGGATATCCGATATAAAAAATTATCCGTAACCGTAACCGAATCCGAAATAAAAGTTTCGGATAGTATCGGATAGGGGCGGAGCCAAATTGAGATACAAGATAAAGATAGCTATGATTGTTATGTTAAACTTAAATCATAGTAAATAAAAATATGTGCAATGTGCATCCTAAAAAATCTAATTTTAATATTTTCTTTGAATACGAAATTACTAAATAAGTATAAGTAATAATTTTATTATTACATTTTCATTTTAGGTAGATTAGATAACACTCAACATTTATTTATAATCATTTATAATTTAAATAGCTGTAATAACTCACAGACTGATTGTAATTCCTACCAAATAGTTACATATAAATAAAACTATTTTATTAACTATTTGTATTGTACTTTTGAAATTCCTAAAAAAATTAATAACCGTAACCGAAATTATCCGAAACTAACGGATAATCCGAAATAATTTCATATCCGTATCCGTATCCGGTATAATAATCATTCCTATATCCGTAATTAATCCGTATCCGAAATTTCATATCCATAACATCCCTAGTTTAAATCCCATGTAATAGAGAGCGAGTCTATTTCCATCAACCAGAATCTCTCTTAATAGTTATTTATGCAACTGTTGTATAATAAGGGGTATTAAAACACGAACGTGGGGTCACCACACGAGGCGAAGCCGAGTGAGATAATAGTATCACATGAGTGTTACAATAACTAATTATGTACAGCATACAAGACTTTATCTACACCCATGATATGAATCCTCTATAAAAGGTTCTGAAACCATAGGGTCCTGTATAGTGTTGTAAGAACTCTATGTAAATTCATGGAAAGTTTAATTGCTGAGTATCAAAGCTTATATCACTTATTTTTGTAAACAACAAAGTAATACATTTTTGCAATACTAATATCGAACAAAAATGGCGGGATACGACGTGAATTCGAATAGCCTATTAGTTTTTTTACAAAATTAGAAACAAAGAATAATATCGCTGTTACATTTTCAATAAGATAAGATATTGAAAATCTTGTTTCCAATTGATGTTATTTCCACTTAAACGAATTTCAACTCTATGTGTGTTGATTTCAGAATGACTAGTACTATTGTAGAAGTCTTAAAATGTTTTAAGTTATATCGCAAACTAAGCATTATATGTCGATTTTAAAGTGGTTCTTCCAATAACACATATTTGTTTACATGTTTGGGAACTAAGTCGCGAATGCAGTATAGAACATTCCTTCATATTTACAGTTTTCATCACGTACATTTCGGTCTTGGCCGTTTTACAGTCGACACAAAACCAGATCATCACGTTTTACAGCGGTAAAATAAGCCGATTTCAGAACTATTGTTAATATTGAAGCTGCAGTGGAAACTAAACGTTATGTGTAGGCATTAAAGTTATTTTTACAAAAACTACATTTTTTGGAGAGCTTACCTGATTTCCTTCATTTTATAGTCGAGACTCCTATTCATGTTACTGGAGTTGTTTACTTCAGATTCTAATTTTTTTATTAGTTTCTGTCGTTCTTCATATTCTTTGATTACCTGGTAAAAGAATTGGAAATTGAAATTATACGGTGGCTAATGAGACACAATTGAATGTCTATCGTTATAAATCAAATTTAGATTTTTCCACAGTTGAAGGGATGCTGTCATTAACATGATGCAGGCAATCATATGGCTTCTTCTTGGTAAGCTCACTCCATCGTAGACTTTGTCTGTGTCATCTCTGACCTAGATTAGAGTCAAGAGCAAACCCATTTCAAATAAAAAAAAAAAAAAACATATATGAGCAGTGGGGGGCCCCCCAGTGGTAACGGCCGCGACTTACGAGTTGAAGGACGTAGGTTCGAACCCAGACAGGCGCTTTACTTTGTGTAAATTATTTCATCACCACTGCTCTTAAAACAGTGAAGGAAAACATCGTGAGGAAACCGGCATGTCTTAGAACCAAAAATTCGAAGACATGTGTCATCTACCAACCCGCACTGGGCCCGCGATTACAAAATGTTTAAAAACAAATGACTTTCGGTCTGTCTGTCTTTTTGTTCCGGTTAGTCTCCGAAACGGCTGGACCGATTTTAACGGTACTTTCACACTGGCAGATAGCTGATGTTATGGAGTAACATGTAAGCTTTTCATCCCGGTAGCTTGTTCCCGTGGAATAATTTTCGACAAACACGCGGGCCAAGCCGTGGTCAGAAGCTAGTTACTAAATACGATTGCAAGTACAGACGCCAACACATCAAGCTACTACATTCTGTCAAATTTCTTTAATAGATTTTCAACTTTATCGCTAAAGCATAAGGTTCAAAGTTGATTGAGAAAATTTGACAGTTTCGGGTAGCTTGATAATAATAATAATTTTATTTTCAGAAAATAAACACATTTAAGGTTGATGTGCTGGCGTCTGTACAAGTATTCGTAAAACATTGTTAAACTATGTTACCTGTTCATCCCCTTGATCCATACAATCGACCCTGGTCTGCAACTCATAGTAATGTTGTTGCAACGTGGTTATATCTGAAGGCAGTACATCGAAGTCTTCCTTGTAAGGAAAGTCTGGATCCTGAGGTAATTTGTTGTTGCAAGACCTTTTGGCTTCAATAAGTTTCTCTTTGGCGCTTGACTTGGCTCTGGTTAGCAGATTTTCTATGTTTTCTAGTGTCGCCTGTAAATAAAAAATAAATAAATCCGTTTAATTTTTGATGACGTCATAATAAAATATTTTTTGGATGCATTGTATATTTAAGACAGCGTAGGGCCGAGGAAACAGTGAATGGCTGATAGAAAGAAAAAGAAGACACACTGCAGTCGATATACAACTACGGAAACTGTCAAGCCAATCGACAACGTACTTCAATTTACCGACATTTCATACAACTGTCGAAAAATGACAGTTGTAATTTAAGTTGGTAGTATAGGTGATGAAGATTTTTATATGGAGCCTGGCATACAGCATTAAAAAAAAAATGGCGGAATGGTACCTACGACCATTATTTTTTCAAAATGTCGGCCACGCATGAAACCTAACCCAACTTTGTACGTTAATATCCCGGAAACGTGACACTTACATGGTTTGGTCTGATTATGTTTTCTGTTTGATTGGATGTCAGCTATCGATTTATATAGGTATCATGCGTGTTCGCCATTTTGAAAAAAAAAACAATGGCGGAATGGTAGGTATGCCATGGATCTTCAAAGCCCCTTCTTAAGAATAGGGATGATGACTAATATTAGAAATTTTCACCAAATAATATAGTTTCAAAGAAGGCATAGTAAAATGAGATAATCGAAAAAGTCTGTTAAATCGATGGAAATATGGAGAAGCTACACGCTTTAAAAGTTTTTGGAAAGGATCATTCCCGTCCTTGTCGCGCGGTACGGGCAATGTATGGCGCTAGTATGAAGTTACGTAGTCGTGACGTCACTTCTGCGATACCAGCAGTTATTTTAAAACGTTTATAACTTGGCAATTTTTTGAGCTTTTACACTTTTTATTTGTTTGCACAATAAATACTTTTTAGAGTTAACGTAGTAGCGGGATGGACTGCCTAGAATGCGCCTGACGTACCTATATACATACAAGAAAGAAAGAAATATAGGATTATTTGTCACAGAAACACGCGCATACAAAAAGATGATTAATTCTAATAATAAGGAAAAATAAAAACAAAATATATCTATAATCACAAGGACAAAGCAAAAATATTCGACGGCTGCACGTCATGACTGTGACAAGAAGCCTTCACTCAGCCTAATGCTGTGCTACAGGGGGGACCCACAGCACTGCGCTGATTTTCAGTGGTTACCCGAAAAGGAAAAACACACTTGAAAGGCGTCATGTAACTACAGCGGTGCTATTCTGTAAAAGTCTTACCGTGAAAACTTAGGTGAAGTGAGCATGGAGTGAGCTGTCAACAGTGTCAATTCCTAGCAAAAACAAACTCACTTCACCTAAGTTTTCACGGTGAGATTTTTTCAGAATCAACCGGCTGTTTCGCCTCTACCTAACCCTTCACGAGGATCGCAGGCGTGGTGTTGTGTTGTAATAAGAAAATTGACATCATCCGTGTTAATTTCCCTGACTTTACATTGGGATCTTTACAATATGTTTACACCTCACCTGCGCATTTCTCAATTCGTTCTTCAACTCTCTCAACTCATTTTCTTGATCGACGATACCGTTTCTGAAGAACTCTAGTTTTGCCTGTAAATAAACATACAAAAGTGAATGTCACGTTTATTCTTAGGCTCAAGTCACACCGAGACGCGACGCTGCGCGCACATTTCAATAGAGCTATTCAAAATCTAACTCTATTTACTACACGAAAAGATAGACGTACACATTTGCACTATTGTTGCGTCACGTCGCGTTGCGTCGCGTCGCGTCTCTGTGTGAGCTGACCCTTTGTCTCAGAATAAAAATTACTTTATGCACTAGAGCATAAAAAGCGACTTTATGTCGCCTACGCCCAAGATAAAGACGAACTTTTAGAGCATGAGAAGTGAAAAATGTTTTTTATTTCACCCATTTTTTAAATTCTTTATTTAAAATGGGTTTGCTCTTGAATTTACTTTTAACTATTAAGTTTACTATGACTAGCTATTGTCCGTGGTTTCACTCGCATCCGCGATGAACTACTTATTTGAAATCTGTCTTATTTGAAATTTTGTTGAGGAAGGCTATTTAATCACGCTAGGACTTTTAGAAGTCGAGCAAAAATAAATATCGCTTTTATCGATATTTTTATCGTTATTACTATTTATCGATAATTTTACGAAAAGAAAATAGTCATGTTACTCCAGCGATTTTTGAAGTGATAACTTCTTTAGCATCGTTGTGATTTGAAATTTTATGAAACGAAAAAGCAACAGTAAAAAGAGACATGTAAGATTTAACGTGGGAGAAAATGAGATAGGAAGCATTATACAGTGTTTTTGTTTTTTATTAGTACAAATGACACATTTAATGGATGTGTGGATATGGATGTGGATGGATGGATGGATGGATGGATGGATGGATGTATGTATGTTCTTTAGCATCGTTGTGATTTGAAAGTTTATGAATTTAACGTGGGAGAAAATGAGATAGGAAGCATTATACAGTGTTTTTGAAGGTTTCACTTCTACCACACACATGATGCACACATGCTGTTATTTTTTTTTACCAGTGCCTAAATTCTAACGCAATGAAAATGGTATGTGTAAATAGTGTCCACTAATCCACTTACCTTCCAAACATCAGCATTCATAATCTCGGTACACAACGTACTGAAACAATCTTTCAACTCGGCGTGCAGTCTGCACTGTTTCAACACACAATCTTTCTGTTTCTTTCTAGCCCGTTCCATTTCCTGCTGAATGTCGAAAGTCGGTTCTGTTTCTATGTCTTGAACCTTCTTGTTCTGAATACGGATTTGGGCTGATATTGTACGAACCTAAAGAAACAAAGAAATATGTTTATTTGGCAAGTTTAAAAACGATAAAATAAATATTGAGTGCCTTATGGCTTCGACAAATAATAGTCAATTATTTAATTAAAATCACCGTTTTGAGAGCATCATCTGCCTAGCCTTTTCCTCCAGGCTTCCAGTCTAACCGGATGCAGCTGAATACCAGTATTTTACATGGAGCGACTGCCTATCTGACCTCCACAACCCAGTTATTGGGTAATACGATACTCCTTAGTAAGATTGGTTGTCAGACCTTCGGGCTTCTGACTGTAACGACTGTTAAAGATCCACGAATGACAGCCGGGGCCAATGGCTTAACGTGCCTTCTGAGGCACGGACCGTTTTGAGAGCAGTGGTGATGAAATTAATAATAAAAAAGTAAAGTGCCTGCTTGTGATCGAACTCACGACCTACAATTCGGAAGTCGAGAGTCGAGACCGATACCACTGGGCCATCACTGCTCTACGAACTAAAAGGTAAAATAAAATTATCTGGCAAAACTTCACAGGCATGACGGGTATTGATATTAGATCCTTTTAAACAAAAAAAAAATAGTTTGGTCCTTGAGTTGCGATCGTTGTGTGCGCCATTGACACCTAACATTATGCAAAAAATCTAATTCCTACATGCATGTAGCCGCATCTACATGCGAACCACTAATCGAACTGACGTCACGCAAATCCTGCATCGCGCAAGCAGAATTTACCGCGCGACTAGAATATAACAACATCCCGTCAACCATAGACGAGCATTAATAGTCCAACAGAGTGCATCCTAGCGCGTCAAAAAAACACAGTTGGATTTTCACTTGTCGGCGCTAAGGAGTGTTCAAAAATCAGTGCGCAAAAAAAAAATCGCCGCAAGAAAAACTGAGCTTTTAAGAGTGTTAAAATTAGAAACTTACTTTCTCAACGCCTTCGTTAATAGCTTTTCTCTGCATATTCAGCTCGTTCAAGTTGCTTTCCAAAATCGATAGTTTCTTGTCGAAGTCCTGCATTTTGGTCCTATGACTTTGCGCGGTTTGTTCAAATATCGATAGTCTGCAATTAAAAGTTTCACAGACTTATTGTTTTATATCGTGAAACGTCTGAGGTCTGATTTTTCAATCGACAGATAATTTTTACTCGTGGAATAAAATTGACGTCTGACAGTTTCCGAATGGAAAAATTGTCAATAATTCAAAATTACTCCACTGATAAAATTATCTGATGTTGGATAAATCAGCCCTTAAAGTAAAAAATAGTAAAGAAAGAAAACAAAATAAAATTAATAAATAAACGAAAGAAGAGTGAGAATAGGGATGATGAAATTTTTTTTTTATTTTAAACTCAAAAGAATATTTGTTTGCAAATAGTGCAAACAATACTACAAAAAGTCTAGCTTAAATAACCCTCCTTCTGGCGCAGTCGGGTAAAAATTGCGAAGCTATAAACGTTTTAAAATAACTACTAGACAATGACGGCACTAACATAGAAATGATGTCAAGACTATCATATTATTCATACGTAACTTCATACTAGAGGCACGTTGTATGAGGACCGTATGAGGACCGTGTTCTGTAGTTTCTGCCTGCTACCCCCATGGGAAGAGGCGTGAGTTTATGTAATCTGTATTCGCGATTTATTTGCCAAATATGTAAACAAATATGAGTTTATGGAAATATAACTTTAAATCCTACACCATAAAGTTCAGATTACGCTACAACTTCAAACATTTTTATAACTTTTCAATAGTGCTAGTCACTCTGAAGTCAACTTAATTATTATTAAAATAAAATTGATATTTGTTTAACTTGAAATAATATTAATTTGAAACATAAGTTTGAATAGACGATATGTGTAAATATGAACTTACTGTTTATTAAAATTGCCGATTTCCTCCACATCCACGGTGTTCGCACACAACTTAGCGGGTCTGACTTCGATAGTGGAACTCGACTTCTCACCGCTGTACGCCGAAACGCGGACTACGAATCTGTGGTTCTCTGTGAAAATTAACAATGCAATGGAAATTACCAAACCTAACCCGACCAACGTCAGTCGACTAAAAATGCACTTTGCATTCTAACAATCTAGTATTTTTTTTCTTTCTAGTTCTTTTTTTTAATGTTAGGGTAGGGGGTATGATAGATATTCAACTTACCAGTAAAAAAGAAGTTAATATTCGCGGGGACTTTTCCGCTATTCTTGAACGTATGATCGTTGCCTATCGGTATTCTGTGTATGTTGTACTGCCTGCACAAGTAGTTGACTATCGCGTCTGGCGCAGATATCGTGTCTACTAAGTACGTGTAGAAACCCAGGTAACTGAAATAACGTTACATCTATACAAACAAATAAAATTGAAATGTCTGTTTATAATGTCAAAATACTGGTATTACGTTTAGTCGGTTAACCACGTCACGTGGTTTTTTTGTATACCTTTATTTAATTACCTAAACAAATGGAGTATAGTGATTACGCTTACCTCAACTGCTGTATATTCTGCGAGCGCGGGGGCGTGTTCCCCTGGCTGCATATCGCGTTGACCCTCTTCAGTCCGAGCTCGTTGCGTACTTTAGACAGAAACCGGTTCATATCCTGTGAGGACTCGAACGTGAACGCGACTAAATCACGACCAGCCACTGTTGATTCTAGGTAGCGCGCGAATTTTGGATCTGTGAATCTTATCTGCGAAAGAAAAATGTGTTTTAAAAATACGCTAAATAAGGTCCCAATTGCCTCTACCTTGGAAAGCTTGTTAAGCTGTCGGTCTCGGCTAATATTCGTAGAATTTCAACAGTCGTTACGAAAATCTGGGGTATCGTGCTACTCAGTAACTGGGTTGTGGAGGTCAGATCGGCAATCAGTCCATGTAAAATACTGGTGTTCAATTGCTTCCGGTTAGACTGGAAGCCGACCCCAATACATTTATAGGCAATTAACATCATGTTATGACCATCAAGAGCCGATCAAAAAAAATATCACAAAGATCGCTAAGCGAAAACAAAGTGACAGCACGCGCAGGTGATGCGATGCGACAGGGTGGGTCGGGGGAACAAGTAATTTCACGCGGACGAAGTCGCGGGCAGAAGCTAGTGATTGATAATGAAACAACAGAAATCCTTGGAAGTCCAGTGACCCGGTAGCATTGTGCAGTTTTGATTAAATCCTAGGACTGATTAGATTATCACCATATATCGAACGAAATATCGATAAAGAACTATCGATATTTTGGCTGATTTTTCAATCGACCGATTAATTGATAAAAATTGCAGTGCCTAAATGATAATTAATTTATTACTATAAGTTCGAATTTTATTCTACACAAGCGACCCGCCCCTCTTTCGCTCAGATACGTTAGTACTATTAGTTATTCTGTGGCTCAGGTGCAATCTAGTGATGTGGCGACATGTCAAAACATCGAGATTTATGTGTTACATAAAACTTACATCAGAATTGTATTATACACATAAACCTACCGGTATGAATTCTCTAACTCGACGTTCACATGAAATATCGCGGCGGGATTTTATGGCGCCCTGGATTTTTGACTCTCGGCAATGAGACAAGCATTGAATCCAACAGAGCTCATACCAACCCGTCAAAAAACTACACTGTTGAATTTTAAACTGTCGGCGTTAAGCAGTGCGTTGAAAGTCCAGTGAGCGAAAATATTTTTACGTCCTTGCGAATGTCGGCTAAATGATGGTGAAACCTCACAAAAAAACACTTCGACCGGTTCTATGCTTCTCGCATCCAACGGGTTCCTGCGGCCTTCACAAGGTCGTCGGTCCACCTTGTGGGAGGCCTTCCAACGCCCTCCTCCTCCTTCCTCTTAGCGTATCCAGGGCAAAATGTTTAAATATTTTTGGCCCAAAATTCAGCTGCGCGAACTCCACTCACTGATTAGTTTAGTTTAGTTTATTTATTAATAATTATTAAAATTACATGTCAAGTTTTAATAATCATACATTAAAGAAAAATAATAATATTAAAATTACCCAGGTCATAATAATAATTTGAATACAGCAATAAATAATTATGATAAAAGAACCAAGTCAGTAATAAATTAACGTCATGAAGTAAGTATCTAAAACCATTCCTTTAGGTCATATAATGCCTGGTCGGTTAGCCAGTCTTTCAGTTTAGTTTTGAAAGCATTTTCAGATGTCGCATTTCGAATTTTATCTGACAGTTATAAGGTCATCAAGTGCATAGGTGACAGGGCATGCGGCGCAGGATGGAAGGTGGGCCATTGTCTGTGGGGAGGTGGCGCATGCGCATGCGAGGTCTGAGCCGTCCGTGAACCCCCATCTGTGGAGATTGTCTTTGCTCCGGCGGACTTGAGTTCGATGTCTCATTAGATATGTCCAAGTCGGCCACAGTATAAGTAGAAGCAAAAGAAGTACACAGTAGCACAGTATAGGTAGAAGCTAGCGATAGATATAGATACACACCTCGAGCATCATAGGTTCGTGTACAGGATGTTGGAACATGTCCCTGTTCTCTCGGAGCCATACCACTGCTTTGTAACAGTCCTCGCTGTGAGCGCGCAGCACTTCTAGACGTTTGTTGTCTACGTCTTCTAATTGACGTATTCTGAAAATAAACATCACATAACATCACGCCTGTATACCCCGAAGGTCAAGGTCAGGTTGGATCTTCAACTCCCGGCGGTAAGCATTGCGTTGAAAATTCAGTGCGCGGAAATAAAATAGCTGTAGAAAAACGTGCCCGTGCGAACCTGGATGTAAGGTTTAACTAAAACTGACCTGTTCTGATACAGCCTGATCTGAGGCATCACGTTGTTCTCCAGATCGTACTGAGCTTCTAACTTCTGTTTCTTCAAATTGTCAATGGCTGCATTCGTTTTAGATAGGGGCTTGTGTATTTCCGCTAAATCCATTTTCACTTTCTTTTCTGTGGATAATTGTATTAAGTTACAAAGGCGTTTGATGATTTTTATATGGAGCCTGGCTTAGTAGGAGGACGTAGGAGTAAGGTCGCACCATTTTGATCTTTTTTCAAAATGACGGCCAAGTAAGAAACCCATATACAGTACCCGGCGATAAATATTGCTCATCGACCTTTGGAAAGAGACAATCGGCTAATTTCGGCTTCGTAGAGCGTTATCTCTGTCGCACGAAATACAAACAGTCCGGTATCTATTAGGAGCTGTTAAAACAATTATGATTTGCTTCTTTTGATAATTATTTTTATTCTTTGTATAAAATGAAAAAAAAAAAGGTAAAGGTCGATGTGCAATATTTATCGCCGGGTACTGAACGCAAGTTCAAAAATTATGGATGTCACATTATTAACTTTGACCGACAATATCTCGGAAACGTGACACTTTACGGAGTTTGGTCTTACTATGTTTTCTGTTTGCATTAATGTCAGCTGTCGATATATAGGTTAGGTAGGCTTCATGCGTGGCCGCCATTTTGTAGATAAAACAAAATGGCGGACCGGTAGGTATGCCACGGATCTTCAAAGTCCTTTAAATTTCGAACATAAATATTTAGCTTACCATCTCCAACTTTCTCCACTAATCTGCTCTTATCCATGATCAGTTTGTCTAGCTTAGCCTTAGCCTCTTGCAACTCTCTCTCTCTGTTCCTATGCCGTTCTAACTTCTCTTGATAAGAACCCTCAATCTCCTTCAGTTTGAACTCTTGAGTGCGAACCGCGTTAATAGTCTCTTTCGCTTGATCTTTGAGAGCATAGATTTTTCTGTTCTGTAAGGAGAAAATGCGGGTCTGTATTATTGGATGTTTGATAATTTCCGAATTTCACGTGGGCGAAGCCAGTGGCAAAAGTTAGTATGGCATTATTTTCTTATTATTTATCTTACAGAATTAATTTGTTTTTTAATAATACACAGTATAAGTGAGTTTGCAGTGGTCACGTCATGCAAAACTTTCCACGCCGCGGTGACTTAGAACCCTTGTACGACGTGATCAATTTACATTTTATACGTATTCATGTAAGTGCTATTTCAAAAAGTATTAGTTATATTATAAAAATCAATTTTCCCAAAAAACTAGGAAATTTTATGTTGCACACTTCGTGCAATGTGTCGTGCAATGTGTCGTGCAATGTGCCGTGCAAACCGTCCTATGGTAATTAGAATAGTTTTATGTACTTACAGCAGCTAATTTTTGTTGTTCCATCTTGCCGATAGTAGTTTTAGCGTTCTGTATGACACGTTGCAAAGGTTCTACCTTAGTTGTATGACTCTTCACTATATTCACCGCTTTTTTCTTATCGTTTGAGTACTCCACGACTTTCTCTCTTAAGTCTTGGTACTCAAGCCACAATTTCTTTTTCTCACAAATCTCTATTTGTTTCTCTATCTCTTTCCTTTGCTTCATGGAGTCTATTACTACTTTAAGCCTGGAAGTAATTGTATGTTACAGTTGCTGTCAAGATTCGTGGAAGTCGCGGTCATAAGACGTGTGAGCAGGGGCGGATCTTGAATTTGTGGGGCCCTGGGCTAATACTGCTTAGGGGCCCTACCTAATTACTCAGCCAATTACCATTTTATTATGATCGGATTTTTTTTAATTCTAGATAATTTTTATTATTGACAATATCGTCTATTGTTTTCAGTTCGGTTGGGGGCCCTCTGTAGCCACGGGGCTCTGGGCTGCAGCCCAAAAAGCCTTTAAGTAGATCCGCCCCTGCGTGTGAGTAGGACAGCGAATGATTAGTACGCGATTCCTTAGAACTCACGTCTCATCTCGCTTCCACGTTTAATGAACGCCGCTGCGACAGACGTTGGCGTAAATAATTAAACCTTTTTTATTATGATTATGTATTTGGCCACCGTATTGGTCCATAAAACTCGAAGATTAAAAGGGCCAATTCATGCTACAAAGAAGTTATTCTACACATTTGTAATTAGCCTCATTTTCCATGGGCGGACACGGCGACAGTACGGTCAAGATGGGGATATAATACAAAACAAATTGGGGCCGGCTTTAGATTAACAAAACACTAGATACATCACGTACTAACACTCATACTCGAATAACGTCTTTAACACGGTAATATTATTTATCTTACCGTGTCTATACTTTGATACGAATATATTTTACAGTTGATACAACCACCAGCAGTTCACAAAAGCCACCCATATTGCTATATCGTTACGACTCACTTTTCTAATAATATTTTAACGTTTTAAATGTGAGTCAGATTGTGCTTACGACGTGTTTAAGTACTATTTGACTGTGCCGATTTTGATGCGTCAATGTTGTTGATGCTGGGGAATTTATTGTGCCATTTCTTCGACCAGCCTGTGATCCAGCTAAAGCGGAAGTTGTGAAGCGTGAGCGTTTTGGGTACTTTATTATGTAATTTTGACGTTCCAAAAGTGCGGATCTGAGCCTAATTTTAATACATGACATGAACTCAAAGCATTAAATAAATGCTTTGAGTTTGACAATATAGTATAAAATCTTTAATATTAAACCGTTTAAAAGCACTTTTGAATTGTCAAGGAGTCGATCAGTCAGAAATATGAAGCTAGTGCAACTAATAATATAATTTAAAAGACTAGGGCAATTAATAATATAATTTAAAAGAATCTTCATAGAGTTTCTTGGATAGGTATAGGTATCCAAGAAACTCTATGGACATTCTTTTAAATTATATTGTTACAAAATTAACATAGAAATTATTATGATATACAGTATGTTAACTAACAGAGGGCGTTCCCGTTAACCCGCAATAGTATAGCATCCATACATGCTAAAAAAAATATTACCATTCGAAAATATTTTTTTTTTTTTTTATATTAAAATATTCACTAAAAATCGTAAATTGATACTCTATTTATTTAATTAATTCTAATTTATTTAATTAAATAAATTCCGACATTGCTGTCCTTCAAGTACGCGTGTACAGAGTGTTTCTTTAACGTATCAATTTACGATTTTTAGTGAATATTTTAACTAAAAAAAAAAAACATTTTATTTTCGAATGGTAATATTTTTTTTTGCATGTATGGATGCTATACTATTGAGGGTTAACGGGAACGCCCTCTGTTAGGTAACATACTGTATATTATGTCAGAACCATGTAAAAAAAACCTACCTAGGTTTTTTTTATACGTTAAAAGTTACGTATACGTTACGTACGTTACGTATACGTTAAAAGCGTTCAGAGAACAGCAAATAGAAACAAAAAAAAAACCTGTGGCGTCGGGGGACCCCCGACAGGATCGAAATTCAAAATGAAAATCCAAGATGGCGGCTGCAAAAATTTCAAAATGTCGAAAATTTGTAGGTACATTTTTAGAGCCTTCGTCTTCAATTTTGAACTCACTGTCGGTTTCAGCACCCTCGAAAATCATAAAAACTATCTCTCTAGTCGTATGGATATGCCCCATAACGCTTTTTCGTTACGTGATGATTTCTACCAGTTTACTCCTACCGCAAGTTCCGTAAAAGAACTTCGTTCCAAAAAAAACAAGAGTTTTGTTAATCTAAAGTGGCATTTTTCCGAAAATGAAATTGCGATCGAGGGCATGCCACATACCTCTCATTCAACCGTTGAGCTTCCTCCATAACCTGGGCGTTAGTCTGCAGCTTGCTGGACAGTCCTCTTTGCTCTGAGCGACATTGGATCAGCTCGTCTAGCTGACCGACACTCTCTTGCCCACCTACTGCGGCGAGGGTACTTCTCAATAGCTGCTGGGGATCCATCTTTGAGAAGTCCTGGACTCGATCTTGTGGTAGAAGTTGGCAGAGGTTGTCTACCTAGAAGGGTTAAATTAGATGTGTCAGAAATTATTATAACGTAAGTAAAGTCTATTCAAATGTTTGTTTCCAATTGACATTATTTCCTTTTAAACAAAGATCAACTTTACACACATGTATATTAAGTTGATTTGAGAATGACTAGGCCAGTCATCTGCACCTCAGTGGTATCACTTGCACTGCGAGAACAGCTCTTAGGCTGTGTTTCCACCAGAGATGTGCGAGGATGCGTAGTGAGAGATGTGTGTGAAACAAACCAATAACATCGCTTCATTTTCATAGCTTGAACCAAGTTAATGTTGTTATTGGTTAGTTTTACACATATTCCTCGCTTCGCATCCTCGCTCATCTCAGGTGGAAACACAGCCTTACTGCTATTTTTACTGAAAGGCGTTGTTAAAGACAAATTGTATTGTATTGTTTACATCAGATAATAATACTTTTGGAACAGACCATAGCAGACTATAAACTTTTTGTAGAACTTCATCTACTTTTAAGAGTCCTCTTACCTGTATATTCATTGACGCTATAAGCTCTTGCACTTGCTTCTCCCGGACCGACTTTCCATCGATAAGCCATGCTGTCGCATCACTAGTGTCAAATTCTCTAGTGATAATGACATTTCGGTCCCCCGGATTACGGTACAGCTCTATCTCGATTTTGGAGGTCTCACAGCCACTCCGGACATATTCTGATATCTAGAAAGAAAAGATTTTTACCCTATCATAATAAGTAAGGGTTGTGGAGGTCAGATAGGCATGCGGACCCAGTGCGGGTTGGTAGATGTCACATATCTTTGAATTTTTGGTTCTAGGACATGCGGGTATCCTCACGATGTTTTCCTTCGCCGTTTTGAGAACAGTGGTGATAAAATAATTTACACAAAGTTTCTGTCAACTCCCACAAGGTGGACCGACGACCTTGTGAAGGCCGCAGGAACCCGTTGGACGCGAGAGGCACATAACCGGTCAAAGTGAAGGTGCTTGGGGGAGGCCTATGTACAGCAGTGGACGTCTTTCGGCTGAAATTATGATGATGATGATGATGAAGCGACTGTCTGAGTTCAAACCTACGACCTACAACTCGTAAGTCCCGGCCGTTACCACTGGGCCACCACGGGTCCGAAGATGACAGAGACAGAATTATAAACACATATAGGGCTTTGGGTAATGAATAGCAAGCCTTTAAACATACATTTTTGACGTTAAAACTTTCGGCAAGTTGCAAGATTTTTTTTTTTGAGGATGAGAAATCATCAAATGACCCCTCCCGCTCTGGGTGGAGCGGAAGGGAATGTCAGACTCTTACTGACTAAAACCCACCCGTGTTCCTTCCTTAGCCCTTTATGTTCCGGGCCAGCGGTAACCCTTTCGGACAATCCCGCTGACCCGGCAAGTAGCAAGCTTCGTTACGCATCCGGCGTAATATGGGTGTGCTAGGTAGACAGTGAACACCAGCCAAATTAAAAGATGTGGTACAGACCATCAAACTGAACAACTTTCTCCATGGGACCAATATAGTAATCGCGAAAAATTTATCAACTGACCCATAGAAAACTTCAATACCTACTCGACCTAAATGTATGGGACGGCTGAATTTTTGTTAAAAAACTAACCCTGTATAGTACACCCATATAGGTATCGCCAGTTATGTTTAAATAACGTTTATGAATAAAGGAGTAAATTAGTAGTGGTGCAAGAGAACCTTAATGGGTTAAATAAAATGGATACTAACTTTCTTAGCACGTCCAATGACACTGGGCTTGCCACATAATCCAAGAATGATGGCACATACAAATGTGGACTTTCCGGTGCCATTTGGTCCAATTATCAAGTTTAAAGATGAACTAGGGTATAGTTCCACCTTTTTGTAAGTTCTGAAATACAAATAACATAACATTTGATCGGAATGGAGAATTGGAAGGGGTTGGAGGAGGCCTTTGCCAAAGGGCACACAGAGGCCTAGAACTGAAGGCCAGTTCCCGTAACTAAAAACATTCAAAATTTAGTCACAATCTCATCTCATCGACAATCCATGTCAAAAACTTGTCAAAAATGTGGGGAAATTAGAGATATTTTTGACAGATTAAGACTGAGATCAGACTGTGAATGTTCTTAAAATTACGAGAATTGCCTCTCTGATATCAAACACAACATGATATTCATTACAATCACTCTGACAAAAGGCTATAAATAAACATTTCATCATGCCTTTAGACCTTGAAGGGATACGATTTCTATCATTCAGACACAGAAGTTTCAGCCCGATTCAAACTTTATGGCGTTTAGTGTCCATGGAGTTTCTTGCCCGTTCTTCTCCATAGAAATCTACGTTTTGGAATGGGCAACTAGCTTCAACTTTATGACTAACTGACAGACTATTTAGATTTTGACAATTCAAAAGTCCCTGTACAAGGTTTAATTGAAGTAAATGCTTTGAGTTTGAGTTTGAACTACTACTTATCTAGTTCACTTGCATAGGCAAGAGAACTAGAAAGAGAAACGCCAACAATAGGTATTCATTAATAGCTGGCTACAAACTTGTCGCGACATGACTCACAAAATATAGCGCTAATTTAATTGTTTTTAAAAGAATAATTGATGGATAGCACAAAAAGCAACTCAAAATACAGTATTCTTATCTAAAACTACGCAAAAAAAACTGATATTTTATACAATTTCAAATCTAATACTTGGATTGCGCGCGAAAAGTAATTTACTTACACAAAGTTTATAAGCTCTATCCGGTAAATGCAGCCGGCTTGTATGCCTTCCGTGTTAAACACTTTCGATTTCAGCATTTCACACTTCTTGAAACATAACTACTGAAATAACAATCACACAATTTCACACATTCAAATTATTTGCAGAGAAAACGTTTGGAATACGGAAACCGATAAAGCTTGCTCATGCTGCCCTTTTCAAGTTTTCATGCTTTCACGTCAGTCACTCGTACGTCACTGTCACATTGACAACTCTAGTGCTGCAAATATAGAAGACTAAAAAAACAACGATTTTAGTAACTTACTAATAAAAATCGTGTGGCAAGCGTTTGTGATCATCTTGCAACATCCACGCGTTTTTGCGTTAGTAGAATGGCCTTGCAGAGGTGTGCTGTTTGCTGACGAAGTTTCGAAAGAAATTTTCACTCACCCAAATCCATAAATTTTTGTATAAAAGCGACATCTTTTACGCATTTAAATTAACTATTATGTGATTATGTCCGATGCGCAGTGCCGGATTAATCCTTAAGCAAATTAAGCAATTGCTTAGGGCATCACGTCTCGGGGGGCACCATAAGCCAGGCGCGGTGCCAGGGGCGGTCATGGGATCATGATCCCCAAAATCATTCAACCTGTCGAGAGCCTGAATGATTTACTTGTCTTTAGCCCGCAAAATTCAATTTTTTTTACATTTTTTACAATTTGTTGGTCAGTATTAAGTTGTACGTTGATTAATATATGATTCGCGGTCGTAACAAATATGTATTTACAGAATTATTTAAAACATAAGGTTCAAAGTTGATTGGGAAAATTTGACAGTTTCGGGTAGCTTGATGTGCTGACGTCTGTACTTGAGCTACGGAGACCCCGATGGGCACATAAAAAAAACATTGGGGTCTACCGACAGACGTGAAAACTTTAAACTACGAGTAGGTATGAAATAACTGTTATTTTTTTAATTTTAAAATTTATAGTAGTTTCAAATATTTTAATATCACTATTTGTAAATTAAAATTAGGTATTAACATTAGTCTGGTTTTTACATTTATCGGCACTCCGAGCAACAACAAGTGCAACACGACATACTCATAGCTACATTTATTATACTGTATACTGCTAACATTAGCATATCGGTGACGCGAACCTATATATAAGATTTTCCTCCACCAAAAATCAGTCAACGCGCATAATGAAGTTTTTACTTCAAAAAAGCCTGTTATAATTTTATAAAATATAGAATCTAGGATGTAGGTAAGAGCGAGCGAAGCAAACTCGGGATATCGGGCACCCCGCTCGTACGTAAGGTTCGAAAGGCTAAGGTTAAGGCCAGATTCCAAAAACCTAAACTGCTGTAAAACGACTTGAACTTTTTCATCATAACTCGACAAAGTAAGTTCTCTCATTTCGCTCGCTCTTGCATTTTAGATTCTCTTGATTCTTGAGCTTTTGTTCAAAAGTCCACAAAGACAACAAGACAGCAAGTCCTAGTTTTTTTGGAATCATGAAACGAAAATGTAACCTATCCGAAAGTGTGCAAAATTTTCGAGCTCGCTCTTGCATTTTTTTACACTAAATTCTCATAGCTGCTTATGCTTTCCTGCATAAGTCGATAATGTTACTCCTATACAGTATGTTAACTAACAGAGGGCGTTCCCGTTTAAAACCCGCAATAGTATAGCATCCATACATGCTAAAAAAAATATTACCATTCGAAAATAAAATGTTTTTTTTTTTTTATATTAAAATATTCACTAAAAATCGTAAATTGATACGTTAAAGAAACACTCTGTACACGCGTACTTGAAGGACAGCAATGTCGGAATTTATTTAATTAAATAAATTAGAATTAATTAAATAAATAGAGTATCAATTTACGATTTTTAGTGAATATTTTAATATAAAAAAAATAAAAACATTTTATTTTCGAATGGTAATATTTTTTTTAGCATGTATGGATGCTATACTATTGCGGGTTAACGGGAACGCCCTCTGTTGGTTAACATACTGTATATACCTACTTACTTCTGTTTGAAAATGTAAAACAAAATGATGTCACAATCCTTGAATTTTTTGGTTCTAGGACATGCCGGTTTCCTCACGATGTTTTCCTTCACAGTTTTGTGAGCCACGTTATGAAATTATTTACACAAAGTAAAGCGCCTGTCTGCTGGGTCCGAACCCACGACCAGCCACTCATAAGTCGGGCCGTTACCGCTGTGCCACCACTGCTATCGTCTCTTCTCGCTGAGTTATTTAGAAGCTTTTAATGTTGCAATACGGTGAGGGAAAACATCGCGAGGAAACCGGCATATCCTAGAAACAAAAATTAGAAGATATGCGACATCCGCCAACCCGCACTAGGCCCATCTGGTGGAATACCTACAGCCCACTCCATCTCACAGAGAGGAGGCCTGTGTCCCAGCAGTGGGAACATTGTAGGCTGATTATGCTAAATGTTGCTCAAGAATTTCTAACAAAGGTCAATTAACCCCCGACGCAAAAACTACGGGATGTTTTGTTATAAGTTTGACGTGTCTGTGTGTGTCTGTCTGTGGCATCGTAGCTCCCGAACGGATGAACCAATTTTGATTTTGTTTTTTTTTTTTGTTTGAAAGGTGAATTAGTCGGAAGTGATCTTAGCTATGTTTGATGAAAATTGGTCCAAGAGGCCGCCGCGCCGCCACAAAATGGCGGATCACATATTTTTTCACAACTCCCTCAATTTTTTTTTAAGTGCGGTATGCATTAGCATTGCTCCACGATAAAAAAAAAATGAAAGGCTGTGTCAATATTTCAACACGAAAAAACAAAAGAAAACAGATTATCTCAACTCATACTTCAAGTAACGACACTACCAACGGTCGTTAACCCCAAAATAGACAACTAATATATCGTCGACCGTAGGTTCAATTGAGGTAAGGGACAAAATATGATTTTTCAGGAGAGGCCGACAAAGTTTTTTTTCGGACTAAATCGCCCATAACTTTTTTTGTTATTAACCGTTTTCGGGTCTGATTTCACACATAATCTTGTATTTTAGTGCTCTATCTACATGTGTAACATTTATTTAAATAAGTTAGCTATTTAAGAAAATAGATGTCCCTTACCACAACGTATTTTGTTAGTAATGTCCCTTACTGACGAAGTAACTTGTAGTCCCGTCCCTTACATTAAATTGACCTCTACGTTGGATCCAATCTATTAATGAAAAATAGTGTAAAGGACTTGTTGAAAAAATTTATGAAAAAAATACAGTGTAAAGAGATTTTTGACAGAAAATGAACTACACAATTTACATTACTGTTTCTTAAAAAATAAACCATGTAACGGTAATTCGTTGATTGGGAAGACCCTTACCTTATTTGAAGTGGATTGGCGGCGATAATTACACCATTTCAAGTTCCTATATTGCGTAGTTTTTCAGATACATTGTTATTATGGGGCTGATTCGAAATTTGGATCCAAAAATCATTAGGGTAAGGGACATTTTTCTTAAGCTAGAATTTTTCCATATACACCATTCGATAGAGCGAAAAATTCTGAACAAAACTGTATACTCAACTCATTTTGGGTATTTTGTCCCTTACCTCAATTGAACCTACGGTCGAATATTGTATTTTTATTTTATCGTGTTTAGATATCGAAATCCATCACGTCTGCAGTTTTGCTAGCTAATTTACTTTGACCCTGTATTAAGATGAAGAGAGAGACTGTCATTGCGTATTGGTGTCCGCAACTCCACGTCAATGCGCATAATTTGCGTATGAGTACCTACCTACTACAGAGGACGCTCATCGAGCCAAACTTTTTCTTAAAATCAAAGTGGATATTTACCACGTTTTATTATTGGTATAATAATTTTATCTATACAAGCGACGCGCGCTTTACTTATGGTGTACAAGTGTACAAATACGCTGTAAATGTTTATGTAAGCGCAGGAGACCTCGGTACCGTCCGAGGCAATGCCAAAGTGGGAAGTGTGTGTGTGTTATTTGCTGAAACTATTCATCTTCACGCACACATTTACAGCGCGTTTGCGCTCTTGGTTAACACAAGTAAAGCGTACGTCGCTTAGTGAGACAGAAATACTGTATTTTGTAGAAAGCAAGATCACAAAAATGTTGCAATCGTCTAAGTAGCACCTGAAAAATCTTAAAAAAAAACTAATGTCCGTTTTCACTAACACCAAGCGACACCTAAGTGAATGCTTAATTAAAACTGGTCCGTTGGATTTTCAGCGCCCGGCTCAGAGTCTAGAGTAAAAATTCTAACAGTGCAATATTTAGGCATTAATTTATCATAGGGACCTGTGTCCCAGCATTGTGAACATTATGGGCTGATTAAGTTGTGTATGAGGTCTCGTAACGTTCGTTTGTAGCCGTATTGTTTTCTTGAAGGTGATTTTTTCTCGAATCAGTCGCGTTACAGCCGAAGTAAACTCAATGCTAAAAGAGCTTGTTATTAGAAAAAAAAATCACACAGATCTAATTAAATTTTGTGAAGCATGGTACTAGGCGAGCAGACTTATCAGAAGATACTTTTTGTCGCCCGATTTTTATAGTTAATCGGATTGTGAACAAAACTATAGTGTCTTGGAGCATTCACAGACACATACCGCTAGGTATGTCCTTTTGGAAATAGAATCTTATTTCGAAAAACTCATTTTTAATTTTGGGAAATGCGTATAGTCCTTGTCTGGACGAAAATGATTCATCACTTTGAAAATTATTAGCAAAGAATAGAATACCGGTTCGCAAAAATTTTCCTCATAACAGACACTACCACATACATTTTCAGTAAGCATGTCGTAAAGCTGCCAGTTGGTCTCTGACCGTTGAATCGAGCTGATCACACGAGCTGACTCTGACGGGTTCAGTGCAAGTTCAAGTGTAAATTATTATAGTATTTCTCACGAAATGTTTTTCATAACTGTTGCTGTTGTGTCTATGGGGCTTGTGTATGGACGTAAGACTGGTTTTGTTTTTTTTAACATTAATTATATAATTACAGAAACTGTTTAGATACGTGTTATGTTAATATGAGTTTCTTTAGGTTGAAATTGCTTGTGTGTAAACACGTTAAACTTATTGGCATTTTATTGAGGGAGATACCTAAAGGTGAAATAAGTAACGAGTGATTTCGAAAATGATTGTCCGGTCTGACTACCTTGTTGTTCTTATGAACGTAAGTGTGATCGCTGAGCTGAGCTGAGGCCCTGGGGTCAGTTCTCAGCTCGGGCCAAATGTTATTCCTGTTCTTGATAACTGCCTGGATTTGTGTCCGCCTGACGGTTAAATGTGCTGACACGCTTCTACCGAACCTTTCGGGAAATATAGACGTGATGTTATGTTATATTATGATTACAGAGTCTTCATCATGCTTCACACCAGATGGTATGAGTGGCGAGTGTATCGATTTCTCCCAATGCGAACCTATACTGACATTAGCCAACAAGCCAATGAAAACAGACCGAGAATTGATGCTGCTGCTAAAATCAGATTGTGGGGTTGTAGAAGGTGTGCAGAAAGTAAGTAGCTTTTGATATCTTCATCATTGGACAAGCATGCCGGGGCTTTTATGTCAACTTTGTGTTTTTAAGAACATTTGTGAGTGAAAATGTATCTAAGTAGTTTTTGTTCCATAGTGAACTGCCTTTTTAACACGAACTTAGTTTTTTAAACAATAGGTAATCAATTTTCTTCCTTACATATTTTTATTCTAAGTATTCCTTAATATATGCACTTTACTTATCTTCGGAGGCAACGTTGCCCCCGAATATATCGCAGCAACAGATAACAAAAAGACGAATATAATTAAAAAAAACTAGAGATCTAACAAAAATGTATTCTGGTTTTTGACAGATGTTTGTGCGTCATGGAGGCCAAACATTAAAAAAACGGGCAAGAGCGAGTCGGATTCGCGCACCGAGGGTCCCGTACCATCATATGTTTTTAAATTTTCATCGGCAAGGCCTATATTCATCAGAGAATTTTAACACTACACGCTGCGGTTTAGAATATTGCAGTTTTATGTCAGAGCCATCTCTTGACCGATAGTGGAACTAATGTAACTTTTGTTGATGATTTCTGAAAAAGTGTGCTATTTAGAGACTTCGTTTTATTTTTCCTGTAATATTTACATACATTTCTATCACACAGAATAATTTCAGATTTTTCTCTTTGCAAACTTCGAAGATAAGGGGGGTGGGAATGGTATTTTTTTACATTTCTCATCAAAAGTCGAAAACTATGCGGCCTAAAAAAAATTAAAAATGTTTGAGAATGTACAAACTGCGCTCATTCATATGATATCCCATATACCCTAGTAGCCCCCACTTCGAATTTTTCAGACACCCTTTCAGTTCCTGTTGCAAAAAATATACATATATTTTTATTTCTTTCTTATTTGCAAAATAGTTGGGCAAACGTCATCTAAAACTATTCCAAATTTCAAGTTCATAGCATTACTAGTTGTTGAGATGTCCAGCTGTGACAGACGGACAGACTGATTCTCACCATAAGGGTTCCGTTTTACCATTTTGGTACGGAACCATAAAAACTAATTTCAAATTCCTACGTTGCATAGATCTCGAGAAAAACGTCTGTGATTATGAAGGTCAATAAGTTAAAAAAGTAAACACGAATACAATTTTTAGAGGACCAAAATAATAATCTGTATCTCATTAGTCTGACAGTTTCCTCTTTCCTTCTCTGGGATACCAGACCATTTCAAAGATGGGAAGACGATTTGAAAACTATTGCGGAAGCTATGGAGGAAACTAAAAAACTCACGATTGTGAGCTATGGAAAAACCTGGGGGAGGCAAACAGCAAAGCAATCTGGTGTTTTCTGATGTCTAAACCTTTAGGTTAAAATATACTGCTAAACTAGTTTCTACGATTGCAAATAAAGGCCATTTGAAGTCTGACAGTTTAATAAATCATCTTTTTCTTTGCAGGTGTGCTGTCCAAAACTTTTAAAATCAGAACCTGTTTATAGTATCAATGGGTCGTGCAACACTCCTGATGGCAGGCCCGGTACTTGTGTCGGTCTGCACTCGTGTCCACATATAGAGAACATGCTCATTCCACCCGTGACCCAAGAGAACGTAGATTTTGTGACAAACTCAAGGTATGTATGGTAGTCTACCCCCTAACACAAGATCGTAGTTTCGGCCGAAGTTTCGGTCGTGTTTAGATATTCCTATCACGTCTGTGGAGTTTAAACAAATTGCAAAGTGTTTTTTACGAACATTTCAAGTAACTACATATACGATCCTGAAAAAAGTATCGTCAAATAATTTTATTGTGTTTTATCATGTTAAGATATCGACACATCATGTCTGTGGAGTTTCACTAACTACTTTGACTACCTGACGACAGGGTGGCGCAGTGGCTGAGCGATCGACTGCTGCGCTGCGTGTCGCGGGTTCGATTCCCGCACGGAACAAATACATATTTGTATTGCCTACAGGTAGTTGTTCCGGGTCTGGCTGTTTTTGTATGTGAATTTAAATGTTTGTAAACGCACCCACGATACAGGAGTAATTCCTAGTGCGGGGCAACGATGTAAAAAAAAAAAAACTTTAAATTACCTTGTATATTATTGTCACTTTTAGATGCAACAGTCCTGAACAATATCCCGTTTGTTGCGGTCCCCAACCAGCGGAAGTGCAGACTGGCGATTGTACAAGGATGACTGCTTTCCCACCAGATAGTAGCTCTGAATGCTGTGGCAATTCGGCCGGTTTCGGCAATAAGATAATCCGTCAGTGTAATTTTTTGAGTATGAAGTACGATCGCCCTATCTCATTCATGCCCCGTTTATGGCCTCGAGCAATGCGACTTGCAGCAGTGGACACGCGCGCGCATCACCCGATTGCGATCGCCCTATCTCACTAATGCCCCGTTTATGGCCTCGAGCAACGCGACTTGCGGCAGACGACACGCGCGCGCATCACCTGATTCAGTCTGTCGCTCCGCGCATCGCGTCGCGGTGACCCGTGGCATGCTCTAAACAACTTCTTTCATTTGTTATTTGTTCTCTCTGCAGTCGCTGTCGCTTGAGCGTGTAGCTCATGGCAACGGGAAAACACTAAGAGCTCTGCCTCATTAGTGCGTTGCGTTGCGTTGCGTCGTCGCAGCGTCGACTCAATAATGACTAAATATTAATTAAATTATAACAATTTAATTATTATTTCAATTAAATTAGTCAATAATGTCAAATTTATTAGTCATTATTATATTTATTCATTATCATACTCAACGCAGGTGTGGCATACAATGCGTTGATCCGTTGCAACGACGCAACGAAACGCACTAATGAGGCATCGCCCTAAACTGCCTAAATATTGCACTATTGGAATTTCGACTCTCGATTCGAGCCGGGCGTTGCGTATTTGTACACTTGTTCACCACAAGTAAAGTGCACGTCGCTCGTACCTACTTAGATCGTCTCTTTTTGACCCCTTTTCCGTATATCATTTAAGTTTCTCAAAAACATCTTGTAGAGCCGAAACCTTATCTTCCAGTTGGTGACACGACCGCAATAGATGATCATCCATGGACGGTGATAATAGAGTACATACATAGGAAATATAGAACAACAGGAACATATTGTGGTGGCGCTTTAATTAGTGGCAAATATGTTCTAACTGCTGCCCATTGCATCACCGGACCAAACGTGGAGCTAGTGACGCCGTAAGATGAATATTTATTTATTGTGACGTGAAAACGTGTTTTCGCTCGGTGTAAATTTGCATCAAAATATAAAATATATTAAGCTAAGTATTATCAAAAAATTGTTGCGAAAACATACTGCTAAGACGGCCCTCTGAGCTGCGAGAGAGCCGTATCCACCATGCGGGCCCAGGGTTGGCAATTTAAAATTATGATTCGAAAATTTAAAGGGTTCGACTGGATTCAGCACATATTTTTCAGCAACTGATTGTTTTTTTCCAATTTTATTATAAAATGAATTCTTTGTGTAAGTCAAAATTAAAAAAAAAAATAAGAATAAGAAATTGATAACCAGTTACACGAGGATAACCAGTTAGAAGGAACAAGTAGTCCTCGCAGAGGTCCTAAGTGGCATAATAAAGATAATGTCAATCGATTTATTAATAAACAAGCAGTCCGCTCGATGGGATTCCTATCGGAAAAAATTACGAACTTCCATCCAAACTCATCTAACCCCTTCAGAGGATACATTTTTAAAATAAACCTTTGTTATATAAGAAACTCTTGAGCAGCATTTAGCTTAATTAGCCTATAATTTCCCACTGCTGGGACACAGGCCTCCTGTCTGTGAGAGGGTGTGGGCTGTAATCCACCGCGTGGGCTTAGTGCGGGTTGGCGGATGTAGCATGTCTTCTAATTTTTGTTTCTAGGACATGCCGGTTTCCTCGCGATATTTTCCTTCAACGTATTGCAACATTTCAAGCTTCTAAATTACCTACCCAGCGAGCAGAGACGAGAGCAGTGGTGGCACAGTGGTAACGGCCCCGACTTAACCCTGGCTGGTCGTGGGTTCGGACCAAGACAAGCACTTTACTTTGTGTAAATTATTTCATCACCACTGCTCACAAAACTGTGCTCGTTATGGCAATAACCCAGCGGTTTAGGCTGTGCGTTGTCTGCCAATGAATGAATTTTATTGTAAGATTGTTTAAAGTAAACAATTAACTAACTTTTAAACTCATTTCCCAGGAAATTAGTTCGCCTCGGAGAATACAATATTACGAATGAAGGCATGGATTGTGTAACGGCACCAGGAGGTGGCCAGGACTGCACTGATGGAGTAATCAGGATCGCGATTGAGAGGACCATACCTCATCCCATGTATAGTCCTGAAAAATCAAAAATAAACGATATTGGCTTGATCAGGTTAAAAGAAACAGCTCCGTACACAGGTTTGTAGTGAGTCTCATTATCATCAGCCTAACTTTTTCCCAAATATATTGGGGTCAACCTCCAAATGCAGCTGAATATCAGTATATTACATGGAGCGAGCGACTGCTTATCCGACCTCCACCACTATCTCTTTGTCCATGCGCTCAGGTTGACCCCATGCGATGTGTATGACAGCCGGATTACGGTTAATCGATCGTCGACTATTTTCATTTGACATCGATCAATGTTTTTTAATTTACTAGTTACGATCGTCTGTTCGGTCGACTTTTGTTTGATGTAATATCGACTTGCAAATCGTACCTACTTCGCAGTTTCAAATTCCTACTTTATTGTTAACTCTCTAGATTTCATCCGCCCCATCTGCCTACCAACCAAGGACCTGACGCGACCAGAGAATACGCCTCCTTCCTTCTCGATGTATGCCGTTGGCTGGGGTGCGACGGAATCGAGTACACAGAGTGACATCAAGCTACATGTTAATTTGCCCCTTGTCAGCCACGAAGTAAGTAACCACAAGTAGTTTCCCAGAACGAGCCGAAAGTCTATGCTAAAAAAAAAATCGGTTGTCTGTAAAGTCGGTTTACTGACGATAGTTGAACGTGACAACGTCATAAGAAAATACTGATGGAATAGTTGCATTGCATTTGATAATATTCGCTTGCACTTCAAGCCGCCATGGAACGCTACAGAGCGAGGCCGCGAGGTAACGCTACATGAGTCATGTTTTTTCGTGAGTGCAGCCGGCTTCATCGATTTATTAGACGTTGTCACGTCAAAAAGGAAGAAGTAATTAAATATACTTACTAGCTGTTGCCCGCGATTTCGCGATTGATAGATAATCGAATAAATATGTTGTATAAAATTTAATTTAAAACTAACACGTAACAGTGGACTCCCTTGCATACTTTCTCTCACAGAACACCAGACGTATGTCTGGTGTTCTGTGTGTTCTTGGTGTGGTACCAAAATTATGTTCTTGCGTTAAGCGTCTTCCTCTTCAAGGTGTGGTTGTGGTTGAAGTAAATGATAACTTCTTGGTGAAAATATTAGAAATTTGATTTTATTGCAATTTTGAGTTAGTATTCGGTACAGTAATTAAAGTTTGATATAATGAAGCTAAACAGAGCAAGGTCGATTTTAATGTGTTGAATCCTAGGAGGAGTAAAATTATGCTTATACGAGTATTCGTATAAGCATAATTTTACTCCATTCAAGCGCAAACACATCTCATTCAAGGTTGACAGTCAGAAGAGCACTTAGAATTTTTAAAGTACGACAGACTGGTGATTCGGCTCTGGCTACCGTAAAACAAATTGCCCCTTTTTGTAAAACAAAAATTCCGAATATCGGTGGTATTTATCACACTATGAAAATAACCAAAGTATACTAAATAAATGGACTGTCTCTAAATCAGTTAAATCACGAATTTTTCTAACAGCGTATGCTGCATTTTAATGCAGCATACTTGGCTTGCTTGGCATCCAAAGTTATGCCTAAGAATACTGTGGTATCTTCGAGTTTCACCCTTTATGATAACACTAGTCTTTACTTGTCTAACATGAGATATCATAAACTTAATACATTTAGTTTTTCTTCATTATGGAGTAGGTAGTAATGTTATTACATTACTACCATAATATCATAGTGTAGGTGATTAAAATGACTCACAAAACTAACACAAAACTTTATCAATTCACAGAAATGCCAACCAATTTACTACAGGAGTGGTCGCAGCATCACTTTATCGAGAAGTCAACTCTGCGCAGGTGGTATGGGACGTAAAGACACTTGCAAGGGCGATTCCGGGGGCCCCTTAGTGTACGAGAATCAAGGCAAATATGAACTCGTTGGCATCGTCAGCTTTGGACCAACAGAATGTGGTCAACCGGGTGTCCCTGGAATTTACAGCAATGTTTACAAATACCTTGATTGGATTAAGAGTGTAATTGTTGCATGATAAAGCACGTTACGTCGAAAGTCAGAATACCTATATGTTAAGTAATTTAAACAGCCCATCCCAATTTTAATGTGTAACCGAGAAATTAAAATATATTATTGTAATTAATTATAAAAGGTTTTTTATTTGGTTACGAGTAGGTACACATTGACGGTTCAACATACTGCAACGTTAACCCTGCAGGTAAAACCTCACCTCTTATGTTAAGAGCGTGTATACAGAAAGTGGGCAACGTCGCAAATAGCTGTCAAATATTTCGCTGTTTAGATTAATTTGTCAATATTACTGTATGAAAATAAGAAATATGGCTAACTAATGAACTAGAATATTGATTATGAAATGCAATAATTAATATCGTAACGTCGAATATTTAGTTTTAGATGTAAAAAAGTATTTGTAAACTTTACAAATGCCTTTTTTACACCTAAAACGGTTACAACATTAAATTCAGTGTTTTAATTGCAAATCATTATTAATATTCTAGTTCATTAGTTAGCCATATTTCTTATTAATTTTCATAAAGTAATATTGACAAATTAATCAAAACAGGGAAATATTTGACAGCTGTTTGCGACGTTGCCCACTTTCTGTATACGCGCTCTTAAAACCTTCTTTTTTCCAAATAATGACTGTTCGTTTTTGTTTTCAAAATGAGTTCGTTTTTTGACATGACAGTAAGTTTGATTAGGAAAATTTTCTTTGATTTAGTTGCTTGATAATTGTTGACCTGGTTTGACCTGATATATATTAAAGATTCCTGGTAATCTGTTCCCAAATTGCTGATATTATTCAACCATGCACTGATTCCTGCCAGCGTGCAATGTTTAAAGTCTTGATGTCAAGCTCCGCATTATAAGCTGACCATAAAGGCGCGGGCCCACCGCGGTGCACGGAGAGGCTACGCACATGTATTAAACTTCGCTTTGGAAGAAAATGTATGTGATTGTATCCACTGCAACCCACGGAGAGGCTGCGCATGAATTGACGTCATTGATACACGTGTGGCTTGCTCGAATAGGCGGTTACATAGCTCAACGCTGGCGACGTGGGTCTACGTTTCTACTAGAGTACACGAATATGACCCATGACTATGTACAGCTCGCTTATGGCAGCGCAGTTTTCAGTCAGTTTTTTGTCCGTGGATTGCAGTGGCACGTGCGTAGCCTCTCCGTGTGCCGTGCCACGCTATACATAGTCATGGGTCATATTCGTGTACTCTAGTAGAAACGTAGACCCACGCCAGCGTTGAGCTATGTAACCGCCTATTCGAGCAAGCCACACGTGTATCAATGACGTCAATTCATGCGCAGCCTCTCCATGGGTTGCAGTGGATACAATCACATACATTTTCTTCCAAAGCGAAGTTTAATACACGTGCGTAGCCTCTCCGTGCACCGCGGTGGGCCCGCGCCTTTATGGTCAGCTTATAATGCGGAGCTTGACATCAAGACTTTAAACATTGCACGCTGGCAGGAATCAGTGCATGGTTGAATAATATCAGCAATTTGGGAACAGATTACCAGGAATCTTTAATATACTCGTATATCAGGTCAAACCAGGTCAACCATTATCAAGCAACTAAATCAAAGAAAATTTTCCTAATCGAACTTACTGTCATGTCAAAAAACGAACTCATTTTAAAAACAAAAACGAACAGTCATTATTTGAAAAAATTCACCCTTATGGTGTAACGTTTTCTCCAAACCTGGTTTAGAGCCAGTGAAAAAGGGCGATTGCCTCTTTTTCCCGGATACGAGATCGTCTACTGCTTTGCGAGTCATAAGCTAATACTCTAACCTAGCTGCAGAGTATTCCTGCACTTCGAGTTCCACGCGGCGTTGGCTGCTGAACTTCGTGACCACCTTCGCCTGTGTCCAGGAAACTACGATCGAATACCTTTTTTTCTTTTTAACAGTTAAGCTCCTGCAGTGCGATTCTGTAACCATCTCAGCGTGAAAACTTAGGTGAAGTGAGCGTGGAGTGAGCTGTCAATAGTGTCAATTCCTAGCAAAAACAAACTCACTTCACCTAAGTTTTCACGGTGAGATTTTTACAGAATCGACCGGCTGCTTTGAATTACAATATGAATCATTTTGAAGAATATTGCTGATCCATGCTTCATATATGTTCGAAAAATTTGTCTGCACAGCAATGTATACAGCTTATTTATTGGAGGGTTTATTTAAATAAATAACAAAAAAGGGACGACGCAATTTTTTAGTTTCTGTATAGTTTTAGTTAAGTTAGTATTTAATTTTAATTATGTATACAGTATGTTAAATAACAGAGGGCGTTCCCTTAAACTCGTTAATCTATATCATTAATAGATTAAAATAAAAATATCAGCATAGAAAAATAAGCATAAAATAATCCGAATTAAAAAAAAAAATTAATTGTCAATAAATTAGAAACCTCCTGTTTAAAATCAAAATAGTAGCGCGGAATAGTATTCGTAGTAGTAATGCCCAAACGCAATGCGCACGATGCTGGCCGAGCGTTTCCGAGAGTTCACGAAACCGAGTGAGACGGCCGCCCCGCCCCGCCACGCCCGCACCCGCGCCCGTCATTCTTAAATAAATTCCGACATTTCTGTCCTTCAAGTACGCGTGTACAGAGTGTTTCTTTAACGTATCAATTTACGATTTTTAGTGAATATGTATTTTAATATAAAAAAAAATAAAAACATTTTATTTTCGAATGGTAATATTTTTTTTAGCATGTATGGATGCTATACTATTGCGGGTTAACGGGAACGCCCTCTGTTAGTTAACATACTGTATAACACAATGAATGATGTTGAACTGTCAAAATGAAAGTCATTGCTACTGACGGTGTGTTACGCTATTACCCCCCGCTGGTTATAAACCAACTGTATACTTACTGTACTAGTGTATATTATAATAAACACCATTACACTTCGTGTGCGTTAGTTTTTAGTGTAATTATAATGTTGTATTTATAGTATTTTAAGTTAAATTAATATTGTATTGTATGTGTTTATACGGGCCTTGATGCCTGAAATAAATGGATAAATAAATAAATAATATTTCTCACAAAAATATATTTAATACCCGTTGTACCCTATGCACCATTGACTTGCACCATCAATGGTGCAGAGGAAACTTATTAGTTTCGTTTGCACCATGAATACAACGAACTACTTCACCATAGTTTCCTAATCATAGGTAAAATAAAAACCAATAGTTGCTGTTATCACTACGTATGTGGGTCGGGTGTGGGACAAACGGTATACATATTGTTCAGGACTGTTGCATCTAAAAGTGACAATAATTATGTACCTACCTATAGGGTAATTTAAAGTAGTTATTAGGGAAACTCCGCAGACGTGATAAGTCGATATCTTATATCATGCTAAAACAAAATTAAATTAAGTATTTGATGATACTGTTATCGGGACCGTATATCATCATCTGTCTGCTTGAGACACTGGAGCTTGGTGCTCAATAAAACGATGATGTCGTCACAAAACAATGAATTTAATTTTAAAATACAACTAGACACCGAAACTGCGTTCTATTAAGAATTTATATAATGCCAAGCTCTTATTAAAAAGAAATATTGTGTGGACTGATGTTCGTCCGTTTTAGATTATAGATGAATTGATTATTCAAACCGTCGGGTAGAAGTTTTTCCTTAGTGTGCGCAATCTACCGACATTTTTGGATTAAAACGTCAGGCGCAAACATCTTCCGGGGGGTTAAAAGTCTCCGGCTTTTAACTCTCACTCAATCAAATGCTCCGTCACTGGCAGCGGACAGAGTCGCTTAAAGGGCCTCCTGTAAGTTCCTTGTGTCGTTTGAACGTCTGCCACTCGACATACTCCATCTGGACCAGGAAAGAGCTTACTGATGCGGCCCATACGCCAGCACAACGCTGGTAAGTTGTCTTCTTGAAGCAGCACTAGATCGCCAACGTTCAGTGGAGTGTCATTAGTGCGCCATTTTGATCTCTGCTGCAGCTCAGCCAAATACTCCCTCTGCCATCTCCTCCAAAAGTGCTGTCGGATTTGTTCCAGTCATTGATAGCGCTTCAGGTGAGTGAATTTGCAGTTTTCTAGGCTCGGTGAAGGCAGCGCGGTTAGCGGCCGTCCAAGCAGGAAGTGCCCTGGGGTGAGGAAAAGGAGATCATTCGGAGACGAGGACATGGGGTAAAGTGGACGACTATTTAATATGGCTTCCACTTGTGCGAACAACGTGGATATTTCTTCAAAATTTAGATGCGTGTTGCCCATTACACGTCTTATATGATATTTGGCGGATTTTACCCCGGCCTCCCAGATACCACCAAAGTGGGGAGCGTAAGCAGGTGAAAACAAAAATTTAATTTCTTCCTCTTTAGAGAAATCTGTTATTGCCTGGCTATTAGATTTTAAAAGGTTGCCAATTTCCTTGGCGGCGGCCACAAAATTACGACCGTTGTCACAAAAAATTTCAGTAGGCTTACCCCTACGGGATATAAACCTACGCAGGGTAAGGATGAAAGCATCCTTCGAAAGATCGCTTACCGCTTCTAAGTGTACACATTTGTACCTTAAGCAAACAAAAATGCATAAATAGCATTTTGTGACCCTTGATCCGCGCCCCTTTCTATTTGAGACATAAAAGGGTCCGGCAAAGTCTATACCAACACTACGAAACGGGAAGTCCACCGTAACGCGCTGAGAGGGCAAGTTCCCCATTAAGGGTGTTAAAGTCTTACCCTGTACCCTTCTACACGTGATGCAGTTGCGCACAGTTCTCCGAGCGAGGTATCGTCCATTGACAGGCCACACGTATTGCCTGACACTCGCGAGGAGAAGCTGTGGGCCAGCGTGTAAATTGTGTAGGTGTTCCCGCTCAAAGACTAATTTTGTGAGATGGTGTGAGGAATGTAGTAGGATAGGGTGTTTGCTAGCAAATGAAATAACTGAAGCATCCAGCCGGCCTCCTACTCGTATCAACCCATTTACGTCCATAAAAGGTGTAAGCCCTATTATGGGTGATTTTGTACTAATTGATTTATTTTTGGATAGCAAATCGTACTCAACAGAAAAAGACTCCTGTTGAGCCTTACGGCATAAAAGATCAAAAGAATCTTGCAATTCTTTTAAATTAAGGGCGTCGACGCGCCTGGATTTGGGATTGCGTAAATTATAAAAATATCTTAGCACATATGCATAATCTTGTTTTATTTTATATAACTTACTATATTTATGAAATGGAATGATTGAAGAATTATCCATCTTGGGAACAATGTTTGCCTTTGTTTCGGGGATTTCAGACTCGCATTGGAGTTTATTTGATAAGGTAGGCCAAGAAGATTCACCTTGAAGTAAAAATTTGGGCCCAGACCACCACAGACTACGATCCTTAAGCTCTTCGGGATAAACGCCGCGCGAGACGAGATCAGCAGGATTATCGAAGGTAGGTACATAACGCCAACAGGAAACATCTGACAGTTCCAGTATTTCCGCTATTCTATTAGCCACGAAGGTTTTTAACCTTTTAGAGCTAGTATGCATCCAAGCAAGGACAACGCTGGAGTCACACCAATACAGTTTACGAGTTACTGGAAACCTCAAGGAATCGACGACTGCCTTGCAGAGTTTGACAGCTAGTAAGGCGGCACACAGCTCCAAGCGAGGTATAGTACAGGCCTTAATTGGTGCCACCTTTGACTTAGAACACAAAAGATTAACATGCACGATACCTGCTTCATCAATAGACCTTACATAGACGCAAGCGCCGTAAGCTCTTTGGGAGGCATCGCTGAACATATGTAGTTCTGTAACAACAGGTGAGTCACATAGCACCTGCCTCGGCAGTGTGAACGTAGCTAGACAAGATAGATTATTAGAAAACTTACGCCAATCCTTTTCTATTTCCTTTGAAAGAGGTTCGTCCCAGCCAACCTTATCAAGCCAAAGTTGCTGCATTATTAATTTGGGAATAATAATACAGGGGCTGACAAAACCGAGTGGGTCAAATATTTTAAACGATGTTGATAAAATATATCGCTTCGTGATTTTATCATTGACAGGGGGAATTTCGAAAGAATAATGTAAACTGTCAGTCTTGGGATTCCAGCCTAACCCGAGAGCATTTGAGGATTCACTAATGATAAGCGAGTCTGTAGAGTTTTCGGAGCAGGCTTCGAGTACGCTTGACGAATTAGATTTATATTTTCGTAGATTAAAACATGCTGCCTTAAGAGCTCCTGATACAGATTTTTGAATATGAATTAATTCCTTCTCAGAATTACAGCCAGTAATTAAGTCATCTACGTATAGATCGTGTTGTATAATTGTTCTAATGAGTGGATCTTCACACTCCTCACCCGACTGCCAAAGACACCTAGTACTTAAATAACTTGCGCTTGTAAAACCATAAGTCACCGTATTTAAACGTAACGTCTTAAGAGGCTGACGCTCGTCTTCTCTCCATAGAATAAGCTGAAGATTTCGATCTGACTCGTCCACCAATATTTGACGAAATAGTTTTTCTACGTCTGCTGCTAATAGATATTTGTAGAAACGAGCTCGAATTAAAATGGAGAAAAGAGAGTCTTGAATTTGAGGCCCAACCATTTGTATATCATTGACAGAGAGGCCTGAGGAGCTGCGAGCCGATGCATCGAACACGACACGAATTTTTGTCGATTCGCTGTTTTCTTTAAATACAGGATGATGTGGTAAGAAATAGCATAAATTGGAATTTAAATCATTTATTGCAATTTCAGAGAGATGACCTAATTCTGCATATTCTCTGATAAATTCAATATATTGCGACTTAACTTCAGGCTGTCTCCTAAATCGCCGTTCTAAATTGTGGAACCTTTTCTTGGCCATGTTGTAGGAGTCACCGAGACAATCTGGTGTGTCGATAAGAGGTAACTTGACAGAGAATCTGCCATTTTCTAAGCGGCAGGTGTGTTGCAAAAAATGCGATTCACATGCCTGCTCGCTTTCACTTAGATAAGATTTAGATGGAATCTCTTCCAGTTCCCAAAACCTATTTAATTTTGATTCTATGTTTTCATCATAAGAAAAATGGATATGATTGCATTTAATGTCCTTAGCTTGCTTATGTTGTAGGGGACCTCCAATCAACCAGCCTAGCCTTGAGCTGTGTAGCTTGGGAAGATTGGGGCCTAATGACCTCTGCTCACAACATATAATGTCCCAAAATAAATCTGAGCCTATGAGAATATCTATGAAAGAAGGCTGATAGAATTTAGGGTCTGCTAAGATAATATCTTTAGGAATATTAAACGATTTAATATCAATTACTTTGTTGGGAATTAAAGATGTTAGTTCCTTCATAACATAAAAGTTAGAAATAACGTTGAATGGTGTATTTTGAGATTTTAATTGGGCAATGCAATATTCAGTTATCGTACCTGCATCATTGTTGCCAAAACCTACTACCTTTGTAGCATTGATAGGGCAGTCCTCTAATGATAACCTTTGTTTCAGGCTTAGACTTATGAAAGAGGATTGGCTGCCACAATCAAGCAAGGCGCGTACTGTTTCACATTTATTTGTTTTAGGATTTACTATATCAATCAAGGCAGTACAGAGAAGAGCATATTTGTTACCTTGATTATTGCAGTTAGCCAACGTCTCAGGAGAACTATCGATGCTTGTACTGACTAAGCTGTCAGATGTACCAGTAGGAAGGTGCAACATAGAATTGTGTCTCTTGTTGCATTCAAGACAACGACCTGAACGACATCTAAATGTACGGTGACCTGACCTTAAACAATTAAGACACAATTTCAATTTAGTCGCCTCGGCTATACGCTCGCTTACGCTCTTTGCCTTGAACGAAAGACAATCAAATATTTTATGATCAGCGTTACAGAATGGACAGAGGTGCGATGAAGATGATTGTGCTTGTGGCTGGTTACTGCTACTAATGTATGCATGTGCTTTAGTATGACGTGTATGGTCCGGTTGCTTCCTTGAATGGCCTTCTGGACGCTGCTTATCATGCTTGGATCTAAAGGCGTCGTCTGACTTGCTGCGGTGCAAGGACTCAAGAACGGCTGCACGATCGTTTAAAAATTTATAAAATTCCTTAAGTGTAGATGTGTCTGTTGACAACGCGTTACAGTGTTCCTCCCACTTTACGAAAGTGTTCTGGTCCAACTTGGAAGTGATTAAGTGAATGATAAGGGGATCCCAATTCTCAATTACTTGTCCCAAGTTGGAGAGGGCACGCAAATTCTTAGCTACGTGGTCAACCAGGAAGCGCAACGACTTTTCACATTCCTTGTTTACAGGATTAATGTTGGTTAATGCCGTGAGATGATGACTTATTAATAAACGCTTCTTATCGTAACGTTCGAGCAATAGGTTCCAAGCTTCCCGATAATTATCAGCCGATACTTCTAGATTTGAAACAGTTCGTGCTGCTTCTCCTTCTAAATATGAAATTAAATAATGAAACTTGTTCACTGAACTAATTCTACTATTTTCATGTATTAAAGATCGAAACGTGTCACGAAATTCCATCCATCGAAAGTATGACCCGTCGAATTTAGATACCTGTATCATAGGCAGCCTGAAACCTATTTCATTATGATCGATAGCGCAATGAGTTATATTGTGAGGAGTGCTTGAGTCGTGGATGCCTTCATCCCTAGCATGCATTTGTAACAACTCTTGAGCCATTACGATATTGCTAATGAATTCTTTCTCGATACTTTCTCGTTCTTCAAGTTCATCCTTCAACCCACTAACATTAAGAATTTCAATTTGACTTTGCAAGTCATCGAACCTTGAGGATAAAGTTTCGAATTTACTAAGTCTAAGTGTAAGTTCCGCCCTTTGTGTTGTATTAAAAGTGTCCAACCGCGATATTTTTTCTAAATGATTTTTAAACTTTGTTACTTGGCCCTTGACGGAACTACGTCTAACATTCAATTCCGCCAAGTTCTTGGCTTCGTCGCCTAAACCCATTATGACTGTTTATTTCAAACAAAATTCTCACGAGAAAGAAATTAAAGAAGTGTATACTTGAAATAAACTCAAGAAAAAGTAACGTTAAAATAAACCAAATAAATGAAAGAATACGCTCACGCCCCTGGTTGGTGGTCTCTGCCGCGCGGGAGGCCGAAGTCGCAGGCACCGGTTTGCGGGCTGCCTCTGCACGGCCGCCGAGGAGTGCGCGGCGCGCTGCGGCAGCGAGCGACGCTCAGCGATACACGGGAAACTTGGGCAATTCTGAAATGTTCGGCGGAATAATCACTAAACGGAACTACAATGGGGACAGCTGCAGCCGGTGGAACTAATTTCCTAAAAGAAATTCTTTAAAAAACTACAAAACAACAAAAAATTTAATTGCTGTAGGTACTATGTATTTACTTTATGTGGGTATGTACTTGTAGGTACCTCGAGATGTGAAATGTACTAGAAAATTCCGCTTGAAAATTCGACAAAACGGAAAAAGAAATGAAATATGCAACGTGGAATATCCTAGCAAGTTGTCACTAATACTACTCGTAAGTAATAGCGAACTCGTGGAAATTTAAAAAAAGAAATACTGAGAAAGTATGACGCAATTCTTTAACCTTGACAAGGTGAAACTATGTAAACAAAACTATGAAGTTGCACAAGTAGAAAACCATACAGAAATTGGATTAGGATGTAGGCTACTTGGTTTAAACGGAAGTTTAGGAATTAAGGAAGGGCACTTAGCTGCAGAAATGCTGCTGCGCTGCGGTGTGACGCCTTATAGTATCAACGTCCGGCGGTGCTAAGTACTGCTTGTATTCTTCCGATGTACGTGCTTCTCCCAAGGGCTGGATGTAGTGCGGTGCTGGCCGGCTGATAGCTGCGGCGCGTTGCTGGCCTACTCCAGCTAGGCCCTGGTATGGAGGCAGGCGTGTACGTTCTTCTCCCAAGGTCTGGATGTGGCGCGATACTGGCCGACTGGTTGCGGCGCGGTGCTGGCCGACTGGTAGCGGCGCGGTGCTGGCCGACTGGCTCGGTACCGAACAGACCTCGGTACTCCGAATTTTCCTTCGGATCGTGTCCTGTCACGGTCGCCAAATATGTCTGCTTGAGACACTGGAGCTTGGTGCTCAATAAAACGATGATGTCGTCACAAAACAATGAATTTAATTTTAAAATACAACTAGACACCGAAACTGCGTTCTATTAAGAATTTATATAATGCCAAGCTCTTATTAAAAAGAAATATTGTGTGGACTGATGTTCGTCCGTTTTAGATTATAGATGAATTGATTATTCAAACCGTCGGGTAGAAGTTTTTCCTTAGTGTGCGCAATCTACCGACATTTTTGGATTAAAACGTCAGGCGCAAACATCATCTGCCTAGCTTTTTTCTCAAATATTTTTGGGGTCAGCCTCCAGTCTAACCAGGATCTAGCTGAATACCAGTATTTCACGTGAAGACACTGCCTATTTGACGGGCTTCCGACAAAATATCCACGAATGACAGTCGGAACCAACAGCTTAACGTCCTTTCCGAGACACGGAAGGGTCTCGGTATGTAAAGATGGTCACCCATCCACGGACCTACCGCGGCAAGCGTAACTTAACCTTATCGATCGACTCATGCGGCTGTTATTACTTAACCATGAGCCCTTCTTTTGTTAAACGATTAAATAACCATTAATATTATTAAGAGGCTGACAAGAGGTAAAGCGTCGTCACAGTCGGATTGCATAGAATAAAAGAGATGTGTGATGCTGATGACGCAACGGTTGTAACAATATAATAGGAGGCCGTTGGTCCTGCGCCAGATCTCTCTCCGATCGCGTCTGATTGCCGTCCTACCGGCCTCTAAGAGTGAGGGAAGAGGGAGTGCACCCTGCCGGGTCAGCGGGATTGTCCGAAAGGGTTACCGCTGGCCCGGAACATAAAGGACTAAGGAAGGAACACGGGTGGGTTTTACTCAGTAAGAGTCTGACACTCCCTTCCGCTCCACCCAGAGCGGAATGATGAATGCATCACATTTGATGTCAATTTTGTAACACAATTGGGATGGGCTCAAATCAAATGAAATCAAATTAAATCAAACGTTTATTTGCTAGAAATACATTGTTTCGGTAAAGTTAAGTTCTTATAATCTAAGTGCCATTGCTTCCTGCAAGCAAGCGTTCAAATTTTTATTAAGTTTACATATGTATTCTTATTATATTACTATTATATACTATTACCATGCAATTATTCACTATTCAATTTATTAATTTCTATTGTTAACATAATAATAAATATACTAATTTTAAATTTTTATGTTCCATAAATCTTCACAATCCATTCTGTCAATAATTGTCTTGAACACATTACCCTGTAGTAATTTAAATTCGTTTGGTACCTAAGTTATTATAAACTAAGACACACAATATTAGACACATTTTATAGATATTTTTCTTTATGACAGGGTGGTTGATACAGTAGGTTGCGAAACTTTTAGCCCTTTTTTGTCTATGGAAGACCTCACATGTTGTTTATAGTAGAGCATATGTTTTTTGGTAAAGATGCAGATAAGTACCTTTTATGTATGTACATACAAGGAATCGGAAGAGTTTTATTTTTTTTTAATAAAAGTTTAAGTACAACCTTAAATATCTAGGAACCAAGCCTTATTGATAAACTGGATGCAATTGAATTTTAAAAACTCTGTTGATATCGATCGAGTTACCCCACAATATTAATCCATAGCTCAGTCGTGGCTCAGTACAGATGACACATAACCATGGTAAGCCGTAGAGCAGCTTCTACAGAAACATTTTGCCTTATTTTTTTTAACGCAAACACAAACCTATCACGTTTCTTACAAATTGTTTCTACAATTATGGCTTTTACAATTTAGATTTTTATCTACTTTAAGTCCCAGAAATTTCAAATCTGTTTTAATTACTTAACATTTATTCTGACTTTCGACATAATGTTCTTGATTATGCAACAATGACACTCTTAATCCAATCAAGGTATTCGTAAACATTGCTGTAAATTCCTGGAACACCTTTTCCACCACATGGTGTTGGTCCAAAGCTGACGACGCCAATGAGTTCAAATTTATTTTGCTTCTCGTACACTAAGGGGCCTCCGGAGTCACCTTTGCAAGTGTCTTTATGTTCTACACCACCTGCGCAGAGTTGATTTTTCCATAACTTGGTGGAGCGACCAGTTCTGTTGTATTGTAGTTGACATGTCTGTGAAATGGTAAAGTTTTGTGTTAGTTTATTGTCAGTCATTTCAATCACCTACATCATGATATTACCTACTTCATAAAGAAGGAATCATTGTAAGTATCTATCGGTACTTCTGCGACCAGAAGTGAGGTAAAAAAAAAATAAAGTACCATTTATGGTAACTTTTCTTTGTTTTTTTTAAAAAAAAGATGTATTAGTTTTAGAAGTCTGTCGGTAGTTCGTGAGATTCGACCAAATAATTACTGAGAAATCGGTATCCATGAAAAAAAAAAAACTATCGAACCCATCCAACTGACTTGCGCAAAGACTTGCGAAAGGAAAAAAAATATAACCTCCTCCTTTATTTTGAAGTCGTTAAAAATAAATTTGTAGCAGTGACTTTTGGTTCATTCTGAAAAAAAAAACTAGGTGTGTTACTTACTTCCAAGGTGACGAAGGGCACGTTAACATGTTGCTTGACGGGACTATATGTTCTCGTTAAAGTCTCACCCCAACCAACTGCATACATCGAGAAGTGAGAAGGCGTATTTTCTGGCCGCGTCAGGTCTTTGGTTGGTAGGCAGACGGGGCGGATGAACTCTAAAAAGTTAATATTAAAGAAGGTGTTTAAAACGGCGAAGTACGATTTGGAAGTCGATATTCCAAATCGAACAATAGTCGAACGAACAATGACTGACAATTCATTGATGAGGATGATCGTTACTATATAGTGAATTCAAAAACAAAATTGATTGTCGTCAAATAAAAACAGTCGACGATCAATTGACCGTAATTCGGCTGCCATACGCCATACTACTCCGACCGACTACACGAGAACCCTTGAAGAACGGATGGACAAATAGGTAACATGCCTAGTTGAGCTTCTGGATTATGGAGGTGGCAGCCCCGCCATATAAAATACTGCCGGTCTATTCAATAAAAAGCTCACCGTGTAAACCAGCCTTTCCCAAAGTGGGCGATAACGCCCCCTTGTGGGCGCTGCAGGCGTAAAGGGGGATGAGTAAGAGACCTAGAAAAAAAAACACTGGCACTCCGGTAGTGCCGACAGAAGTGAAAACTTGAACAATTACGAGTGTATTTTGTGAATCGTCTTATAAACAAAACACGCGTGTTAAGGTGTGTTCCTTATTTTATAGGGTTTTTTGCAAATCAGGTATGATGACCGCTCGCATGGAGCTCGTCGTCAGTTATATATCCGTGGTTCAGCGCCATCTCGTCGTTGTTGGATGAACTACGTAGTTAGTACGCGAGGCCCTCGTAGTTCTTCCCGATGTGCATAGATGGCGCTGTCCTCAACAACGCGCGTCTTACGTTTTACGTCTTACGTCTTACGAATTTTCGATCAGGGTCACGTGACCTGACGCGAGTTTAGAAGTTTTTACCCATTCCAAAAAAAGTACACAGCGCCGCTAAAGAAGTTTTCACTTCAAAAATGGGGGCGTTGTGTAGAGTCTCAGTCACAAGGGGGCGTCATCGCCCACTTTGGGAAAGGCTGGTGTAAACTTAAGTAAAGTGAGCTTGCAGTGAACTGTCATAGTGTCAATCCCTAACATCAGGGAGGAAGACAGCTTACTTAGGTGAAATAAGCTGTCTTCCTGACAGCTTACTTTACCTAAGCTTTCTTGGTGAGATTTTTACAGAACAGACCAATTAGTATTCAGCTGCAACCGGCAGCCGACACCAACACTGTTGGCAAAAAGCTAGGCAGATGTTGAGACTCGCAACAAACCTGTGTACGTAGCTGTCTCTTGCAACCTGATGAGGCCAATGTCGTCTCTCTTTGATTTTCCAGGATTATACTTTGGATGGGGTATTGTCTTCTCGATCGCGATCCTGATTATTCCATCAGTGCAGTCTTGGCCGCCTCCTGGTGCCTTTACACAATCCATGCCTTCATTCGTAATATCGTATTCTCCGAGACGTACTTTCTTCCTGGGAAATAGTGTGAAAGTTTATTTAATCTTCTTGATAATTAATGAGAATAATTTCAAATTAATGGAAGCTCGTCATTTTTGCCGACGGAAATCGCATCGGGCACAATAAATTTATCAATAAATGCAATGAATAATATATTTCCAATAAATGGATCGCAATTATTATCCTTATTATGCTACATAATGTAGGTTCGCAGGAATGCCTTTTTGACCTGTCATTGCAAGGAAAACCTGTAGGTGGTTCTACTGGTTTTCCTTGTCAATATACGTTCGTCACCTTTAGGGTTATTTTTGGCTCGCGTCGCAATACCAATACCGCCGAACGATACAACCATATTCTTTATATACCAGACCCAAATAAAAATGCCAAAAGGTTTGAGGTTGATGTCAGATCGACATTGATCAAAGTGTGTGCCATTTTGATCATTGTTATCAAATAATGAAATACAGTTTTCTATGTAATAATCTGTACTTGACTATACCATGCTAGAATTGTATCAATGTATAATTTGAATATAGTCGTTTGTCAAAAAAAAATGTTCATTCATCTTACGGCGTTTTTGTTTCCAGGATTCGTCCGGCGACGCAATGGGCAGCAGTTACAACATATTTGCCGCTAATTAATGCACCACCACAACCCAGTACAGTTGCTCCATCTTCCTTTCTAGAGTACTCTATTAACACCGTCCATGGATACTCATCTATGGCGGTCGCGTTACCACCTGGAAGATAAAATTACGTGTGTACAAGGTGTTATTGAAAAAAGCAGCCAAGTGCGAATCAGAAACACACACACTTATAGTAATATTTGTTGGATTCTCAACGCCCGCGCCCTGCTCAGCGCCGAGAATCGAAATTCCAACAGTGTAATAATATTTAGGCATTCATTTATGTTCCGCTTATTGTTACCCCTCGCGGTGACTCGTGGCATGCTCTAATCAGCTTCTTTCATTTGTTTTCTCCGCAGTCGCTGTCGCTTGAGCGTGTAGCTCGTGGCGACGCGCGACGCGACGCGCGGAGCGGTGGGCGGAAACAGGTGACGCGCGCGCCTGTCGACTCACGACTGCCGCCCGCAAGTCGTATTACTCAAGGCCGTGAACAGGGCTTTTATTTTTTCAATATGGGAAATCATCATGACCCCTCCCGCTCTGGGTGGAGCGGAAGGGAGTGTCAGACTCCTGACTAAAACCCACCCGTGTTCCTTCCTTAGCCCTTTATGTTCCGGGCCAGCGGTAACCCTTTCGGACAATCCCGCTGACCCGGCAGGCATAAAAGATCGTATTTCATACTCAAAAAGTTATACTGACCATGTATCTTATTGCCGACATCGGCCGAATCACCACAGCATTCAGAGCTACGATCTGGTGGAAAAGCAGTCATCTTCGTTTGACAATCGCCAGACTGCACCTCTGGATGGGAATCGCAACAAACGGTGTATGGTTCAGGACTGTTGCATCTAAAAGTGACAATAATATACAGTGTAATTTAAGGTAGTTAGAGAAACTCCGCAGTCGTGACCAGTGGCGTAGCGTGCCATCTCGGCGCCCGGAGCGGGAGACCCATTTTGCCGCCCCCATTCTATAGGTACTTAATTAAAATTAAATTTAACAGGCAATGAGGTATCTTTTATTGATATATTGTAATAATAATCGATTGTACATCAATTAACTTACCTATATGATATTGGCAACGTTGTTTTAATATGAAAATGAGGGAAGTCAGTATTAATTTGATTAAATAATTAATTTCTTATCCCATGATAAAACTGCTTAATATTTTATAATTGACCATAAAAAAACTGAAACAAAATATAGATAAATATTTCATTTGTGTAACGTTAGGCCCAGATTCGCCCGTCTCCTTTACGTCATTGTTGTTTTTTGACTTGTCAGACGTTCTGACACATGAAATGAATGAATCATAGATCTCAACCCGCTTCACCGGCGACATTTTGCCGCCCCCGCGGGCTGCTGCCCGGGGCGTGCCGCCCCCTCCGCCCCACCCACGCTACGCCACTGGTCGTGACGGGTCGTGACGTCTGTGGAGTTTCTCTAACGAAATAATTTAATTGTGTTTTATCATGTTAAGACTAACATGATAAAACACAATTAAATTATTTGATAATACTTTTATCGGAACCATACGTCATCATCTGCCTAGCCTTTTCCCAACTACGTTGGGGTCGGCTTCCAGTCTAACCGGATGCAGCTGAATATCAGTATTTTACATGGAGCGACTGCTTATCTGACTTCCAAAACCTAGTTACTGGCTGTCAGACCTTCGGGCTTCAGACGACCCGTAACGATTGCCAAGGATCCACGAATCACAGCTTATATTATTTTTGATGGTCACCCTTTCACAGACCAACAGCGGCAAGCGTAGCTTAACCAGCAGTCCGATTCTGTTACCATCTCACCGTGAAAACTTAGGTGAAGTGAGTGTGGAGTGAGCTGTCAATAGTGTCAATTCCTAGCAAATACAAACTCACATCACCTAAGTTTTCACGGTGAGATTTTTACAGAATCGACCGGCTGATCGATCGACCCGTGCGGCTGTATACCTGGTAACCTTGTGGTTCTGGAAATATTGAAGGTCAAAGTTCCATCTTTTTTTATGTTTTCTTATGAAAACAGGTTTTAAATGTTGTAACTTGACCCCTGTACTGTGCATATACATTATACACTCATAAGCACAATCTTTTGCAAGCATTTCATTGCGCCCTACCGTAAACGGCCATTTTGAAAAATAAATGTATTAATCAATGTAAGATAGTTTAATGTACAGATTACGTAGGTAACGACTATGTGATGGCTTTGAAATCCACAAATTATACAGGGTGTATCCTGTACATAATGTGTAGATTTCAACTTGATAATGGGTCTTTGTAGGGCCGCTATCCACGACCGACTTTAGGGGCCTAGCTACTCTCTAAGTCCGTCATCAAAGGTACGGGCCCGTCTGAAAATAGTTTGAAAGTTCCGAGTGAACCCTACAGCCGTTTAATTAACTTTTTCGGACGGGCAAAAATACATCGGGAGTGGGGGGGACACCTGTCAAATATGTGACATGGAGTTTGTGCTTAGGGAGTAGAGCTCCTGTACCGATACCTACAAACGGGGTAAATAGGGTTGATAAGGATGCAAGGGTGAGTCGGGACGAAATATTAAAATGGATTTTAACGTTGAAGTAATATAGTTTGTTGCCAACATAATACAGTTAACACATTGGAGTACTTTTTGGCAACAAATTACTTAAAATAATTCAATGAATAAAAAATTACTTAAATGTTCAATGTTAAAATCCCTTTTAAAGTTTCATCCCAATTCACCCCTGCATCCCTATTCATCCCGTTTGACGGTACATACCTTAATTTTTTCACAAAATCTATGTTCTCTTGGGGCACAGGCGGCCTGAGCATGTTCGCGATATGTGGACACGAGTTCACACCGACACAAGTACCGGGCCTGCCATCAGGAGTGTTGCACGACCCATTGATACCATAAACAGCTTCTGATTTTAAAAGTTTTGGACAGCACACCTGCAAAGAAAAAGATGATTTAATAAATTGATTAACTGACCATTTCTGATTATGACTGATTAATTAATTATCTTTAAGGAATATTTAATTGATTCTCTAAAAATTGTATTCGTGTGTTTGCCTATTTAACTTATTGACCTTGATAATCACAACAGATGTTTTTCTCGAAATCTATGTATTATGCAACGTAGGAATTTGAAATGTTCTCAATGACGTCAAAAACCAGAAATATTTTTGTTGATCTCAAGCCTAAAAAAAAATAATATTAGTCGTTTTTATTATCTATTGCTGCGATATCACTGGCACACGTGTACAGGAATACTTTTACAAGGGACAAGAAAAATAAATAAAAAAGAAAATTTATCATTAGAAAAAAAATGATTTAAAAAAAATAGTAAAAGTACACTGTCTTTCCACTTCATCATATAGTTGTGAACGTATTGATTATCTTGGTTACGTTATCATTAGGTATTAAAATTCTTGTGATGTTTATTTTAGAAGTTTGTATGTTTATTTGAATGTAAGTATATTCTCTTAATATTTGTTTAGTTTTATTAAATGAATTATTTATGATTTTATGTATTTTTTGTCTCATTTACCTACTCTTCCTCACGCTGTCTACACCTCTTTATCTATTGTCCTATCGCAGGTATGCTGAAAGAGATTTCTTATAAAATAACCATCACCTTTGTACCTATTTTTCTGTTCTGTGATTTTCTTGTCTGTTGATATATCTATATATAAATCTATAGTCTATAGCGGTATCTACAACGCCACATGGGAACCACGCGTCATACTAACGTCACGTGCAAAACCCTGCATCTCGCAAGCAGAGTTTACCGCGCAACTAGCTTAGATACAACGGCCCGACATGAATCATCGGGCAGTTGCCCGCCAGACATAACACCCGTCTGGCGCCGTATTATGACGGTTTACTGCCATCATGATTCCAGTGTAAGAGAGTGACAGAGATATACATGACCGATAGCTCCATCTCTTTTTCGCATTGAAATCATGATGGCATTCATACTTCGTAATACGGCCCCTGGTCGGAGGATCCTCCCTTCTCTATAGAGTATGAGTGAACTTTACACCCTGTTTCTCATACCTCTATAAATCTATCTACATATAAATGAAAAGAAAAGTCCTGACTGTCTGTCTCATCAACGCCCAGCCCAAACCCTTGGACTTAGAACGCTGAAATTTAGCAGAGAGGTTCCCTTTATAATGTAGACAAGGAATAAGGAAGGGTTTTTCGAAATGCAACCCCTAAAGGAATTAAATAGGGGATGAAAGTTTGTAGGAAAAATCTTATTCCTTGGGTTAATAAACTTGAAACTTGGCACGAATACTAAGTAAATTATGAAGTTTTGTATTTTTCGTTTTTCTAAACTACCCCCTAAAGGAGGACTGGGGGGTGTCAGAATTTGTATGGAAGAATTTTAACGCGCGGTCTGATTAACTCGAAACTCGGTATAAATTTGGAAGGTGTTTTCTTTGTGAAGAGTACCTAGGTATCCACTAAGAAAGGGTTTTTCGAAATTCCACCCCTAAGAGGGTGAATGGTGGGAGGGTGAAATTTCACGCGGATGAAGTCGCGGGCACAAGCTAGTGTGTCTACATAAATGGTAAAGTAAATAAGTAAAAAAGTTTTACAGTTCAGGGGCTTACATGACCTAAAGCGCGGTCACTGTCGGACTGCATAGAAAAGAAAGAGAAGCGCGATGATACAACGCTGGTAATTTATTGCAAAATATGAAGCAATTATCTATTTACAAAACATCTATTGTTTGGACTAAAAAATTAAAACACTATTTATTTAGTATGTTGCTTGTAAAATAAACTGACAAAAAAATCACAAAGATTGTATGTATATTAGTATGGTTTTTATTGTAAAAAAGAAAGTTTTTAGAGGTATTTTCATGATTTTTTTCTATCGTACCTATCAAATAAGTTGTATTATGTTTCCAACACACTATCGAAGTAGCATATATCCTGAAAAATATCATATATTTTTCTAATTTTGTTTACTGTAGTCGATCATATACTTTTAGGCATTATAAAACTTGCGTTTTTTGCGTTTAGGTCCTGTAATCCCCATAAGTTTGGAATAAAAACCACTTAGCTACATTTTCAATAATGAAAGTTTTAAGAAACACACAACATTGATAATGATATTAAAGCTACTTACTTTCTGTACACCTTTTACAAGCCCACAATTTGATTTTAGGAGCAGCATCAAATCTCGGTCTGTTTTCATCGGCTTGTTGGCTAATGTCAGTATAGGTTCGCATTGGGAGATATCTATACACTCGCCACTCATACCATCTGGTGTGAAGCATGATGAAGACTCTGTAATCATAACATAACATCACGTCTATATTTCTCGTAAAGTTCGGCAGAAGCGTATCAGTAGTGCGTTCCACGTAAGAAGAGACTTGACCCCGCCTCCCCGCCTCTTTCCGCCGCCCCGATGACGCCCGGTCCCCGTCCCGCACCGGGCGTCATCGGGGCGGCGGAAAGAGGCGGGGGTGGCGGGGTCAAGTCTCTTCTTACGTGGCACGCACTGTACCTACACCCACATTTAGCCGTCAGCCGGGCACAAATCCAAGCTGTTTTCGCGCAATAACACTTTGCCTGACCTGAGAACGGAGCCTGGGACCCCAGCAGTCAATTAAATGTTAATTAGTTTAACGCGTTTACAACCATCAACCATTTTTCAGATTAGCCAAGAAACATCTTTTATGGGGTACTGTGTTAAATGTTACAATAAAATACCTTGTGATATATTGCAATTAAATGAAAGAAAATTTAAAACTCACATTAAACGTACACTTTGTAAACAAGCATAATATAAATTAGAAGAGTATCATCCCAGATAAGAACGCTTGGAAACATGCTAGTCCTGCTCCATAGGACAATCTAGTCTAGACAAAATCAAACTGGTTGCTAATTTAATTGTAAATTTATTCTTTTTTTTGACATTGTTTTGCATTCTGTGACTACTTTAACTCACACCCTGACTTATTACTTGTAATTTTTTATTTTTATTTAAATGAAAATCGTTTATTTTACCATGTTTGTAAATATGTGACCACCATGTATCTATCAGATAATGAATTTATATGTCATGGTTTCATTTGTAAATCTTTTACCTATAGTAATTTTATTTTAGGTGCATCGTCTTCACATATTATTATTTTATAACTAGCTTCTGCCCGCGACTTCGTCCGCGTGAAATTCGTAATTTCCCCAAAAAATTTCGAAAATTATGTATAATTATGATCTTTTTCATTTATTTCTAGATAAATAAGTATTCGGGCCAATTTTTAGGTTTACAAAACAAATGAAGAAAGAATATGGGGAGGCCTTTGCCCAGCAGTGGAACAATAATAACGAAAAAGAAAAAATAACAAATAAATATTGATTTTTCATAATAAACTGGATCCCTGCTTTTCACCCCCAGAGAGATGGAATACGAAAAAATCGTTTGGGGGTGGTCATTATTTAACTGATAGATTATTTATAACAATTTTCGAGTTAATCATGCTACGCAGTAAAATCCTCCTTGTAAAATTAACTACCCCTTTTCCATACCCCGTTAGGGATACATTTTCCAAAAACCATGATACACGTTATGCTTTGCTTATGTCTTAAGTATAAATACTAAGTTTCGAATTAATCGGACAGCTCGTTAAAATTCTTCCATACAAATTTTGACACCCCCCAATCCCCCTCTAATGGGTAGTTTAAAAAAATGCCATACTTTATAATTTACTTAGATAAATATTCGTGCCAAGTTTCAAGTTTATTAACTCGAGGAATAAGATTTTTTATACAAACAAAGTCCCTCCATTTCACCGTCTTAGGGGTGGTATTTCGAAAACCCCTACATACAAACTTTACCTCTTTATAATATTAGTATAGATGATGGATGAGATATTACTAAAACATTTAATTCAAAAAAGCAGTTCGCTGAGCACAACGGTTTCGTACGTAGCCAGTAAGCCGACCGCCCGGCCCGGCTGAGCCGCGCGGTGCGGTATGGTACTTCGCAGAGCTGCCGGCCGCCTTGCGGAGTTATTTTAAAACTATGATATCTCCTAAGATATTCATTGAAATCAAATGCTGTCAAGGGTAATTTTGTTCAAAATTAAATACTTGTGATGAATAACGTATTTATTTGGATAAAGATCAATATCATGTTTATAAAAACACCTTCGCAAGTAATGCATTATTTTAGAACAAATTTGATTACCCTAAAAAAGGTAATGGTTAATCAACCTTAACAGATAGATATATACTGTTGCGGACTTTTTTATAGGACTTTTATAGAGGAACAATTGCGTCCTACATGATTTTTATGTAACTTTAACCGTTTACGCAGCGTACGCAACGGAAGCTCTCAAAAGGAATATTTTTTCCCGTTTTTGCAACATTTTTCATTGACGCTCCGCTCCTTTTGGTCGTAGCGTGATGTTATATAGCCTATAGCCTTCTAAAAAGCCCGTTAAATGGACTATCCAACACAATTTTTTTAAGAATTTTTCAATTCGAACCAGTAGTTCCAGACCGCAAAATTATTATTTTTTTTTTTTGTATATACTTTTCCGGGATAAAAAGTACCCAGTGTGGTGCCCAGGATATTAAAGAATAATTATACCAAGTTTCATCGTAATCTAACCGGTAGTTTTTGCGTGATGTCTGAACAAACAGACAGACAGACAGACAGACAGACAAAAATTTTTTTAATCACATTTTTGGGTTCGGTGTCGGTATAGTAACACCCCCTGCCATTTATTTTTTTGATATTTTCAATGTACAGAATTTTCACTTCTACAGATTTATTATAAGTATAGATATAGATTTATGTATGCAAAATATTATAAAACATTTTAAAAGAGTAACGGTGGAGTTTTTGCCTATTCTTCTTCATACGAAAACTACCTTTTGGAATGGGCGACCAGATTCAATTCTATTTTGTTGTAATTTTTGACGTTCAAAGTGCCTTTTATGTGCCTATTTGAAATAAATGCTTTGACTTTGACTTTAAATGTAAGCAATTTCCCCCCATACTCATATTAACATAACAACATGTCAAACAGTTTCCTTGACTATACTAATTAACATTTAACATTAATAAAAGCACTCTTACGTCCATAAACAAGCCCCACACACATATTAACAACAGCAACAGTTATTAGAAACATTTTGTGAGAAATATAATAAGTTTCACTTTATATTGCACTCTCGTTGTCACATCAGCTCGATCCAACAGTCAGAGACCGACTGGCCGGCTGGCAGCTTTAAGACGTGTTTATTGAAATGTATTTAGCAGTGCCTGTCATGAGGAAAACTTTGCAAGCCGATTTCTATTATTTGCTAGTAATTTTCAAAGTGAATCATTGTGACAAAAGTTTAACGAGTTTTTCGAAATAAGATACTATTTTCAAAGGGAGGCAGGTCTGTGCCTGTGTGATGCTGTATGCTCAAGGCCTCATAACTTCGCCCAATTGTTAATTTTTTTTTTAATGAAAATCGTTTACTTTTACCATGTTTGTAAATATGTGAGCACCATGTATCTATCATATAATTAATTTATATGTCATGGTTTAATTTTTAATTCTTTTACCTATTGTGGTATAGTAATTTTATTTTAGGTGCATCGTCTTCACATATTATTATTATGTATATAATTAATTTATGCAAAATATTGTAACACATTTTAAAAGAGCAGCGCTGGAATTTTTTGCCCATTCTTCTTCATACTAAAAATACCTTTTGGAATGGGCGACTAGAATCAATTTTATTCTATTTTATTGTAATTTTTGACGTTCAAAAGTGCCTTTTATGTGCCTATTTGAAAAAAATGCTTTGACTTTGACAATACTTTAGGAGTAAGTCGTTGTTGAATTTTGCTTACATGTACTTACTTACATAATGTAGGTACCTATAGTTACATAGTACCTACGAGATGAGGTAAATATGTAAAGTTTAGAATGGATCAGAATGTTGTTATTCTGAATACCACTGACGCAACAGGTAGTCATCGTCTGCAATGACTATAAAATATAAGAATAAAATTGACTAATATAATAATATGCAACAAATAAGCACCAATTAAGCGCCCTATAAAGCTTAGGCTGGCTATGAACTAGTTGGCCGCGCCTTAGGTATGTGAGCGGTGCAGTGGGACGAAGGGGCGGTGGCGCTTTGTCATTATTCAGTACGTGCGTTGTGAACAATTGGCTACCCCGCCCGCGCCGGTCTCACCCCCGTCCCCAACCAAGGCGCGGCCAACTCGTTCCGCGCGTACTATAATATATAGGCTTTATGGGGCGCTTTTTTTTTGTCAGCCTATTTTATGTCCCACCCACCGCTGGGCAATTTTCTTCTAATCCTCCCTGTTTATGCGATCTCTGGCCATGTTGGCCCTGCAAATGATAATAGATCGTCACACCACCTTCGCCTTGGTCTACCACGACGGCGATGTCCAGCCTCAGGCGTGCTTAATTGTTGCAAATGTTGTTACACTAGTAGGTCCTGGAAAGAAGAAATATACGCTCTGGGTAGGGTGGGAGTGTCAGACTCTTACTGACTAAAACCCACCCGTGTTCATTCTTTAGCCCTTTATGTTCCGGCCGAGCGGTAACCCTTTCGGACAATCCCGCTGACCCGGCAGGCTTCGGCCCTAACGGGCCCCTTCTTTGTTGCTGATAAAGAAATCGTGAAAAAAATATCTGTTGATCCATACATTATGTCGAGTTTTGCTAACATGTATGTATGGATCAACAGATTTTTTTGAAGTGAAAACTTCTTTAGCGGCGCTGTGTACTTTTTTTGGAATGGGTAAAAACTTCTAAACTCGCGTCAGGTCACGTGACCCTGATCGAAAATTCGTAAGACGTAAAACGTAAGACGCGCGTTGTTGAGGACAGCGCCATCTATGCACATCGGGAAGAACTACGAGGGCCTCGCGTACTAACTACGTAGTTCATCCAACAACGACGAGATGGCGCTGAACCACGGATATATAACTGACGACGAGCTCCATGCGAGCGGCTTGCTTCTCTTACCACTGCCGCGACCAACACCACGAACTGAAGTCTATCCTGTGTGCTTATTTGTAAATCTGAATAAATTCCTTTCACGAGAAGAATAAACCAGTCACTTTGGTCATCATACCTGATTTGCAAAAAACCCTATAAAATAAGGAACACACCTTAACACGCGTGTTTTGTTTATAAGACGATTCACAAAATACACTCGTAATTGTTCAAGTTTTCACTTCTGTCGGCACTACCGGAGTGCCAGTGTTTTTTTTTTCACGATTTGATGGTTGGTCCCGTAGTAAAATTTGTTCATAATGATGAGTACAATGACCCCATTTAAGGATTAAAACGATCAAAATGAAACGGTGTATAAACAGAATAAACTTTGTCAAGAGACATACCGATCGGTTGTGATGTTTCTTCCAAGTGCTTACGAATGAGTTCACGTGCCTTCACTGCATTAAAACGGAAAAGTGTAAAATAAAAAAATAAGTTTAAGAAACTGTAACCCGACTACGGAAAAATAAAAGTGATCTAAAAAGTATGAAACAAGAAAATATTTCAGACAGAAATCAAGACAGGTACAAAAATGGTCAAGTTAAAGCCTTAGTCGCATTTACAGGGTCCCATTAAAATAGATGGACTTTCAACACAGCGCTCAGTTCGTCTAACCAAAGATATCCAAGTAAAAAAAATAAAGTCGGTTTACGGACGATAATTTAACGTGACAACGTCATAACAAAACATTAATGAAATTGCCGAACGCGGAGGCCGATTCGGCAGCGTGCGCGGCAGCAACGCTACAGAGCAAGGCCGCGAGGTAACGCTACATGAGTCATGTTTTTTCGTGTGTGCAGCCAGCTTCATCGATTTATTAGACGTTGTCACGTCAAAAAAAACACTGATTAAAGTGATTTTATTTTGACCTGAAATAATACATTGCCGGCACATTAGTGTATTTTCGTTAGCTGATTATTTTTTTTGTAAGTACTCGTATCTATGCGTTTTTCTTATATATTTTTTTACCATCGTCCTTATTTTGATGGTCTGAATGATTTCTAAAAGTTTGTCCATCTATTTTAATGGGACCTTAATACACGTGCCAGGATCACCTAGGTCTACTCAATTATAATTATAATGGCATGCGACAACGGCTTTACCTTTACCATTTTTGTACCTATGTGTAATATATACTTTTCCGTTTTAACGCTTGATAAACGTTGGTTGAAATTAATTCTAATGTTTGCATATAATGATTGTTAGCTTGTAATCAAATCAAAGCAATTATAATGATGTTTAAATTAACTTCATACTGTTTTGTTGAATTCCGTTATGCAGTTATTCCACTATGCTCGTATGACAATGGCAATAGCTCAACCAACTCTTCGACCTGTTGCCAAAATTAAATGGCCTGCCCGACCAAGATGGCCGCCCAGTTTGACAATTTTAAAAATAGTTCAATTTTGATATTAATCGGAGCTCCATTTCACTCAGAGTTTTAAATTTCTCGGGAATTGTGACCACATTCATATTATTCTAATAGTAGGCGGTGGTAGGTGGTTGGTATCTTGTCCTTGATGAGATTGAAATAACACCTACTGCATGCCACGATATTTTCTGGACTGTCCTCCGGTAATAAATGGCACTGTGTCCCGTGCCTGATTTAGAGTTCTGACAGCCCTAGGCTAACTATGAATATGCGGCCTCTTCCCCCGGGCCTGTCCTGCCTAGCCCATGAATATACTTACTAAATTTGTATATTTTACTAGATTTACGAACCGCGGTTCTTCTACTAGTATTTAGGCCCATATTTTATATTAAGTACCAAATTTTATTCTGTAAATAAGTGGTGCTTATAAGAGCAAGCTCAGCGCCCCCTCGATCCTTGCGCCCTAGGCTTGAGTCTAGTTAGCCTGTGGGTAAATCAGGCCTTGACTGTGTCTTACGCATTTGTTTAGTTTGGTTTTCAAATTAATTTGCGTGGCGCACTTGATCGTCTGCTTGTAAAATTGCATCAAGGAATTGACGAGAATCAGGAGTAAACAAGCCTCTCTGACGAATAGTAAGCATGCTTAGAGACGCCTCTCATAGTAAGTAATCTGACCTATGAAAGCGGAGACTTTTACGTCTCTGGCCTGAGGCTTTTGACCGCCAAACGTCAAAGAATCAAAAACGTTCTCTTGGCGTCAGTCTGTCATGTACTTGAACCAAAAGGTTACCTACATGCTCTGTTGTCGAACCGTTGCGTGCTGGGCACATTTTGGTTTGTCATCTATACATGACTGTGGTGGTCAAAAGGTTGAAAAGATTCTCAATGCAATTTCTACATCTCTTCAATTTTGTTGGTTTTCTTTCAAAAGGTGATACATTTCTAAAATAGGTACCTACTATTACTTTCTTAATTTTCATTATGAACAGCGATAATACTTACATAGTTTATGTTGTTGTTGTTTCTCTGGTAGATACCCATAAGTACTAGCACTGATTTTTTCAGACGGTTGGTTAACGTAAATACGTACAGACGCCAGCACATCAAGCTACACGAAACTGTCAAATTTTCCCAATCAACTTTGAACCTTATGCTTTAGCGATAAGTTGAAAATCTATTAAAGAAATTTGACAGATTGTAGTAGCTCTTAATGATTGATGGTGATTCAAGGTGATTCATAATGTTATCCTTTTATGATTCTGCCAAAGTGACCTTTTAGGCCCTCTGGTCTCTATATAACCCAAAGATGACAAACAGGAAATAAAGTAAAGAAAATAAGAAGTTATAATGGAGGTAAATTTAAAAATGAAAAGCTTTACAAAATATTGTAGCGACAATACATAACATAACACACTATAAGACGGTAAAAATGTCGTCTCAGCACTTAATGTCCTTTCCTCCAAATGTCATCCGGTATATCCAAAGAGAATATAACAATCAATGTGTATTGTCTCTAAGAGTAGACGTACAGCTGCACTGATGATTCAAAACTCAATAACTTTTACGAAATTGATTTATGAATTTATTTACCTTCATTCAGGACCATGGCAAGAGACACCGGTTTGTTATTCGCAAGATTTTCCTCATAACATACGAATAAAATATATAGCCGCAGCACAAAGTTGCTGTTGCCAGTCGGTCTCTGAGCGTTGGATCAAGTTGTTCGGGCATTGTTTTGGCACAAAAATGTATTTCATTACCGCAGCGGTTGCTGTCTGCGCTGGACTTGTGTGTGGAAGTAAGGCTGTTTCTGTTTTTTATTTATTTACTAACGTCTGCCCGCGACTTCGTACGTGTGTTTCTTGTTCCCTAAATTCACCGGTCGCATCGCATCGCATCGCATGCCCGCGCTATTACTTCGTTTTCGCCTAGAGTCCTTTGTTACTTTTTTTCTTTTTGCTCGTCTTCTAAGGGTGTCACCGTAATGTTAAGTAGCCTATATTCTTCCTCAAGAATCGGGGTATCAAAAGCAAAAAGATTTTTCAAATCCGACTGGTAGTTCCAGAGATTAGCGCGAACAAACAAACTCTTAAACTTTATTATTAGTATAGAACTATAGAAGATCTTAAGAGTCTTATCAAGGGGATCTTATCTTACCCAGTAGGTAATTGGGTTGTGGAGGGCAGATAGGCAGTCGCTCCATGTAAAATACTGGTATTCAGCTGCATCCGGTTAGACTGGAAGCCGACCCCAACATATTTGGGAAAAGGCTAGGCAGATGATGAGAACTATAGAAGATGTATTCATAGATAGATTAGCGACCCCAAGCTGTACCTACATGCCGTATGAAGCGTATGTACAGCTTGAAATAACATTGATATTTCTTTATTATATAAATGTTCAATGTTAATGTTATATACAAATCAATCTTACGCAATCAATTCACTGAATGATGGTGTGAAAACCACATCAAAATCTGTTGCGTACTCAAAAGAACAAAGCTCACGAGAAGCGACTTTATACCTGCATATGCAACTGCAAATAGATTGACCGGTGTTATTACTTCATAATTGTTGTTCAAAACGCGATTCTCGCATACTCTGATAATATATTCATTGAATAATAATAATAATATTAATTTCACGGTCGACTTAGGAGCATTGCACTTAATATTATTCGTAAACTTAAGGAAAATTATTGTTATTAAATAGATTCGTGTACCGTCTTGTCTGACTTTTAAAAGTCGTCTTTCATGTTTAGAGGTTCGAAGGCGAATGTGAGTCAAAACAATTTTTGAAGATTGTAGGTGAGTTGTAACTCACCTAAAATCCCTACCTAGATACGTATGAACGTCTGCTCTATGTATAGAGCAGACGTTCATACGTATCTAGGTATTCTTATAGCAATCACTCAATTACATTTTGAACATTTAAATTATATTAATGTATGCAAAATATTGTAAAACATTTTAAAAGAGTAACGGTGGAATTTCTTGCCCATTCTTCTCCATACGAAAACTACCTTTTGGAATGGGTGACTAGAATAAATTCTATTTGTTGTAATTTCTGACGTTCAAAAGTGCCTTTTATGTGCCTATTTGAAATAAATGCTTTGACTTTGACTTTGAACACTTTCAGAAGCCAGTTCTCCTCCAGCGGCTGGGGGATCTGGCAGTTGTCAAGCCATGATGACTGCGTTTCCTGTCGAGCCTAGTTCTAAATGCTGTACATCTGTAGGAAAAGGTTGGTATCCAATTATAGGAAGAAAAATATTTTGCAAAAAAGAGCTGTCAGAGCCAATAATCTTCGTCGCCGCGAATCTCTCAGAGAACTTTTTAAAAAGATTAATATTATGACGGTACCTTGCCAATTCATTTATGAAAATATTATGTATGTAAGAAAAAATCTACATCTTTTTAATAAAATAAGCGATAGACATAATTTTAATACTAGAAATAAAGATAAAATACATCAACCATTTTTCAGATTAGCCAAGGTCAACAAGACATCTTTTATGGGGTACTGTGTTAAATGTTACAATAAAATACCTTGTGATATATTGCAATTAAATGAAAGAAAATTTAAAACTCACATTAAACGTACACTTTGTAAACAAGCATACTATAAATTAGAAGATTATATCCAAGATAAGAACGCTTGGAAACATGCTGGTCCTGCTCCATAGGACAATCTGGAGCCTAGACAAAATCAAACTGGTTGCTAATTTAATTGTAAATTTATACTTTTTTTGACATTGATTTACATTCTGTAACTACTTTAACTCACACCCTGACTTATTACTTGTAATTTTTTTTTCTTTTATGAAAATCGTTTACTTTTACCATGTTTGTAAATATGTGAGCACCATGTATCTATCAGATAATTAGTTTATGTGTCATGGTTTCATTTTTAAGTCTTTTACCTATTGTGGTATAGTAATTTTATTTTAGGTGCATCGTGTTCACATATTATTATTATATAATTAATGTATGCAAAATTTAGTAAAATATTTTAAAAGAGTAACGGTGGAGTTTCTTGCCCGTTCTTCTCCATACGAAAACTACCTTTTGGAATGGGCGACTAGAATCAATTCTATTCTTTGTAATTTCTGACGTTCAAAAGTGCCTTTTATGTGCCTATTTGAAATAAATGCTTTGACTTTGACTTTGACTTTGAGGAAGGAAAATAATGTTTACGGTCATCTAAATAGGTAGGTACATGATTTAGATTTACTAACTTAGGATTCAGCATCAAATTTTGTGGTGTCTTTGCTTTTCATGAGGAACAAATAGGCTATTCCACATAGAAGCAGGAGAAGGGATTGTAAAAACCTCATCCCGAAGCTCCTTCGCTTCGGCTTCGAGATGTCTGGTTCGGGTTTTGCAGCATAATTACAAATGGCATGCACGCGGCGGGACATTGTACAGACGCCAGCACATCAAGCTACCCACAACTGTCAAATTTTACCAATGAACTTTGAACCTTATGCTTTAGTGATAAAGTTGTCAATTGTATTAAAGAAATATGACAGATTGTAGTAGCTTGATGTGCTGGCGTCTGTACTATGTCCCAAACTAAGTCCTTACCAAAACTTATGGTAAGAACACCGAATGTGAGCTTTTATTATTTGTTTAGTGACGATACCTATTATCTTGGATGTCCACGTCCAGATCACAACATCACGATAACACAGGGAAGTAAAATGTATGGACACCTAGGTACATGAAATTTCCGCCGATGAAAATGTTATAATATACACGTATTTCCATGCCTACATTTTGTGGATGTGAACGTGGACGGCCACGATAATATCGTGATGATAGAAATTATAAAAGAGCACAATAGATTTCTCCGTATAAAAACTTAAACCTTTCAGGTGATAACTCGATCGATCACCATCCATGGGCAGCGCTTATAGATTACGAAACAAAAAAAACAAACGCTCCAAAGACGTTGTGTGCAGGAACATTAATCAGTGGCAAATATGTCCTGACGGCTAGCCATTGTATCACCGGACAAGTACTGGCTATAGCCACGCCGTAAGTTATACTAGGGAGCCTAAAATGGCCACTTTGGCGGAATCATAAAAGGGTAACTTTATAAATCATAATATGGCGAAGACAGTCCGTGTTTTTCTTTTTTTCGCTGCACAAAGTAGGTATAATCAAAGAGATTGGGAATTGGGATTCGATTGATTGGTATTTTAGCACAAATAAAAAAAAAATAACTGAAAAATCTTTATCTGTCCTTCCTTGTCTGTCGTTAACTGTCCATTATGATTCATAATGTTATCCTTTTATGATTCTGACAAAGTGGCCTTTTTAGGCCCCTTGTCTTTTTGTTTCATTCATTAAACCATGTACACCGCTACAAGGAACTTTTCTCGCTCGAATTACCCTGATAGGGGGGCGCTGTTGGCAAACATATTTTGTGCAATTGTTTTGCGAAATATTAAAAAAATACATGACGGCAGCTTTAGTTCCGAATTTAGACACGCGCCAAAAGAACCTTGTATCGCTGTACCTACCTATGCGATGTAGCTTAATAATCCAATAAATACTTGACCGCATAGTTGCCAACCAGAATTGATCTGATCCAGCCTGTCCTTTGCTGCCCTCCTCCAACGACGCCCTACGCCGAGGCACCCGCCAGGGTGTGCCCTTAGCGTGTAGGTAGTCGCTTAGCTTTTAAGTTGGCTCAAGCCCTAGCTTGAGGCCTTAATTTATTGAGGCCACAGGCAAGCCCTGTTAAGCAGCTGACAATCAGGTTGACCTGCGAGATGCCATTCATAAAAAAACTGTCATCCGGAAACGTGCCCGAAGACTAGCAGCAGTGGCGGACTAACAGGGGGGCGGAAGGGGCGGCCCGCCCAGGGCCTCCGGTCTTGGGGGGCCCCCAAATGCCTCCGCGTTCCCCTGATAAAATCCTAAACAAGACTTTAAAAATGTGCCTAAGCACATTTTTAGTCTTGTTGTATATCTATATCGTCAAATCAATAATGAGGCTTAGTTTAGCTATCTTTTATAAAAGTTTCTTATTTATCTCATTATTTTTATTGAAAAGGATTCAACCACCTGGTTCTCAGAAAAGGAACCTAAAAAAACGAAGACTGAAGAGGCAAAATCGCTTGCTGAATCTTTATCCAATTACTTTTCGAATTCTGAAGAGAAGAAAAGTGGCGTTGCCGACGAAATTAACGAATTAAACATAAACACTTATTTATACATACAAATGTGAACTGAATAAAAAGCTTGTAAAACTACATTTTTTTTAAAGCTGGGGGGCCTCATTCAGCCTTGCCGCCCCGGGCCTCTGACGGGCTTAGTCCGCCACTGACTAGCAGCATTGCTACGTTGATTGGCAATGCTAATTATTTGGCCAAAGAACGAGCCAGCTAGAGAGCTGGGGCTGGGTGGGCTGGCGACTGGGTTACCAGTTAGTGTAACCCAGTCGGCGAATTTACAGAAATTACATATTATATTTACAATTTACAACATAAAATGTATTTATTTATTTTTAAATAAGATAATATTTGTTGGGATCTTGTATAGTGGACTGTATTTTTCTCTGGTTTTTTTGTTGGCGTCGGTGGTAAGGTGTGTGGTGACTGATAATGCAAACTCGTACTTTTTTTGAAAATGTGTATTTTATAGATTGTAGGACACAAAAAACTCGCGTGCGTCAATTTACAAATCTCGATTGACAACGACACTCCAATGTTGCGAGTATCTAAAAATATAACTTTTGTTGGTGTTGCCAACAATATTAACATAATATATATTATAAGCTAGAGTATTCTATTCTAAGCTAACAGTCAGAGGGCAGGCCTCGGTTGGACTATTTTTTGGACAGCCAAAGAAGCAGCATCGACGCTATACAACGTGGCAATGGTTTAGCGGTTTGTCCCGGCTGTTTTTCGTAGATCTTTGACGGGCGTTAAGGGTAGTCAGAAGCCCAATCTGACAACCAGTCTTATCAAGAGACACCGTGTTACTGGATCAGATGGGCAGCCGCTCCATGTAAAATACTGGTGTTCACCTGCATTCTATCAGAATGGAAGCATACCCCAACACAGTGGGGAAGACTAGGTATATTAATAATAATAATAATAATAAAAACTTTATTGCGTAAAAGGTGTTGCAGTAAATACATTAAAAACAGTTGCACTACAATTGAACACTGGTATACAACAAAAATGGTTGGGGTACTGTCCTCTTAGATAGGCTACATAATAGCCTGTAGTAAAGAGAAACAGTGCCGTATTGATTGATAGATTTTAAAACTTATTTGCCAGGGTTGCAGTTCGCCTTGGAGAATTCGACTCGAGTCATGAAGGCAGGGATTGCGTGCCAGTCGCCGGAGGAGGTGAAGATTGCAATGATGGACCCACTAGAATCGCGATCGAGATGACCATACATCATCAGAAGAATGACACTGCCCATCCTTCGAAGTCCAATGACATTGGCTTGATCAGGTTGAAGGAGGTAGCTCCGTACACAGGTGTGTAGCGAGTTAGTTGTATAACCCTTTTAATGGTTTCGTATCCAAATGACAAAAACGGAACCTTTTCGACATGTCCGTCTATACGTCCGTGTGCACAGCTATTTTACTCGGAGACTATTTATTATAATGTGCATTCTGTGCACCGGTAAACAATGGTGTTGTGAAATTACGAATAAATAATTAGGGGTGGCACTCTTCATACATGAAGGTAAACAAAAGATGAAAAAGAAATCAACGCAAATAAGCGTGTGGGTTATTGTCGGGTCCCATAATTAAAAAGATTATGAGGTTTTTGTCTGGTCCGATACGCACTTGGCCGGTTTTTTGCGGTTTTTTGCCCTCTTTTCGCCACAGCTGGGTCAAAAGGAACGCAAAATTGAAATCACCCCTGTATCCGTCTACCACGCATACTTTTCGCCGAAAACGATGGCGAAGTGCTGATTGATGTTTTCAATCGTCTAGACAGGCTTTTTAGATGTTATCAGAAATTACACATAAATTCAAAACTAACATTTTGTAACAAATACGAAAAATCGCAGCCACTTTTTATTAATATCTACTAAATAAAGAAGTGTTAACTCTTCTAGATTTCATACGTCCTATCTGTCTGCCAACCAAAAACCTGGAGAGTAATCCTCCTGACCATCCGTTGTATGCCGTTACTTGGTACAACCCACAGGATAGCAGTCAGAAACTGAAGAGGATTATTAAAGCGCCCTTCGTCAACCAGGAGGTAAGTAACCGGCTTTCAAGATCCTCATTCCAATTTCAACTTTCGTTTTCAATCGATTCATCTTGTCTTGCCCATGCATTAGCTGAAATGTCAGTGAACTCAAAACGCAGCATGGCGGCAATACACGAAGCGAAAATGAAAGCGCAAGATAAAAAATATACCATCAACCGAACGTCTGTGGTAACGAAACCAGTTTGAGCTGACCTCGTATTCTATTGAAACTCCGTACTACGTTAGGCCAGCTCAAGGTCAAAGCTGCGGATGCAGTCATCCGCATACTAGTGTTCACAACCTAAATCTCTTTAGTAAAAACTTGAGGCAATCGAGATGGGTTTATTTTTGTTTACATTATGATTATTCTGTTATTATTATTTTAAAACACTACTGGTTTTTTTTTAATCGACCGAAGTCATGGATGTGACGAAGAAGATTAAACTGACTGAGAAAACATCGATAAAACTAATAAGAAACTTTATTATTTCACAGAAATGCAAACGAATATACGAAAAACTAGGTCGCAACTTTGTGTTGGGACAGGGTCAGCTCTGCGCGGGTGGTATTGAAGGCATGGACACTTGCAAGGGCGATGGCGGTGGTCCCTTAGTATACGAGAATCAAGGAATATCAGAACTTGCTGGCATCGTGAGCTTCGGACCGGCTCCATGTGGTCGAAAGGATATTCCTTCAGTTTACACCAATGTATACGAACACCTTGATTGGATTAAGACTATTATTGTTGCGTAATTTATTTAAAAAGGCTGTCACGCCTGTCACTCCCTTGAGCGGAGAGCAGGATTCCGCTCAACAGTCGTAACCTTTTATTGAATATTCTTTTCCCCATTCCGCCTTGGTAGAGAAGCTAGATCATGAATAAAAACTTTTTGTGTAATCATCCAGTATTATTCATAATAGACTTTAGTGAGTCAGATGATTGTTAAATGATAGCTAAATAAAAGTCAACGAGTTTTCTTTTCTATTCTATTTTTAATTGCATTATATAGATAATTAAAAAAAATAGAAATAGGTATAAAAAACCCGACTGCAATTTTAAAGTTCAAAACAAGATCACTTTTGGCAGTTATTTCATTGTGGTTCAATCTCAGATTTGAAACCATCGACTGCGTTTAGGAGACTGCTTGAAGTTTTGAACTGTTTAGTTGCAGTCGGAATTTTTAGAATTTTTTAGTGTTCCGTACCTACCTCAAAAGGAAAAAAACGGAACCCTTTTAGGGTCACTTTGTTGTCCGTCTGTCTGTCTATCTGTCAAGACCCATTATCTCGGGAATACGTGGAGGTATCAAGTTAAAATTAAAACTATATACTCAGGTGACAGGTCTACAGTCTCTTGAACCTGTGAATCAAACTCCTAAGCTTGCACATCCAAGTTAACGTAAGAAAAGATAAGGCCGTTTAAGCCGCCGAAAACTTATATTTCGACACTCTCAAGGGAATCATTTATAGGGTACTTCTCGTTGACCTAGAATCATTAAAGGCAAGAAGCAAGGTCATGTAGCACAAGTAAAGGAAATAATCAGAAAACGTAAAGGAGAATGCCGTCAAATATAGGGCGCCCTTTACTAAACGAAAAAAGTCCGCTGTAACAACCAAACCTAGTGTATTTGGAGGAGAATTTAATGCCCCTCCTATATTGCTAACTATTTCTTATATGGATTCCCGCAATTCGTATTTATTTGCCGTTTACCTACTAATATTTTGAGGTTAAGTTCGAGAAAATGACGAATGAACGATGACGATGAATGATGGAGGCATCGCTAAGGATTATCACATAAAGATGACGTTATGGAAATGCACCTGAACGTTTTCGTCAATAAGGATTTTAATTATGGCGCATAAACAGGGAGCTGGACGCCCGGTGTCACCACTGCATCGACTATTGGGAGGACACGGTGTGGCATACGCTGGCAGAGTGTGCCGCTTGGGAGGAGCCGCGCCGAGCCCTCATCTCAGAAGTAGGCAGTGACCTGTCGCTGCCAGCCGTGGTTGAGTCGATGGCCGGCAGCGAAGAGTCCTGGGACGCGGTGGTTTCCTTCTGCAAAACAGTTTCTGTTTCGCAGAAGGACAGTTGTCAGTTCTCGCAGAAGACAACGCCCTATCCCAGCCCCCCTAAATGGGTCCAGGTGCGACGGACCCGGGGACGTCCACCGCCCCCCACATAGCAAGACCCGAGGTGGCGGCGCGTATTGTTCCACGCGCGTCCCTCTTAGACGTCGCGGGGGGAGTCAACCACCTCCCTCCAGGCGGGCCGGCACGGGGGTTGCGGAAGGATCGTAAATTCCCGCGACCCCCGGCGTAGCTGTGAGATGGAACACCGGGATGGTTTGTAGTCAGAATCTGACAGACTCCGCCGCCCGCCCCAGAACGGCGGACATACATGAGGATTTTCCACACGGTAACAAAAAAAAACGGTAGTACTATTATGTATTCTGTGGTCACGGTTAGGACAGAAGAACTGCTACAACCGCGCGCGAGCCGAGCGAGCGCTACTTCAAAGTTAGATTTCTTACCGACAAGTAACTTTCCGTTCAGTAATTTTGCTGCCCAATTATTTGTATATTTACCCATTTAAATATTTTAGTTTTCTGCTCAGTTTTTACCGCCGAACTTGTTGAACATGTTGTTTGAATTGCATTTTGTAATTTTTAATTTACCAAATCTGCAATGACCAACTACCGCTATAGATCAGTGCCATTTTAATACTTATACAGGCATTTTAAGTTGGCAGTCAATCAAGAAAAGAAAGACAATACAGTCTATTTAGAGAATTTTAATTTGTAGAATATATAGTACATATTAATTCCATGAATAAATTGTTACCTAACATAATTTAGTAACTTTTTGATACAACACTAGAAAAATATTGCTAGCATTATAAAATGTGCGAGTAATACTTTCGTACCTATTTTCATGGTTGGCAACTCAACGATTATAAATTGACGAATCATAGCGTTCTCCAGAGTCCAGCAAGAGCCAAACAAACCGATTCCGACTGATGTGTTTGTCTGTCGCCATCTGTCGCTTTGCCAGGTGTATGCGCGTCTTCTAAATTTTACAATCGGATGTTTGTGTATAAAAACAAGTGAAAATACTTGTTTTCTTGAATGAATGTGCGCTCTTACGGCCTAGTAATAAATAAAATCGAAGAATCAATAATATTTTATGTGCATTTAAGTGATAAATCGGCCTTTTCCCCGTGTCTAAATAACGAAGAGGGCATTCATGTTTATAAATATTGATTTGTTACATATCCTGTTTTCTATCGTTTTTATTGTGTCTCAAAACGTGAAGTGAGATGTAGGGAATATAATAACGTGTAAAAGACCTTTAATAAACGAAAATGCAACAGATAGTCCAAACTTACATGGACGCGATCGATGGTGTAATTTCGTGTTTGATTTGATTGTGTTTTTTGTGTTTAAAGTGTGTGTTTTTGACAATGGAGGGGACTACAGAGAAGGATTGTTCTCCGTTATGGAATCTGTACCAGCAGATCGTGTCCGACATGAAGGTAGGTCACATTGGCTGATTTTCTTTGTACACGCAAACTTAGAACCGGTCGCGTGCCCCACATTTCGCTAGGAAGTTGTCCCGGTAATCTGTTGGTGCTGAACCAATGTTTGACGCTCCGATAAATACCGCCGACCAGTTATTCTGAGCGATTTGTATGATAGCTTTATTTGAGTGGGTAGTTCTTAAAAAAATGTCTAGATATTATTTGCGCATGCTCATTATCTCAAATCTAGGCGACAGCTATATAAACAATGGTATGAATTTTACTTTTTTTTAAATCTTCTATTTCTGATACAAAGGACTTTTCGAATTTAGAATCATACCTGTTTAAAGGCAATAAAAAGTCACAATTAAGTACCTACTCATTGCTTGATGCAATATTGTTTCAGGACAGGTCCACTCAATTCTGTGCGGTTCTTTCCTCAAAAGACCATTTCAGATATCAATCTACATGGTCATCACACGATCTGACCAAAATTATGTCTGAACTTTAAAAGAGAAAAAGGAACTGATAGGAAAAGCCAACCTCATATAGTTTTAAAAATATTATTATGATTGATGCGTAAAAGTGTTTGTATGAACCTACTTACAGAAATAAAATCATTTATCATTTTCGCTATGCGCTACATTAGCTCAGAGTTGTTAAAACACCATAATCATAGAGAAATACCTACTAAATAAAATCAAATCAATCAATCAATTCAATCAATCAATTTGCAAATAATGTGTCCTGTAATGATCCTGTTTCACAATCATAATATTATTAATATAACATATATGTTTCTTAGATATCATTTGGTATCAGCATCATTTGATGTGCACAACCATCAGACATAGTTGTGTGGCTGCACTGCGTTCCATCATTCGCTCATTTCAGTTGCGCCACTAAAAATAAAACCACTTGAAATATAATTATTGTTGTTTTGTATTGCAGTTCTCTTGATATTAACCATTTTCTTTCTGATTGCTAATTTACCTGATGTAAAAGAATGTAGGTAACCAATAATGAAATGTTTAGTTTATCAATTAACATTATTAATACATGTACCCCCTGATGCCCGATTCTAACTTTATGGTGGCTCTGAACTGCGGTTCAGAGCCACCATAAAGTTAGAATCGGCAGTACAGTGCAGTGCAGTTTGTTACTGTGTAGCAACTCGCCTCATGTTCCGAGCCGCCATAAAGTTTGTTTTGGGCTGTACTTCTTGTAATTCTTTGCGAATTACCAATGGGATATTTTGCATTTGTGTACAAAGTACAAACCAGTATTATTAATGTTAGTTTGCATTAAACATCATTTGAAACTAGACATTTGGGCTGTTTTAAAACAGCCTCCATGACTGGCAATGTACATCTGACCCTCCCAGTCCGGTCAGTACCGTTACCATCATCATCTTCTTCGTCATTGTCTTAAACCATGTTGATAATGACACAGTACTTAATAAAATAAAGTAAAAATAATTGCAGACTACTTGAATTGTTTACGGAAAGATATAGAATAGAATAGAATACTCTTTATTATGTACACCATATAAATTACAGGCATAAATATAGAAACTGTACAACGGGGGGGGGGGGGGGTCTATATAAATAATTTAATAATTGTAAGTATGTACATACCTATTTAAAACATAAAATTTCAAACATAAACTCACATTGTAACCTTATTTGCATGGATAGGCAATTCCTAAAGTTATGGTAGTTAGTTATGCATTACTCATAAGGAGATGCCAAATCTTGCATTTCTGGGTACAGTCTGTTCTCAGTTATTTTACCTCTGATACTGCATGGCAGCAACCCAACGGTAACCTTATTGTAACAAGGCTAAAGCTCACTGTGATTTCTTTTTTTTAAACTTTGTTCTACACTAGGAACTGCTCCTGTATCGTGGATGCGTTGTACGCAAAATACGCGTGGAGTCGCGGACACCAGCCTGTATTACCTATCGTGGATGTGTTTACAAACGTTTAATTTCACATACACAGCCAGACCCAACTACCTGTAGGCAATACAAATATTTGTTCCGTGCGGGAATCGAACCCGCGACACGCAGCGCAGCAGTCTATCGCTCAGCCACTGCGCCAACCGTGTCGTCGAATTCATTTATTTTGGCGGACTTGTTAGTGTCAGGAATCCAAAAGCAAGCTTATTGTAATAAGAACAAAGATTACTTTGATTTTGACAGTGATGCAGGGGTGAAATAACTGACTTGGCAGTAGTTTCTCTAGGATAATCAAACTACAGACAAAAGCAGGTGTGTGGTGTGTATTTTTTTTGACGTGACAACGTCTAATAAATCGATGAAGCTGGCTGCACACACGAAAAAACATGACTCATGTAGCGTTACGGCCTTGCTCTGTAGCGTTGCTGCCGCGCACGCTGCCGAATCGGCCTCCGCGTTCGGCAATTTCATTAATGTTTTGTTATGACGTTGTCACGTTAAACTATCGTCCGTAGACCGACTTTACAGACAACCGATTTTTAAATTAGGACAATGAGTATTATAGTAATGTCTTCATTATATACAAATGTCAACACAAAGTCAGTGTCAACATTTTAAATTACCATATCAAATTACCATTCATTAAAGTGGAGTCATTTTAATAGGTAACATTTGACAATTCATCAAATATTCAACAACGTAACCTTGTAACGGCGGGCATAAAATAACATATTTTTTCGTTTTGTTAGAACTGCACAATTGCTTACCTTTTTTCAATTACGATTACATATTTATTGTAATAATGACCGATACGAGTAATTTTACGATTTGCTTTCATTAATAAACCATTCTAAACATAATAAACAATTTCTGATCTAAAGAACTGAACGTCGTTACAAGGTTACGTCAGTTAACCATTTTTCTTTTTAAACACTAGGGATGTTACTCTAAAAATCGAAAGCTGATAAGTAGAATCGAATGCAATGATGACTTGTGAAGAAATATCACCATAAATTAATAACCACGTTGTGATTATAATAAAAAATTTATTTATTATTCTTTTAACTAACTAGGTATAAAAATACAAAAAATAATGAATATAAAAACTGCCTCCTCGCATTCGCCTCTAAAACTACAAGTGATTACCATGAGGAAATAAACTTTGAGGTTTTTAAAGAGTGGTTTGAGAAGCTGCTAGTCAGCTTAGAAAACCCATCGAAAATTATAATGGACAATGCACCGTATCATTCTGTACAAGTTGATAAACCACCAACTCAAGCATATAAAAAGCAAGAAATTGTCTCGTGGCTGGTAAGAAATGGTGTGGATGCAAGTCCATCTTTATTAAAAGTTGAGTTGTTAAATCTAGTAAAAGCAACTAAGCCGTCCAAGCTCCGCTATGTAATCGATGAACTAGCCCTAGAGCATGGACACGAAGTTATTCGATTGCCTCCCTACCATTGCCAGTATAACGCCATCGAGCTTATTTGGGCACAAATAAAGGGTTATGCAGCGCGGAACAATACTGAACCACCCTTCAGTACTGCTAAAATGATGTCTCTGCTACAAACTGCGTGTGCAGAAGTCACTACAGAAGACTGGAAAAAAGTCGTAGAGAAAACAAAGAAAATAATTTTACAAGATTTTGAACGAGATGTGAGAATAGACAATATTATTGAAAATTAATTAATAATATCTCTGAGTGCTGACAGCAGTGATGAAGATGACAATACTTTTAACAGTTCTGATAGTTCAACTGAATAAATGCAATTTTTTTGTTAAATTGTGTACTTGTCTTATTTTGCTCCTTAAATTTACGAAAAAAATAATAATAATGGGACAGGGATTCGCCTGATGATTTTTTAAATTCGCATATGTTTCAAGTCCGTATCGATTCATTCACTTTAATCGATGTTTATAAGCAGGTCACCTCACTATGAGGATAAAACTGACAGACGTCAAATGTTACCTATTAAAATGACTCCACTGTAGTTACTCAAATAAAGCTCGTTTGAATGCATGTCACTCATTCACAAGCTGAAGTAATAGCTAAATATAAATATTGATTTAATCACATTGTTCTGGCTTATACAGTCAGCCTCAAAAGGTAAGTACTTCTAGTCAACATGATTTTTGAAGTGAAAACTTCTTTAGCGGCGCTGTGTATGTACTTTTTTGGAATGGGTAAAAACTTCTAAATTCGCGTCAGGTCACGTGACCCTGATCGAAAATTCGTAAGACGTAAAACGTCAGACGTCTCGCCCACAGCCTCGATTCTAACTAGGCATGGGTAATATCGCTTTTACACTATATCAAATCGTATCTATGTATCGGTTTAGAATATCGGATATCGTATCTATATATTTCAATATCTATTTGGCTGAATCAGTGTGGAACTCGGAATCGAAATTGGTACTGTGATATTTAGGTTTCGGTTTTGTTCGATTCATTACATCATTGTATTTTATTTGTTACTGTATATTCGAAATCAGTGAATGTATTGTTGATAATATGGCACTCTGAAATGAAACTAGTACAGCCGTTTCGGTTTTCTAGATTTATATTTTTATCAATTATTTAAATAGGTCAAGTATCTATTCATCAGTCATGAGTGAAGCTAATAACTGAAGACTGACGAAAACAGCAAAGTGCAATCAAGGTCAAGGGTCACGTAAAGTGATTTTAAAACAATTTTTGATGTGAAACATCTATAGCCGCACGTAAAACAAATTTCTGGCGTGGCGACGCATGCCGTGGCGACGCGTCACCACGCTTTATGATGGTGTAAGTATATATACAGTCACAGTCTTGTGTACTGTGTGGCGACGCGTCGCCATGCGCAATGTTTCACATCTGCCAGGCGTCCCGTGACGGCTCACTTTTTTTGTTGAGAATGCCATAGGTACGATTTAAAACCCTTTGACGTTTATTGATGGTTACCTGTTTACAAGTGTTTACAAAATAATGTATTCGGTATTAAACTCTATGCTCCTGTATATAATGTTTAAAATTAGTATTAGACGTTAGCTTAACGCGCTTTCTCGCTCGTTCATCTCTAGCTACATCACTCCCGCCTGCGCGCATCGCAAGGATACGGTACCTACAACCGTATAACTACTACTGTACCGGAATCAGTTTGAACCGAATATCATAGATCATGTGATACGATATCGTTATAGTGTCTCGTTCTAGGTACGCGGATACCTGAAATATAGATACAGTACTGTCCGATATATAGGTATTGGATATTGTACCGATATATAGATATTGTATCTATATACGATTTGTATCGCCCACTCCTAATTCTAACTGTCAAATCAAAAAGCTCTAAATATTCGGGCGTAGACTGACAAAAATTATAAACTGTACTTAATTTTTTAAATATTTCTATTCTTTTACTACACAATTGAAGCTACATTTATTAGAAGAAGCTAAGAAAAGTGATAATTTGAAGAAAGCTCGACAGGCGAAACAAATACGAAAGTTTAAAACAATATTCCGTGATACAGATTTTATCCATATTTACAGGCTTTCTGAGGATTTAATTAATATATTGGAAGATGACTTAAGTCCATATATGCGTCCGCGACTTCGTTCCAGTGGTTTAACCAAGAGGCTAAAGGTTTGTTTACATCTAGGTTTCTTGAGATATGATGGGTATACCTCACCACACACCAACAAAAGCCTATTGAATTCCTGATGTTTCAGATATTATGCACACTATCATTTTTGGCTAATGGAAGTTACCAAAAAATCATTGGGAAGAATGTAGACACATACATATCTCAGTCTTCTGCCTCTAGGGCAATCCACGAAGTTATTATTTACAATACAATGATAACTTAAACACAAGTCAAGATTGCACTTAATTCTAGCTTCATTCATTGATTTCAGGTGACTCAGGATATCCTCAAAGGCCTTATTTAATGACTCCCTTTAGTAATTCAGAAACTGAGACTCCAGAGCCATTACAACAATTTGCACAGCAGTGCAAGAAACAGTGTAGAGGACTATTGGAATCCTGAAAGGACGGTTCAGATGTTTATTAGTACATAGGGTATTGTACTATGATCCTATAAAAGTGGGAGAAATTGTGATGGCTTCCTGTGTTTTAAACAACATATGTAATAGAGCCGGGCTACCAGCTCCTATGATGATGAGACCAATGTGACTTAGATGAAGAATCTAGGTTACTTGGAATCCTGACACATCAGGCTCCAACACATGATGACTTAGAGAGTAGGCTGATAAGTAGGCGAGATTTAGTTAATCAATTATGGCGAGCATGTTGTATCTACAATTTATGCGTTCCTTTACAGATGTGGTTAACGTGTTTAGATAGAATATACTCACCATTATTGATTAGATACAATAAATAGGTATTTAAATTATTAATAAAAATATTATTATAATCAACAATTGTCATAACATTTAAGGTGTATTTAAAGTGTGGTGTTTAAGGTGTATATGATTAGTATAATATCAATAGCCTATAATAATATGTGCCTATTTATACCTTAGTCCCTATTTGTACTATATTTTTAAATGGGTAAGAGTGTATACAGGGGTATGAGAAATTAAACAGATAACTGCATTATTTTCTTTTTTATTTACTATTAAAAACAATCAATCAAATCAAAAATCATTTATTCAAAATGACTTTTGATATTCAGTTAGAAAAACTTGATTCTATACAATAGTAGGTATGCAAAGTAATTAACATTACAAGAAACAGGACATTTAATTAAATAATTTAGTATATACAATGAAAACTACCCAAGCAAAACAAAATTAAATAAGTACCTACCTAAATAAAAGCCTGCAGGCATAAAGAGCATGCCCGCTAACAAACATTGACATTTACTACAAAAAAACAGTTCTTATACTTAAACTTCTTAACATCCATCTTAAATAAACTTAAAATTATCTAAACATAGTAGTAGATCCATGTTTCGGAGATTCAACTTCCTCGACTGATGGATGCTCATAAATCCTGCAGTGCCTGGGTCTGCCTTGACCATGACTCACTTATTTCCTTAAAAGTCGAACATCCTCTGCTGGTTGTCAATAAGAAGTCTCTCATTTTCCAAACACCTCTCTTTAATGGCGACAAAACATTCAGTCAGGCTCGCCATTTGGATTGCCTTTGAGAAGGTGGTGAGTGCTGGATCAGACGGCGGTGTGCCGTTCGATGCCTACGAGATGCTATGAACATAAAAATGCAACAAATTACTATACAGAGGTAAAACAAATATGTAAGTATCATCAACATCACATCACTCTCCCTCTAAAGGAATAGATATTACAATGTAGTATACATATTAGATGTAGTCTATATCTTGATTCTATTAGATGTAGCCTATATCTTGATCTTGATTGAATAAGGGCTGCTGTTGAAAAAACCTACAGAAAATCCCAACAAATTGGCCCAACCCGGGAATCAAAAGTGAGACCACTACTATGTAGTGCTTTTTACACTAAACCAATAATTAACCAAATTATAATTAAGTTAACCTTACATGAAGATGCAATTGGGGCATTACTCCTATGATGACGCATTGCAAGACTGCAAGTGGTGATCTAGCCTCAAACTGTAATACAAAAAAAAGTTATCTAAATATCCATTATAAAGTTAAAACATATTATTGTAAGACTTTTATTTAAAACTTCACCTTTTGTTCTGTATTAGGCTGGTTTTCCATTGGCACATTGTCCCTATACAAAGATGGGCCTGGTTGTATGTCCGTTCGGCCTGCAAATATAACATTACATTATTATATTTTATTAGAATTAACTTACTGGTATTGAAGGTGTGGACTGTTCGGTCTGGAGCATGCCTCTAGTAGATTGTTCTACAGGCAGTAATTGGTCAGTAGGTCGTCTTAGGGGTTGCTTAGGACTCTACAAAATTAAATATGAAAATTATAATTTCCAAGTACCTATACAGTTTTCATATTATGTAATGAAAGTATAGCACTTCTTGGCATGCTAAAACACACAATGTTACGTTACAACAATAAAGTTATACGTACATATTATAGTAAAACAATAGCTAATCAAGTAATTTACTTAAATTTTATTAATATCTCGTGTATCATACAATACTCGTGGATGAGACAATAGTAATTATAGCCATATACTATCAGTGAAAAAATCATAATACTCACATTTCATTAGGTAGTTGTAATTATCCTCTTAGTCACAGAACTACCTATGTTAAAAGCACTCGCTGATACAAATAATCAAGGCTTGAACAAGAATCAAGCACCCAAAAGTTTAAAAACTACAAATTCAAGTGATTTTGTTAGCGTCGCGTCATCGGTTGTTATTGTTATGTCATGTTGACTTTTAATTCATCGTCGCGTCGCGTTGCACGAATAGAGCAAAGGAATCGTCATTCAGCCTTAAAATGTAATAAGAAATATGAAATAAGCTCTTTTAAATATGATATTGGTTATAGTTTAACTGTATTCCTTATAATACTTAAAGATAGACCTTTAATATATATTTTAAACCTATAAAACTCTCAGTCGAGATTGATCGATTATAATTTATAGAATTTGTGTCAAGCCCTACGTTCGTCTGAGAAACAGCGACGGGAGGTTACAGCCTTGGGTTCGACGACGAGCACAACCACGTTAGTGAATACGGTTTGAATCAGCGCTGTACGCTCGGTCGATCTCAAGGCTGTCTCGTCGACGAGCTCGTCGCAGCTTACAGCCATGAAATTGTCTTTTAGAGAATAGCACTGCTGAAGTCTATCCTGTGTGCTTATTTGTAAATCTGAATAAATTCCTTTCACGAGAAGAATAAACCAGTCACTTTGTTCAAGTTTTCACTTCTGTCGGCACTACCGGAGTGCCAGTGTTTTTTTTCTAGCTTTTTAAAGGCCTTCCCCGCACTCCTTTCATCTTTCGCGACCTCCGCGCGTCCTCATTTCAGTTTTGACGGAACCTATCCAGCTCCCGCCATCTCCTACGTACGAGGCATGCCGTCGCGACCCCGTCTTGTTTAATTGTCTACAATTTTTGTTCCATAAAGGCTCCTTCAAACAGGCGCGACACGCGATATAATTGCGCGCGATTCAAAGGCACCGCAAGTCGCGCAACGAGCGGTGACTTTGTGTCGCGCGCGATTATATCGCGTGTCGTGCCTGTTTGTAGGAGCCTTAATATTGTATCAATGTGTAGCTACATATAATAATAAAACAGTTGTGGTCTTCACGTCCTCCTGAAGCTGGTTTTCTACTTCTTAATTTTCGAGTGTTTAATAAGTCACAGTTTTTTTAAACATACTTGACCTACCTTACTGTTCTTCTTGTTCTTCGTGTGGCTAGCAGGACTGTATTTTAGATCTTGTTGGTCCAAAACGTCGCCAATTCCACGGCGTCGTCGATGACAGCGCAGAGGTCACTTTGACTGCGTGTGTTGGGACACATAGGGCATGATAGAAGGTGGAACTTGGTTTGCGACATAGCTGCACAAAATAAACTTATAACCTAACAGGCAGTAGGGTGGCTACTGCCTGTTAGGTTATAAGTTTATTTTAGTACATTAGACTGCGAGAGCGAATCTGGCACTATAATATTCCTACTGCTGGCATATAATATTTATACTGCAGGGACACAGGCCAACTCTCGGAGAGGGTTTGAGCCGACTTTCACGGTCCGGACACAGCAAGTTTTTATCATAAGAATTCGCGCCTACATGTCAATGTTGGTCGTTTGAGGCATATTTTCGAAAGTCTTCAGTGTCTTACCATCACCATTGAAATTATAGACAATACGGTCGTTTGTGAAAATCTCCGCAGAGAGCTATGCCGAGAAAACGTCGAATACCTATCGACATGAAAGTAAGCTTTACTGAAAACACTTTGAAACATCGAAGTTTCTAGTCACTGAGGTAAATATTATTATTATTATTATTATTAAAAGCTAGGGAAACGAAAACACAATCAGCCTATGACGTTCCCACTGCTGGGACACAGGCCTCCCATCTGTGAGAGGGAGTGGGCCGTAATCCACCACGCGGGCCTAGTGCGGGTTGGTGAATGCAATATGTCTTTGAATTTTTGGTTCTAGGACATGCCGGTTTCCTTACCATGTTTTCCCATAACGTTTTGAGAGCAGTGGTGATGAAATTAAATACACAAAGCAAAGTGCTCCTGGGTTCGAACTCACGACCTACAACTCATACATAAGTCGGGGCTGATACCACTAGGCCACCACTATCCTGAGAAACGCCAATAGTAATCTTTGATGCAATTTTTTATTAATCTTAAAATACGATGAAGGGTGGTTTGGCAACTTTCATTATTTTAGTATTTTTTTCAAAATCCATTTCAATGGTTCGCCGTTTGCCTTAACTGCTAACCCCCGACTTCGCTCTTGTGGACCAATTGCTAAGACTTAAGGCTCCTGCGGATAGGCGCGACGCGCGATTTTATAGCGTGTCGCGCCTGTGTGAAGGAGCCTTTAGGCAGAGATTATGAGTTTTTGATGTCACAGGTGAATACATTCGCTGTTGGGCTTGCTGCCTACCCTATGTCCAGCAGTGGACGTCTGTCGGCTGAATGAATGATGATGATGAAATCGGATGAGTTCTTCTTGAATTTATAAACGCACTAACAGACTGTGAAAGGCCGTTTTGTAGGTAATTTGAGGTGTATGATGTCTTTACTAAATATTTCGTGATAGGTTAAATCGACTTACTTTAAGATCTTTAGGTTTTCACGGTATTTCCTAAGTACCTTTCGTCATCGTAACCTTTCACGATGACATTATTTGAGGTCTTTTCAGCGTGATGTGACCAAAAACGTTCGAATATTCGTCAATCATGACGGTCATTTTCATTTTCTTTTTTGGTTCTTGTTGCTTTACTACCAAGGCTTATGGAACCAGTAACTGGATTGTGAAGATCAGATAGGCTTAGGCAGTCCCTCCATGTAAAATACTGGTATTAAGTTGCATCTGGACTGGAAGCCTACCCCAAATACCTAGCTGGGAAAAGGTTTGGTTTTGAAGTTTGTGAACCTGAGGACCAACGAGATAGGCTTGTCTTAAGTATCAGGGCAACTGCAAAACGCTTTGTTTTCTATCTATCCCTACTCAAATGGTGTGAAGAAGAGACTAAATATAACCCAGTTAAGTCGCAATACCTATAAGGACTTTTTGCTAATCAAATGCAGTTGAATCGTGGCCTGCATTTTAATCTAGTCATGAAAAACGTGTTTAATGATACCTATAAAATCTTAGATCATCACTATTATAACAGTTAATCATGTTCTCTTTGTTAAAGGCGGTAATAGATTAATGAAGAGAACAGTATCATCGAAACTGTCAAATTTTCCCAATCAACTTTGAACCTTATACTTTCGTGATAAAGTTGAAATCTATTAAAGAAATTTGACAGATTGTGGTAGCTTGATGTGCTGGCGTCTGTACAACACTTACGGTTACATAGTAATTGTATGAAACCGAATACTGGGAATGAGGATTTCCATACAAAAAATACATAATACAGTAAGGTGGAGACTAGAGTTGCCGCGAATAGTGTTTATAGCGAATAGTCGAATACCGATTAATCGCCATTCACTTTGGCGAATAGTCGAATAACTCGACATTACTATTCGACATAAAAAAAACATTAAACACATTAAAAATATTTCGAATTTCTTCTAAGGTTGTGAGAAAAGAAAACAACAAAGTTAAAGAAATCTGTTTCATGTTATACATACCTACATATATGTAGTAAATTTAATTTTCCATTTTTAAATGCTGGCAACCCTTTTCTTGTACAAGTCTTTCTCTTTAGTTTACGGGGAATACCCCGTTTTGTATAACCCAGCGATTATTATTATTACTGAAGAGCAACCCAAGAATGCCACTGCTGAAGAAATCGCCAACTACATCGCATTAGCAAAGGCTGACAGAAAAATAAACCCATATGAATGGTGGGCTTTGAGTACCAATAAGAATAGATTTCCTATTTTAAGTAAGCTTGCTAAACGATACTTAATCACACCAGCAAGCTCTGTTTATTCAGAAAGACTATTTTCCGAGGCAGGTTTAATTTACGAGGAAAAACGAAACCGACTTGCTCCAGAACGTGCAGAAAAAATTGTTTTTTTGCACCACAATCTGCCTCTGTTGGATTTTAAATATTAATTAAAAAGCCTTACTAATTTAATTTCATGAATATGATAGGCACAGGCACATATTACAGATAATAATAGATATTGTGTATTGTTTTATTAAGGAAAATAATTTAAAAAATGATTATTTTTAACTCATTAGTTCTTTTGTTCGTTAAAAGTTTATTTTCGACGACTATTCGCCGAATGCCGAATAATACTAGCCATTATTCGGTATTCGACGAATATCAAAAAAATGACGAGTAATGCCGAATACCGAATAATAGCGAGTATTCGCGGCAACTCTAGTGGAGACGTTTAATCGTTCGTTTTGATGCTACTAGCAAGCGTAGAATACCCTGAACTAATCAATCCGTATTAAAATTCTCAAAACAAACGGAAGATGATTATTGAATAGAAATAAATATGCAGTAAGTGTTGTGATGAAGTCAGACATTCCTATATGTATATAGTCATTTGCAATAATTATATCACCGGCCAAGGGTATCGAAAGGTCAAGTTGGAATTATTAAGTAAACAACTTTTTGCTGACGAGTAAATACTTAAATATTCGGCAATAGATTAACTTTTAGACTAAAAAAAAACGTTACGTTAGGCAAAAAATACAGCAATAAATAATCAATTAAAATAAGCAAAAATTGTTAAGTGATGTCAACTGTAACAAAAGTAAGGGGGAAGCGCTAAGGTAGCCCGCGAAATTTAAATTTTCTTACGTTTTTTGCAATTTGCTGGTCAGTATTAAGTTGTACGTCGATCAAAATATGATTCGCGGCCGTAACAAATATGTATTTACAGAATTATAATCATTAAAGTCATCAACACAACTCTCTAAGACCACCTAACCCGAAATAATGACGATTTCATGAAACCGTTTATAGATCGCTCCACAGGGTGGCAGACACATGGACGCGCAACCTGTTACCATGGATTAAAAAATAAATTTGCTGTTCCATACATTTTGACCGCGTAGGTATTGCACCTTTCTATGAAACATATGTTTTTTTTAATAACCTACGGAGAATTTCTACGCTAGGGGTCTAGAATAATGTGCTGAATTCACGGTTACAGTTTGCGCGTCAATGTCCCTTCCAACCAACCAACCAACCAACCAACCAACCAACCAACCAACCAACCAACCAACCAACCAACCAACCAACCAACCAACTAACCAACCAACCAACCAACCATCTGCAACCGGAATAAAAACGGTTGATCGACTTAAACTCTTTCAGGTCGACGTCGATCGAGCTGAAGATGTGGGTGGGAGTATCTAGCTAGATCGATCTTACAAGTGGTCATCGGACATTCATCGATCGATATATGTTTGAGATGACCAAAATGACTAGTGTGGAGTGTGGACTGCACTTCACCACGGCAGTATCTCTAGCCTTTAGCTCTAGCCAGTAGCTCTAGCCTTCTTTGTGCTGATAATTCTGCTTTACACTGTAGCTACATGTACATTTGATGTATTATTTTTAATAGACCGATAAACCTAACGACATTAGGTGTTCGCGCCGGATATCAGCTTCCTCTTGAATTTTAAATAGGTAGTAGGTAGTTGTCACTAATTAGTGTTGGCGACAAGCAGTAAATTAAGACCGTCATATGAATCAAAATATGTTTTTATAAAAGCTCCTTCAAGTAGAATATTGGATCGCTATGTTATTACAACTGCTCAGAAATACTACCTCATTTGAGAATTACAAGTTATTTAGATACTCTGTATTATCCAACTGCAGAGCAAAAGTCTTCCTCTCCCTTTACCACATACTTCTGTTCTCTACTAATATGGGCCGGTTTTTTCGGTAAGGCTCAGCGCAGACGGAACGGAGCGCAGCGGAGAGGATTTTATTAACGCACTGGAAAATAAACTTTAAAATTAATACTATAAAGTGCATAAATGCTTGAACCTGACAGAAAGTGCTCGCGCGTCCTCGAAGATATGCGGGAATCAGCTCGAACATACGCGATCCGTAAAGAAAATGCCCGAGACCGCGCGGGGATTATTCCTCTCTGTCTGCGCTGACCCTAAGAGTTAAGTTCGTCCCTCCGTCTTCGCCTTTGTCTATCACCTAGCAGTGCAATGTAATGTTGGGCCCAACCCTTTCTTTGATTCCATATCTTTTTGTTTCTTCATCTAACATTGTAATAAGTAAATCTTCAATGTGGTAGCAACCGGGGCTTTCGCTTAAGCTACGGATTCTTAGAAGAGCGGTGACCGCCACATGCTGACGTAATGTCCAAATACAGAACGTTTTCTGACACCGTAATGTCATACTCGTGAAAATGACATTATGACGTCCGTTATACTTAAATGACGGAAAACCTCTTCTAGGAAACTTTACTGTCCTAGGTGCGCCAGATGTATATATTTTAAGTATTGTCTCCGGTAAGCATAATCAGCCTATAATGTTTTGACTGCTAGGACACTAGCCACCTCTATGACAGGGAGTGGACCATAATCCACCACCCGGGCAAACAGTGCGGGTTGGTGGATAGCGGCTCCGGTGAAGGTTATTAGAATGCACCCATATAAATGAAACCATGGGACGGTTCACTATTTCCCATGCAGAGTAAGCATTTGAAACGATACCAGATCATAACAAGTAACTTGAGGATGCTTAGACTAATAGCACATTCACACATGGATGAATTGTTTTTCTTCTGAATCGTGACTTTTGTGAACAGTTTTTTTATTATCTTTGTTGCCCGTAAACTCCGATGACCGTAATGATTCTCACATTCGCGAAACGTGAGATTTTAATCAATAGGAACGTACGAACGTCCGAATCGTTTAAATACGAGGCAAAACAGCCGTCATCATAGGTATCATGTACATTTCGCAGGCAACTAGTTTAATTAGCTGTCAGTTTAGTTAACTGCCTAGCCTTTTAACTAAACGGCTGCCGTTCAACTAACGGCCTGAATGAAATTCAATTACAGTTTAGGTTGGAACTGTAAAAAATCACGCGCGAGCCGTATTGGTCGCAGTAACCAAGGGGCACCCCGACCAAATGGGTTAGGTTAGAACTGTGATCAACCGCGTGCGAGCCGAGAGCGAAGCGAGGTGAGCACTACTTCCTAAGGCTAACTAAACGGCGGTTAACTAAATGGCTAATTTAACCAGTTGGCTGCGACATATATTTTTGACGGAGTCTTTTCTAGTGATTATTTTTGAAAAATCAAGTCTAGTGAATAGGCCGTGACATTCATCTCGTAGTTGTAAATAAAACAATAGTGCATTGACAGCTATTCTGGATAAGCACCTGAGAATGCACCTACAGTTCGTGGAGTAAGCAGGAATCGAGCAGGAAAGGTTTATCGGACTAGCACATTTGTTTGAGATAGTTAAAAACACTGACACTGCCGTATGGTGCTAGTACAGGATGCAAGTAACTTGAGCGTGTAAACAGGGCTTCATGCGCGGTTTTTACATGAGATGGTGTTGGTCGGTAAAAAAGCAAATGACCTACTTATTTACAAATGTTGCAATTTTTTGCATTGTGATTTTTATACAGATTTGTCATTCAAAATCTGTCAAAATCTCACAATGGCGAGACCATTGCAACATTTGTAAATAAGTAGACTTAGCCCTCTGATGGTAAGTGGTTACCATCAAAGCAAACGGAAATTAAAGGCTCCTTCAAACAGGCGCAACACGCGATATAATCGCGCGCGACACAAAGGCACTGCTCGTTGCGCTACTTGCGGTGCCTTTGTGTCGCGCGCGATTTTATCGCCTTAACAAAACTAGTAGCTACGCAAATCGGTTGCCATCCTAAAGAATGTATGTAGTTGAAATGTCTCTTGGGCTTGTAATTTCACCTCCCTAGCAACTTCTCCAAAGCTTCTGTGCTCTATATCTTCCAAGATCTTCTGAGACCCTTCATAGCGTTACATTAATTGGGTCCTAAAGAAAATATTTTTCATTTTAAATTTCAAACTCAGTTCTAACGTTTAAAATTTTTAACTAAAGGCTCCTGCAAACAGGCGCGACGCGCGACGCGAATCGCGCGCGACACAAAGGCACCGCTCGTTGCGCGACTTGCGGTGCCTTTGTGTCGCGTGTCGCGTCGCGCCTGTGTGTACGAGCCTTAAGTCGGTTCTTACAAAAAATGTCAGTCTTCTAGCATTCTCTAACAGACTGTGTCCTAAAAACGAAGCCATTAGTGCTTTCCATTATAAACAGACTGTGACTTTCCGTGTATTAACGTGAGTTCTTATCTAAATTGTATTAAGTAATTTCGATCTGGTATGATAGCAATTGACTTAGTAATTTGATAATCTCTGTAGTCGTTCTGTTTTACAATCTGATATCATTGTAGGTTGGAAGTTTACGTAATTTGATGGACCTGCTTGTGATATCTTGCAAAAAATTTCCTCATTGGTCTTCGGACTTGTAATGATCAGTAGGTCAACTTGACTTTGTGCACTTTTCATGCGCTAAAATACTTACTCTCTAACATTTGACTAGCGTGACATCATTTTCACTCGCACCCACGTATCTTTGTCTACCTATGAGAACGTCTACGTAGCGAAATCATACACGCTTCATGGTAACGCAACGCACCAGGCATGAGCTTTACGAAAATAGCTCATATCTTGGTGAAAGGAAAAACCATTCAGTATGGTATAAATAAGACAATTTTCCTAGTTTTCGCCAGAAGTACTCATGTAGGCCTATATCGAATTTCGCGAAGGCTCTGTTAATGTAAAAAGGGCAAAAGGGGGGTTGCTTTCTCGAATGTTACTCTTAAAGTACACAAGAACAGCTATATTTTACTCGTAATTGCCTTAATGAAGTATTAATCCTTAGTAACGAAACGGCTATTGTGTTCACAGTTCGTTTGTTTCGTGAGGAACAACAATTTAGATGTAACAAAGTGCCAACAATACAGTTTTATTTTTATTCATTTCGCCTTAACGTTTCGAAAGATGTCTCTTTAAGGAGCAGTTTGATGAACGAATGTAATTTTTACTATCTTTATGCACTCTTTTATGTATTTAATAAATACATATAATATTACACCTGTTTTCCTCGAGGAATTTGATATACCCACATTTCACCACATAAGTTTAACTCTCATGTGACAGGAGACCAAGAACCGAGCAAATATATGGTCTCCAGACTAAGAATGATAAACCCTGTGCTTGACCCTAGGCCCACCTCGTCCAAAGAGGCAGTGGTATGAGCTGTTCTTTTGAAGCTCGTGTCCACATGGAATTAAGTAGTACTGCATGATAGAATCGCCCAAAACGACGCCTTCACAATCAGTCGCATCAAACCCACCTTCTTCAGTTCGTGGGTTTCTGAGCTTGAAGTCGTCCCACGTTCGCATTTAATAAGGCAAACGTTATACGTATCAGTTAAGAGTATTAAACTTTCTATACATTGATTGTATGAACAGCACATAAATGGCATGTTATTATTTAGGGAATGCGTGGGATTTTATGTTCCAACTTGAAGTTTTAGAGACGTTTAATAGCGATCTTTCTAAGGAACTTTCTAGAGAATTTGCCGTAATCGTATCCGATGTTCTTAATCATCTATTAAGTACTGTTGTTTGTTGTTTTTTTGGTAATTTGAAGATTTCCCATCTTGAAAAAAAAAAAGTACTGTTGTTTACGCAATCACAGTCTAATTGAATATAATGTTATAATGGAGCTTTCTGATTGGCCTGAAGGTATCCCGAATTGTGTTTCTAAGTGTCGCTAATTTCGCAGTTATCTTGTTTGCAAATTTTTAGCGTCGAAAGTCGAAACCATAGAAGAAAAAGTTTATTTTTATTTTTTGGAAATCTCCTTTTGTCTGACGTTTACAAGTAGTTAAGCTTAAAGATAACATAGGTAATTTTTACATTAATTCATCGTCATAGGTAACAAACAATGACAAACAAAATAACCCACTAACCTAAGTAGGTACTATGTAGAACTTACTAGTTCCGAGTGGCGTAGAACTCTTAAAACTTTTTCCTGAAACAGTTTGTAAAAAAACTGCTTTATTTGTTATCGATCCATTGAACTATTACAACGTGATCCATTGAACTATTACAACGTGATATCATCAAAAACCCTCCCCTTAACAGTTTTACCTAAACAAAACTCGATGTGTGTACAAAATGTATTATTAACGGAGAAATAAATTATACATCGCACGCTCTATTTACTATAAAAACTGTTGCTTGTTAGCACGATACATTAGTTATTGGAGTCGTTTACTGTTGAAACAGGCTAATTGGGACCTGGATTTATGTCTGATAGACTTGCACTTCCTGGAGCTGTCGAAAGACTTTATTTTGAACTTAGTTTAGAGTATGTCCTTGGGCAAATCAGTCAACTTTAAAGGTGGTCGCCTCTATCTCTCTCTTTGCTTATGCCAATCACCACTCCTATGCCAGATTCATCCAGGTTGTATCCGTGATGGCAAAAATGTCGTCTACCACTAACTTGGCTGGCCTCTACCATATATTCAAGCCTTACACTTAATATCTAAAGTCGCTAGAAAGTCGCTAAAACTGATTTTACCAGGAGCGGACTTGGGATTTTGTTTTGGGACGGGCACACACACACACACACATAATAATATATAATATTACTAATGTTCAATTAAATATATTACCATCATTATAACGATCACATAAATTGTTGTTTCAATCACAATTTGCCAGAAATTCTAGAAACGCATGCATTTGAAATAAAAATAATTCTAATTAGATTAAGAAATATACATATATCATCTATAGATTCATCTTCGTCACTTAATAACTCATATAAGTATATAGGGACTAAAAGTGATTTGAATTTGGAATTACTTAATTATTTTTTCATAGAGGGTGATGATGATGATGGGACTCCCTTTTCCGCACTTAGATTCCCATTCGGTCCGTTGTGTGTTCATAGAGGGTGATAAAAAGTAGTGTCCACCTCGGGAGCAACACTATTTTGAAGGCGAGAGTGTTTCTTTGAATCCAGAGCGCAGCGAGGGATTCAAAGTACGTCATTCGAGCTCTCGAGCAAACTACTATTTTGTCGCTAGGACATAAATAAAAGTCGTCACTTCTAGCGACTATGTTGCTAAATTGGCAACCCTGGCCACTATTGTCAAACAGTAGAAATCATGAACTTGAACTTCGCAGTCGTCCTTGACGAAAGTTTGCCGTCTGTTTTCACCATTACAGTTTACAGCATCATCGTTGTTCTTGTCATTGCGATGAAGTCGATCATCGCCGATATTAAAACCTTCCAACTGTTTTCATGTCTATCTAGGATCGCCCACTGAATGTCATGATCATAATTATGAACGTCTTTAATTAAGTTTCCCTTTTAATCACCTCCAAATAGTTAACATTTTCAATACCGTACCTCAAACTTTCTTCGCTCAATACTGCTACAGTGTCACCTCGACCTTTCTGAGGGCAGACCTGAAGGGCACACGATGTATTGCCCGTCCAGACATCGCTTGTGATGCGCCAGTCCCCTCGGGATAGTATTAAATCTTTAGATTTCAAATCTATTATGTCTGAGAATTGTTTGAAGGTAAATTATATTTGTAAATAAAATATGGCAGTCTGGAGTGGTTTCTTTTTAATCTCAGCTTTTATATTGAGCTGACATTCGGTTGAGAGCAGAGCATGGGTTTTAATGATGAACACATTTTTTTAGTCGCTATAAGATTTTACGCTGTCAGAAATAGTTTAAAGAATATCTTAAAATTACTTTTGGGTATGACTTAACTGGATAATCCTTCTATTTAACTAGTAAGCACATAGCGAAGAAGTCACTGTTAAGTAATGCAATTCTGCGGAGAAACCAAGATGTTGATTCAAGCGGATCAAAGGACCATCTTGGCATAAGACTTTCATCGCCTTTTACGACACTAAAGGCAAGGCAGCGAGTGACTTATTCTTTGCTGGCAATATCACTTTAGAAGTACGACATTTTTATTTTCTTTATCTTTATTAAATGGCTACGCGGGCGAGGTGAAGCGTTCGCCCGTATAGCTTAAGCGTTAGCGGAAATACCGGGTGCAGGACGTGCCAGGCCAGCCTAATAATATACTACGGAAATATCAGTCGTTTGTCGTGGATAGTTTATTATAATAGGCAGTTCAACACGTGCATGCAAGAGTGATTGGATAGCTGAAGCTTTTTTAGGGTTCCTTACCCAACTACTCAACCTGTGCCGTCTGTCTCTCCGTCCTGCTGTCTGTCCGGGCTGTTTCAATTAAACCGTAATAGGTAGGTAACCACGAGTTACCATGGACTTTATCATAGCAATTCATTAAAAGAAAGCCAACTTGGCGGTGATCGCATTTGGTCGGTTTTTAGAATGGAAGGTTGAATGATTTCCTATAGCCTATAGGAAGTTCAGAAAAACATAAGTAATTGACATGACATGTTAAATTCAAGAATACGTACCTACTTATGAAGAAAGAGGAATAAATTACAATTCGGTGTGGTAGTTTAGGGGATTTAGTTAGCGGCGTTTTAAGGGTATAATAAGTCCGATACGAAAAGAGACATTTACAAAACTAAAACATTGTATGTTAGATAATACAGCGCTTGATTCCAGCAAGAAAGAGCTCGATTTTAATATTATTTGATTACCTTGAGTCTGGAGTAATTCGATTTCATCACTGCTGCATTTGAATTTATTTTTCTTACTCAGTTCCGTCAAGCAGATGTTTTATGGTTCGCTTCGTTCCTCCCCATGCCCATACGGCACATGCTCTTCAATCTAACGAAGATACTCATAATTACTTTATATCTTTTTGCACCACGCTTGGCTTGCCACATGTAACTGGTTGCAAAACTCACGTAATTCAGTTAATTGGTTCACTAAACGAGTTTTATCCATCCGCTTTTTGCCAAAAGTAACCAGTTCTAATCGCGAATTTTACGTCAATTTCGAAGATACAGTGTCGAAGGCTATTTGGACTAAAAGTTTTTGCTATAATTAATTTACATTGCCTCTATTAGCTGCTTTTCGGTCGACGAACCTTGCTGTGCAGTTATTACCGTTTTTATGAGTGTTTTATGTCCAGAAGTATAATTTAGTCTAGATATTAAATTAGCTGATTGTTGATTGTTTCATGTTTTTGTTGACTTCTGGTCTGGTGGTTCGCGTTCCGTGTTTGGTTAGACTTTATGCCAGATTATCTGATGATTTAGAGATTGTTAGGATATAATTGCTTCCGAACGTAAACCTACTGTGGTTAACTCTCATAAGTTCGAAGAATATTTGATCTAATTTCATTTAACCTAATTAACCCAGGTGAATTAAGTAAACTCCAGGAAACTTTTCAACTATTATCGTTTCGTTTTTCTTTTACTTCATCGAAGTCACGTCTGCCACTGTATCAGTTGACTTATTAATTTCAATTCGTTTTTAGGGTTCCGTACCTCAAAAGGAAAAAACGGAACCCTTATAGGATCACTTTGTTGTCCGTCTGTCCGTCCATCCGTCCGTCTGTCAAGACCCTTTTTCTCAGGAACGCGTGGAGGTATGAAGCTGAAATTTATATCAATTACTCAGGTCTACTGTCCCTTGAAGCTGTGAAAAAATCAAACTTCTAAGCCAACGCAATCAAAAGATACAGCCGTTTATGCCGCAAATTTTCGACACTTGCAAGGGAATCAAAACCTACAGGGTGCTTCCCGTGAACTCAGAATCTTGAAATTTGGTACGAAGCAACGTCTTATAGCATAGATAAAGGAAAAATTACGAAAACCATAAATTTTTAGTTACATCACATAATATATTTTTTTTAAATAATTTTAAACTTACTACCCATTTCCTCATAAACGCGTAGAGGTATTAAATTGAAATTCATACCAAATACTCAGGTCTATAATACCTTTAAGCTGTAACAAAATCAAACTTCTATGTCAACGCAATCAAAAGAAACAGCAATTTAAGCTGCATATTTTGAAACTCGCAAGTACTCGCAAGGGAATCAAAACCTAAAGGGTACTTCCAGTCGACCCTAAATCTTGAAATTTGGCATGAAGCAACGTTTTATAGTACACATAAAGGAAAAATTCCGAAAACTTTTTTTTTTTTTTTTGCAATGTTCAATGTGGTACTATTCATAACTTTTTCAGTCACCATTTACAGGTCTGGTTCAAATTTAATACTTAATTAATATTTTTGAACCAGATTTCTAAATAGTGACTAAAAAACTTAGTAAATAAATAACTTTAATAAAAGAACTTTCGCAAGTCTGCTGCAAGGCTAGTATAAGTGTTTCAGTTATATTATAGATAAATGATATGTGTTAATATAAAATAAAGGATTACTTAAACGATAAAGAGATCTTTGTCTTAAATTTATGCTCCTCCATCTTTCCCCATTGTAATGTTATGAATTTCATTTTGCAATAAAAATACCATAGTTATGACCAGTGATCGGACTAGGTAGATTGATTTTTGGTACTTGTATCACAAATGCACACAGAAAGAATAACATGGATAAGCCATTTTTCCGGATAGTAATTCCGGTATTTCCGGATTCAATTAAATATTGTTAATGTTGGTAGTGATATTATTACTACTCAATTCAAAATTTAAAGGAAGGTATCAAAACTAAATTAATTCATTATTTATCTGTTGAATAATAAAAACAATCGAATTCCGATCGAAGCTTTAATATTTATTTTTTATTTTTAGCGTTTTATGGCTAGATCTTTTATAGATAGATACATTTCGGCTAACTAATGAAATTCTGACTACCACCAATTCCGGAGGAATGTCCATAGTAATATATACGTTTCGGATCAATGACCCCAGTTCAATCTACCTACTCCGATCACTGGTTATGACTCGATTGTCGTAATGAACGAACTTTGTAAACCTTGCAGGTTTGTACGGAACCCTCGGTGCGCGAGTCCGACTCGCACTTGGCCGGTTTTTTTTCTTTACTCTGACGTTTCATTTGGTCGAAAAACTTTTTACTGATGTTACACTTAGCCGAAATTTTTTTTTCGAAGTGCTGTGTTTCCGAACATTCATTATTCACTGTTCTAATTACCATATTTTCATTTCGTGTCAAACAAGGATGCTTGTTTCAAACATGCAGCATGCAAGCAGGCATGCAGCGTGCAAGCAGGCATGCAGCATGTAAGCAGGCATAGTGGCAGCATGCAAACAAGCATGCAAAATGCAAGCAGGCATGCAACATGTAGCAAGCATTGTTTCGGTCACGGCTCCGGCGGCGGCGCTGCGGGGTTTGGGCGGCCCCACGCGAGCTTATCGTCGCAGATGGTTTCAACGCTCACCACACAGCTTCGGGTTGCTGGCCGGCGATTCGTTTCTGTCACTAAATTTTGTAGCACAACATATTGACTTTTTATGACACTATTAATTACTAACTACTTTAATTTAATATTGAAAATGCTACCAAGTAACCGGCTATATATTTGTGACCAAATAATATTCCGTAAAATATTTTTTCTGTGTGGTGAAAATATGGCAAATAAATCGTTTGGTAAATGAAAAAAAGTTCAAAAGAGGCTTAGGCCAATAGCAAAAAGTTATTTTGTAAATCGGCGAAATATAGTTCGGTAAAATAATACCTATGACACATAATACTTCGATGATCTAAAAATATGTCAAATAATGCATAGAGCAAAAAGACGTCAGTCAATAGTTTTCGGTAAAATGAAATTCGATCAAAAAAAATTCGGAAATTTGATCGGTTCCCGTTTATAATTTTGCATATACATTATATCTACGTCTCTTCGTGTTAGCTGGCTGTCCAGCATGTAATCTTGTTCATTCCAAGGCATCATTTCATGCCTACCATGGGCATGCATTATGTTCGGCATGGTTTTATGTAATATTAATATTACACTAAATATTTGTTATCTTTTGAACAAAGTTTACGAACCAAATTTTTATGATTAGTTTAATCAAAGTCTTTCATTCTTCCTGGTTTCGTCACTATTTCTGGTTGTATAGGCGCCGCTATACAACCAGAAATAGTGATTTTCTCAGCTTTAAACCGCAACTCAGAACTGTAATATTTAATGTCTATTTCAGAGTTGAACTACGCCTACATTTCATAAATATGCACCTTTGACAATTATGTCGTCGCCCCCTCTCAAGAAACATGGCAAACGGTCCTAAATCTTTGAATATGATGTCATAGATGTTTCGAAATATGTAGGTAATTTAATAAAGAAGCACACTGGCTACATTTTATTTACATGTCACAGAAGACATACCTAAATATCATAAGTAAGTAGTTTTAGACGGGATTGTATTAAGGTCCGGTCTTTTGGATCAAATTTTTTTAGCAGACATTTACGAAAGTTATAATGAAGAACTTCAAAGCATACTTCAACATTTGGATACAAAACTTCTAACGTAACGTAAAAAACTAAACAATAACCAATGCTATTAATTAGCGGCGGGTTCACGGATGAATGCTAACGCGTGCCCGTGTTCCCGCCGTAAGCGGCAGAGGAGGACACCGTGGAGTTTTAGTGGGTTAGAGTCCCACATAACTGCACTATCTCCCCGTGGTAGTGCAGAATGCATGAGCATTTCTCCATGATAACAAAAATGCTATTAATTAAGCAACTTCGCTTTGACTCGATGTCTAACAAACGCACGATCTCTTAAATACAACGCCAGACAATACCTAACAAGCTCAATCTCCCTTTTTATGAAATATATTATTATTATATTCCAAACTGCATTTACCCTTCAACTTAGGAACCCAATTACACCATTTCAAACCAGGCAGATGCTCATTGGTTCTCTGTACATTTCACTGTACAAAGTCGTAAGGCCTTAGTCAGAGTGAACGCGCTGTGTCTACGGTAGCGGGCGACACTTGCGTACAAAATTACTTACAATCAATCCTGATTAAATTTGTGACATCTAAGATTGATATTTTGATTCATTTGCGAGTTTGCCAGGTTTAAAATCGGTCTTATCTTTGAGAAGGCCGACTACAGATTAAAGATTATGTTCGAAAATGACGGGTTGCGTATGTCAGTACGCTTTGACATTGTGACAGTGGGATAGCCTAGTTGAGTTGTTGGATCGATCGATCCAAGTCAAAGATTGGGTTGGAGATTGCAGACAAATTAATAATTTCGGGAGTTTACTTCGCTTTAGACGCATGTATGCGACAGCCGATCTGTTCTGCAAGGAGTTTCTATTCTAGAAAGTTCTATTTTCTTCTGTAAAAATCACCACGTGAAAACTCTAGCTGAATGTGAGTTTGAAGTGACCTGTCAGTAGTGTCAATCCCTACCATAATGTCAAATGACGGCTTCACTTAAGTTTTTACGGCAATATTTAAAAAAAATAGACCGACAGATTCATATAATGTTTTAAATAAAGGCTTCTTAATTAGACGCTCCCGCCATAGCATCCGCGTACGTCTATCACTGTGTAGTAGCATTATGTCGGCAACCTATTTCAATTGTCTGCTGCAACTGCAACGACCTAGTTTGAGACCGGTGCATATAGGCTTCGGAACAGGTTACGTCTTTGTAAGCTAACTTATTTAGCACATCGACTGTACGCTCTGATCGGTACGGTTATACGTTAGACCCTGTTGAATTACCTTTGAACCCAAGAAACGAAACTGGATTAGGTTCATTGATGGTGTAGGAAAGCGTTGAAAATCATCATTATTGCCGTGCGAAAAAAGATGGCGCTATAAAAAATTAAATGAATTTCTGTAAAACTTAGATGTTTTTAAACAATGATTGAACTATGATGATTTTACCACTTGTCTGTTCGAAACCAGGTATTAAAAATACAAACTCCTACCAGATAGTTACTTATTTGAAATACTGTAAAACGAATCCCTGTATGCCTTTTACAAAGCTCTATCTCTAGTCTATTCTGGCATCTAATTTGGGGTCTATTGCTTTAATAATACAATTACTTAGTACATACGTTTTAGTTACATCCATTTAAGACAGACTTCACATACTCTAAAATTGGCCCTTCAACCTAGTTCAAAGTTACTATCAATCAATGCGATCCTGAACCTAATAAAACACACCTTGACCGAAAGTCGTTTCGCGCTCGAGCCACTCACTACTGTTGTCTACCAAGATATCACCATTATCTGCCTCGATGTCTCGTTTCACAAACCGGTGCCATTCGTCTCTAAGACAGGTTGTTTTTATATCATGTATGAACTTATTTAGCTGGCTGACCTGTTGAATGTAAGTACCGCGATAAGGAGTCTTTCATAGTGGTTCGATTTCTACTCGAATGATCGGATCTATGTTATTGATACTGTTTTTTGCTATCTGGCGCTTTTTCTGGAAGAATTTACTTGGCTTAAAATAGTTTGTTGCTTAATCATTATCTATATTCTTAATAAATATATTGTTTATAGGTATAACTTTCATCGTGAAAGAAAGAAAGGCAAGTTACTACCAACGGGGTCCGTTATCCAGACTGAAACGAAATGTTTAGAATATAATGCTTCTGATTAGCAGCTGTTAAGAATTAGTCACAGTACGATGAAAACTTTGTTGCCTGTGTACTAGTAAAAGCATATACAAAACCACTAAATACTATTAGCAAACATATCGAACCAACCCGTTATATCACTTATTTACTGCCTTATGCAACACCATAACACTCAACCAAAGCAATGGAGCGAAAACCAAAGGGAAGACGGCCCGAAAATCCAACGAATCTAAATAATATATTCGTTCAGAAAGTGTAACAGAGGTCCGTTGCCATGATCGTCTATTGAATATACTAATGGCGCTAGGGTGTACAACAGGGGTGTGTATTGATTTTTCCAATGCAAGGTTAGGGTTACGTTTGCACTTTCGGTTTCGTTGGCCGAGTCTTTTGGTTTTGATAGTAGTTGGATCAGAGATGTACGGAAAAATAATTATAGTTAGACAGGTATTTTTTTTTTAATCACAATTATGTCCAGGAAGTTAACGAAATGATGGCTAAAAGAGATGTGTGAAAGAAAAAGACGCGTGAACCCAAATACTCGTAATAAGATTTTTGCAAAACTTACTCATTAAAATTGCTTACTCATAAAAATCAGTATCTTTCTATATGGGCAGAAAGATACTGATTTTTATAATGAGTAAGAAATTTTAGTGTGCTGACATGGTCATCAGCATCATCGTCATCATCATCATCATAATCATCATCTTCATCATTATCATTATCATTGGCAGCCTTGCTCCACGCACTGCTAAGTACAGAAGTTCAAGTAAGGTGTAAGAATTAAAACTAAACATCTGTGTCACCGTTTTTGTGTCTGAAGCCATTAAACAAGTCAGTTAGTAAAATAATAGAAATGAATAAGTTACATTTATTAGTGCTTTTGGAGAGCTAATAATAGAAGAAAGTCTATCTTGAATTCAAAGTTATTTTATAGATCGGATTTAGTGAATGTTACTGGCATCTATGTAACTGGTTGCCTTTTTTTTCCCGCAGCGTGCGACTGCGTGATCCTACCTTGATCACGCAGTTTTTAATTTATAGAGGAGTATCCGCCTCAATGAACTGTTTTGCCATTTTAACACTTATCTTTATGTTCCATTTGCTGTTTGGTCTTCTTCATATGTATATGTGTTAAAATTCGCCTTCAGTCAGTATACAAACGTTGTTTACCAAAGGACACTTTGCTCAGACGGAAAGTAGGGAGAGTGAAATTTCTGAGACTATATATGTAGTAGTTCATCTTGTCAGTTACTAGTATCTCTCGTAAGTGTCAGATTATTCACCTGTTCTATCCCCATGGTGATTCATTACTCAATTTTGTCCTCAGTTATTACTTAACTAAGCGTGAGTTTTATTTATCAGCGTCCATTGTGCCAATCTTTACGTCGCCCATATTGGCGTATCAATAAATCAAAATTGGCAGAAAATATAACAATATACATTTCGATAATCATCCGTATTCTTTGTAATCGATTAATGTGACACGAAATTGATTCGGTTACGTGACTATTATCGTTTTGATTGTCGATTTGTATTGAAAGTTTCCGACTAAATATTCTATCGATATTTTTGATGAATTGCCATACCGAACGCGAGTTAAAGTTAAAACGATTTGGCTAATTTAATTAATTTGTTCTATTTACATAGCTTTAATTGTGGGCACAGTTTCTTCTGTAGGTAAACAATTAAATGTCTTAGCCGCGTAATTAAAATGGTCCTTTATTTGATTCGTGTTTAGTTCAAATTAAATTGGTCCTTCATGTGAAAGACCAAAGGACCAATGAAACTTTTGATCTCCGTTTTTGCACTCCTTTCATACATCCTTTCACAATTTTTTGCAAGAACAGGTTTTTCCGTCTAAGCATATTTTTTTCTAATCATCTTTTGCCATTAAATGCGTAACATTGAGCTCAGAAAGCGTGAAGGTTTAGATTAATTTTAATCAAACTATAATCTATTGTGAGTATTGATGTTGCAAGAATGCAATATATTATTCTTGAAATAGATACGGAAGTATTGTTGCTGGGTCTATGAATGAATAATGGCTTCGTAAATCGTAACGTGGATAACGTGGTATATAACTCTATTAATTTACTCTTAATCGAGAAGGAACGAATGCAGCAGTCCCTGTGCACTTAGGGCTGCTCTGTTATAATAATTACTAGCTTCTGCCCGCGATTTCTTCCGCGTGAAATTTCTTTTTCCCCCGACCCACCCCGTCGCATCGCATCGCCTGCCCGCGCTGTTGCTTCTTTTTCGCTTAGCGTTCTTTTAGACTTTTTTTGGCTCCTGAGGGTCATAGCGTGATGTAATGTTGATGTAGTTTATAATCTTCCTCTAGAAGTGGGTTATCAACTGTAAGGCGCTGTAGATGGCGCTCGAGGACCCTCATGAAGCATGAAGTTGCCGGCTGCGAAGATAGCAACGCGCGGGCGGCGTGCGGCGGCGCGCCTAGCTTATATATTGCACCGACACCGGGGAATCGCTCTCTTGGCTCGCGGACACCGACGGCTCAACATCAACTTACTCGTAGCATTTTGTTAACACATAAGTTTATTTTTAATTAAATATTTTATACATCGTTTACGTTGTTTTTCTGAGTTCTTATAACTCAGAAGCGGGAAGAACTATTGCAACCCACGTAAGTGCTTTAAATAATAACTATTGGCGTACTGATCAAGTACCGTGTTTGACTGTTGCTTGACTTTGTTTTAGACTTGCATTTCACTTGACTGTGTACCCTGTCTATTGCTTCGTGTGATCATTCTACAATAATGGGACACCATAAAAAAAGTAAACGTAAAAATAAGGACGACAGTGACGATGAGAAATCCTTGCGTCGCCGTTTAGTCAAAGATGTTAATACACGTAGATTACTAGAACGCGTAACCTTATTGGAAAATCAACTCTTGCAAGACAGAGTTAGCGTAATACCCGAATCGGGGGGTAGTTCGAGCGCCGCGTCGAATGAGGCAAATCAAAGCGCAGATAACCCATCTGGTGGGCGTTCGTATACGCCGCCGTCACTACCCGCGGTACCCCACGTGAACCTATTGCCACCAGTACCTAACGAGATTCCGTTAGCGCGTTCCGGAGACGAGTCACCGATGGCACACACCGTAGCAAAGGATCCATGCGTTGGAGATAACTCTCGTGAAGAACGTTCTGAAACTTGCGTGCAATCGGCATCGGTGATAGTTCCGTCGTTAGGAGCTACCACTGCAAGTCCACCACATTGCCATCATAATATTCATACCTCGTGCTCAACTTCTTTAAGATATGTCGGTCGTAGTGATCCAATACCGGAATTCGATCCTCATATTTCTTTGATAACAATGGAACAATGGATTAGAAAAGTTGAGGGTATTTCAAACATGTACGGTTGGGACGAAAAAACTGCTATATTTAATTGTTCCTCTAAACTAAAAGGCTATGCGCGGCGGTGGTATGATCAACTAAACGACGTCAATTTAAATTGGTTGGATTGGAAACAACGTCTTATGGCAGCTTTTCCGTCAAACCGAAGTAAATTAACTATGATGCGTGATCTTGTAAACGAGGTACGTCGTCCTGAACGAGATTACATTCAATTTTATTATGACAAATTGGCGCTGGGTAACGCTTGTGGAATACCCGATTTCCTTATCACTGAGGCCATCATAGGTACGATCGGAAATGACTTAGTAGAAGTAGGGGCTATTTCCGCGGGTTGTCGTGACCCAATTAGCTTATTAAATTACCTGTCATCGTTTAGGCGCCCGGCAAGCGTAAATGTTAATCGCAATAAAAAGTACAATAGTCATTATGAGGACCAACTAAAGTGTAATATTTGTAAACGGCGAGGCCATACTGCAAATAAGTGTAATAATAAATCTCGGAAGCAAGACAAAACAACTTTGGTGTGTGTATTCTGTAGCAAGCGCGGTCATGACGAAACTAATTGTTACATTAAAAATAAAAAATGCAGTTACTGTGGAAAAACAGGTCACATAAAAGAAGAATGTCTTAAACTTAAAAATCGTCGTACAAATTCTAACAAAGAAAATGACAAACAATGACATACTGTGCGCGTTATCACTGATGCGTCGGGTAGTTCAAAATATTACATGACCGTAAAAATTAATGATTTCTCTGTGTATGGTTTTATTGATTTTGGAAGTGCTTGTGTCACAATAACAGAATCAGTAGCTAGTCGATTAAAATTAGAAGCAAGTCCTTGCGAAAATATTGTTTTGTCCGGTTTTGGTGGCTCAAAAACCAATCCGATTGGTGTGGTAGTTGTTAAGATTCAAGTTGACCAGGCTACTTGTGATTGTAAGGCGTTCATAGTACCTGACTCTGCTCAAGATATTGGTACTATAATAGGCCAGCCTTTGACAGAGCATCCTACCGTTTATGTGATTAAAACACCGGATGGGCACTATCAGTATACACGAATGAGCTTTGGATTGGTAAATGCACCGTCAGTGTTTCAGCGCGCAATGGACAATATTCTCGGTTCTTTACGCTTCCAATGTGCGACAGCGTATTTAGATGATATTCTCGTTTACGCTGAAAATTATGATGATGCATTGCACCGTCTCAAAGCCGTATTAGAGAAAATACGGGAAGCTAATGTGACGCTCAGGTTAGACAAGTGTTCTTTCTTAGTTTCAAGTATAGAATACTTAGGGCATGAGGTGTGCAATGGCGAAGTCAGGCCATCCAAGTATAAGCTCATAGCAGTACATGATTTTGCTGTGCCGAGAAATGTACATCAGGTACGTCAGTTTATGGGTTTGGCAAATTATTTTAGGAAGTATGTGTCAAATTTTGCTAGCCTCGCTCGCCCTATCACTAGCCTCACCAAAAAGAACCAACCATGGGTATGGGGTGAAGAACAATCTCTTGCATTCAACCGCATTAAGTCAATTTTAGTAAAGCAACCTGTGTTTGCGTTGTTTAATCCGGATTATGAAACCCAAATTCATACAGACGCGTCCAAAATAGGATTAGGTGGAATATTGCTTCAGAAGCAGCCGGACGGTGCATGGAAACCAGTCGCATATGCGAGTAGACAGACTACGTGTGTCGAACAAAAGTATCACAGTTTCGAACTAGAGACGTTAGCTGTTGTCATGAGCCTGAAAAAGTTTAAGGTATACGTGTCAGGTTTAAAATTTGTGCTAGTGACCGATTGTAGCGCACTGCGCTGGACATGGAGCAAACGAGATTTGTCTCCCCGTATCGCCCGGTGGTGGCTTGAAGTTCAAGGTTTTGACTTTACTGTTGAGTATCGTGCCGGCAAATCTATGGCTCATGTGGATGCGCTGAGTCGTAATCCTGTGAATTCAGTAATGCGATGTGTTGATAAAGACCTAATCGAATGTGTGCAGCAGGATGACGACTCGTTGCGTAGTCTCGTGAACCAGTTGAAGGATGAGGTTTCAAAGGGCATAACTAATGGCTTAGCTAAAGATTTCTTGTTTGAGAATGGTGTATTATATAAAAAGGTCGGAAATAGTCAAAATGTAGTCGTTCCACGAATGTCACGTTGGTCTCTCGTTCAAAGTTTTCATGATAATAACGGTCACGTTAATTTTAATAAAACTTACAATGCCATAAGGTCAAAGTACTGGTTTCACGGTATGCGCCGGTTTATTCAAAAATACACTCGTGGTTGTATATCATGTCAATATGCTAAAAAACCAACTGGCCGTCGTGTGGGCTTGTTACATCCAATTCAAAAGGTGGCCGTACCTTTTCACACTGTTCATGTAGACCATCTTGGCCCGTTCTGTAAAAGCCCATCAGGCAAAATGCACATTCTAGCAATAATAGATGCTTTCACGAGGTTTATATGGATCGAAGCTGTTCGAGACGTCAGTTGCAAATATGTATTGCAGACGTTTGACCAATTAATTAAAACTTTTGGTGTTCCAAGTCGTATAATAAGTGACCGTGGCAAAGCTTTTAGTTGCAAAGATTTCAAAGAGTATTGCACTCAAAGGCAAATAAAGCATGTCATGACAGCAGTCGCTAGCCCAAGGGCGAATGGGCAGATAGAACGTTTTAATAGAACTATACTTGACGCCCTTGTAGCATACGTTGGTGATGACCAAAATGACTGGGAGAAATACTTGCCTAAAGTACAGTTAGGTTTAAACTCTAACGTAAATAATAGTACGGGTAAAACTCCATTGGAACTTCTTTATGGGTTTCGACCTAGACTTGTAGGCGATATAGTTGTGCCCGAAAGGTCACCTAATTTAGACGAGTTGAGGGAAGCCGCTGTCACGAGATCAGCTAAATTGTCTCAGCAGGCAAAGGACAAATATGATCAAAAACGGCGTTATGAAGCACCTTTTAAGATAGGTGATCTAGTTCTTGCCGAAAGAAAGATCATTCGTAAGGGTCTACGCAGTGGTAAACTTATGCCTCGTTTTGACGGGCCATATACAATTGTAAAGGTCTTGCCTCACGATCGGTACGTGATTAAGAGTACACGTAACCGTGGTCGACTTTATGAGAATGTCTTGGCCAGGGATAAGTTAAAACTTTTCCATTGTAATCATTCCGATGAGTCAGATAATTATAATTCTGAGTAAAGGAATACAAAAGTAATGTTGTTCAGGACGATTTATTTCATTTGATTAGTGCATAGTTAAAAATTGTTAAATGGATCTATTTTTAGTAATTGTTGATAATATAAATAATTTATGATCGATCTTTGTTTCAATAGCGCTAACCTTAAGAGGTGTTTAATTTTAACATAACCTTAAAAACTAAATTAAATAATACATTTAGCCTTAAGAGGGTGTATTATTGATTATTGGTCGTGAGTAGTTCCTTAGGAGGAAGACAATACCTTAAGAGGCTATTGTGACACGACATTTATGATGTGGACCCTGAAGGGTAAGCCATCATTATAACCACAAACGGTTTTAATTTATTAGATTGGGTTATGTAAACATTAAGAAGTTATTCATACTGACATTAGGAAGTCAGTTGAAGTTGGCATTCAGAAGCCATATCGCACTGACATTAGTCAGTTCGGTTAATATTTGACGTCAATCACTAGTGGCCACACTGATGTTGAGACATCAGTTCAAATTGACATTTAGACGTCAATCACACTGACATTCAGACGTCAGTTCAAATTGACATTTAGACGTCAATCACACTGATGTTGAGACATCAGTTCAAATTGACATTTAGACGTCAATCACACTGACATTCAGACGTCAGTTCAAATTGACATTTAGACGTCAATCACACTGACATTCAGACGTCAGTTCAAGTCGACATTAAGAAGTCAATAAAATTGACATTCAGACGTCAGTTCAAGTTGGCATTAAGACGTCAATCACACTGACATTAAGACGTCAGTTCAAGCTGACATTAAGATGCCAATCTCACCGTGTCGTCGCCACATCGGGAGGTCGTGAGCGAGCTGGGTCGTCATCGGCACCAAGGAGCCAGAGCTACGCGGGACGCGCAGCTGTATCAGGAAGGCCGACTGTAAGGCGCTGTAGATGGCGCTCGAGGACCCTCATGAAGCATGAAGTTGCCGGCTGCGAAGATAGCAACGCGCGGGCGGCGTGCGGCGGCGCGCCTAGCTTATATATTGCACCGACACCGGGGAATCGCTCTCTTGGCTCGCGGACACCGACGGCTCAACATCAACTTACTCGTAGCATTTTGTTAACACATAAGTTTATTTTTAATTAAATATTTTATACATCGTTTACGTTGTTTTTCTGAGTTCTTATACAACTTATCAGTAACATAAAGAATTTTTCAAATCCAACTAGTAGTTCTAGAGACTAGCGCGATCAAACAAACTCTTCAGCTTTATTGTTAGTATAGATTCACCCATCAAGGTAATACAGGTCGTGGAAAAAATTACACATGCATGTAAACTCGGCCGAAAAGGGAAAAGTTTAGTCGTCAAAGTAAATACGCCGCTTTACATTGAATATTAATATTAATCACGCCTTTTAACACAGTTATGAAAGTTTTAGAGCGAAAAACTCGTGTTTCCATAGAACTCTCTCATATGTTAATGTTGATTTATTCGGTCCAGTGGGTATGAGGCTGATGGTTGTTTCCTAACTTTGTTACCTTATTGGGTAGATTAAAAGATGGGATTCAAATTGGTTTGACTGATAAAGGAATGAATGAGAATCTCACAGGACATACAGGCGCGACACGCGATAAAATCGCGCTCGACACAAAGGCACCGCAAGTCGCGCAATGAGCGGTGCCTTTGCGTCGCGCGCGGTTCGCGTCGCTCGTCGCGCCTGTTTACAGGAGCTTTTAGAAAACTTAATATTTTTAGTGACTAGAGTAGTTAGTGACAGCCCAGTATACCAAACCTCAACTATTTACATAGTATAAAATAATTTTGTAAACATAACCTAAAATTACTGCTGTGAGACTGCTGCGTTCAATTAGGGTGGCGCCACAGTAGCAACAGGGTAAATCCTGTTGCTACTGTGGCGCCACCCTAATTGAACGCACTTTGACTGACACTTTTTCACAACGGAGTTAGTTCTCCTTACTTCTATTCTCCATGGTTTGATGGCAACACGCTCACCCTCTATGAATAGTAAAATGTGTGTATACACCTGAAAGGTTAAAACCTCTTCGGGGAATAGGCATGATGCTGAAGTGTTTCTGTGAACGATGTAATCTCTGAAACTACCAGTCGAATTAAAAAAAAATCTGTTTGCCTTGGTAGCCCAATTCTTGAGGAAGTTATAGGCTACTTAACATCACGCTAGGGACCGAGGAACCCAGCAAAAGCAAGAAACGTCCGAAAGAGCACTAAGCGAAAACGAAGTTACGCGGGTAGACTATGCGACGCGACTGGATGGGTCGGGGGAAGAAGACATTTCAAGCGGACGAAGTCGCGGGCAGAAGTTAGTAATTATTATAACAGAGCAGACCTTAGTGACGCGGCTTCAGGTAACATCATAAAAATGTCCTCAAAAAAAGTCTTGCACACAGGTCCTCTGTGCATTTTGTATAGACGGTAACGCGTTATTACCGTAGCCACGTACGGTGTACGTGACCCGACTGATAGCGGGCAATACCGTTTTTTGTCGTCGGTGTCTTTCAAATCGGGTACTTCTGAGAGCGTCTATTAGTTGGTTTTATGGCTAGTGTTCTTGGTAATCTAAATAATGTTATAGACTTTTGTTTTTTACGGTGTATTGTGTTAGAGATGTTGTCATCATCTGCCTAGCCTTTTCCCACCTATGTTGGGGTCGGCTTCCAGTCTAACCGGATGCAGCTGAATACCAGTATTTTACATGGAGCGACTGCCTATCTGACCTCCACAACCCAGTTACTGGGTAATACGATACCCCTTGATAAGACTGGTTGTCAGACTTTCGGGCTTCTGACTACCCGTAACGACTGTCAAAGATCCACGAATGATAGCCGAGACCAACGGCTTAGTGCTTTCCGAGGCATGGAGGGGTCACGGAATGTAAAGATGGTCACCCATCCACAGACCAACCGCGGCAAGCGTAGCTTAACCTATTCGATCGACCTATGCAGCTGTTATTATTTAGCCATGGGCCCTTTGATGTTAGAGATGTTGTAGTAGTAAATAAATATGGCTGGATAAAACTGGTAAATACATTATTGCTGTTTCACCAATATCTATTAGATGGTAAGTATGCTTTACCAACATTACTCTTTACCTAATTAAAATGTAATTTTAGTCGATTGCTTTGCGTGTAGCTTGGCACACCGGATAAAAGGACCAATTTCCTTAGAATTACAAATCTCAATTTCATAGTAAGAAACGTTGAATTTCGTATTGGTACAGGCGCCTGCATATCATGCTACTAATCTGTCAAACTATAGTTAAAGCATAAGGTTCCAAGTTGATTGGGAAAATTTGACAGTTTCGGGTAGGTTGATGTGATGGCGTCTGTAAATAATGCATGATCTACATGGAATGTGTCGATGTCATAATATATGTACAGTGAAACTTGGTTAAGTGGGACCTGGATAAGTGAGAAACCTCCATAACTGGAAGTCATGCTGAGGTCCCAACACTTGGGCACTGAATTACCTCTGTTAGTGGAACGAAGCAAACCTCTATATCTGGGATTCGTTCTTTCGATTTTTTTTGTGATAGTTACCTCTATACCTGAGACAGCGAGTAAGTAACCTCTGTAACTGAGATCATCATTTTGTTTGTTTACTTACTTATTCTTCCCCCAAATTCCGCACTTAACTAATTTTGAGCCTTAATGACCTTCAGTTTTAGTTTTGTTTTTCTATCCTACGGATGTTTATTTGTATAGGCTCGGAAGTAAATTTAGTAAAAATTTCTAAACGCGAAGCAGTAAAAGCACTAGAAACTTTCCACAGTTATTTTGAAATGACATCAATTGGTGACCAAAGCATATTTGATAAAATTTATAACATCGAAAAACATCTGATGGCTGATACTTCCAAAAGACAAACTAAAATGACAGATTTTTATAATTGATATTCTATTTACATTTTTGTACTATGTATTTATAAAAAAACTTGCTTGAATACTTTTGTTTATTACATTTATTAGGTACCTTTATCTTTTTTTTATTCCCAATAAAGATTAAAACTCACGTATAATGTTTACATAATACGTTATTTTATTTAATAATCGCACCTCTGTAACTGAAATAACCTCTATTTCCTAACCTCTATTAATGGGACCCTCTGTAAATGAGACAGATATTTATTTATACCTGGATATCTGAGACACTGGGTAAGTGGAATACCTCTATAAGTGAGACAAATTTGCAGGTCCCTTGAAGTCTCACTTAACCAGGTTTCACCGAAAAGACATCAGAATTTACGCAAAATGGGGAAGAACGGCGATAACAAGGCAACAACGGCGACAATAATTCTGATTATAAACAGCTCATATTTCCGTGGTCTACCTATTTGCTATAAAAAAATGTTCATCTAAGTACTTACCTACATGCTGATTTCTACATCGCAAATACCGAATTCTAGCTCTCTTAACAATTTAAATGGAAATTTCGCAATCTCTGTTGCTAATTTTACTCTTTAGTGTTAGAAAGTTTACAAGTAAGTTGCAAAGAAAGTGCCATTATATTTACGCAGCATGACTTTAAGATAATGGCGTCATAATAATATCATTGTGTTGAGATAAGAATATAATGGAAAGGCTGTTTGAGGAACGATTCAGGAGAATGGAGGACTGTCTCGATGAGGACGTATGAAGACATTCTGTTATCGGACTATTGAAGGGTACAAGTCTTGATATTCTGCTGAACCATTTACATAGGACTTTTTGTGAAAAAACCATTTGTGTGGGAGGCCCATTAACAGTTTAAGGATTTAGATAGGTTGTACGGATATGGCATTATGTGATAAATTTATAAAGACCATAAAATATTTTATTGCTAGCTATAAATCGTTTATTATCGACTTTTTGTCTTGATTATGAAGTCTCATCGCCTTAACCGAATGCCGTATAAAGTACAAGGATAGTCTGCTAGGGTGAATCAGAGATGTTCTGGCAGAATTATGTTGCGTTGTGACAAAATCTCAGAAAATTCTATATTATTCCTTACCCAAAATTTAACTAATTTCATCACCACTGCTCTCAAAACGGTGAATTTGACACTGCCACACCTAGCAGGGCCACATTGTGATTCCCTCACGATGATTTTCTTCACCGTTTTGAGAGCAGTAGCCATCCATGCCATGTCCTAGAACCAAAAATGCGAAGACCATGTGTCATCTACAACCCACACCGGGCCCGCGTGGTGGATTAGGTATAGCCCACTCCGTCTCGCTGAGAGGAGGCCTGAGTACCAGCAATATTACATTATAGGCTGATTGTAAGCTTACCCAAAACAGCATTGTTGCTACAAATAAGATAGTACAGCATACAGTAATAAGGAAAAAGTTATTAAGCAATAGAGTTAAAACTAAGTTCCTGTTCTCTGAATTATAACATTATTATGTAAAATTTTACTACCGTAAAGAGTTTGCGATTGGTGTTGATTTCGATCACGTGAACGGAACGAAAAATTGCAATTTTATTGCCGGCCGCACATTTGTAGGTTGTTGAAGGCATAAATAAATATCAATGACGGTAATAATTCGAAGACCTTAACAATTGAATTTCATGCTTTTTATATAATCATTTCAACAACGAAGAAAAACATGGTGAGGAAACAGTCATGTCATAGAACGACGAAAATATGTGACATATACCAACCCGCACTGAGACCTAATGGTGGATTACGCACGGCCCACTTCTTTTCACAGAGATTAGGCCTGTGTCCCAGAACACTATAACCTCTAATACACAACTATAACCTCTAATTATGTGCAAAACTATAACCTCTAATTATGTGCTAGAATTAAATGATACTGATGGTGTTGTAGGTTTGAGGGGTGCATGCTCCTGCTCTGGGCACAGGATCCATTTAATTTAAATTTTACCCATTTATCCCATCGTTTATATTGCAAAGCATTGTTCATCAATTAAGGTCCAATATTTAAATACGATTCAAACGACCCTTTTCATTTGAATATTTAACTACAAAGTCAATACTTCAATATAAAGAATGATTAATTCAAACGAGTCCTGAATTTGATTTATTCAAAACGCTGTCTAGGATTGACGTCCAAAATGGAATTCGATAAGTTTGTCAGTCACTTTAGATTAATGCTTTTGAGCCCTTTTTGGGCCAATGATAACTTGACTCCGATTTAATTTAATGTTTTGCGAATTGAGAGTAAATGTTGGTACAGCCTTTAGAGATCCTCATTAGGAAATTTGGGAATTAAATTAAGAAAGTTGTATCTGATTCAGAAGATATTGAAATGATTTTATCTTTAAATGTGGATATTAAAATTATTTTATCTTTAAATGTATTTAATTTGTAAGTTTAGGAGCGTTTAGTACAAACTCTTTTATATTTGTTTTATTTTTTGTTTTATTGGTTCCTTTTGGTAACTTTCCTTTTTGAAGATCGCCTCGTGTTCTTCTACAATATTAAATGCTTTAATGCAAATTAATGAGTCTTATTTATTTCTGGAACAATTTATTTCGCTCAGTATTTCGAATAACGTTTCTGTTACTACGCAATTCAATTAGAATTAGAATTTATTTATTTGTAAGAATGTAGTTTTACATATAATATTTTTTAGGTTCTATATATACTCTACCATAAACATATGGACCATATGGTGTACAATTATTCAAATGTCATTTTATATAACTAAGTACAATTCATTTTAAGATTTAATGATTTAAAATAAGTCAATTGATAATACTTTAGCAAAAATTATCGCCATTGCCTAGCAAACAGTTCTTTCATGGAGAAATCGTCACAGCATTATACTGCAGAATTTCGTTCAACTCTTTTTCCATTATAAATCAATTAAATTTTGTAGTTCGATGCAATCATCCAATTGTATCTCGATTGGTTTTTCAGTTCAACAAGGATTTGTTATGGTACCTACTTTGTTTTTGTGATCGTGTCAAATAGACTTCTTCTTCACTTAAGTTATCTATTGATTTGTTTCTTATGTTGTCTTTCTTTTTGATTTCAGGTATGTACTGAATGCTACTGTCAAACAATACATCTATTAATGTATGGAGGATCCGGAGAAGTGTGTCCTGAATGAACCTCTGGTACTGAACAGTGATGGATTGCAGGAGACTAGTTTGATTCTGTTTTAAAGTTTATAACGCTTTGTTTCTTTTCGTGAATAATTTCGAAATTATAAAAGTGATACTTTTTGAAATGGGCGTCGTCGGTTGAGACTAGTCTTCTCTTAACTGTTACGGCTTGTTTTTAATCTTATATTTTGAATTGTTTCTTCATTTTATTGTTTTACATTGTTCTTACATATTGAAGCAACAAGATTAATGTACTTAAGTACCCAGGATTTTGTAATATTTTGATTTACAAGTGTCCTTCTAGGTTCTTGCCCGTTCTTCTCCATAGAGATCTACCTTTTGGAATGGGCTACCAGCTTCAATTGTCTGACTAACTGTCCGATTCTTTGACTATTTAAATTCCTGTAAATGTTTTATTTGGAATAAATCCTTTGAGTTTGAATTTGAATGAATGGTGTTTCTGGTGTTCAGTTAGAGAAATATCTTATGATACTGTTAACTTTCTTATTGCACTTAAGAAAAGAGTCACAAGCGTAAAATATGTCCGTTCATCTTTTATAACAAGATATCGTACTCGTAACACACGACTTGCGCTGGACACTTCAACAACTATGCACTTTTGATAATCTTGCAATCCTATTACTGCCCACTCAAGTGGTGTTTACACACGATGGGTACTTATTTGCTAAAGCAAAAACTGTAAAGCAAGTTTCTGAAATAATTATGTAGGGGGAAACTTAATCCAAGCGGATTGGCTTACTGTCAGAATATTTGCTGTAAAGAGAAATGGTTAATTCGAGATGGAAAAAAGATTAAGTGTTGCCAAAGTGACGGTAATTAGGTTGATTATTGTATAGTCTGGATATTTTTATTAATACCTATTTACTTTGTATCAACCTTTAGGTCTTTTATAAGTCCATGGAGAAATTTCGTATCATACCCAAGTAACACAAAATCGATATAATGGAAAAAGTGATGACCAGAAAATTTCTTCTAGCTTCGTTATAGAATTTGAAGGGTTTTAGCAATGTCTTGCTTCTGTATAACAGCATTTTATTAACTTTGTAGTTCCTAAAGCTATATAATCCTCTTTTTCAATCTTTTGTGCAGCTAAAGGTTTTATTTTAGACATAATTTATGTCTCTATACGGCTTCTAATACAGCTGTAAGCATTATACAAAAGTGTAGGCCGTATGTAAGCATTAATTACGGCTTAGGCTATTAAAAAGCATTTTAAAATTCTTTAAAACTGCTCTATGTTTTATAACGACCTTTCGCATGGGTCACAACTGTTTAACGGTGTACATTGGTGCTGTTTTAATGCCAGCTTTTTAAAAGCATTTCATCATAATATTATATAGCCTTTATCTATACAAACGTATAATGACAAGAATTTTAACAAGCAATAAGTCGTATACAAAATCCGCATGCCTAAAGTTTTTAATTATGCTTACGCCATTTTGCTTTTTGTATCGATAATATTTAAAATTTAATTTTATAGTAAATAGTCCTTTAGAAAGGACTTCAACCTATGGTATTGACCGGCCGGTACAATACAGGTATCATAATGACTAAAACTAAAGATTTCTTCGTAAGAGCATATTTTTTTTTACAATTCCACATATTTTTATAATATTTTTGTAATAAATAGCTCTTTAATTTGAAGGCGCATGAAACATTTGATTCAAATAATACATACTTTCACAGTAAACTGATACTCGCAACCTTAATTCACTCATAGAGAACAAAAACAAGAGTTTAATTACTTGCCTTGTAGCACTTATATTTTTTTGTCGAAAGTATCCATGTTGTTTTTACACAAGATTTATTAATAATAACAGAAATTAAAAATAATATTTGAAAATGTTTTTATTTTGCCTTTGTAATGTTACAAGCTGTATAAGAGCCGCATTTAACATATGCGCACTGCTTTAACCTGTTTTCACAGCCCATTATAATGCGTTTATCATTCCGGTAGACAACCAATATAATGCTGCTAAAATGCCATTCTTACACTTAAGGCTGTATAATTTGGGGCCCAAATTAGCATTACAAGAGCTGTATAGTGGTTTATAATGCCTATATGTAACTTCTTATAAAGCTATAATAATATGCTAATTCTGTTATCCATCGATTATAAAGCTATTTTGTGCTACTTGGGTAGGGTTCAGTTGAAAACCAGCGTTAGCAGTTGCGCAGTTGACTGGCATTTATGCTGAACTGGGCCTATTTTTGTGTGCCTTAACCTGGTTCTAATATTTTTTTTTTCTTTTCTTTCTTTTCTTTATCAAAGGACAAAATTTTTTTTAAGTACTTTTGAAGCTAACATCTTACAAATGTTAATTAATTATCAGTTTTCCATAAGACTTCGATCAAATAAGCTCGACCTTTCCTAGGATTCTTTTAAAAAGCATTCGTTGCTAATCATCGCAGGCTTCAGAAGCGTTATTATTTAGTGATTCTGTGACCACAGAAACACTTTGTTTTTATTTTTCTGTCTCATAAAATTAAGGTCACCTAAAATAAACAAACACGTTAGTCTTAACTCGTTTTAATACGTTTATTGTTCAGTAGCTCCTCCGTGGGATGTCGACCACACCGTTACCGTACACAATGGTGTATAGTTATTTGTAGTTTCGCGGTCTACGGTGTTAAGGTCAGATCCGGGTGATAGTGAAGATGTAATTAAAAGAAATGAGGACAGAAATCAATAGACTTACCCATTCATAACCCATAGCTATGAACGAGTAAGTCTATGGATTTGTGTGGACGTCGGTGGCTTTACTGCCAGCGAGCCCCGTACAAATGAAAATTGGTCCTAGTTTACGAATCATTTTACTCTTCTAAGTGTAGAAATCAAGAAAATTTTCAAGCAGTATTTATCGGCACATAATAATTAGAATCTTGTCTAGATATGTAGATAGGTGACATGGCAGAATTCAAGATAATTCTCCATCCTTTGGTGCCTCTCCAATTACACAGGTCGACAAAATTTTTACACAGAAACCAGACTATACTTTTCCGAAGGATTTTGACGCGCTGAATTCAAATCTGGCATCAAAATTGCTCTATCACGTCAGGGTTTCGAGATATCCTTACCTAAAAGTGCAAAAAATACTGTTTTTTCTCATTTTTGAGGTTATGTAGCACGGCCGATCCTATTTTCTTTCAAAAATTATTAACAGCATCTCAAAGGACTAGTCTTCCTCTTTAAAATGACGTTGAGTTTACTAAAATATCTTTTTTTTTCGCTGAGATATCGCATTTCTCGTGAGATCTCTGAGATATCAAAATTTTCGTGTTTTTGTCAATAGACTGTATGAGTTCTCAAACGTAGAAAAATCCAATGGAAAAATCCACGTACACGTACGAAAATTTCAAAATGCGATATCTCAGCGAAAAAAAAAGATATTTGAGTAAACTCAACGTCATTTTAAAGAGGAAGACTAGTCCTTTGAGATGCCATTAATAATTCTTGAAAGAAAATAGGATCGGCTGTGCTACATAACCTCAAAAATGAGAAAAAACGGTATTTTTTGCACTTTTAGGTTAGGATATCTCGAAACACTGACGTGATAGAGCAATTTTGAGGCCAGATTCGATTTCAGCGCGTCAAAATCCTTTGGAAAAGTATAATCTGGTTTCTGTTACAGAGCGTTCGGCAAATTTTGTCGACCTGTGTTATTATTGGAAGGTTGGCCCTCAACTCCAATGATTTCACAGTAAATCAAACGAATTTTTTGTAGGCATCGATTGTGTATGCTTTCTAAAGGGATTATAAATAAGATGCTTTGGTTAAAAAATATATTAGAACTTTCCCTTTTCCAAATAAGTTAGTGTAAGTCACACTCACAAGTGATGTTTTCTTTCATAAACATTTCCATTAAAATCAACAAGAAAGACCAAAGATCGTTCATACAACATGGTGCCGTTAGGTCTCGAAGCGGTAATTAGCTACGCATGTGTGACGATGCACGCACACATGCACTTGACATCTATGTTTAGGTGTTTATAAATAGCATGGCACATGATAAATGCGATTATGGAATTATGACAGAGGACTAGGTACAGACGCCAGCACATCAAGCTACCCGAAACTGTCAAATTTTCCCAAACAACTTTGAACCTTATGCTATAGCGATAAAGTTGAAAATCTATTATAGAAATTTGATATATTGTAGTAGCTTGATGTGCTGGCGTCTGTAGGTACCATGTTAAAGATGTTGTTAAAATGGTTGATTTAATTTTGATCTCTTTAAAGAGTAAAAACAATATGATGATATTTGTCTTGGTTGTAAGTGTAACATATTAATATGTATTACAGAATTAAAATGATTAAAATCATCAATACAATTATCTAAGTTCAAATCGCCCTATTGAACAACTATTTCATGGTATTTGAGGCCAATTCTAACTTAGAGAGTTAGAATAGTTTTTATTAGATGGTTCTTCTGATAAAAAAAAGAAGAAGAAGAAGAAGTGCAAAGTGAAGAAGAAGAAGAAACCCGCGAATCATATATTAATCAACGTACAACTTAAGTATACTGGACCAGCAAATTGCAAAAAACGTAAAAAAATTGAATTTTGCGGGCTACCCTGGCGCTTTCGCGCTACGCGGTACAGCAGATTTCATTATTAATTAATGTTAATTAAAATTGAATCTCTCCGAGCTCACAGACCCTGTACGGATGGAAATTGAAATTGTTATTGCGTTATGAATTTTACATGTGAAATATTTTTAACTAGCTGCGCCCCACAGTTTTACCCGCGTCAATGTCGACCCCGTGAGAATATCGGGATAAAAAGTAGCCCATATGTTAATCCAGGGTGTCAGCTACCTTCATACAAAATTTTATCAAAATTAGTCCAGCCGTTTGAGCGTGAAGAAGTAACAAACATATAAACACACACACACAAACTCATAAACTTTCGCCTTTATAATATTAGTGTGATATTGAATTTGAATATAATTACAACACTTCGCCACTGGGTCATCATCATCATTTCAGCCGAAACGGAGGAGTTTGTGGCTAAGTAAAACAGTCGCACGGGTCAATCGACCAGGTTAAGCTATTCTTCCACGGTCGGTCCGTGGGTGGGTTGTGGCCATCTTCACATACCGAGACCCGTGCTTCGGAAAGAATGTTAAGCCGTTAGTCCCGATTGTCATTCGTAGATCTTTGACAGTCGTTACTGGTCGTCAGATGCCCGGAAGTCTGACGACCAGTCTTACCAAGGGATAGGATCTGAAAAGTAGGTTCTACAAGTCAACTATTGGAGTAAGATCTATAACTTTTTGACTATAGGAATTACCATCCATCATAAGACCATTGAGTAGTGGTAGGACCGAGTCAAGCAGTGCCGGGAACGTAAAGAAAGAAATTGCACTGTCTAAAATACCATGTTTATCTGATCAATTTATTAGCACAAAATACAAACGTACCTAGTTATCAATCTGATCTCGGCAAGATCATCTTAGAAGAATATTACCCTCATATTAGGTCTCCCTTTTACGACTTGGCGGACCAGCGATAACCGTACCGCGCAGACTAGAAATATTATGATTATAATCATAAAATATTTATGTAAGACAGTCTTCATAGTTTTATGTTAACGTGCAGTTGCTGTACGATATCTTGATCGATCTAGCTGGCAAGAATTATGCGATAAAACCGTTAGGCAAACAGTATCCAGGTAATGCTCGGATTGAGGATTAGTTAAAATTGTCTTAATCATAACTCGGGAACATCTGCTTATAAAGAGAGGAAACTGTTTTACATTTCGCTTCTCTTATAGTGAAATTCAGTCGCTCTTTATATGACATATTATATGAATTGGTGACACTCTCCATAAACTGTCCGGTGCCATCGTTCTGATGAGGATCAACGTTAAGAGTTTAATAATGTCTACGATCCATGTTAAACAAAAGGGTAATTGCACCAACTGGTTTATCCACATTTTGACAGCTCTCTTTATGACACAATACTTCTGCTGGCCTCACGTTAAAAGTTATTATGACGAAAGTTTTGGCCACAGGCCCATTGATAGTATCGTGCACCACTTCAGTAGACAGTATTCTTGCTTACTTACTTTTCTTCTAACAAAATTGACACATGTCCCAAGTGTGTGACCATCGACATTCGGGTTTCCATCACCCTATAAAGGTTACTGCCAACGCAGCAACAAAATTGGCATACCCATAAAACAGCTCCCAATCAAACGAAGTCCGTTTTACAATGTTTCTAACCTACTTTGTATGTTATTCGCGAAATCGTAACCGATCGTGCCGAACAGCAGTTTGCTTGGTTTAATTTTGTATCTAAAACATTTTGACGTATTGCTTGATTTTGTGGGTTAAGGAGAATGATGTGTGTGCGAATTTGTTGTTAACGTTTGAACAGTTTTCGTAACATACTTTGCTGCACTATCATTCGTCGTACTAAACTTCCGTCGTCCTGTCGTTTGGCGAGAAAACAATAAGGTTAGTGCGACTTATTGTTTTAGCTCAAAAGGTTGTCCATAATTGTCCTCACGTTCGACACAAACCGTATTTGCAGAAAATGACCAGCATCAACAAGAATGTAGGTGTGTCTGTCTGAGCCGATACTTATCCCTCGAATTGCGCCAACATAGTTTGCGATATTTAAATCCCTAGACACCTCGCGTAGACACGTCGTCGTCTCGTTCTCTAACTAGACTAACAGGTTTAGTCAGTCTGTGATATTCATTCACCGTAATCATTGGGATGTTAACTGTATCTAAGTGTTTGTTTTGTAATACGACGTTTAGCGCCATGGCGCTTTTGGATTGAGATAGGCATATGAAAAGGACAACGGCTTAGTTATCATCTTTTAAAACTTTTGGCGACAAACTACTTTACCAATTTTACGAATTTTTGATGACGTCTGACAGTATGTCATGCTCACTTTTATGTCTCGCTGATGTTGGCGCATGTGTTGAATCATTTAGCTCCCTTCAAAATAGTTGAGCTGAAAGTTACTAATCCATGCGTACGTGAACGGGCGCCGTCAGGGACTGGTCGTCTCTTAGCTGGCACGGCGTATTTTAATTTATTTTAACGTTCTGCTTCGTTCTCACATGTATTATTTCAACAATATTACCATTATTTGCGCCGAGTCGAGTGGGTGAGGATGCAACGTAACTGTATTATGAACGGGGAACGGACATAAAACGGTATCAGAAAACAATAAAACCGTCCGTTTTACATCTAAGATCCGTCATTAGAGATGAATCTCAAGCTGGCAGCTCCGTAGGGCTGGCGCGCACGATCGGGCCAGGGCCGAATCGATGGCCCCGGGCGCTTTACTAGAAATAGTGATTTTAAGCAAGACCCAATATGTTCTACATAAAAACTCTAAATTTACTGAGAAGCAACAATTGGTAGATTTTTTATAAACAAAAGAAAGCAAGGAAAGGCTTACTTTCCGCAATTCTCTGCCTCTAAACTACGGAAAAAAGACTCAGAAAATTATGAAAAAAATCACAGATGATCTCTCCAATATGTTCTACTCGAAAACTCTGAATTTACTGAGAAGCAACAATTGGAAGATTTTTTATAAACAAAAGAAAGCAAGAAAAGGCTTACTTTCCACAGTTCTCGACATCTAGACTATGGAAAAAAGACTCAGAAAATTATGAAAAAAATCACAGATGATCTCTCCAATATGTTCTACTCGAAAACTCTGAATTTACTGAGAAGCAACAATTGGAAGATTTTTTATAAACAAAAGAAAGCAAGAAAAGGCTCACTTTCCACAGTTCTGGACATCTTGACTATGGAAAAAAGACTCGGAAAATTATGAAAAAAATCACAGATGATCTCTCCAATATGTTCTACTCGAAAACTCTGAATTTACTGAGAAGCAACAATTGGAAGATTTTTTATAAACAAAAGAAAGCAAGAAAAGGCTCACTTTCCACAGTTCTGGACATCTTGACTATGGAAAAAAGACTCGGAAAATTATGAAAAAAATCACAGATGATCTCTCCAATATGTTCTACTCGAAAACTCTGAATTTACTGAGAAGCAACAATTGGAAGATTTTTTATAAACAAAAGAAAGCAAGAAAAGGCTCACTTTCCACAGTTCTGGACATCTAGACTATGGAAAAAAGACTCGGAAAATTATGAAAAAAATCACAGACGATCTCTCCAATATGTTCTACTCGAAAACTCTGAATTTACTGAGAAGCAACAATTGGAAGATTTTTTATAAACAAAAGAAAGCAAGAAAAGGCTCACTTTCCACAGTTCTGGACATCTAGACTATGGAAAAAAGACTCGGAAAATTATGAAAAAAATCACAGACGATCTCTCCAATATGTTCTACTCGAAAACTCTGAATTTACTGAGAAGCAACAATTGGAAGATTTTTTATAAACAAAAGAAAGCAAGAAAAGGCTCACTTTCCACAGTTCTGGACATCTAGACTATGGAAAAAAGACTCGGAAAATTATGAAAAAAATCACAGATGATCTCACCAATATGTCCTACTCGAAAACTCTGAATTTACTGAGAAGCAACAATTGAAAGATTTTTTATAAACAAAAGAAAGCAAGAAAAGGCTCACTTTCCACAGTTCTGCACATCTTGACTATGGAAAAAAGACTCGGAAAATTATGAAAAAAATCACAGATGATCTCTCCAATATGTTCTACTCGAAAACTCTGAATTTACTGAGAAGCAACAATTGGAAGATTTTTTATAAACAAAAGAAAGCAAGAAAAGGCTCACTTTCCACAGTGCGGGACATCTAGACTATGGAAAAAAGACTCGGAAAATTATGAAAAAAATCACAGATGATCTCTCCAATATGTCCTACTCGAAAACTCTGAATTTACTGAGAAGCAACAATTGGAAGATTTTTTATAAACAAAAGAAAGCAAGAAAAGGCTCACTTTCCACAGTTCTGGACATCTAGACTATGGAAAAAAGACTCAGAAAATTATGAAAAAAATCACAGATGATCTCTCCAATATGTTCTACTCGAAAACTCTGAATTTACTGAGAAGCAACAATTGGAAGATTTTTTATAAACAAAAGAAAGCAAGAAAAGGCTCACTTTCCACAGTTCTGGACATCTTGACTATGGAAAAAAGACTCGGAAAATTATGAAAAAAATCACAGATGATCTCTCCAATATGTCCTACTCGAAAACTCTGAATTTACTGAGAAGCAACAATTGGAAGATTTTTATAAACAAAAGAAAGCAAGAAAAGGCTCACTTTCCACAGTTCTGGACATCTAGACTATGGAAAAAAGACTCAGAAAATTATGAAAAAAATCACAGATGATCTCTCCAATATGCTCTACTCGAAAACTCTGAATTTACTGAGAAGCAACAATTGGAAGATTTTTTATAAACAAAAGAAAGCAAGAAAAGGCTCACTTTCCACAGTTCTGGACATCTAGACTATGGAAAAAAGACTCAGAAAATTATGAAAAAAATCACAGATGATCTCTCCAATATGTTCTACTCGAAAACTCTGAATTTACTGAGAAGCAACAATTGGAAGATTTTTTATTTAAAACAAAAGAAAGCAAGAAAAGGCTCACTTTCCACAGTTCTGGACATCTTGACTATGGAAAAAAGACTCGGAAAATTATGAAAAAAATCACAGATGATCTCTCTAATATGTTCTACTCGAAAACTCTGAATTTACTGAGAAGCAACAATTGGAAGATTTTTTATAAACAAAAGAAAGCAAGAAAAGGCTCACTTTCCACAGTTCTGGACATCTAGACTATGGAAAAAAGACTCGGAAAATTATGAAAAAAATCACAGATGATCTCTCCAATATGTTCTACTCGAAAACTCTGAATTTACTGAGAAGCAACAATTGGAAGATTTTTATAAACAAAAGAAAGCAAGAAAAGGCTCACTTTCCACAGTTCTGGACATCTAGACTATGGAAAAAAGACTCAGAAAATTATGAAAAAAATCACAGATGATCTCTTTAATATGTTCTACATGAAAACTCTAAATTTACTGAGAAGCAACAATTGGAAGATTTTTTATAAACAAAAGAAAGCAAGAAAAGGCTTACTTTCCACAGTGCGGGACATCTAGACTATGGAAAAAAGACTCAGAAAATTATGAAAAAAATCACAGATGATCTCTCTAATATGTCCTACTCGAAAACTCTGAATTTAGTGAGAAGCAACTGCGCCCGGGGCCATCGATTCGGCCCTGGCCCTATCGTGCGCGCCAGCCCTACGGAGCTGCCAGCTTGAGATTCATTCATTAGAGGTATAACATGTAGGTTTTTAGTAAATAGTTCTTTACAATAGTTGTTGGGATTAAGATTTATTAAAATTCTTGTTGTAATACGACGATTTCATGATTTGTTCTAGGCAGAACAAGTCGTGAAATCGTCGTAATATTCATTTTTATCGGCCTAATGGTGCTTTGACTTAGTCTTTCCACCGCATACTCAAAATGCATTAAGGCTCATACACACAGGCGCGACGCGACACGCGACACAAAGGCACCGCAAGTCGCGCAACGAGCGGTGCCTTTGTGTCGCGCGTCGCGCCTGTTTGCTAGGAGCATTTAAATTCCCCTTTGCGAATCCTGAGTGGCTTATAACTGATCGACGTCAACAAGCCAAATATAATTTGTTGGTCATTATTATGCATTCGCTCGCTAGTGCATTTCGCTTCCACTTAAAGCATCTCCACCTTTCATTTAGCTACACCATGAACATCTATCAATACTTTTAGAGTAAATCTAGGGGCTCGTGGCTAAATAACAGTCGCACGGGTCGATCTTTAAGGTTAGGCAACGCTTGCCAAGGGCGGTCCGTGGATGGGTGACCCTGTATTACATACCTACGGAGACTCCTCCGTGCCTCTGAAAGCCGTTGGTCCCGGCTGTCATTCGTAGATATTTGACAGTGTCGTTACGGAAAGTCTGACAACCAGTCTTATTATACCAAGGGGGGGTCTTATTATATCGTGTTATCCGGTAACTGTGTTGTGGAGGTCAAATAGGCAGTCGCTTCATGTAAAATACTGGTATTCAGCTGCATCTGGTTAGACTGGAAGCAACCCAACATAGTTAGTTAAAAATCTAGGCAGATGATGACCTTTCATTCAGCTTTAACAAAGTTATCAGGTTCAATACTCACCCTAAAAGAATGAAAAAAATTTAAGTTCAGTTAAACTGTACAAATCAGTTTTGGTCCTTAATACGGAACAAGCCCTACAGACGACTCGGCCTTAACGACTGACCCACAATCAGGGATTATTAAATCGGTACCTACAGTTGACGATTTAACAGCTTAATCTAATTTGGGGACGTGTTTTAACAACAGTGCAGTTAAGCGGGTCAGTATACCAACTGTAATTATGAGCTGTTTGGGCTTTCTGAAGGCAAACATTCAGTTGATCTAAGATTGATTGCTCAATAGCATTAGACTGTGGTTAGATGTTTATTGAACAAATTGGTTATGTATTTGCTTTTAGTAATCATTTTGTTGATATAAGAAGTGGTTAGTATGCATTGGTCTTTTGGTATTTACCATTTTGTTTTTCTAAATTGGTCTCCCTCTCACAGAGAGGAGGCCTTTGTTCCAGAAGTGGGAACATTATAGGCTGATTATGTACGTTATGTGTGTGGTCTTTTTGTACCAATTTTTTTCCTGAATGCCTATGGGCCTCATCCAGTAAGTAATGCGAACTGTGAACGCATACAAGATTTATTTCTGAAAAGTGTTCGTGTCGATTTATGTAAATACGCCTGTAAGGCAAACTTCATTTCCTTGCAAGACTGATGGTAATATTATGTAAGTCCCATATTATGGTGATCCTGGAATAATATGTAAAGCAGAATATTGTTATTCTAAAGAGGATGCATTCGTCTGTGTTGATGAAGAATTTAATGTAGTTTTGTAATCGTGCCAAGCGTGTAACGCTAACCTAGTTCCCTTAGCGCTTTTTACTACTTCCGCAGCATGATAACTAATTCATATCCCGTTTTTTTCTCAGTTCGTGATGAAGAAAGATATCCCTTGTATAATCTCTGATACCCATTACATAACCTTCAATACTCAATAATTTATTGCATTCCACAATGTAGGTATAGGTGGTAGGTAACATTTGTTGTAACAATCGTGGACCCTGTCGGGCACAGCAAAACAAAAAAAAAAAATAAGGAAGAGGACTTATTTATACATGCAAACTAACTTATTCTAAGTACAAAAATTTAAGGTAACATTTTATTAATTTAATCAATTTTTGAAGTGAAAACTTCTTTAGCGGCGCTGTGTACTTTTTTTGGAATGGGTAAAAACTTCTAAATTCGCGTCAGGTCACGTCACCCTGATCGAAAATTCGTAAGACGTAAAACGTAAGACAGCGCCATCTATGCACATCGGGAAGAACTACGAGGGCCTCGCGTACTAACTACGTAGTTCATCCAACAACGACGAGCGCGTTGTTGAGGACAGCGCCATCTATGCACATCGGGAAGAACTACGAGGGCCTCGCGTACTAACTACGTAGGCCTCGCGTACTAACTACGTAGTTCATCCAACAACGACGAGATGGCGCTGAACCACGGATATATAACTGACGACGAGCAAATCTGAATAAATTCCTTTCACGAGAAGAATAAACCAGTCACTTTGGTCATCATACCTGATTTGCAAAAAACCCTATAAAATAAGGAACACACCTTAACACGCGTGTTTTGTTTATAAGACGATTCACAAAATACACTCGTAATTGTTCAAGTTTTCACTTCTGTCGGCACTACCGGAGTGCCAGTGTTTTTTTTTATTATTAATTTATATTATAATGCCTGTTCTATGGATTTGTCAATTAAATATTAATTTATGCTATAATAACATTTATTTAGTAAGTAAGTAGTATTTTTTAAATTTTTTGGTAAAAATAGCAATCTTTTTCTCATTTTCTTCTTTTCATTTTCTTCACGGTTGGGTTTAAGTTTCGTTTAGCTTAAAATGTACTGTTCAGGGATTATTTATATGTTCCAGTACTGTGACATCTGTTTAAACATTGTCACAATCATCATTGTTGTATTTCTGACGATAAAAACTTTCTTATTTTAAAGAGTTCATTATAATGGATATTGAAGCTGCTAACATTGTTTGGGCTAGCAACATTGTCATTACCTCGTTAATAAGATTACTGCTAACCAGCTGTCGTGCCGACACATTGTATTCCTGCGGGATTAACGAGAATTGCTAATAGTATTACCTTTTGATCTAATTGCAGTATCGCAGAGAATCGAGATTATGAAGTGGTTCCGTTAAGGTCTTCAGACTACAGGATACGTTTTTCAGCTCAAATGTCTTTTTTTTCATTATATTTTCTTCGTCTTTTATTGGGTGGTAAACATACCAATTTTATGTCGCCTAGTTACCATTGCAATACTAGAGGCATCGCAAGCGCGTGGTCCACACTAGAAAGGATGTTAAAATATCTCTTGTGTCTTTCAACCATATCCAACTGGAACACAGCAACGCTGCTTAGCGACAAAAATAGGTAAGACCACAGTACTTTCCGGACGTTCTGTCTTTTTGTTTCACAAACAGGTCCTCAACTACTAATATGTCTTTGTCGTAGGATATTAGAAACGTTATCGTGTTCCGCGATCCGGTTCAATAACGGCCCGGGTCGGCGCCCTGCATGTCGGTCGAGCGGCGAGGGATGGGGGCGCTTACAGCTGATTGGGGGACAGGGGAGACAGGAAACGTTCAGCTTAGCGGCATAATGTGTGACTTTTTGGCAATTTTTAAACCACACAATGGTTTGGTGGGGAATAAAAAATGTAAAGATGATGCATAATTGGTGATTTGTACGACCGTGAGAAATACAATGAAGTTTATGACTTGGATTAACGGAGGATTAAATATTTTCGAAAATTATTTTCTCTTATATGTCTTATACATATAATTATATGTAACAGACAAGCAGTGTGTGTTATATCGTTTAAGAGAAAATAATTTCAGCAAAAATAGTTAAATAAGTAGTTACAGCAATAATGACCGTAGAAAAAGTCCTGAAGCGAGAACCGGACATGTTAATGATCAGACATGATCAAAAGCCGCTCATCAGTTCAACAAAATAGTTTGTATTTAACAAGAGTTGTACAAGACGTAACTAGATGGCGTTGGCGTCGAATTAGAACTCGCAAGCGTTGTGTTACAACGATTTGATGGGGCTCTTGTAAATTTTACCAAATATATTACCAGCTATAGAACAGTATACAGTTTAGTTGTTTTATTTAGATCGTCAACTCTACTAGTATACACATAAGGTCAACTTTTAAGTACTGAGTACCATTCTTGGTGTTCGGTATTTAACATTGGTCCATCGACCGGATAAAACTTTCCGGCTTTTTTGAGTTCGCCCGCCCGTGGTACTCGCAGTGGATCGCTGCGGCAAGAGTACACGGTTCCCCGCATGAACAGCGACAGCTTCGTCCAGTATAGTGGACGGGGTCAGCTGTAGCAGCGGTGGAAAAGTGTCGTCATAGAAGGCGCCACTTGCATCCAGTTCAAGCGTGAGGTGACTGCAATACGTCACCCTCGTAGTTCAACGTGTCGTCATAAGAAGGACGTCACGCCGAGTTCAACGTGACATCAGAAGACTGACGTCACATCCATAGTTCAACGTGTCGCCACCAGGGTGCGCCACATTCGTGTTGTGTGAGTGAAGTGAAAATTGTAAGTACATTTTACTATAAAACAAAGGCAGATAGTGACAAGCAATTTTAGACTTTATTTATTCAGAGAATTTTACTTTGAAGATTTAACGTTTAGTTATTAGGGACTTGTATTTATCTGTGCATGTTAGTTTAGGACTTAGAATAATTTCCTAAAAAACGACGGAACGGGGAACCTACGCCCGATTTCCGCCAGATTATAAGTTGTTTCAAAACACTTGTAAAATTTTGAGCAACTATTTGGAACTTAGAATATTTTAGTTTGTGTTTTATTTCAAATTAGTTTTGCTTTATTTTAGAACAAACATTGTTTTTATACACTGGTTGAGTTGTTTTCATTAGGTTTGTTTGGTTAATTGTTTCAAATATGGAGGGATTGGTCAATGTATTGAGGGGGTTGCAAAGTGTTATTATTAAAGGATTCGCAAATTTTAAAAAGAGTCCTAAAGAAAGATTAACTATTGAATACATTGAAACTAGACAGGAATTATTAGAAAAGGATTGGGAATCGTTTAAAAATACTAATTCTAAACTTTATCAGAGCTATAAATTAGATGATATTGACCAAAAAGTTGTTGATATTTATGATACAACTGAGGACACTTACATTATTTATAAAAGTTTAATGAAAACAACGCTCAATAAAATTAGAGTTTTAAGTGATCCAGTACCTCATGGGGATGGTTCTTCTAGTAGTGCTGTTAAGTCTGCCCATTCAATGGTCAAATTGCCCAAGATTGCTATTCCAATGTTTTCTGGCAAATATGAAGAATGGACGACCTTTCATGATCTTTTTGTATCATTAGTTCATAAAAATAACTCTTTAGATAATGTGCAAAAGCTGCACTATTTAAAGAGTCATCTAACAGGTGAAGCTGAGCAATTGATACGGAATACTCCAATAACTGATGCCAATTACAGTCAGTGCTGGGATCTATTAGACAGGCGATATAGTAATAAAAGATATCTCGCCAACTGCATCTTGAAACGGTTATTTGGTATTAAACGTATGCACGTCGAATCGGCGACATCATTAAAGGAGCTTTCAGACACCACCAATGACTGTTTAAATGCGTTAAGAAACTTAGGTATAAATGTGAGTACATGGGATGTTATTATCATACATATAGTGACATTTAAATTAGATCCTGAAACGCGTAAGCAATGGGAATTAAGTGTCAGTAGCAGCGATTCCAGCAATGATTTTCCTACCTTTAATCAATTTAAAGTATTTTTAGAGCAACGTTTTCGCGCGTTTGAGTGCATAGAACCAAAAAGGGGTTCAGGTCACCAGGTCAATAACAATAATACGCCTAAAACATTGTTAGCCACAGACTCGTCATCGCCAATGAAATGCGAATATTGCTCAGAGGGTCACAAGCTTTGTTTCTGCAAGAAGTTTGCCAAACAATCTCTCGAGCTTAGACGAGATTTCGTTGGTAAAAACAAAATTTGCTTCAACTGTTTAGGCAGTAACCATACTGTTTACAACTGCAAGAAAAATACAAGTTGCAGAATTTGCCAGAAGCGTCACCACTCACTGTTACATTTGGACAATAAAGGTCAAGACCCTGAAGTAAAGCCTACTGCTGATAGTGATGGTCCTTCAACCAGTACTACTCAGATAGTCTCTTGCTTATCTACAGGGAGAGTAGCAAAACCCAGACAGGTTTTATTAGCCACTGCGCTAGTAAAGGCCTCGTCAAAGACGGGTGAATACCACACGGTCCGAGCCTTGCTCGATCAAGGTTCGCAGGCTTGTTTCATAACAGAGGCCACAGTGCAGTATCTTAGCCTGAAAAAGATCCCAATTCAAGGGCTTGTGTCGGGATTAGGAGATAATAGGTCAACCATGACAAAGTACATGGTACAATTAACGATTAAATCTCGTGTCGATCCTAGCTTCAAGTTTGCATTAAGTGCTTATGTATTAAAGAAGATCACCTCTTACCTACCTGAGCGAAGTCTTCATACAGAAACCTTCGATTGGTTAGGTATAAATAACCTATGTTTAGCAGATCCGGAGTTCAACACACCCAACAAAATCGATATTCTGTTAGGTGCTGATGTTTATAGTTGCATCATTAAGAAAGGTTTAGTGAAAAGTCCTTCTGGTACACTGATCGCACAGAGCACTACCTTAGGATGGGTCCTGGCGGGTGCCGTTGGTCCTGGACACACGACTAGTGTAAATGGTAATTTAAATAACATAAATGTAATGCATTGCAAGGTTGAAGATTTTTTAAGAAAATTCTGGGAAGTTGAAGAATATAGTACTGATAAAAAGATATTTACACCAGAGGAGAAGAAATGCGAAGAGTTTTATAGAGAGACCACTAGGAGAGATAGCAATGGCAGATATATAGTTAAGTTACCTTTCAAAGATGAAGATCCTCCTTGCAAGTCGGGGAATTCACGTGGCATAGCTAAATTAAGGTTTAAAGCATTAGAAAGAAGATTACTAAAGAACAAAGATCTAAAGGAAAAGTACACAGAAGTTATAAATGAATATTTACAGTTAGGACATATGAGGCACGTGAAAGAAGATGATAGTAACAAGGAAGAAGCAGTGTATTTGCCACATCACGCAGTCATTAGAAACGACAGGACCACAACTAAAGTTCGTGTTGTTTTCAACGCCTCTGAAAAGAACAGCAATGGAGTGTCACTTAATGATACGCTCATGGTTGGTCCGTCACTGCAAGCTGATTTACGTCACACAGTTTTAAGATGGAGGATTCATCCCATAGGACTTGTAGCGGATATTATTAAAATGTACCGCCAAGTTAGGGTAGCAGAAGAAGATGCCATGTTCCAACGGATACTCTGGCGTGACAGTCCTGAAAAGGAGATCCAAGATTACGAACTTGTGACCGTGACTTTCGGAACAGCTTCTGCGCCGTATCAAGCAGTCAAAACCTTGCGTCAGATTGCAGTAGATGAAGGCATAAGTTATCCACTTGCTGCAGATAAAGTTTTAAATTGCTTCTACATGGATGATCTAATGACAGGATGCAATAGTGTAGAAGAAGGCATAGAAATATATAAGCAAATGATAGCATTATTAGGAAAAGGTGGATTTATATTACAAAAGTGGAACAGCAATAGTCAAGAGTTACTGAAGAGAATTGATAAACTTGAAAGAAATAAAGTTAAAGTACAAATAGATCAAAACAGAACAACTGAAAATGAGGACACAATAGGACAAGGAGATATTATACAAAATTATGAATTAGAGAAAAAGGAGTACAAAGAAGAGAATGGGTTAGAATTAAAACTAGATAGTACAATCAAAATTTTGGGACTTACCTGGAACCGCAACGAAGATACCTTCCAATACTTGGTGAATCTTCCTCCGCCGACGACTGCACCTGTAACTAAAAGATCAATTATTTCGGACATAGCTCGATTGTTTGATCCACTAGGCTGGTTAGCTCCTAGTGTGGTTTTAGCAAAAACATTCATCCAAAAATTATGGCTTGCAGGTGTTAGTTGGGATGAAGAACTAAGCACTCAGTTAACAAAGGAATGGAATATTTACCGTGATGAGTTGTCACAACTTAGTAAGGTACGGATACCTCGTTGGCTTGGCACTAAGCCAAACGATGATCTTGAGCTGCATGGCTTCAGTGACGCCTCCAAAACAGCATACTCTGCCGTTATCTACCTTCGCATATTAGATGAGGTCGGTAAAATCCATATTTCGTTGTTGGTTGCAAAAACCAGAGTGGCTCCCGTCAAACATCCATGTTCGAACGTTATTCCTCATTACAAAAAATTGTTTAAAATCATTGCTTATTGAAGACGATTTGCCGCAAAGTTGTTGGTTGTTAGGTCGCGTAATAGAGAAGCATCCTGGTGATGATAATATCACCCGTGTAGTCACATTGCGCACTAAGACCTGTACTATTAAGAGGCCAACATCCAAACTTTGTATTTTACCGGTTACAGATCAATGAATTTATTATTAGTTTTTTGGTAATCTGACATAAGGTTAGAGTTTAAGTTATTATAATGTAAGTTTTTATCTTGTTAAAATGTTTAAGATTTTAGATCAAACTATAAGGTCAAATTGTTCACTACCAATGTGGACCCATAATGTAGTTCAAGAAGGACATTCTGTCAATATGTCCTTGGTGGGCGGTATGTTAATGATCAGACATGATCAAAAGCCGCTCATCAGTTCAACAAAATAGTTTGTATTTAACAAGAGTTGTACAAGACGTAACTAGATGGCGTTGGCGTCGAATTAGAACTCGCAAGCGTTGTGTTACAACGATTTGATGGGGCTCTTGTAAATTTTACCAAATATATTACCAGCTATAGAACAGTATACAGTTTAGTTGTTTTATTTAGATCGTCAACTCTACTAGTATACACATAAGGTCAACTTTTAAGTACTGAGTACCATTCTTGGTGTTCGGTATTTAACAGGACATACAAATCAAAAGAAATAAAAAACGGACGTTATCATTTTACTATTTGGTTAAACATTTAAGCAAAACCATCGTCTAGATAGGCTTAATGACAGTTTAAATGGCTATCTGATGCTATCCGTTACGTAAATCCAATCCATTTTTTCATACATAGGTATTTTGTTTTAAAATGTCAGAATGTAAAAAACAATATAACGCAGGCATGAACTTAAAGTAGGTCAGTCTCCCTTACGGAAGTCTACCATCTGACAATACTCCTCGTTCTCGGCTAAATTGTTTTTTTAAAAACTCTTCATGCGTGTAGGCAAGTATTGATGTTCAGTTGCGTTTGGGTTAACGGGATGGCGAGTGTGGCGACCCAAACTTGGGTGAAGGTTTTGATTAATAGTAAAGTAATGTTTCATGATTTTTGAGTCCTTAAATTAAGGGATTCCAAGACTCCAGATTGAACGAAATTGAATGGCTAGTAGCTATTGAAAATTCAAATTGTTATGATTGTAATTATGTAATTTTATTTTGGTTTGGATGGTGGATGCATCTGGTAATATTTCTGGTATACAACCACAACATTCTCAAGATTAAGCTAAGAAGATAATTTAAACTTCATTATCGTAGCGTTTTTGCGGCCCGTTGCCCCGTTCCGGCCCGCAAGAAACTAACGGATTGTGCGCTCATTAGCAAATGCAAAACATGCTTCTTTATCAAAGATGTGACTAGTTTCTAGTTCAAAGTAAATATATTACTATGACTTTGTCTAGGTGAATCGTGTTTGAATAATATTTTAAACTTTGTGGACTTTTCAGTGGGCTCCTGTTAAATTCAGAGCTTCAACAATCTTCAGCATGTGCTTGGCTATTGTTAGCTTAATCAATTTTTGTCTATATTATTCTGTCTATTAGTGTTACCAATTTAAAATCTGTCCACTTCCTCTTCTTCAATTTGATTGAAAATGTTCTGTACAAGCTAATGATTTAAAATGAGTTTACGGTTTATTTCTAGAATGTTTGTAGGTCAAGATATCTTAGTGTTAATAGCTTCATAACTGGGTGCATGTTTGTCATTGGGTGGCATTCGCAGCGAGCTCGGAATTGCTTTATTATTGCATTAGTTGCGCCGCCGGGAGATGGTTTCGTGTCACCACGCTTTGGGACTGGGCTTTAAATAATTTAGCTCCTCTATTTATATATTTTCACTTCCGTTTTGCTAAAGGAGGAAGCATGGACTACATTCATTTCTAATTTACAAATCAGATGTGTGAATGCAACTTTCGTCTAATTTCCTAAAATAGTAAATAATTTCTATGGAACGCTGTGAGACATAAATGCACTGCTGTATATGGATCTGATTCTTGCTCTGTCAAGACATATTTGCCAATTACCAGTGTAAGTGTCCTTTTTTGTATATATGTCTGTAGTTAGTTAGTTATTTAATTTAGTACCTTACTAGTGTAAATATATATGTAGTTGTATATTACCAGTTGGAGATACATTTGCTTACGTTTTCATTTAGTGTTACGTTGCTTCAGTATCTTTCAATTTATGATTATTTGCATTCGTGCCATAACTCTTATTTGAAATTATTGGACTAGATATAACTCTGTAACAATAATAACTGCTACATTCTCCTTACACTTGCCTAATCTAATACAAACGGTAATATTGAAGGAGACAGTTTCCTCCTCGCTTCCGTGGAGGTGGAGACTCCCTACTCTGTCATTAGTTGTTGGTAAATGGGTTGCGGTGGCATGTTGCTAACCTTTTAAAGTTCGCAACTGTTTTGCTGCAGTTTCCTTAACTTACCCACCCTTATATAGATTACTTTATTTTTTATATCTACTCAGACATGGGAAGGAAAGAAGGGCCCCACTGCAGGACTCCCCGTCCTGAAGTGGGACAAAAAATGGAATGGAATTTCTGACATTTGAATGCAGTAGTATTTGATTACAATGGAAGTAGATCCTAATAAGCTTGCGACATAGATCATAATGACGGTTTTTATAGACGGTGGGACACATAATTTTTTGCCAGAAGATGTAAAATCATGTGTGTTTCGTTTACTAAATCCGTAAATATAGTAAAAATACGCTAAAAACAGCGTATTTTTACTATATTATCCAGAAAACAAACAGGTGGATCACTATCTGTCTTACACACTAAATCTTTTAATCCACCTTTAGCATATTGAGCTTGAAAACAAATACACTTGACAAATTTCTCGACAACAGCCAATCCCTCTCAAACACACATGTATACTTTCAACCACATAATTATCTACGCATAAATAAATCTACCACTCGAAAAAACCCAGACTGTTCAAAAGCCGTTCAAAACAGTTTTACTATTTCTGGATAGTATCCAAGATTTGTAAACATTAAAACTTCCGGTGATGCCATAAGTTGTATGAATTATTATAAGAAAATGGCGTCTGGTCAGTGTTTCTCCTTACTGTAAGCGTGGGTTAGACTTTGTTATAATATTTGTATTGTTGCCATGATTATCAGGGAGTGAAAGTATGGAGCACAGTGTCGGTTATTTTTCAGCTATAAATAGTATCTTTTGTAATAGTAGTAATTAGTAATATCGATTATCTCGATCCACCCCAGCTCCTTAAGGAAGGCTAGCAACGCCTTGTTGTTACTGGCAATCTCATGAAATGTACCTGGGTTCCTGAAGTACTTTGCCCGGTATGTGGCAACCACCGGGAAGTTTAGAAGCATATAAGCTGCTGTTTCGTCTTCCTCCGTGCATGCCCTGCCCAGGTGACTGTCTGTGACTCTTATGGCAAAGAAGTATTTATTATATAGTATGAAACGATTAGGGGATTAAGAATATCACGTAGGCTTTAGCGTAGTAGTGATTACATCATATTGCGGAAACCTGTGCTTTTTAGGGGCTTCACTGTTTCGTAGGTATTACAAATGAACCGCGTTCGCCAAATTCTGTATTAATAAACAGCTGCCTTTAAGCTCCCTTTTAGGTATTAATTAATATATAACAAGCTAATTTGCCTTTTGATCGTAACGTTTCCATTTAATTCTCGTTACTAGTTGTACCTATATCATCCATGTAACGCGATAGTTTAAATAGTTTGTACGTATTCCATTTCGAAGGTTTCGAATGTAAAGTAATTAAATTTTGAAGTTAGTTGTGAAATTCAAATTCTGCTCCTCTTTCTGCTTTAAGGCATCATCGCAGGAGGAGGCGGAGCGCGTGAGGGAGAGGCAATCTTTGCGCCCTCACGCCTCACGCCTAGTAGCCGCAGGAGACGCTACTCAAAAAAAGGCATCATTTTGAGTTTGGTTTATTCACAAGCCCAAGAATCTAAAGAAATGTATTATAATAATTTAATAATAATGATAATGAAAACGGACAGGAAAGTGCTGTGATTCTGAAAGCATCAGGGCATCCCTCCAAGTTTCATTAAAATCTATTCCATTATACTTACCTGTCTATATCTTTCTGTAGCTACTTATTATCTCAACGCCGAAAGTACCTTTAATATCGCCTTAATTATACCTAAATTGCCACTTTGGTTCATACCACTTTGTGAATGAGAAATTCGAAGTAATTAAGTCAAGTCATTTTAGCAAAAATATCGTTTATCGTTAGGGGAGGATATTATGAACGGTCGATATCGATTCGGAATGAAATAATAATTATGATCTATTAATAATATTATAAATAATACAATAAAAAAATTTCAAGTATAAAGTAATGTAAAAATAGGATTTACATTAATTACAATCGAGGAAAATTAAATTCTAACTGTAATGTAGACCTGCCTGATCTAGGTTTATGGAAAACCTGTGTTTCAGGCCATCAATTTACACCAAACATTTGAAAAGAAGACAACAATAAATTTATTAAAAGCTAAATTTACCTTCTAATAAATTTATTGTTGTTTCTTTAAGACATTGAAAATATTATACTTTCTTTTCAATTGAAAAGAAAGTCTAATATTTTCAATGTCTTAAAGAGTTACTTATTATTATTATATTTGGGTATATTATTATTGGGCTATATATTATATATTATGATGATAATGTATTAATTTGACTGTCTGTTGAGCGTGGAGTTCGATCCCAGGACAGGGCAAAGTTCTATTGAGGATTTCATAAGGACATTCTCAGTCGTAGTATAGTTTTTATGTGCCACATGCTCTCCCACTATTTGATGGGACTAATAAGACATTTTGAAATGTAGCCTCACTCTAGACACACTTTATACCACCGATAAATAATGGAGTACGTAATGATGTGTTAAGTAATTTATTTCATTTGTACGACAGGAGAAATATAATAGAACTTTCAGCTATTACACAAGTGTACAACACACAACTTTGACCTGATATTTAAATTTTAAATGGTGACTAAGCTATTTTCTAATGATGTACAGTCACGAGCATGAGTATGTATACACTTGGCTTTATTCAAAGACGATTTTTTCCTTTAGTTTTGAAATAAATTTTGTGTTATTACGAACAAAGTATTTTCGAACCCATAGTTTTGTGTAAAGTGTCGTATTTCAACGTTTCATTCGTTATATCACGAAAAAATCGCAATTGAAAGTTGCCAAGTGTTGACATATTAGTGCTCGTGACTGTACAGCGTTGTCACGCTATGTAACAGAGGGTAACACGTTGTCTTCGGGGTTAATCGTACATGGCTGCAATGCTGTTAATGATGTCAATGTTCGTAACTGAGGATAGTTACATCCTCTTGGGTAACTACCATTGTGGTTTCCAAGCTTTGTCCCGCTGTGAACTTTCTAAGTAGAATCGCGATCAGAAGCAAATCTTTAACAACACTGTTTGTAAAATCGTTAACTAACTGTAAATACCCTAAAAACTTTGAATATTTACGCTCCCATAAATTGTAAAACGTTACAACTGAGCTTAAATCGTTTAAATACTGTTTCACAATACGAAACTAAACAGGTGTTTAGGAAACAAATCGTAGCTAAAATATTTTCCTTTCGTATATTTCCCTCAAGATTTTATCGTCTCAACGTAAAATATGATGTGTCTCTGTAGATTTTTATGAACTTTTCTTGTTTGCCGGCCGCGGCGTCTGAAAATAACACGATTCTTTACACTTCAATAAATATCTCGCTTATGGTCCATCTAAGTGTAAACACGATACGAGATTCATTGTACCTACCAATACGCTTACAATCATCATCAGCCGACCATGAGTTTCCGTCAATGATTTCCTCACGAAATGATTTTGGTATTCTTGCATCTATCCTGTCTCATCTACCTTTGACACAATCCTTTCTGGTCAGAGTCAGGCTGTATATTTTATCGTCATCTCTCCATTCTATACTTAACCTCGATATTATGGTGTGGTGTACAAAGAACACTTCATATATTTATTATAATGATTTCATTCTACAGTGGAGTCATTTTAATAGGTAACATTTGACGTCTGTCAGTTTTATTCTCATAGTGAGGTGACCTGCTTATAAACATCGATTAAAGTGAATGAATCGATACGGACTTGAAACATATGCGAATTTAAAAATCATCAGGCGAATCCCTGTCCCATTATTATTATTTTTTTCGTAAATTTAAGGAGCAAAATAAGACAAGTACACAATTTAACAAAAAAATTGCATTTATTCAGTTGAACTATCAGAACTGTTAAAAGTATTGTCATCTTCATCACTGCTGTCAGCACTCAGAGATATTATTAATTATTAATTTATGGTGATATTTCTTCACAAGTCATCATTGCATTCGATTCTACTTATCAGCTTTCGATTTTTAGAGTAACATCCCTAGTGTTTAAAAAGAAAAATGGTTAACTGACGTAACCTTGTAACGACGTTCAGTTCTTTAGATCAGAAATTGTTTATTATGTTTAGAATGGTTTATTAATGAAAGCAAATCGTAAAATTACTCGTATCGGTCATTATTACAATAAATATGTAATCGTAATTGAAAAAAGGTAAGCAATTGTGCAGTTCTAACAAAACGAAAAAATATGTTATTTTATGCCCGCCGTTACAAGGTTACGTTGTTGAATATTTGATGAATTGTCAAATGTTACCTATTAAAATGACTCCACTTTAATATTATTTTGCTTCTTGTTTCAGGTAATGCATTTTTCAGTACTGCTACATCTACCTATCTTCAATTAGTAAGTAGTTCTTCCTTCTAACGTCGTTTTGTTGAATTGGTTTCATTTTACAAGGATACTTATGTTGTTCGGGATCTCTTTTCCTTATAGCTTCTTTATTGACTTTCTTAATTACAACTAACCTATCAATGACGGGACTTTTACGGATTTTGTCGAAACTCTCGAAAAGAATCCCTCCAAACACATCTATTGCTATTTCACAAAAACAATTAAAGTGAGATTACATCAATCCATCTATCTCCTCGCGTGCAACCTCAGTTAAATCAATGTCAATGACAGTTTCCCACGCATCTCTGATTCTCTAATCACACTAAATTGTTCTGTTACGTTGTCTGTGTGAAACTTCGGTCACTGGTCATGAATGCACGTGTTAGAAAATGTCTCTTTGACTAGCAAATCAGATAAAATTACTACATGTTGGATAATCTAATACATATTATAATTAGTTAAGACCGCGTTGTTCTTCTAAAGTACGCAACCGATTTTGATGCGGTTTTCACCATCATGCCTAGAATTTATTCCGAAAGGTTTATGTGGTAATACGTTAATATTAAGCTTACATATAATAAAGAACTCTCGATGTTTTGTCAACTCGTAACACCGTGGTTATAAGTTGGCGCAGCATAGATTCTTTGCTTCTGGTAGCAGGATTGATTTTCACCCGTAACGAATAATTGTATTAACCATTAGTTAGCATAACACCAGAATCAGCCTATAATGTTCCCACTGCTGGGACACACGCCTCCTCTCTTCGAGAGCGTGTGGGCTGTAATACACCACGCGGGCCCAGTGCGGGTTGGTAGATCTCATATGTCTTCGAATTTTTGGTTCTAAGACAAGCCGGTTTCCTCAAGATGTTTTCCATGCCCATAAGCTGCTTGTTTCTTATTTACTGTGTGCACTTATGAAGCCAGAGAAAGAAGACCTTGAATGCCACAATCTGAAGTCTACCATGACGAAATAGTTATTTCATTCAAAAAACAAACATTCCAGGATTGTGGGAACCAGTCTAACCTCTTGGCATTCTGTAGCCTGTCCAACGTTTTAGTAACCAAATCCTTCGGTCCCGAGAATTCCAGAGCGTCCATTTCACGCAGCCTTTAACCTAATACTAGTTGTACAGTACACCGCACGTCTGTGGTAACAATTTGATATTGACAGCGCCTTTATGTTGTAAGAGCCCTTTCCGTACTTACTACTGACGTGTAGTTTACTATACTATACCACTACGAAACTACGTGGCACGGTAATTTGTAAGCCCCTCCTGACTTTGATCTCTACACAACCTAACTTTATATACTGCTAGATGCGACCCAGCTATACTCTACGAGTCTCTAGACTTGCAGGCGTCCCTACCCTGTCTCCTTTGTTAATTCTACGGTACAGTAACGCTTTGTTACTAAAGCCGTGTTCCATGAAATGTACTGGATTGCCTGTTGTAGTCTTGCTAGCACGTTCTAGTTTTTTTTACCGAAGCTTTTAGTTATTCCAGACCCAGGCTTATTCCTAGTTGCATCATTTCACTCTGTTTCTATCTCTATCTCTCTCTCTCTCGCTGTCTCTCTCTTGTAGTGTTGCCCAAATGCAAGACCAAGACAAGACCTTAGCCAGTCTTGGTCTTGGTCTTGCGTCAATACACCTGGTCTTGGTCTTGGTCTTGGTATTGCGCTCTCAGTCTTGGTCTTGGTCTTGGTCTTGCAGCAAGAGTCTCGCAAGTCTTGCGAGACTCTACTGCTTAGACTAGACTACATTCAAATACCTATTAGCCTATTGCTGGGTGGCAGGGACATCGATGCGCTTACCATGGATTCAGTACATAATTCTGGACTCCCATGCGTTGAAATTTTTCGTCGACTTTTTCTTAATTTTTACGTTTTTTTCTGCAAGTTTTTTTACTGTAAACTGTATAAAATCATTATTTCTATCTGACTTAATGAGATTTTCAATTAAAAAATAATAAATTCACTTGTTTCAATTAAAACAGCAATGTAAATAAAACTCAAAAGGCTACCTGGTCAGCTGTATTGCTAAAGTTCATTTACGAGGTCAACACTATCTTCGTAGTTCATACCTACGCTATTCGCTTTCAAATGCCGCGACAAAGGGACCGCAGCGCCAAGGGGTCTCCTCGTATTATTAATGCACTTGAAAATAAACTTTAAATTATTACAATAAAGTGCATAAATGCTTGAACCTGACATAAAATGCGGAAGATTGCGGAAATCCCCGCGCGGCGGCGGCGTCTTTGTCCGTAAATTATCAAATAAGTAGGTACGTAATACACTGACCGATCAACAGTTTATTCGCGGAACGTCATATTTTGCCAATCAACCATGAACCTTAATGCTTTAGCGATAAAGTTGAAAATCTGTTAAAGAAATATGGCAGATTGTAGTAGTTTGATGTGCTGGCGTCTGTACCATAACATCGGCTGGCTTAAAAACTGCTACTAGTACTAGACCTACTCGACTCGCTGTTAGTTTTAAATTTTGCTGAATAGAAGAATAATATAAACTTTGAAACATAAATACCTACATAACTTTTATCAACCTACTAACGTTAGATCTGCACATTAGACTTATACAAGTATAATATAATACTCTAAGTAGATATATGTACCTACAAGGTATGAAATGAACTTTGCTAGATAGTTATGCTAGGTACATTTTTATCACATATGGGAACAAATTTTTAAGTAACACGCTACCTACCTACTTAATAAATAGTCGAAACATATAATAATCAATACCTTCTAGTGTTATGACGATACGGTTTTGATACTGGGGTACATCTATCAAAATCGGGATTGAAACCAAATACCTACTATAACGCCCAAATCTCAGTTTGACTTAACTGCGAGACGCAAGAGTCTTGCAGGCTTAGTCTTGTTCTTGCTCAAGTCTTGCAGGGTTCAGTCTTGGTCTTGGTCTTGCTACAATAAGTCGGTCTTGGTCTTGGTCTTGGTCTTGCAAAAATGCAAGAACAAGACCAAGACTGCAAGACCAAGACCGATTTTGGGCAACACTACTCTCTTGGTTTCTATCTTTCTATCTATTTTTTCCTTATCCTTTTCTAATTATTATTAGTTAGCTGCGCCCCGCGGTTTCACCCGCTTAAATGTCGATCCCGTGGGAATATCGGGATAAAAAGTAACCTATATGTTAATCCAGGGTGTCAGCTACCTCCATACATACCTAATTTTATCAAAATTGGTCCAGCCGTTTGAGCGTGAAGAAGTAACAAAAATATAAACACTCTCAAACTTTCGCCTTTATAATATTAGTGTGATGGTTAATTCAGTTCTCTCGTAACTCTTCTTTCTGAATAGTGGAATTCATTCATTAATGATGTTTTGACTGATGAAAAGAACGGAGTTAAAAGGCGTGCTTTTAAATAAGAACGCTATTTAATTATCGTGCTTAAATAATAGCCTCATAAGTAACTGAAAACAATAATTTTCCAATGTTCCTAGCGTTATTTAATGTTCTATGGACTGTCTCAATTTCCTCGCGGTTATAACTTCCGTGGTTTCATGACCATTTATTACTCCATTTCCACAAGATATTAAATAATTTGTACATTATGCCGGGACTGTAGATACCGTTCGTTACCCAACGGTGAGGCTATTGCAATGTTGTAGGAAGCTTTTGACTATAGATTGCTATATATACCTTATAGGTACACTGTTTTATAAGATTTGCCTGTTACCCTGTCTTCATCTCGAAACTAAAGACGGGTTGTTGGAACACATTATTTTGCTTTAACTAACAATTTATGTAATCTTCTTCGCTTTCATTTGCCCCAGTTCATTCGTGATATCTGTTCTAGATATCAACTTCGTTCATCGAATTTATCCACAAATCTGAACGAGCAACTCGTGCCGCCATGATCCGTGTGATTGCGTACTTCAAACATAGTCTCGTACGTCAACACTCGATCGTGCATACGGACCCAAATGACGCAAATCACGCCGTCTCAAAATTTACAATTCCACGCGAAACTTTGCCTTAAAACGCAGGATATAAGACTTAAATTCCCTTAACGATATCACCAAAAGACACTTGTGATGTGAATCCACTTTCCTTGATTGGTAATTCGATCGGCGAGCAGGGAAAGTGCAGGATATGAAGGCGATGAACGCCATGTCTTGGACGACGGCGTCAAGGGGACATTTTGAGGGCGTCGTATAGGGGCTGTCAATATTCAAATGTGGTTGGATTCAATTTACAGACCTAATAGGGTGCTCTGGTTTGGAATAAATTTATCTTTTTTTAAGATGGGATTTTATATTTCCATGCTGTATTTTTAGGATTACAATTTCTATGCGGTGTTTATGCAAAGTGTGATCAGACAGTTGAAATAAATATATATCTTCTGAACGGAAGCGTAAAACCCGTTATCCGATTACACACTTTCCCGATTTATTCAGCTGATTCAGAATTATGTAGTAAGTAGAATTTAAAATCGACCCTGGCTTTGACCTCATAATAAACCGTTTAAATGAACACACGTATGAAATATCAACACTCCAAAAGTAGACATATATTATCTATCAACAACTAGATCAATAACATTTGATATACTTTCTTGGTCTACAATTCGCGGATTCTCGTTCCAAATGCGTTGGTAAGGAAGTCGTGGCGGTAACAATAGAAGGAGTCAATTGGACCTCGTCCGGCCGCAAACCGCGAGACCGATACTAACGGGTTTATGATATTTGATAGCTTGGATTTAGCTTGAAGATATTGTGACTACGAGTTTCTTAGGATATCATAAGACGGTCAATCGGGTCAATCTGATTGAGGGACTTTAAAATATATATAAATATTCATTCTAGCATTCATTACACGATCAATCTACAAAACACGAGTTGCGTCAATAGCATCTAGGTTACGGATTGCACTGATGCCATACCGACTATACCGAGCATCTTCTGGTCACAGTGGAGTAACCCAGTAAAAGCGATCAACATAGTTTTTCTTTCTGTCAGAACAAGATTCTTGGTAATTGCGAAACTGAGCTTGATCACCTCACATTTTCCAAGAATTTTCAACTTTCAGTAGGTTGCTATAGATAGCTTCGTATTTTACACTGAATGACTGCCATAACCTCCACAATCCGTCTAGTGCAATCAATAATATACTACGGCAATTCAAATAAATTTTGAAACCAACATAGACTCAAGGCTTTCAGCACTATGTATTTCCAGTCGTAGTTCGCTTAATATATTTTTATTGGTAATTCTCATGCAAAGATATTGCAACTGTACTGAAATGACCTCGAAAGCAACAACCATTTTGCTGGCCGTTTTAGAATTCATAGAAAACATCGAGAATTTTCCAAGTTCTCTTTAAGGGGCTTACAGAACCTGAACACAAAAAACGCAAGTTTTACAAACAATTAAAGCATATGATCGACTACAGTAAACAAAATCAGAAAAATATAATTATGATATTCTTCAGGATATATGCTAGGTAGATAGTGTGTTGAAAACATAATACAACTAATTTAAAACTATAGAAAAAATCATGAAGATACTTCTAAAAAAATTGTTTTTACAATAAAAACCATACTCATATTTACATACAATCATTGTGATTTTTTGCCAGATTATTCTAAAAGCAAGATACTAAAATACTGGTGTTTTAATTTTTTAGTCCAAACAATAGATTTTTTGTAATTAAATAATTGCTTCATATTTTGCAATAAATTACCAGCGTTGTGTCATCGAACTTCTCTTTCTTTTCTATGCAGTCCGACAGTGACCGCGCTTTAGGTCATGTAGTCCCGTTAAAAGCAAAATATAAACTGCACCTGTTAGGGCCGAGATCTGCTTGATTGATTAATGGGCCAATCTAAAAGTTAGGAACGTTCTTGCTGAAGGCCTTGAAACTTGAACGGTCCATTAAGACGATAAAAAATGCCAAAAGCCATTTTAGTAATAGGTTTCTGGTTATATTGTATGATGCGTGTTTTCATGTAGGTTGCCAGGATGTACTCCTTACAAGGAAGTGCTTTGGGCCCTTTGTTTACTAATTGCCCTCTCATCATCATCATCATCAGCCTACATGAGTCCACGGCTGAACATAGCCCTCTCCAATCCCACGTCATTCTCGGTAACTCTCATCCAGCCGTTACCAGCCACTGCGAAAATCGTCACTCCATCTAGCCTCAGGGCGTCTTCCTACCTTAATTGCCCTCTCGTATTGCCATTATTATTTACCTATCTTGCTTAGGTGTCACGTTTTGTCTCTGTATCATCTTTAATTTAACTTACGCTCGCATTAAGTTCGCCTTTTCTGTACCATAATGCCGATATGCCCCAGTAAAATCTTACATTAAAAACGATTCACGTTTTATCCGAACAAAATTGCAGCTTTGTGTTTCAATACAAATAGCAGTATTAAATGGAAGAGTTTCTATTCTTTTGTGTCCTTTCGCTTTTCTATTGTCTTTGCTTGCATTAGCATGCCGCTCTTGTAGCTCAGCATATTATTCAACTCTCCATGCGTATATTATGTGTAATCAAAATTATGCTAGATGAGAATTATTTCTGTCATCTATGGCTATGTGGCCGTTTTGGACTTGTTTTTAGAATGGGATCTTATCTGTTATGCTATGTCATTCTATTCTGTTCTATTTGTTATCTTCAAAACTATAGAAAATATCGAAATAAGATGCAGAAAGAAGTTGGTTTAGACAGATAGCATCAAATTATAAATCAAAGAAGATACTGAAGCAAATTGTATTTTCTTGTACATATTAAAACATATTTTTTCCCGGTCTCGCGTTTTGTCCTACGTGTGATGAAAGTTGATTAAATAAACTCTCCAAAAGGAAGCCCTTACTCCTAATATAATTTATCAATTGCTTCCAAAACTACATTTAGGATGAAATCAATCAGCCTCTTCCAAGGTAATCCCACTCAAATGGAGTTCGCAACAAATATACCATTTTTCGCGGACGATCTATTTTATGGGCTCTTAAAAAGGTATAATTAATAATTAATTTGTAGAAGAAAGATATGGATGTTTCGTGTTCCGAATTTTGATACCGGAAAAGTTCAAAATTGTTGGTTTTGTAATCGAAAAAGTATCAATGCTTTCGAAAAATGGTTCCATGTAAAAAGAGAAACGTCTGTAAAACACAAGTTAAGATTTTAAGATCAAAGCTGACGCTTATAATGAGTTAAATGTAAAATTAATGACTAAGATTAATTTGATAAAGAATTTCTTTGTAGAGAAAATCGCTTCTTCTTTAATAACTTTGTTATAATGGCGTATGTAGACCTGTTTCCGAACAGGGTAGATATTTAATTACAATTATCATTAAAAAGCCAAAGTAAGAAACGATGGACGGACTGTGTGAAAGTTGACATAGCTAGAAAGGACCTCATCTCCAAAATATCAAGCTAGGTTGGATAGTCGCTGGCCCCATTTACGTTGAACCTAGGCGCATTATTCCGGTTCAATGTAACTTTACTCAAACTTTAGAAATTGGGGAACAGTTACGAAAATTTTGGGAGATAGAGGAAGTGTCATGTCAAAACATTGGTGACTACTAAGATGTCAAAGTCAAAGCATTTATTTCAAATAGGCACATAAAAGGCACTTTTGAACGTCAACGTCAAAACGTCAAGATGACGACTAATAGAGAAGTATGGCAGAAAAAGATAAGCTGCGTCGACCCCACATAAATTTGTATTTAAGGGCAAGAGAATGATGATGATTTAAAAGCCACAAAAATCCAAAGATAGAAAATCTATAAAAAATACAAGCTCTGCTATATCTAGCGTAGTAAAACTTGGATTCGTAAACGAAGAAAACATTCCCGCTCTCTAAACAAACCATCGCATGCTTCTTTCAGATCCAAACGGTCCGATTGAAGAAAAACATTGATTTTGTAAGGTTTATGTAGGTCGGGTTACGAGGAGGAATCTTGATGAAAACAATCCTGTTGTTTTACTCATTGGTTTTAAATCGATTTTTCTTCACGGAACTTTTCTGTATGTTTTCCTAAGTCATAATAATGAAAATTAACCTGTGCTACTGTCGTTACTGCTTGTATCATCATCATCATCAGCCTATAATGTTCCCACTGCTGGGACACAGGCCTCCTCTCTGTGACAGGGAGTGGGCCGTAAGATATTATGAATGATCTTCTGAAAACTTTTACATCATGATACTGCTTGTATATCATGATGTAAATTAGTCTCTTATGTACCTACTGCACATTTCAGTTTTCAGAAACTCATTCATAATATCTTTCGCTTTACCGTCGAAAACCTGTGTTGGATTTTTATCATTTGAGCCATTACCAGCATGTCATATTTCCTTTTGAACAATTTGGTGTGTTATTTCAAGGAAATCCGGAATAAAGTAACCACCTTATTCCGGATTTCCTTGAAATAACACACTTGTTATCTTAATAAATTGTTGCTACAATTCAACGAAATGTCCCATAATATACCTTCGTAGTGTTCTACTGTCTTATTTTTTGGCAAACAAAGCCAAGATTTGGGAGGAACCATAAACTTACAGTGCCATGTCTTCATAAAACTGCGTTCAAGACAAAGTAATACAATTTACCCAGAAACCGTTTGAAGGGTTATCCGAAAATATTCGCGTTATCTCAAGTGATTTCGGGTACGTTAAACCCGATTCATCGAACCGGATCATCGAACTCATTATTTCGTTTCTATCGTGATTATAAGCATTGTTTGTTTTTCTGAATTTTGTGGGAAGATGGTTTTTAGGCTAATGAGTTTTGAATTGTTTTAGTTGTGAGGTTTTTCATGAAGCTGAATTTTGCCACTAGTCGTAGTTATGAATTTAAGTCATTTTAATGATTAAATTAATCTGAGCATTAATTGTATGTAATTTAACGAATAAAGACTATTCATTTAAAACTTCTTCTATTATTTTAATTACTAAAAGGTAAAACAAAATAGCCAAAATCGAACAAACGCCCAAACTATCCTTTATATGGGGAAATGAAAATTCAGATGACATATACAGCGTGGCGCTACAATGGTGACATTAATTTAACACACGTGTAGGGCTAGTGCCCTTTAATCATATTAATTTTAGTAGGTTAAAATAACTCGAAAATTGAAAAAAAAATTTTTTCAAACAAACTTAATGATAAAAATGTAACTAAAATTGGGATCACCCTTGCAAAAAATCATTCATGAAATTACTTACCTACGTTACGCTGGCTTACGTTAACTCGGAGCGGCAACGCGTCGCTTCACGCGCTGCCACTTTTCGCGCTTTAATATCGTATGGACGGTACTGTGATGAACTTGAAAATGCCTAGCGCTCTGGCGGAGGCTAGTTTTGGGTTGGTTTTGGAAATATTGTAGCACATTTTCAGTTAACTGGATTGGGTTTTGTCGTGTAGGTGGTCGATCAGGGCGTTGAGACCTAGGATCCACTGGCCGGTTTTCGCGGATGCGCTGAAGAGCAATAGTGCGAGGATTAGTAGGGCATTGTCTTGAACCGCCATATCTCTCGCGATATGTCCTTATGGCAAGAGCGGCATTTTCACGACATTCTCCGTAAATTAGGATCATGTCCGCATATTCAGCTGCTGTGTAGTTCGGATGTGTATTTGCCATCACGATCACAAGTTTACACAAGCACTAATAACACAAATAAAGCGCCCGTATCGCAAGAGATGTCAACGTACCTACTAAATTAGAAAACGAAAACAAAACAAAGCGTCTTTATCGCAGTACCATAATCTAATTACTTATTAGTTCATTACACAAAAATAAATAAATAAAACAATAGGTAAGCGTCTTTTTCGCGGAAACATTCACAAAATTAGTCGACGTAATTATGTGCACTACTGTGAAGAAGTGTGTCAAGGGCACGAGTTAGGCTAGCACTAGAAATGCAAAAAAAAGAATTGGATTTCGCTGCGACGCGACGGGGCGGGGGGGGGGGGGGGGGCACGCGTCGCCTGCGCCGCCCGCTCGCCGACAAAGGGATATCACGTTACTTTAAAGTATTGTTTATTTATTTTAATTTCATTGATGCGATGTTATGATCCGTGACCCGGCAAATGACCGCTGTGCGACAGTTCTTTAAGTACAGGTTGCTCCAAAATGCTATTTTAGAAAACTTTAAATAAATCCGCAAATAATAACGTTTAATGGAAACATAATTTCTTCATGAAACGAAAATGTGAAAACGTATATGTGTGTTAAATTAATGTCACCATTGTACCGCCACGCTGTATAACCAAACCCTTTAAAAGTTTCATATTGCTAGAATTGTGTTGATATTTTATTTCCCATTTTGTTTTATTTTATTGACACATTTTGTCAATACCGATATTTAATTTTATTAGCATGCAAAGAAAAGCAGCTGCCGGAATTAAATCACAACGACTCACAGGAAATTACGGAAACCCACAATTTTGTCATCCATAAAATATTCCACCAAAGGTTCGGACGAAAATGCCATAATTCTCTGTCACCATAAACTTCCATAAGTTCGCGGTTATTTACCTATCGAGCGACAATTTAAAACAGATCACGATCCACGGTCTCTCTGAAATAGAAACTGCGTGGTATTGCTCGTAAATCGTCAGCAATGTAAAGGCTCGTGCACACAGGCGCGACGCGACACGCGACACAAAGGCACCGCAAGTCGCGCGACTTGCGGTGCCTTTGTGTCGCGTGTCGCGTCGCGCCTGTGTGTACGAGCTTTAAAGCGTTCGATGTCTTTGCTTGGAAATAGATAGTTACAGAAGGCCAGCTTCATACAACGAGCAAAAACAGACGCACGCACACATAGACGCGTACGTACGGTCATACGATGCTGGCCGGCTATCTCAAACAAAAATGCTAGTCGCGAGTGCGTTTGCACTGGCTGTACGTGTAGCGTGTCAATGTGTGCGTGCGTTTTCGCTCATTGCATTGAAGTGGAACCGGCCTTCTGTACCTATCCATTTTGTACCAATGCATCATTCTCTTGTCGATTGCTTACGTGACTTTCGGTTCCATTGTTGTTTTGGATCACGAATGCTGGGGAAAGTCTGTCGTGACATGCCTTGGATGTGTTTGAGATATTGGGCAGTTTATCGGTGTGACGTGGATTAGGGATCGGGTTCGAGATTGCCGGCAATTGATCTTTTGGTAAGAAAACAAGGTATTGAGGTGCGAAGTTTTGGAATTTCTGCTTTTATGGTGAGTATAAAAGATTCATGTCGTAGGGCTTTAGCGAAATATTTATTGTCCGGTTAAGTAGTCACGACCTCTCAAGGTCAACTACGAGATGCCCTAGTAAAAAAAAAAAAGGCTTTAGCGAATCAGCATCAGACAGCATCTGTCGTGCATTATTGCTGAGATGAACCTATTTGGCGCGGCCGTGAGGCACTCGTAATCCTAAATTTTTTTAAACGGCTTTATTTAGCTTGGCCTGTTTGTTATTTATTTTATGTTAGTTTTTAATTACATACGATACTGCGCCTAATAATTAGTTTTCTATCTTTCTTCGAACCACAAATGCTTTTGAAGCCTTGACGAACCAAATACTTATTTATGATTTCTGGTTCATAAAATTCACACTATAGCCAACAGTCAACATCCTCTTGAATTTGAACTGACACCGAAATAAAGATATCTTGTCGCGTCATCTAATAGGAACCCGAAACCGGCAACTTTGACCACCTCCTTGGAGTATCCCTGTAGTAATAAAATTCAGACACTCAAATTACAGAACTTTCCCTTTTGAGGAGCGCAAGCGAAGCATGCTCAATGCAGTAATAACATCCAGATGAATAACAATGTTACTTTATTGCATTATTCAGTTAGACGTGACCTTTTACATGGCACTTTGTAATTTGACGTTTCAAGTGGTGCCAATGCACCAGATGTTCATGCAACCTGGTCGAGCCAGGGCGAAAAATAAATCTCTCTTTCATAAAAGCGAAGAAAAAGCTTCAGATTTTAACATCTAACCTACTAATAAATTCTGTTTCGAAAACTTCATCTCTTTGATTCCGTAATAGAAGATGTATGAATAAAAACATTTCAACATCACAAAAATACAGCTCCTTTAAAATTCCAAGAAAATCTCTCATCAATCAATAATCCCTTTGCAAAGGTACCAATGAAATTCTCAGAAGCGTTTCATTGTAGATTCTAGTAAAGCTTTCATAGTATGAGACCGATTCCAATTTCAATTTGGAGTTTGCTACTGATCCGTAGTTTTTTTGTATTTATTGGAACCCGATATTTTTCCTCTATTAGAAACATGTTGCTCGGGTCTTTTTTTCTGAAAATATGAGGCGTTTCTGTTTCACGAATCTTTTTTGGGATGTTTTTGAAGTGAAAACTTCTTTAGCGGCGCTGTGTACTTTTTTTGGAATGGGTAAAAACTTCTAAATTCGCGTCAGGTCACGTGACCCTGATCGAAAATTCGTAAGACGTAAAACGTCAGACGTAAAACGTAAGACGCGCGTTGTTGAGGACAGCGCCATCTATGCACATCGGGAAGAACTACGAGGGCCTCGCGTACTAACGTCAGACGTAAAACTTAAGACGCGCGTTGTTGAGGACAGCGCCATCTATGCACATCGGGAAGAACTACGAGGGCCTCGCGTACTAACTACGTAGTTCATCCAACAACGACGAGATGGCGCTGAACCACGGATATATAACTGTGTGCTTATTTGTAAATCTGAATAAATTCCTTTCACGAGAAGAATAAACCAGTCACTTTGGTCATCATACCTGATTTGCAAAAAACCCTATAAAATAAGGAACACACCTTAACACGCGTGTTTTGTTTATAAGACGATTCACAAAATACACTCGTAATTGTTCAAGTTTTCACTTCTGTCGGCACTACCGGAGTGCCAGTGACTTTTTTGTTTGTACCTATGGCAAGGTAGTTTGTTATTTTTGATCACCGAATCGTTAGACTGAAGCCTGACAGACAATATATCATGTCAGCGCGCTTGTGACGTTTAAAGGCTCCTTCAAACAGGCGCGACACGACTCGCGACACAAAGGCACCGCAAGTCGCGCATGCCTTTGTGTCGCGCGCGATTATATCGCGTGTCGCGTCTGTTTGTAAGTAGGAAGTTGAGTTTTTTGAGTGCCACAATAATACTCGTTCACGTATTCTTCAAATTATTGCTTGTTTATATGTATTATCCTGGCTTTACCCAGGCTTTTTATGCCCGATACAGATTCGTGAAAAGTAACATGAAATTAAATACAATAACTATGCGAATCTGTTACAATGTGTGTTACATTTCATGTTGCATTGCATAAGTTAGTTTCAATAATCAGTACCGAGCATAAGCGACGACGTCTTCACCGAACCAGTTGCAAATATGTGGTCGTCCAAATCAAAAGGGACCTTATGGCGGTAACTAGTTTCCGAGATATTAATAAATTCGTAAAATACCTCAAAAAAATCGTTTTTTTATTAACTGTATTTTTAAAAAGATGATTGTATTTACTACATGTGTGTGTGTTCAACTTTTCGAAAAGTCAATTTAAAAAAGTTTTGTATTCATCTAAAGTTTAGTAAAAAAGGAACCTTATCGCGGCAAGACCTAACAAATCGTTTTTCTTGTAATTCAAACCATATATTATATCGACATTTTAATATTGCAAGGTATATATAATAACGTATATAGCCGCCATTTTTTTTTATTTTTTTTTTTTCAGGATGGGAATTCATCAGATGACTCCTCCCGCTCTGGGTGGAGCGGAAGGGAGTGTCAGACTCTTACTGACTAAAACCCACCCGTGTTCCTTCCTTCGCCCTTTATGTTCCGGGCCAGCGGTAACCCTTTCGGACAATCCCGCTGACCCGGCAGGCTTCGGCCCTTACGGGCCCCTTCGTTTAGTGCTGACATCTCTTTGAGGCGCGCGTGGAACACGTACGCGCCGTCCGGCACGGGCCTGGTCCTGATCGGACGGTGAACTACCCATTACTCTCCGCCCGCAGGCCCGCGCCTACGGTGGCCGGGAGTCGTCGCGCGGCTCCCGACGCCCGGAGCGTCTCCCGCGGCGGCTGGGACGGGAGGCTCTCTCCCTCAGCCGTCCCGCCGCCTCCTTCGCTAGCATGACTGCTTCGCAGAAGGAGGCGACTGCCCCCCACTCCCTCTCGCCCCGGACCATGGCTTGAACCAGGCCCGGACGCGAGAGGTCGCCGCCGCTGCCGATCGCCTCTACGAGGACACGGCGGTGCTCCGCCCAAGCGAGGCAGACCTCCACCGTGTGCTCCACCGTGTCCTCTGGGCGATCCTGGCAATGGTGACACCCGGGCGTTTCCTCCCGCCTGATTATGTGCAGGAACCTCCCAAAACTTCCGTGTCCGGTGAGGACCTGCGTCAGGCGGTAGGTGAGGGCGCCATGACGCCTCTCTAGCCACTCCTCAAAGAGGGGTCTTACCGCCGCTATCGTGGCGTGCCCTGCGCTGGGTTGTGACAGTCGCTCTTTCCATGCCGCCATGAGATCGCGCCGGAGGTCCGTCCGCTCCGCCGCAATTTGCTGCGGAAGCGGAGTTTCCCCCCGGCGTAGTGCCTCCGCGCGCCACTCATACAGGCGCGCGAGGACTATCGCCTCCAGATCCCATGGCGGCAGTCCGGTAAGGAGGCTTGCCGCCTCGCCCGAGATCGTGCGGTACCCCCGGATCAGCCTAACGGCTACCACCTTCTGGGGCGCGTTCAAATAATGGGCGGCTCGCCGCCGCAGTGAACGCGCCCACACCGGGACCCCGTATAGGGCCATGGACCGCACGACCCCCGCGTAAAGCCTCCGGCAGGAGGCGTTTGGCCCCCTCAGGTTGGGCAGGAGCCGCTTGAAGGCGGCCGCGGCCCGTTCCAGTTTGGGAGCCAAACGTCGGAAATGCTCGACGAAGTTCCACCGGCTGTCGAGGACGAGACCAGGTATTTCATCGTCGTCTCGACGCCGATGTGAACCCCTCCTACCGTTAGTTGGGATCCCGATGGTGGCGTATTCCGGGGCCCATGAAACGACATGGCCTCGGACTTGTGCAATGCCACCTAGAGACCCAACTGCCGGATCCCCTCCACGACTATCGCAACCCCGCGTGCCATCGCGTCGGCCGCCGCCTGATGCGACCTCCGCTGCGCCAGGACTAGCGTGTCGTCAGCGTAGCGTATAGCCGCCATTAGATAGTGTCGCACGCCGCTGCATGCGGCATTCTTTGTATATGCGTCTTAGGTCTAAGGTCCCACTATTGTAGTCCATATTTTGTTTAGGTACTTTTAATAGAGGTAAACAATCTTGTTATGTTTTTTATCATAAAATATATTTTTAAAATAGGCTAAGGCTAATAGCAAAAGTAGGTAATTCATTATAACATCTGTTATTTCATTTTGTTTTTTTATCTTGTAATGGCTATAAATTATTTCATAAATGTATTTTTCGACAAAAACCTATCAAGATTGTTTACCTTTATTTAAATACTTAAACTAATTAACTATACTAAGAGATAAGTGTCAGCAGACTGCAACGGACCGCCTTAAGGGCCCTTTTTTACGTATATACTTGTTACGAACATTTTGTTAAATAAGTAACATTTTCATACCTTGTGATAATAAAAAAAAAATTGTTAAATAAGTAACATTTTCATACCTTGTGATAATAAAAAAAGAAAATTTAAGTTATCTTGAATGTTGCACTAAAATATTGATTATGCATGCTAAAAATAAAAAAATTTGTTTAGTGCCTACCATTAGGGCCCTTTTTTAATTTGTTTGAAGAAATTGTTCAGTTCTCTATGTAACTTTACAAGATCATAACTAATAGTTATCATTGATCTCTTAGCTTTATTAGCATCTAAACCAATTATGTATAACCTATTTAGTGATTAAGTGTTGATTTTGTTACTGTCAGATCTCAAAGTTTATAAAAAATAAGAATTCTTGCTAGTAAATAAAAACTATTTTTTTTTTAATTATGTGTTGTTTTTATTTACATCTAAGGCCTTTCGCAAATCTATGTAATTAGGAGCAATATAAAAACAATAAAAGTTTAGTGAGAAACAGGCGTTTTACTTATTTTTAATACTATTATCGATACTTTGCATCTCATTGATAATGCATTATGTTGGCGGGTCTAGTTCCCACAACAAACAAGTTTATGCAAGGATTGTAAGAATTTCCATTAGTAATAATCATAGTCAATCAAAGTATACCATCAGTTACATAACTTCACACTAAAACATAACTTTTTTGTACGGCATACTTAAATTGCGATTTTCTCGAAACTTATAATTTCGATCAGTGAACTTCAAAAATTCGTAAAAAAATAACGGTAGTGGTTAGAAGGTTGGTTCTTGGGTCTATAGTTCGGTACATTTATGTAGTTTTCAGCCCTGTAGATAACTCATTTCCGCCATAAGGTCCCTTTTGATTTGGACGACCACATATTATAAAAATTTACATAGAGTTTAAAAGCTCTTGCAAATTACGGACCATCCTTATCCTTAGTCTTATAACCGTCACCGATATTTTTCTTCCATTTGACAACGCATCTTGAATTGTCATGTCATATCCAATACTTATGTAAAGACTCGTACACACAGGCGCGACGCGACACGCGACACAAAGGCACCGCTCGTTGCGCGACTTTCGGTGCCTTTGTGTCGCGGTCTCGTCGCGCCTGTGTGTACGAGCCTTGACCCGACAAAGCATAGTATTCGGAGGACATGCTGCAGCAGTGGCGAAGGTTCTATACAACTCGAATACTACCGGCTTCCCTTTGAAAAATGGATCAGTCAATATTCTATAGAGAAATAATATAATCATATTAAAGATCTACTCCGGCTTACCTCTTACAAAAATTAAACCTTCGCTACTGTGCTGCAGTCCACAGAGCGTAATTGCCCTTCCTCAGTTGAACCACTTAAGTCCAGTTCTGGAGCGTCTTGACACACATACATGCAAGCCGATAATTCTAGTGGTAGGTCAAGCATATAAGCTTGTTGTGCGTGAAGTTAATGGTTGTAATCATTAGACGCATGATTGTTTTTTACCTGCTGATAAAAGTTTTGATTACGTTCAATATTTTGCGTAGATCGGTTACAACCAACCAACAAGATCATTTCGACTGTGTTAATTGTAAGTAAACCGTTTTAAACCAACAAACGGTTTAAAAATCACGACCACGTGGGCCACGAAAACGGTTTTTCGTGTTTACAACTATAGTAACTATAATTTCGATTCTCGACACAGCTGAGTGGGATTTCAAAACCATTGTAATTTTTACTGTTTCTCAGAACTCTTTTCTTGTGTTGTTTAACTTTGAATTTGGTCAGACAAGAATATTTTTTTAAAACCATGAAAATTCACAACATTTCCTATTGTAGAGATTATTTTAATCATCATTCATACTAAACAGTATGAATGATGATTAAAATAGTATTGATTCATGAATGAATACGCCCACTTCATAGCGGTTTTATCTCTACAACAGGAAACGTCAAGATGATCTCTAATGTATTTTTATAAAATCAATTACTTAAAACAATAATTATTTTACTGGCGATAAAAACCCTTGAACCGCCTATCACTTCCTGTCGATGTCGATGTGAAAAAACCTATTACATAGTAATCTATACTAATATTATAAAGATATTGAATCTCTCTACTTATAGATATAAGAGAGATTCTTATTTTCTTTCTTTTTTATCCGACTGCGCCAAGGTTATATTTTATTTAGTTATATTTCCCATCTTTGTTTCCTCCATCCAATATGTATAAGTAAATGAAATATTAGCTGCGAAACATTTTATTACTATGTCTCCATTAATCAAATCCTACTCTAAATGTGAAAGTTTTGTTAGTAAGTATGTACATACATAATTTATGTTTTTTGAATGAACCGATTGCGATGAATCTTGATAGATACATAGGTGTTACCTGTAGCGGGCACTTTTTATCCTGGTATTCCCACGGAATCGAAACTTACACGGGTGATACCGCGGGACGCAGCTAGTTATGATGATAAAAAAGGATAGGTAGAATCCTACTGTATTTAACCTACACACACAGAGCATAAATCGCAGCTATGCAGCTCACGCCAATTTGACTAGTCAATTCCCAAAGGAGTAGTTCGGTTGGGTGGGAGTCCATTGTGTAACAAACTCTCAATCTCGATTTTGAGGTAAGTTCCTATTGCATTGCTGTTTGAAAAATTCCTCTGCTTGACAACGTAACTAACTTAATGAATGTTGTTTGCTTGCCAAAATGAAAGCTATTGCCTTAGTAAGCGTGTTACGCAAATTACCCCGCAGGGTAACAAGCTCCATTCGGGGGTGCGCGCCTATGGATGAGTATATGAGTATCTTCAGGGCTCCCGACTCATGGTAGTTTTGGGAACCATGGGGTTTTAGTTGATAGGAATCTGACATAACCCTCCCCTAGACCAGGTTATAAAAGAGGACTTCCCTACAATAAAACAGGATAATATTAAGCTAACCCCTCTTGACACACGTATTTTATAAAGCGAGTTACAAGGCAACCAAACCATTACGTGAAGAGCCTCCCCTATCTGCCAAGACTGGCTTATAAGACTTACATTCCCATAATTATTCATTATTAAACCTAGCACGGAATGTCTACAGGCTAGCATTAATGCCCATAACGGTATTGTTTTTATCTGGTCAGCAGGAAGTCGACGAAATGATCTCATAACTGTCGATTGAGATGTAGGATGCTGCGTCTTGACGGAAGCGCGTGTACACGAAGCAAAAACCATCGCCGTGTCGACGACCTGCTAGTGATGTGGTGCGGTCGATGATTTGAAAAAAAAAGAAAGAATAAGTTTTTATTTTAGGACTTCACTAAAAATAATAAAACAGAAGAAGCAAGAATCCTGTACGAGACCAAATGCTTCAGCATAGTACCGTGACGACCTTTGCCTGTTTCCTATCCAAGAATTATCGATATGTTGTGTGTGTAATGTCATGGTCATCTGAAAGTAATGGTAACACAAATTAATTAGTTTTAAAAGTTATAATCAATTTACTTTTGACCTTTCGAAACATATAGCATAAATAATTCATATTTAGATCATGGAGTTCAACTCATTTATTATTTAGACTACCAAATAATAAATGAAAATAAATGCTTTGAAGCGGTAAAGGGCTCGACTAGAAATGCCCTTTACCACTTTAAATCTTCTATGGGCAAAATTTACTTATTTATTGAATACTTTAAGCACACAATTCTACAGAGACGGACACTGCCATAGGCCTTTTCTATCAGTCAACCTTTGGGCGATGCAGAGACGAATCAGTGATAGGTGCAATTACGAAAACTTTTAGGCGAAAGACACATTAAATATTTTTTACCAAGTGTGGCAATGCAACTGAAAATTCCTTGGTTTTGCAGGTTTGCAGTTTTCATCAGATAAGGTTGCAAAAGCAAATGGTTCTTCTTTGTAACTAATTATTTATAACATTACATTATTTTTAATTATGTTGTAACGGTATCGTAGCGTAGCATCACTATTGTGGTCGGTGCGTGACAGCGTGCATCACGAGCAAACCACAATACAAGATGGTGCAGAAAGACAACTCTAAGCAGTATTGGACAAGGAACTTCTTTAAATAATAGCTATCATTACAGATCTGCCGATCTATTCTATAAAAGTCTCACTCTGAAAACTTAGGTGAAGTGAGCTGCCAATAGTGCCAATCCTCTTAGCATCAGGTGGAATGACAGCTTGACGGCACTTCAAGCTCACTTCACCTAAGTTTTCACGGTGAGATTTTCGCAGAATCGACCTGCTCCAGGAGTTGGTGAACACATCTACTCCAATAAACCAGTACAGTGAACCATCGTATGGGCCCATACCTGTTACCTTAATTTTCAAGCTTTGCAAATGTGTACCAAGAGATTTTAAATATATTTACAGTTTTAAAATCATGCATCTTTTGGGAATACCACAACGCCTGATTTTTTATTAAAACGTACCGTTTTGCTATTATCTCATAATCATCTTTCATAACACTTAACGGCCAGCCAATCACTGCAGTCTTTGGTGAGCTTCGACTATTCCTCTTTGAGCCAAAACCTTTTGAGGGCGCATTAAAATAGCTTCGTTTAGCGCTCTGTCATCGCGCATCTGTCAGCCCCACTACAACTTTTCTTACTGGCGAATGTTACCACGGCTTGAGCTATTCTTATAGTTCGTGTTGGTACGAAAAAGGAACACCAAAGTGTACCTTCTGTGTTTCTCTATTCCTTGGTATCAACTCACCGGACTGTGTCCAGCCCGCTTGCTCCTGCAATGTTTATGTTGCTAAATTGATGATTTAACACGGATCCATCACGCGTCTGAAATAATCTGGGAATAAAAAAATAATGTAGATCACCTGCTTATACACGCAGCGAAATTACATGGCCTAGTAATCTGCCATTATTTGAGTGATTTGTACATATTGTTGTTAATGATTCTGCACTAATTAGTGCACTTCTTTTGCAGTTTAGATGACTATGATACTTGTTTCTTCTATCGTTTCAATGGCATGTATTAAATTATCAGCCTACACGGACTGTGATTTCGTCAGCGTTTACCAGGGCATCATGTAGAACTAGTAGTATGGCTATTGTATAATATACTGCGTTCACATAACATGGAATGTTTGGATCGGTAGCATTTGGTTATGAGTATGGAACTCGTTGTCGTAACATAACACGTCAATCATGTTCAAATAGACTAGTTTCCTACAAACGATTTACATTTTTACAACAATTGCAATCATGATATTTTCGCACAATCTTACCATTCCGATTTGTAGATAGGACAGAAATGTTCTTAAGTCTTGCTAATATGTATATCTCGATTTCTGTCTATAGCTGTACTTGTTATATATTCTTCTGTCGCTTCAGTACGTTATTATATAATAATGGCTGATATCGTAATGATGGTTAGGAAGATATACATTTTCAAGCAATCAGTTGCTTCGGACGGTCTTGAGGTTCTGCACTCGAAGAGGCTGTTTTAATACATCTCAAATTATTCCAGTCATATATTCAGGGGGCCTACTATCTAAGTCCGTTAACGAAGATACGGGCCCGTCCGAAAATAGTTGTATGCTTCGGAGTGAACCCTACTCCCGACTACTTAACTTTTTCAGACGGGCACGAAACACATCGGGAGTAGGGACAGCTGTCAAATCGTATTGTTATTCATTCTTAGTTCGGGCCCCAAATTAATCTTATGTCCATTGGTGATACGGAGTAGGAAACGTCCGTAACTAAGGATTTCGTGCTTAGAGATTGGACCTCCAGGAGAAGTAATGTTTGTACCCGCTCACGTGAAACTTCCCAATTTACCAAAAAACCAGTCACGGCCATTTGCTCCCATCATTTCATATACCCTACCATTTCACAATACGTCTGTGCAGTAGGAGTGTCCCCTTGCATGGTCCTGAACTCCTGACGTAGGGTGACACAATAGCATGGATGTATGAGAGAGAGTGCGCTTTGTGCTCGAGCATTGGCCTGTGGACGCTTTTGTTTCCAAAAATATATATCGAGAGATATTTTTTTCAACTTGTTGGTTGCAATGCTATGTATGTACCATTCGATTCGTGCGTAGTATAGTGTGTTCGGGCGCCTCCGGCAACCTTCGGCTGCTGTCGTGTGACAGCGGAAGGCGGCGTTTTTGTATCTTCAATAGAGACGCTCAGATCATCATTATCATCTGCCTAGTCTTTTCTCAACTACATACATTGGGGTTGGCTTCCAGTCTTACCGGATGCAGCTGAATACTAGTATTTTACATGGAGCGACTGCCTATCTGACCTCCACAACCCAGTTACTGGGTAATACGATACCCATTGGTAAGACTGGTTGTCAGACTTTCGGGCTTCTGACTACCCGTAACGACTGTCAAAGATCCACGAATGACAGCCGGGAACAACGGCTTAACGTGCTTTCCGAGGCACGGAGGGGTCTCGGTATGTAAAGATGGTCACCCATCCACAGACCAACCGCGGCAAGCGTAGCTTAACCCGATCGATCGATCTTGCGGTTGTTATTATTTAGCCACGGGCCCCCACGGTTTTCAATATCAGATATCATTCGAAATATTCCTAGGTGGCGACTTGATGTAGAATTTAGAGGTATGACTACTGATCCTCATATAAACTTACACCATTCATCAGGAGACGTCTTGATTTAGCAGTCGAGCCTTAGCTAAATTTTAAGAGCTAGATTTAGCTTTCCAGCCATCAGAAGGACAGGGCTGACAGCCTACAGTGCATGCGCCGAACGTACATTTAGGTATCTCCAATCGTGGCGGCTATTTCGAGGTGACTTTTCAATATCGTATCTTCACAATAAAGCCCCTTTAATGCTCCATCAGATCAACACATTAGTTCACTACAGAAGCTCAGTGTTCTAATGAATTATGTCATTCATGAGAGCTCGTAGATAAGCGTTCATTAATGGGCGCTTCAATTTAGGTTAATAACACCCAGCGTTTAAGGTCAGCTCTGAATTGATTCGTGGGTTAAACTTGTTAGTTTAGTGTTGAGCTGTCATATATTAAGTGGGTTTGGAGGGGTTTATTATTGTACTTTTGGTAACCGAACGCAGGATCAGACTATAAATAAAGCATGAGGAGATAAGAATTTCAAGTAACAAGTCACGTAGCACTCACAGCGACAGTTAGTGACAGTCTGATACGTTAAGTGGGATCAATCGGATTTTTTATTGAGGAGGAAACAGAGCATCTTCAAATGATAAAGCTTAAGTATGTCCAACGCTATGTAACCAACCCACTAACCCAGTCTTTTTTTTTTTTTTTTTTTTTTTTTCACGTGGAGAAATGCTCATGCATACTGCACTACCACGGGGAGATAGTGCAGTTATGTGGGACTTTAACCCACTAAAACTCCACGGTGTCCTCCTCTGCCGCTTACGGCGGGAACACGGGCACGCGTTAGCACTCATCCGTGAACCCGCCGCGGCCGTCCGTTACCGGACCCTCCTCTGGGGAGTACTCCCCATCACCGGCGCACCAGAACACATAGCACGCCGTGACCACCCCAGGGACCAAACCAGCACATGGGCGCCAGACGACCCCGTGTCTGGGCACCCTTGGTCCCCCCTGCGACGGGTCAGGACATTGGCCCCGCCGCCTGCCAATTTTCGGCTGCAGAGGATAGGGAGAGCGGCCAACGTAATACCGACACTCCTCTTCCCCTGCAGCCCCACCGCGTCCGCCATCGTACGGTGGCGACCCCGTCAAGGCCGCGGAAGGTAGGGAGAGCGGCGCACCGTAATACCGGCACTCCTCTCCCGCCGCGGCCTCCAACCCTCAACCGCGATGCCTCCGGTACGTACGACATCGCGGCCCGCCTCAGTTGCGATGTCGCCCAAGCGACATGAAAATGGAAGGTGATGTAATATTGCATTTTAATAATGTGGCTGTAGGCGGGCTTGGATTGGACCATAATACCCAAGTAGAAGATGATAACTGTCCCAATTCAGGCTAATTAAACTCAAAAGCTTTCGGTGAAAATCTACTCGTGCGCTGCTAAAATATTTATGAACAAAATGTCTCTCTAGAAATAAAGTCAAATTGGTAGATGAAGCATTGATTAAAGCATTAAATGTTCACACGTATTACCACTTACGTGTGAACATACCAACACGCTTGTATTCCCGATGGGTTAAGCAGACGTGTACCTATAGTATATTCATATTTCGCCAGTTGTGTAGTTTTTCATTTTGGCAAAATACGTCATATGTCCTGATGATGGTCGTCCAAACAAGTTTTTTGAAAGTTAACCACAATGGAATGACAAAGTTTATAGTGGATAAGACAGAGATTAAAACAGAAGAAGAACTAGCAGGGGATCAGACCGGAATAACTAAAGATTCCCGTTGCACAATAACATAATGTTGCGAATGCAGTAAGATGGCATAATGTCAACAATAGCACCTGTGCCAGAAATGATTTAATTCAAGTAGTTGCTGCTAGCTTTGGCACTAATTGTAAGTGCTTTGGCCGTTAAGCTTATATTTATTTAGTGAACTACTGAGGGTACTCCACAAAAACAAGTAGCATAATTGTGGTATATGAATCCGTATGTTCAGGATCATCATCATATCATATCGTTAACGCCACTTCCAAACAGGATTACATTGCTAGGAACAAGTTAGCGCAGATATTGATATAATAGTCATTCTTGGCGAAATGGTTGAAGCTCAAAGTAATATTCTGTGGCAGAAAGATCCTCCATAGTTGCATATTAAACACTTTCACAAAACTATCGACTATTATTTTCAGAGAATCATACGGTCCAATAATGCATTTCTAATAATCGCCACAATAAAAGAACATCAACCCACTTATTACGAAACATAAGCACGTGCTCTTCGAAGCCATTAGGACCGTCCGCGTCGCCGATACAATAGTAACAAGACTTAAACGGGCTTGGCAAAGTGTCAAATGTAAGTGTTGAGTAGGGTGTAGTAGAAGAACACGTAACTTGTGTCGCTGGCAGACTTTGGCTCCGGTCTGTGTGAAGCTCTTATATTCCATATAAAAATGTGCCTGAGGATACGTTCTAAGAGCACGGACTCAACTCTGTGTGGGACATTTATTGGTGATGGCTCGCATCCGGTATGGATACAATGCGTTTAATATGGCTAGCAAGTGCAGTTTATTTTTATCAGAATGTTTCTTAAGACTAAACCATTGGGTAGGGGAATTTGGAGTATTTTTATGATGCTCTTGACCATTTAACGAAAACTGAACTAGTGGATAAGTCTAATAGAAATACTTATCTACTGTTATTCTATGAATATATGTATAGAAAAACATTTGACCAAAAACGAACTTGACGAATAGTTCAGACTTGGAGTACCAATCATATAACGCTCCAGTATTGTATAAGATGAATGGATATTTATACCTACCTATATCTATAGACATAAACTTGGCAAAGTGACAACTATGTCGATAGTACGCTCCGTAGTACTATACGAAGAAACCACGGCACTACTAAACTGAACTGGAAATAAAAAGAACACATAAGGGCTCATCTATAAACAGCTTAGGTATCCTCCAACTAGGTTTTAAATCTAAAAGTTTTCGAAAGAAAGGACTTTTCTGAAGGAAATCCTAACGTACCGATGAAAGACACTCTTTCAAGGATTAGTATAAAGACACAAACCCTATACCTTCCAATATACAGACGACGAAGGAATAGGTAGTACTGCTTCAAAGCTTAGCAGCCGAGACGCCATTCGACCTGGAGAAGTAACAGCGATGTTCCAATTTAAACTTTGCTGGTACTATAGCTGGGACTTAGAAACTAGAACTAACTAGAACAAGGCTAACTGTGAAACTAACCTCAGTAGCCTTTAGTTTTAGTTAAAACAAACTACACTGCAGCTACGGTTTGGAGGGACGAGGGGCTATTCAGAAATCTGTATTCGATTTTAGTTGAAAGGAGATTTTAAGAGACATTTTGAACATGATACAGAAATCGAAAGATTTTTTAATAATTTTTGATCGTATGCATATAAAGACAAATAATGCTCGGTTCCTATAAACAAAAACGAATGGTTTTGCCAAACTGAGCATATTAATATGCCCAGTTTGGCAATAAAAAATGCTACTATTTGTAAGCAAAACTATTGTTTTTGCTTACAAATCTATCTCTCTAATCTATATTAGTAAGCTAATTTACCTGCGATAGCTACTTCTATATGGGAGGCTCTACTATGCAAAGCTATGAGGTATTTGCTTTATTATTGGTAAAGATACAAGAGCCTTAATTTTAACCAATAACGGTCTATAAATTATAGGAATCGGATATAGCCGATTCGAGTTGTTTGTTGATGTGAAGTTTGTGAAGTTAGGTTTACCTACTCTAAATATTATTTGTGTAATAAAAACACTACTACCCACGATTCGATCCTTTGTTCCGAAAATGTATCAATCACTAGCTAGCCATTTTTCCTACGGTACGGTCAGCATCAAAAGTCGATTAACACTTCAGTTTTTTTAATCTCAGTTATTGAGCAAAATATTTATTCAAAATTGCAGCAGAAGTACGATGCGATTTTCAACAAATATTTTGCTCAATAACTGAGATTAAATAAAACTGAAGTGTTAATATTTTGCTCAATAACTAAGATTAAAAAAACTGAAGTGTTAATCGACTTTTGATGCTGACCGTACACACGAAAACAATAACAATACCTATTCCTAGAAACATGGATGCCAAACAAATGTACGTGACGTGTGTTGAATAATAAATGTCACCCGTCTATGCCCATGCTGCGGTAACCCTTTGTGTGCCCATCTGATGGTGTTACACCAAATTGGGTTGTAAATGGTGTAGAAAAAAAAACAAGGCGCCTTTGGTTTCCAAATTGTGTTTTGTTGGTAAGTAATTTCATCATAAACATTTTGGTTTAGTCCTTTTCGGGGCGTCCGTATTACGTTTTGTGGCGCTGCTATATACTCATCTTCAAATGAAACCGGAAAGCTTCTTGATATTTTCTATACCGTCGACATATTCCTGGCTGCATTATTGTTAGCATCTAGTTTTTTGTACAAACATCATTGTAGTCTGTTCAGTTTGAAGCCTAGCATTTTGAGTTGATATATCTATGAATATTACCTACCGAGCAGTGTCAATAACAGAACAAAATCCCGCCAGTATAGCTGTCCATTCAAATCTATTCAAGCTTAATTTGGATGTAGTTCCTTCACCTCATATTGTTTGTAGTTAAAGCCGCAAAATTGAAACCTGGACACGTTCCGGCTAGGTTTGAGGCTTACCTTCAGTCGCATCGGCTAATAGAGGTGGCAGGTAAATGACCAGGTATACCTATCATTCTGGCAATATTGAATGACATCTCTGTTGTTCCATAATTGCCTGGTCTTGTTAGAGTTTTGGCTAAAATTAGTTTGGATGCAGCTCGATTTTCTGGAGTATTTTCATTAAATTTAATTCGATTTCGCAGCAATTCTTAACATCTTAATGGTCGAAAGTTATTAATCTACCAGTTTAGTATCAGTAACTTCAGGTAAATCACTTGTCACCGAGGCTCACGATTTGCATCACAGGCCGCAATTTGCACAAATTCTTAACAATTTGCTATCTAAACACTCAACTTCTATAAATCCAGAACCTAATTGCATCGTCCTCTTTGGAACTCAATAAACTAGCTTCAAATACAGCTTGTAGTTCCACGTTCAGGTCTGTAGGCATTCTACCACCCTCATATGGGATAACCGCGTGTGACCCAATGTATTTAATTGCTAGTCCACATTCGGTATCCATATTTGGAACCCTACGGTTGTCTTGTAACGGAATTGCATGTTCCCTATCTGTTGCTTTATTTTTTGTGTTTCAATCTTGTTTGGTTCTGTTGGAGGATCGCGGGGATATTGAATTGTTGCAATAATGTTCTTGGTAATAGTTCCTTTTTTGTTTAGCGTGAGAACAATATACATAGTGTTATGTTTTAGCAGCGTTTCATTCCGCTTTGTGGTAGGTACAGTATTATTTTTCATCTTGTTAGAAAATCTTGCTTTTTATCATTTAGACTAATGCTAATGCTAATCTTATTTCTCTTTATAAAGAGGCAAGTGCTTTATTGCTTTAGGATGCCGCATATAGTTCTTACTGATATCGAAATTACAGGAACAAGCTCAGGAAGTTCTATTACATTATGGCCAACCTAAACTTTCCGAGTTGAGCAAGGTATTTAATATACGACTGTAACTCCATATTTTACTTGTGAAAACTATTATGTGATTAAAAACAGATTTACAACGTCGATCGTACCATCTGGTCTCGGACTCTCGGCACTAAGATTTATCGCGGACATAGTAGCGCGTAAGTATTGGGTACACTAACGAGTGAACTCGCTTTATGGCCAATAGAATTCGCATAAATTATTATCAGATGTACTAAATTTTATATTCGTTGGCAGTTATAGGATATATTTGTTTGCTGTATCAATAAGGGCTTTGCACGCGAGGATGTAATTAAATGTATTCTTTATTGGTTTGTTTTCCTCCTTGTGTTATGTGTTCCGTGCTGGAAATTCTTAAGTGAAACACGTGTTTTGCATGCACAAATATTGAAAGACAACATGTTGAAACGCTTTAGAGAAATTCTTTAACATGCAAATACTGAATATCTATTGGTTGCAATTGTGAGAGTGTAACAGGTAATGTATGGATTCCTGTGCATAGTGTTAATTTTGTCTGTTCTGCTGCAACAAATAAAAACAAATGTATATATATATTCCTCATTCAATCTTCAGTATGACATTGGGTTGGCTTACGTATACTCATATTAAGTATATCTGTCGTATCTGGCTAAAAATAGATTGTCAAGCCTGGAAGATATCGCCATTTTGGGACTGTAAAGTGTGTCTTTGGATCTTTGTTTATGTTCTATGATTTTAATAATATTCAAAATTTCTGTCCCATCTGGCACAGAATTTAATCTGGTTCTAAGTAATTCATTAATTTATCTTTATCAAGTTGTACTCATTCACGGGTACTGCAATAAAACCCTTATATCGGTCACTAAAGTTGACAATCCAACTGTGACGTAATATAAATAACGGTAGTACGCGGTCGAACAGACACTTTGGCGCCGCCGAGGCTGGCATAGCGGTGCTGTGACCCTTTTGCAAGTGCGCCCAAGTTAAAGAAGGAAGCGGGATAAGAATGGATATTTCTCCTGGAATAAATAGTTCTGCGATCTCTAACAGATTTACTTTCATTCTTCTCCTGCAAGAGTTATTTGCTGTCTTCAGAACTAATGTTATCTACTGGTTTCTGTAAACCTTTACTTATACATAATTTTTAACCCTACTTTTGCATGTTTCTTATGTTACTTCGTCATTTTAATCCAATATTTCAACAGTTTGAATTAAGTATGACTAGAAAATGTTATTCATCTATCTTTTTGTCCTTTTCGTAGAAGTCTAAAACTGGGCTGTATTTTGAACTTTTTTGGAAAAATGGCTAATGTTTAAAGTGCGGTATCTTATGTTTTATTGGACCTACAGAGCTACGGCTGCGCTCAAATAGTAGCAAATTTTGTATACTTTAAAAACGCTGGGAGTTAAAGGGTGACGTATAGGTACGTATGATGCACCTTTTAGAATTTATAAATCCGAAAGAAGTTCGAAAATTTCGAGTTTTTTTTCGAGCACCACGTCGAAGCAATCCTAACAACATTTCAAAAAAATTGTACAGTGCAATTTTTTGCGACCTACGCGATTTTCGTCCCTACGGTGACTGGCCTAGCTTTTAAACTAACGTCCAAAATGTGAATAATTTGTAGGGTTTTTATTCTATAATAATATAACTATTGTGTCAACTTACTGCCACACTCTATACCACTTTGTTAAAGGAGTGTATTCACACCGCCGCCGCCGCTGTCTACTTATCTCTTCGCCCACAACGGGAGGTATAATTGTACACAATTTGACGTTCACGACCATCGCTTATTTTATTTTAATGCTTCCCGCATATACGGAGACCGCTACTTAATGCAGATTAGTTTATAATTGTGTTGTGTGCTTATCTTATGAATATAACCGTCACGCTTTTAAATACTTCCCAAAATTGAAACCTACTTCCGTGCCTAAACGTCATTATTTCGAAACTTGCATTGGCATTGAGATTCCAGGTTCCAGAATATTCTCACCATTTGTTTGTACCTTTTGAATTTGGAAGAATATGCTACACTCGTGGTTTTATTGATACGACACCATTCGACTGTGTTAAATCTACCATTCATAGAGTTCTATAATTTTAGTCCTTTATTCGAATTCGCACTATCCAAAACTATAATGTAGGTAATTATGAATATGTTCTCAATCTCAATTAATACAATTACATACTCCGTTATTGCGGAACCTTTGAATGTTGTCGATATCAGCTTTGTCGAGCAGTTTCGATAGTGTGGTTAGTTCGCATTGTTTCTCCTGTAACAATAGTAAGTTATCGGATTAATAGTGACCTTTTGTGTAGTAGCTTTGGAAGGCTTTAAATTCTGGTCACAACGTGGTTATCAGCAGAAGGACTATTGGTCACAAACATTTAGATGCAGTGTACCTACTGAGAATCTTAAATCGCTATGTTTAAGTTGTCGCCAGTATCTTTGAGCTGATTGATTAAACCTTCTGTATTTGTTTTGCTGGTTGTCTTAAGTATAATTAAAACCATGTACCTAACTTCTGACGTTTCATATGTGCCCATGTAGACTATCAGATCAGATCAGATTCAGATATGAAACAACATATTTTTAATTTGAATAAACGGAACTTACTGCTATAGCCGATTTCCATACTTCAGCTATTAATAAAACCACGTTGCTACTATATCGTCTATGATTAAGAAATTGACCTGATTCCCTTCCACTTTTTATAGTTTGTGTGGGAATTTAACACTCTCGCTACTTTGTTATTTTTTTATTAAAGATGAGCATAAAATTAATGTGTGTTTTCGATTTTTTGTTACAGGTAAATTGTGATAAAAAGGTGACATTGTTGTCTCTATATTATCGTTATTATGGTTTCTCGGCGCTTCGGTAAGTTTTGTACCTGAATCCTGGAGTTGCTTAAAACAGTTTTAATCAACGTTATGGATATATACCCCTTTGGAAATTCCTTTTTTAGACCTGAAAAAAGCGTTTGAGACAGTTATTGTTAGGGTATATGGTTGGACACCAAAGGAAAGACCGTTCTAAGGATTTCAATTATACGTTTATTAATCCTTTTTATTTATATATTGGAAGGTGTGTTTACTAATATTACGTGAGACGTGTGATCCCACGCAAGGCTAAAAGAACAGTACAGTCGCTATGCGAAAGTAAGGATTTCGGTCAAGTGGTTCAGGGTGGCCACGGATACATAAATAATATTTATGAGTTAGAATGAGACAGACGATAGTGTTGAAGTAGGATAGATTTGTTTTTGCTATACTCCAACACGCCCCCTCAAAAATAAATCCTTTTCTTTTTAATTACCTACCATATAAGATATTAAACATCTTTATACAATTACAAAATCACACACTTCCAATTTATCTCTCTCTCTGGGAATACAATCATCATGGTCCAACATTTGTTGCGCAGGATTAGGGAAACCCAGAAAAACCTAATCAAACCATTATCAATCAAGTTATCCATTATAACTGGATACTATTAATGTTATTCATCTACATATTATAACCAAGCTCTTATAATTAACATATCCATATATATCATTTTATTTATCCACGTTGAAATATAATTACAACGTCACCCCGAGTTTCATTCTCATCTCGGTGAAACGCACCGCGGGTAATGGTCTTGTCAGGATATCAGCCAGCTGGTTATCTGTAGAAACATAAACCATTTTAATCACATTTTTCTCAACCTGTTCTCTAGAAAAATGATACTTTATATCAATGTGTTTAGATCTTTTGTGACTAGTTCGCGATGCTTATGCATCCAATATGATCCTCATACATACAAATAGAATCTGGTATCGCAATACCAATACTTGTTACTAATGACTTTAACCACAGAGTTTCTTTTGCTGCTTCATATAGAGCCATGTACTCTGCTTCAGTGGATGATAGTGCCACTGTCTGCTGCCTCTTTGTTTGCCAGCATATTGTGCATTGATCAAATACTTTAAACAAATAACCCGTAGTACTTTTTCTATCTATTGTATTACTACCCCAGTCAGAATCAACAAAACCACTTAGAATATTTTTGTAATCATTTCGTGTAAATGTTAACTTGAGATTTATAGTGCCCTTTAAATAACGCAAGACCCTTTTTAAATGTGACCATAATGAATGGTTGTTTTTGCTTGCATATTCAACTCAAGATGTTAACAGAAAAACTTAGGTCGGGTCGAGTGCACAGCATAATATACATCAAACACTCGATAAGATTTCTACAAGGGGCACTTATTATGTCACGCAAAGGAGATGGAAAATGGTGGGCCCAAATGTAATAAGTTGAGATATGATCTAAAAAATTAGTCATATTTTTTTATCTAAGAATATAAAAAATCACTTCAATTCTCAATCTGGAAGCGGAGAAATATGAAAAAAATAGTTTTCGTGAGATTATCGATTCAGTAATCGATTACACAGTTACGAAAATAAAACATTTGCACTAAACAATTAACTCAAAGTAATTAAATGCACTATATATACTTATATGCAACATATTGCATATAACTACAGTCATATTAATAAATCAAATATCAATTAATTACTGAAAAACCAATATTAATGATCATCGATTTCATATCGATTCAAATCTCTTTTATATTTTTAGTCTGTCACTGACATAACAGCTGACTGACATTGACACTAGACAGTTGCCGACCGACTGTTCTTGTTTGTTTATTCGTTTCGTGTTTTCCGAGAGTGCTTTCCCGATTATTCGTCATTTTTGACGACCACTGCTTTGTATTTTACGGATTCTGACCCTGCCTACCTTGTACGACCCTTGCTTTCACCTTGGACACCGAAGATCGCTCACACGTTTGACTTCGAATTGTTTGTTATTTTGGATTTTACCGCCGGCTTCTGGATTGGATATTATTCAAACTATGGGTCGCTGTGTGAATTGTGGGATATCCACTGTTCACTGCAATACACTGGGCCGACGACCCTTACACGATGAAACAATTCTGTCAGTGATTCGGCAATGGAATGCACCTCAGTCTGTAAGTAAATATAACCTCATCTAACCAGCTACCATCCTGGCAGGTTTAAAATACATTTAATTAGAAGGTCTATGGAGATTGTTTACAGTTATGGCAAAGAATTATTTATTTATCAAACAATGTTATAATACCCTAATACACAATAGTTAATTAGGTATTGTTTATGTAGCTGAACATTGATAAAAATGTTCCATTTTTAGGTAAGCAGTAGTGACTGTGTTTGTCAAGCGTGCTGGGACTTGGCTCAAAGCCCACATGTCGATGACCAAAGAAGACCACTAGGCCACCGTAATGTTTGCCTCCGCTGCAGTCGCTCTCTTGCATCGCGAACCCATCACCTACTTCATACCAACACAACCCGTGAATCAAGAATTTATAATGTTATACAAGAGTGGATTATACCTCGAACTGTAAGTTAAATCAGATTACAATGTGGCTTGCTGCAAGTTAAAAAGATAATATCTATTTTAATACTTAGACCTGTCCCATAACATTGTTTTTGTCTGTTACTTTGTATATTGCAACCCAATCAAAGTAAATCTATTTCATGTCAAGTGAAAACATTTTTTCAGAAGTCATCATATATCTGTTATTTATTTATTAATAGTTTTGTGGAATGAAAATGTAGAAGAATAAAAACAGTATCTTAGCATTCTTAGCCAAAATCTAAACACAAACAGCTTAGATAATTCATTCATGTTAGGTAATTAACAATTTCATTATTGTCTCAAAAATTCTAATCTTGATTATATATATTTGTTGCAGATACAAGCAGCAAGTAAAATATGCCATAGTTGTTGGGTGGCTGCAGACAGAGCTGCTGGCCATATATCTCTCTCGCCCATCAACTTCATTCCAACAAGACCCCCCTCAAGATATACAACCACAGGGACAAGATCTTCCTACTATGTCTCCGAATGAAGGTCTTGGAAGCAAAGCAACCAATCGGAACCTACTATTGTTTTGCCAGATTACATGAGAGCTATAGAAACTGAACATAGGTGCTTCATAGAAGGATGTCAGAGAACAGAAAGGTACAGAGTTCCACTTTCGACTAGGAAAATGTTGCTTCATCAATATAAATATTATATCCCTGAAAATAACCGTCTTTGTGATCAACATTTGGTTATAGAAGCATGGGATTTTCTAGACAGCTTGAGATCCAATTATGTTCAGTCTTTTACAGCTAAACATATTCAGGACATGATGTCCTTAAAAGAAGTTGTTGGTACTTAAAAGAAGTTGTACTATTTTGAGGTGGCTGCTGCCCTTTTAAATAAGTTTCATCATCCTATAGTTGATCGTGTAGATGCTGTGGAAATAATACAAGAATTAGATAGGTATATGAATGTAGAAAACGAATTAGATGATTTTATCATTAAGAAATATTTATAATAGGCGTCGAGCTAATTTTGAAGCTATCACCGTACATGATGATAACCTTAAAGATTTTCCACAGCTCTCCGATAGTGAACTAATATTGATTTCTTTAGGAACATACCAAATCAAGCAGGCACGTTCCTACTACGGTGAACATGTAAGAGGAAATGATGGTTTTAATATAGAAGTGTGCAGGGAGGTCAGCAGTAGCCTTCTTCGAGAGCTGTCGGCTGCCAATACCTCCTGGTTACTTACATACAATCCCGACATATAAGTCGAAAAACTTATTTTATTTATATTTTAGTCGACGGCTCTCGTAGAGGAAGGGAGGTTATAGTAATGCATTACTGTAATTGTATTGTAGGGAAACGAACTGTAGGCTGTTGCGCTCATATAATATGCATTATATGGTACCTTAGCTGGGCTAGGTACAGTCAGTTTCAGAGAAATAGTACCCCTCCAAGACTTAAAGATTATCGCCCGAGCACGCTCGGGCCCGCGTGTCACGTGAGCCTTGAGCAGCTCCCTCCCCCGGGCCCCGCCGCCGCACCCATCTCGTGCACCCACCGATCCGTCTCAAATATTATTTGCAATGTTTTTAATAATTTATATGGTATTTTATCGGCTTCCTTCTGGCCGAACCGTATAGATACCAAGAATAACTTACAAAAAGACACTGCGTGCGACTAAGATACGAACCCACATCGCGAGATCATCTAGACCGCGCCTTATACCACTAGGCTATTGGCTCAGTTAGTAATCTTAACGAAAATTCGAATAGCATTACTCCTTTTATCGAACAAGGTTATTAACGGTCTAATCTTCTAGATATTAAGGTTTAAATTTCAACTTCCGTCTTATATTTAATACTAGCACCTTACCGACTTGTTTTACAAAATGCAATACGCAACTCCTCTGTTAACTAAAACATAAGGTTGAAATTAGCATAGATGTCTTGTTTGGTTGAATAGAATGTGTTGATTCCGATTGTTGCACTACCCTCATTTTACTTCAGAAACTTAACTGCTGTATGAACTGCGAGTTAAGGTTGAATTTAGTATACTATTCTTCGCCTTATTTACTAAACTGTGATTGAGGGTATTTTTACTTTTCAAATGGTTTCATTTTCGTGCCGATTCGCTTGTGTGTAATTATCTTCATCGTAATATTATCCAATTTATTAAGTTTTTAACCAGTTGATTCTATTAATCGATGGTATGGTTCGATTAACAACTTTATTAAAGGCTAAAATTGTAGTTCTGTGGGAAAAGGAACAAAACATAAAGAAAATAGCACGAGATATAAGCATAACGGTAAGATTTACGTTATTCTTACACATACCTATTTATTGTTGCAATCATGTTGCATTATTACTTACAAGTTGGATTTTTTTTATGTATTTCTAATATTATTATTTTCATTACAGAGAAAAACAGTTCGTAGATGGATACAAAGGTATCAAGCGACGGGTGATATGAAATGTGATCACCAAGGCCCTCGCCCGATTGCTTACACTAATGAATCGAAGCGACAACGTAATATGTATTGTGAAAGTTCACTCAGTGGCACCCTTCAAAACTACGCGTTCAAATGCTGACTTCAAGAAGTGTTAGACAGTGACGGCCATCCTATCCGTTATGAATAGGCAACTCAGCAGATTAACTGTGTAACTTATTTGATAAAAATGCATTGGAACATTTATATGAGCAAGTGTCAAGTGTTAATCATTCCCAATATTATTCCATTATCAGTGGGATCATTATCTCGTAGTCAATCAAAAATAAACAACCTTTATTATTATCAATCCAGTTCTTGTTTACAAGTAGTCTTGTAATGTGTTAACGATGCACCATCTGACCTCACATATTTTTCTAATGTTGTGTTAAATAAGGGTTATCAGAAAATGTGATAAAAGAGAAAGATGTATATTGCTATACTGTTATAGTTTAGCATGTTGGTTCTTCCTCTGTAATTCACAGTTTCTAGAAATATCTATAAACGAACCGTTATCTAAACCAAACTAGGGTATCTATTTTGTGTTTAGTTAATATTCTAAGTATAATAACCCCAATTTAACACAGATAGAAATCTGTATATTCAACCAGGAAGTGGATTCCATGAAGTCCTAGAAATGTAATTAAAGAAATAAATGAATATTGTTTATGCAAAATGCTAAGCTTTTATTACAAACCTCCATTTGATTTTTTAATAATAATTAACGAAAAAAACAAAACTAACTACTAAAGAAACTAAAAAATAATAATAAAGGTAAATTAATAAAATAAAAAAAATCTTCTCAACCGCGGATTGAACTCGAGACCGTCGTATTGTTAAGCCGCAGTGTTAACCACTAGACCAACATGCCACTTACGATACATTTCAAAAAACTTAAACAGGTTCGATGTCATTACCAAGGTGTAACGGTTTCTATGAAGCGTGCTGTACCAAGATCATATAGTACCACCTGCACAATTTCTATACGACATTTTGATTATAATAGAAGACGAATAAAACACTATATTAAATGATTTTTTATTTTATTTTAGACATCCTCTCCCTATCTCCTTAGCTGTTACCTATCGCTCGAAGTCGTTGACGTTCATTCATATGACTTTTCAAACATTTTCTAGTAAATATAATATCTATTATTGCAAAAGAACACATTTTGCACTTCAGGAATCAGCTGTTAGTTAAAGATTGTAACATAACCTCACTTTTACTTAATCTCTTATATCTCTGTTCTCAGATTGACAAAATCCGCAGAATTTTCAGTGATACGTTGATAATATATAAGCTATTAATTGACACCACTTTCATCTTCTTACACCTGGGCCCAAGATTGTATGAAATCGTTTCAGTCTCCTTTAATGCTTCGTAACCCAGTTTACTTTCAAGGGGTGTAGTGACAGAATTACAGTCACTCATGTTAAACTTTTCAAGAACTGTTTTTATTTACATTTCCTGATCCAAAGTAAAATTGTTTTCTGACTTGGTTATTTTGATTCCCAGAAAACATTTGATCTCTTTTAAGTCTACCATTTTAAAAGTGTTCATTATGTATGTTTTAAAACTATTCATAGTATTTATATCTGCGGTTGAAATCACAAGATCGTCAACATAAAGTAAAACATAATTATTCTTTAAAACATGACCTGCATTAAAAATGTAAATGCACCGGTCCGCTGATGAGTATTGAAAACCCCTTTTTATCAAAGCTTGCTCAAACATTTGGAACCAACAGCGTACAGACTGTTTCAATCCATATAATGACTTATTTAATTTGCAAACCATAATATTACTTCTAGCCGGGATACCCTCGGGAATATTCATATAGATTTCCTCATTCAGTTTCCCATTCAAAAATGCTGTTTTTACAGCCATATGGTGAACCAGCAAATTAAATTGATCTGCTGCTAAGTCTAAAACTTGCAATCCTTGCAACAGGTGCAAACGTTTCGTTATAATCAATCAAATATTTTTGACTAAAACCACGAGCCACTAATCTCGCTTTATACTTCAAGGGTTTTCCAAACTCATCATTTTTAACTGTAAATACCCACTTACAATCGATAATATTTCTATTATCTGACTTTGGTACTAAAGTCCGCGTATCATTTTCAATAAGTGAATTAATTTCCTCTTTGATAGCATTTTCCCATAGATGCTTATCATACCTGGTTTTAATTTCTGTATATGATTGAGGAATTTGAAATATCAAAGATTCTGCACACAACAAGTAGTTGTCATAAATACTGTCCTCATCATTTTCATTATAAGAAACAGTTGGCATGTTTTGGATCCTATTACTTCGTCTCAAATTATGTGATGTATCATTGTTTTTAGATAAAGTTAACTCATTTTCATTGTGATATGAAGACCGGTTTAAGCGCTCCCCTGTTTCATTGACAGATTTATTATTAGCAGGTATCCTATCCGTTTGTTTACTCATACAATCTGATTGATCCTTATGAGATTCACACCTCTTTTGAAAAGGGTGTACAGAGTCAGAGTTGTCAACAACAGAGTTATTGCTATTTCTAGCCATAATCCGTTCGGGCTCAGGTTGCACTGGCCTATTTGATAAGAAATTAATCTCATCCATTTCCACATCTCTGACAGAGTTGTCAACAACAGAGTTATTGCTATTTCTAGCCATAATCCGTTCGGGCTCAGATTGCACTGGCCTATTTGATAAGAAATTAATCTCATCCATTTCCACATCTCTGACAGAGTTGTCAACAACAGAGTTATTGCTATTTCTAGCCATAATCCGTTCGGGCTCAGATTGCACTGGCCTATTTGATAAGAAATTAATCTCATCCATTTCCACATCTCTTACAGAGTTTTCAACAACAGAGTTATTGCTATTTCTAGCCATAATCCGTTCGGGCTCAGATTGCACTGGCCTATTTGATAAGAAATTAATCTCATCCATTACCACATCTCTGACTCTCACAAACTTTTCATTTACCACATCCCACACCTTATAACCATTTGGTTCATAACCAACGAAAATTCCCTTTGATGATTTCCTGTCAAATTTCGTTTTTCTACTTTTGTTAACAAAATAAACAGTTGAACCAAAAACTTTTAAATACTTCAGTTGCGGCTTAGTATTATGCCATAACTCATAAGGTGTTTTATCCAACCACAGTGCTTTCGTGGGGCTGATATTTATTAAATAAGTAGCAATTAACACAGCCTCACCCCAGAACGATTGATTTAATTTAGACCCTTGTACCATTGTACGACTCCGTTCTGTTATTGTTCTTATCATACGTTCGGCAATACCATTCAAAGCCGGAGTATGTGGCACTGTTAAGTGGTAGCTAATACCTTTCCGCGCACAGAACTCTTTCATTTCATTGGATACAAATTCCCCTCCATTATCACAATATAAGTTAACGATTCTCAAACAAAAACGTGCTTCACCTTTTGCTACATAATCCCGAAACGTAACAAAAACATCTGATTTACGAGCTAACAAGTAGGTAGCACAATAATGAGTGTATTCATCCACAAAAATCGCAAAATAATTTTTGCCATCAATAGACGAAGGAGTAATAGGACCGCAAACATCTGTGTGCACTTTAAATAGAGGTCGTTTCAAATCTTTTGTTTTCGATTTGTTAAATGGCAGGCATGCTTGTTTACCATAAATATAAGGCTCACACAATTTACCGTTTGAAATAATATTATCAATATCAGAAAATAATTTCTTTCTTTTTATTTCCATTTATTTTGATTTGCCTATATGGCCTAACCTCTGATGCCACAGTTCATAATTATTATTTACGACTCTATCTAATGTGCATTCGCTATTTAAAGCATGTTTAGAAAGCATAAAGTTAATGCTGATTAGATTGTTCAAAGACTCACCCTTTATTACCGGCTTACCATAGTTGTACACAACAACACTACCGTTTTTATCAAAAACGACAGTCATTTCCGCATTCTGCATTTTCTTAACCGAATGCAGGTTGTAGGAAATATCAGAACAGAAAAGTTCATCCTGTAGTATACCTGGTACGCCCATCTTGCTGGTAACGGGGAGATCACCTTTCTTTGTCGCTTGAATGCCAACAACATACCAACAACAACAACATGCCATTTTTCGCTACAGAAATGTTTATTGGCTTTTCAAGTTCAGTGAAGTTTAAAGCCAAATCTTCTCGATTTATCAAATGATCTGAGGCTCCAGAATCCAATACAAAAGTAATATTGTTTTGCCCGTCATTACTGTAATTTGTATCACTGTCCGTCATAAAAGCAAATCCAGAACTTTGTAGTTTTGAACCACCATCTGGACCGTTGTTTATTCTTTTGTTTTCAATAGCTCTTTTGTAAGAAAAACAACACTTTTTCAAATGTCCCTTTTTGCCACAGTGATGACATTTCTTGTGTTTAAAATTATTCGTGAACGGTTTTATTGACTTTTGCACTTTTGCTTATATTGACAGCTGCGTCGCCACGCCTTTTCTTTCAAAGATAGAATCAAGCTTCACGAAAATTTGTTTTGCGGTGTCTTGTTCTTTAGTCAGGCCAAGTAATGAGTCTGACAAACATTCTATTATCGTATACTTAGCTGATGCATTATTTTTAAGCCACTCAGCACTTCTCTCTGTCGGAGATTCATCGTCGATAATTTTCAGAACTCCATATTCACTTAATAGATTGCAAATTCGAAATTTCCACACACACTATACTTTTCACCATCAAATTGTTTGATGTTTCTTTTAGATCTAAAATCCATTTTTAATCACACGCACTAAAATAATTTTTTATGAATTATTTAGTGTCCAATCACTTTCACTTTATATTATTTATTCACACTTTGGCTTAGCGCTCTGGGCCCATAACCTGTTAGGGTATATGGTTGGACACCAAAGGAAAGACCGTTCTAAGGATTTCAATTATACGTTTATTAATCCTTTTTATTTATATATTGGAAGGTGTGTTTACTAATATTACGTGAGACGTGTGATCCCACGCAAGGCTAAAAGAACAGTACAGTCGCTATGCGAAAGTAAGGATTTCGGTCAAGTGGTTCAGGGTGGCCACGGATACATAAATAATATTTATGAGTTAGAATGAGACAGACGATAGTGTTGAAGTAGGATAGATTTGTTTTTGCTATACTCCAACAGTTATTGTATCGATTTAATTCTTCTTCATCATAATTGAGGAATTTTATGTCTGCTTTATCATTTATCTGATAAATATTTAAATTAATCGTATCAAATCGTACCTACACATGAATCAATTAATGAAAATCTTAAGTTGTGAGGGATGCTTCAGGGGAGCATAGTTGGCTCTGCATTACGCGTAACTAAGTCGATATTACTAGTTTTTATTATTAACGAAACGTCTCCATGACGTGAGATACTGCTGTGACCTTTAAATGAAATTGATTTCGACCCAGTGTGTCAAAGTTATCCGTGTCGTAACTACAGCCACGAAACAGGCATCGCGTGTCTGCCTATCGCAATAGGTCGAAGCCTTATTATTTATTTAAAATCGTTCCTTTCCCTTTCCTTTCCCGTGTACAAACATCTTTCGTCCTTACAAGAAATGCGGAGGAACTGACTGTCAGTCAGTACCGTGACCGCATGTATTATGAATATAATTACACAACGCTTCCCAGCTGGTTTCCCTTGAATATATCAATTTCATCATACAGGATGATGCGTTTGTTAGTGCTAATGGAAGTTTCACTAAGGGCGCTAACACAATGGTTGGGCACTTTGTTAATTGAATTAATTCTGTTTAGCAGCAGGTATAGTTGGCAACTGAAAATCTCAAATTCGTGACCAGATGGACTTTGGTTTTCATTATTTAAACTGCATGATGAATGCACTAACACTGTCATCCCGTTCGGTGTAATGCTTGGCAAATGGGTTGGAAGACATGGAACACAATCTTATCAGATGCCTCGGTCTGCCAGGGCCATCCTGTATATCTAGCACTGTCATTTATATTAATACTACTTCTAAGAACTTGAGAGTCTTCTTCATAATGTGTAGGTACGTGGTTTTCTAGGATAATATATTCAAAATCTCAACCAGATGATGTGACTTGTGAGATTCATATTTACGTACTTGTTACCACACAGTTCTGCTCACGCGAACACAATAACAGAAATGAAAACCCACACACAAAAATTTGCATGTGCTTACACTCGAGCGCTTATTACGACATTTCGGGAAACAATGATATGGTCTCATTAGTGACCAGGAACCTTGTCTTATACAATACAAATAACTGAAATGTCAGTAGTGTGGCAGAGTACTTACGGCTACTGTGTGCAAAGGCAATCGTATGTCCGTTCCGTTTCGTTACGCCGCACTGGCTTGCCGAAATATTACGAAATGTATACGCCAGTGTAAGGGATTTCTGTTGTACTGGATATGAGTGGGAACCTTTATAATATAAATGGGAACCTTTATAATATAAATGTGGTAGGAAGAACTGTCTGGCTTTGTTGCGATTGCTTTGACATCCATTGATGTGATGCCATTGATGGCAATAGTCTCCCAACTAATAAACAAATGACAAGAAACTGATTTGATTTAGAGGGCAGTGCCTGTTTGTTCTTGTCTGTTATCTTGATATAGGTAATTTTCTTTTCAGTATAGGGTTTATAGAGTTTCGCAGCGTTGGAAGGCCTCCCGCAAGGTGGACCGACAACCTTGAGAATGCCGAAGGAATCCGCTGGATGCAAGGAGCACAGAACCGGTCAAAATGGCGATGCTTGGGGGACGCAATGCAGTGGACGTCTTTCAGCTGAAATGATGATGATGTTAGGGTTTCCAAAATAACTTTCCCGGAATGAAAAATAAATCTTTCAACAAGCTTTCAAGCTACCTAGCTGCCTTTGATGCATTTTACCAATATTCGTTCCCTGAATTCTCTTTCACATGTTTGACATTTATGTGTATTCTCTATTGCATTTTCAATTTTGAATGCGAGGACTACATGGGTGATTGTTTTTTGAGCTAGTTTTAATGATGGTCTTAGTTAGATTGGTTAGTTTCATTATCATATGAGTCTTGTTGAGAATTTTTTCTTGCTATGTTTATTTTATTGTTAGTCTGGCAATAAAAAAAAGAAAAAAAGAAAGAGAAAAAATAAAATTAAATAAAGAGTATTACGGCCTACCCAAATGTCCTTGCTTTGGTATTGTTCGTGGAAACGTTGACCACCTTATTAAGTTTTGAGTTGAGCTAAAAAAAAATAAAGAGAGTAAATGACCTCCTTATTAAGTTTTGAGTTGAGCTGCACGATTACTGACAAATGCGTGCACTGATTGCACAGGTCTACTTAAATCTGTACTTACGGTTCTTTCATCAAAAGAACATTTCAGACATGAAATGACCAAGATCGTTTATTACATGATGTGACCAAGATCATCTCTGGACTTTAAAAGAGAATGTGACCTTTGAATTTGTCTCGGCCTTTTTTCTCAGAGTTTTCGGATAGGAAACAAAATATGAAAGTGATAAACATGTAAAAGTTTTTATACAAATACAGAAATAAAATCATTCATTATTATCAACTACGTCATATCCCAACTATTCGCATTCAGGATTGTAGGTTTCCCAGAATTCTCCGAATCAAACATCAAAGCGTGATAATCTGGAATTTCCTTGAACGATCGAAAGGACTACTAGTCACACATTACAATTTTCGATCCTGTTATTCTTGGAACGGAACCTTGGAAAACGGCCATATTTCCGATACTTTATGAAAGGGTGGACCCTAAAAAGGACAGTAAAGGTAAATGATACCCGAACATTTCTCATGATACGAAAATGTTAGATACAGAAATATGTGAAAAATATTGCCTACAACGTTGGCATTAAAAGGACGGGGTACCATTATACCAACTCGTGTAAGAGATAAAGGTAATAATTATAAAGAGTAAAAGAAGTCTGAGGGGTTGTGGAGCTCCCGGCTGATATTTTTTCTATTAATTTCTTCCCTAGTTACATGCAATTTTTATTTTTAAATGAGATTGTGAATTGCTTCAAATAATGTCCATAGCAACACAATTCTTGATACAGTTTGTGTAGACGCCTTGTTCTAAGTCCCAAGATGTGGATTTTGGGTAAGCTAATCGGTTTAATGAAATTAAAAACTGATAAGGTGATAACTACGAAAGTTGTACTTGAAAGTCTAGGAAATGCAGAATTTACTGATAAAAATGAACCTTAGAAAAAAATTCGAGGAAAACACTTTGTTAGATGAGATCCATGATCGTGTAACACCTACAAAATGTTCCAACATTACACTCTAAGCATCAAAGAGCAAGGAACAGTGTATATGTAGACAATAAAACCTGACACATGTTTGATGTGCAAATAATTGAGCATGACAGTGCCATCTGTCACACCAGACAGTTATATGTGTACGAGCGAAATACCGCAATTTTGACTCAATTACTTCGTTTATGCTAAGAAGACACGTTCGGAGCAATCTTGGTGAATTCAGTTAAGACGACAGTTGTTGGTAAAGGGGATTGTCAAAACGATAAAGGTAAGATGATATACTTAGCTATAAATTTGGTGCATACTGAGATCACAGCTGATAGTATGAATGGAAGAGGATGGCATGCTGCACTGCCCCGTTTATATTGGGATAAAGGCAGCAGGATTATGAATAGCTAGGTGAACGGGAAAAAATAGTCATAACGGAGAATTTAAGGGGAAAAGAGTTCCTAAAAGGACTTGGGGGAGGCTTCTGCCCAGCAGTGGGACAGTAAAAGCTAAACAAAAAAGAAACGAAATAACCGAGATATAATGAGCTCTGGTAAGAAAATTTGCTACATCTCCCTATACCATATATTGGGTAGTTATCTATCAAGAATATTTGCAATATTTTGAACTCGTAGAAAAGATTTGATGCAAGCATCCCATCGCTCTCTAGTTGAACTGTGTTCGTTATTTACCCACTTATTGAACCTTAGTAGTTAACATATATTTTTATTCATTTAACGACTGTACTAATGACTAATACTGACTGATTTTCTCTAGGTGTTTCTCATACTTTGTTAATTCCTCATAGGGGCTGTTCATTTATTAAGTAGGACAATTTTGACCACTTTCTGACCCCCCCCCCTCCGCCTTCGTAAGAAAACATAAGGCTGAATAATCCACCTCCGCCCCTTTCAATCTTACCAAAATTGCAACGAAATAGTAGCAAAAAAATTAAAAACTAATAATTTTTGCTTACTTTTGCGACGTAGGAACAATTTAGACCCCTCCCACCCCCACGTAAGAAAAAATAAGACTTGTTTGGACCCCCTCCCCCTCAAATCGTCTTACGTAATAAATGAACAGCCTCATACAAGCATGATCAGGATCACATTAGCCACGTACCTATACCTAAACATACTCTTCAAAAGCGACTATTATACCTCGCTCGTGACTGTACCACTTGTGTCCACACCACTACGCGTTCCGAATAAAATAAATATTTGCTTGATTGTAAACGAGCTCGATTGTACCTAGGTCCTTTTTCTGCTTAGTATACGTCATGAGTTTTTAAAGTAAGTTGATTGTATCGTGTACTACTATGTGGTGTACCTCTACACCTAATGTAATTTGAATAATTCACGTGTTCCTCTTTGAAGTTTTCGAACCTTTTCTAAAGATGGACGTATCCGAGACTTCATCTAATCCTAGACTTTTGGTTCACATTTTTGCTCGTCTTCAAGTCTTACAGTACTTAATTGAATATTAGAATTTTCCAAAAAGCGATCGCAATCTACCTTCCAAAATCAAATCCAGAACGTGACATTGGCAGATTTGGCAGATGTATGAAATGATCTTTCAATTGATTCACTATGTGAAATAAGATCCCCCATTCTACTGTTATATTTTCAAGACAGCTACGGAAAAAGAAGAGAGTAATATCCTACCTATGTACACAACTTTTCCAACGACCCTCGTTATCTTGACACATTGGATGGTTTAAGGTCCTATCGCCGATCGACACTTCCAAATATCATGTATTCATAACCGTACCTGCCAGTTCTCGCCTTAGGATAAAACAAAGTTTTTTCTTATCCAACAAGAATTTTATAGCAACTTGTCTGACCTGAGTACGTAGCCTTCAATTTTGTAGATGTTCCTTCGAACATCTGTATCAATAATGATTTCTGTGATGTTCACAACTTTGTTTTTGAAGGTGGGTTGAGTGTATTGGAATTTGAGGTTTTTAGAGACTACGATACGATTGATTTTAATGTGATAGTGGTCTTGACTGACATCTTCTCATTCTTCATATGGATTCTTAATTTCACCAGTCCCACCAAATGCAGCTATGCTCAGTTCTCGGATTTGTTCCATAGCTTTAACAGCAAAATAATTTCTCAGTAAAATTTTGTAAGACTAAAAAGCTTAACTCGTTTATTTCTTGGTGTCTGAACTGTCAAACAAATTCTGTCGGACACATTTATTACCGACGGTGTTTTCACTAACAAACATTAATTTAATTTTCTTATTAGTGTCAAGGTCTGTCTTCTATTTCAAGTGTTTGTTTAAAAATATAAACCAATCTAATAAATTCGAGAGCTGCTTGCCTGAGTCTCGTAAATGCTCTCGCAGACATGCGCGACATGACAGAATGACGCAAGTTTAGTAGAACAATTTCTATGAAAACTTCATGGAAATTGCTCTACCAGAATCGCGTCGCACCGTCGCATTACGCCTGTCTGCGGTAGCTTTAAAATGATTATCGTCTGAATAAATTAGTTGTAGTTTCTTGTAAGTAGATTAGCAGTCAATAATAAATACACTACTACTTTCAATTTTAGCCAAAATTAATGAGTCCTACTAGTTAGTTTTTGATTCTTGTTCCTCCCAACATCGTATCGCAGTCGTGTCGTCTTTACCTAAATAATAGTTTTCCGGTACAAAGTTACCCGTGGCATGCCATTGCATATTCATACATTCTGTTGACTTCGCTGTACGAGTTTTTGGGCCTTTTGTGTGGGAACAATGGTAAGGGCCATTGTACAACTTTTTGAGAATGTCATTAGAATTTCTAAAAATATACTAAAAGAAAACGTTGCCTTATGTGACCCCACATAACGTTTGATGTAAGAATTTTCACAGGATCTGAAAGACAATCAAGATTTCACTTAAATCAAGGAGGCTTTAATCTATGCCGAAATTCTAAATCAGTGGGGATTTGAATTCGGCTGGCAAATCCCTATAAGCTCTTTTCATTTTAGATCCCGGACGCCACGAATAGAATCGGACTAACTAAAGCGTTACGTTTTAGTTGACCGGCCTACCTAAGCAGATGATTTGTTACAATGCTTCAATTCGTATAGGCTTTCGTTTGATCTGTATCTCACCTGATACTAAGCTAGTCAGGTACTAGTGAAGCTTGGGGTTTCTAAGAAAGTGATGCTATTACACTACATATAATGTTAACGACAATGAAGTTGGATGTTTGACTACTGTGTATGAACGTCTGCCATTTCGCGACCACTATAACGATGGAACTCGCTTCATCTTTCTGAATGACCGACTGACAATTCAAAAGTACTTGTAAATAGTTTAATTGAAATAAATGCTTTGAGTTTGACGGCACGTCTACTTCAGCAATAGGTGTAGTAGAACTGGCAGATGAAGTACCGCAGCATTAGTGTCACTTTAAGACCCCATGTTCTGAGCTACTTTAAAGATGATTGCTCCTAAGTAGTACCAGCTAGGCCCTTGACTTACGAGCGTTGTAATGAACAACTTCCTTTTGTTGATCTCACGGTACGTGATGATAGTGGACACCCTCTGTTCTTTTATTGCGAGATTAATATAGGAGTAGAAATATTATACTGGGCATGGTATCCTACCATGAAGTTGCTTGGTAACACCAATAATATTATCCACTCTACCTACATCATTAATGATAATGACAATAGAAGATGACGATATGATTGATGAGTCTACCTACATATAGGCATTTTATCGGTGTTAATTTTCGAACTAATTGGGCTAATGGTTTTGCAAACCTTCCACTTTCAAGAAAATTACACACAAGAAAGTTTAATTTGAAAACTTAAGCAATATATCATCGGACAATAAGGCAAATAATATGCAATGACTCTATTATAGCTGTATTAATTCCTAATGATTATATACTTATAAATCTTTTACTGCCATCATATTCAAATTACTCTTTGTTCTAAGTACAAACGAACCAATGAATGTCGACAAGATGACCGTATCCAATCAGGTATGCCGTATGCTAGGATTGTGTAATATAGTCCTGTCTCTTGTTCAAGGTGGTCTGACCGTTCTGCGACACACAAAATATATTGTCGAACTCCTATTAGTTCACTGTATTTTTTTTTTCTCAATGTCAAAGTAGCTTAAAGGAAATTAGGTGCCATTGGGTGCATTCTTTAAAGTTCTCTATTTTGTGAAGGGAAAAATCTTTTGTGTGATCTCTTCCACACATCCTCCTGCTTGATGTCCATGTATTTGAAGTCGTTGCAGTTTATCTATCTCTATTAGCCGTCATCTCAGTATTTGCCCATTCATTTCATCTTTGACACATTCCTTCGTTTCATTAGATTATTTGGGTAATCCCAAATTAATATATATACTAAACCAGTTTTAAAGCCTGTTATAGTCTAAATAAAGGTCAGAGATACTGTGTTTTCAGCTATACCTGCATATTTAATTTTCTGAAGACGTTATTATTTCCCAGAAAAGATATTATTAGTGTAGTGGTATCAATATCAAAGCTTCTTGAGTTACGGTTCAACCTACAAAAAATGAAGATTAAGAGGGCAAGCGAAACATTAAAAGTTGTCATTTGATATTTTTGCTTTCTTTGAGTTTTGCGGTCTTCCCTCGTATTGGCAAGAACTAGTTGGCTCAATTTTTCCTATAGATAAGACACCTATAGATTCTGTATTACGTAGGCTACAGACTATGGTATGTAGACAACTAAGAGATTTAACCTATTAGATAAGCAGCTATATTCAAATTTTTATCAAGATTGTAGCTATTTGAATAATAGACTAACAAACTGCTAGTTTACTAAATTATGAAAAATATTTTGTGAAACGGGTGTTCCCACAAACTCAAAATAATAGTGATCAATTGATCATCAAAATAAAAAGTGATTATCGTACAAACTGCAGTATTAAATAAACCTTACGTTAGCAACAGTCCAGATTACACAAAAACCGCCTCAAAGGATCCAGCTCCATAAAACACAGACATATTCCAGAATCCACTTACCATACGTTTAACTCAAGTATCAAACAATCTCAAAAGTCGGTTTGTCTCCAGAAATGGAAATCTTAAGTATTCAGTCCGTGATTCGAGGGAACTTAGTACAATCGTACCCAAAGGACTAGTACCCGTTCTAAATTCAGTATCGTTCGAGATCGTATCGAGTAGTCGAAAGTTTTGTGGGTGAAACCTTACGGTTTTTGGCTACTATGGAAATAAGATAAGGTTACAGGGCTAAGGCTGAAAAGGTTGGGAAATACAAAATATACGATCTGAATAAAAAAGGAAAGCGTACGGTTTACGTACAGACGCGACGCCAGCACATCAAGCTACCCGAAACTGTCAAAATTTCCTAATCAACTTTGAACCTTATGCTTTAGCGATAAAGTTGAAAATCTATTAAAGAAATTTGACAGATTGTAGTAGCTTGATGTGCTGGCGTCTGTACATGGTTTTGAAATATGTATTTTTTATGCAATAAGTTAGTTAGTCGGCTGGTCGGCGTTCGGGAAGCTACGCAATATCTTCTCGTCCCACATACCGCAGTATCTCAAGACGAAAGTCTTTGACCAGTGCGTGTTGCCAGTGATGACTTATGGCACTGAAACGTGGACGCTCGCAATGGGCCATATAAGAAGGCTAAAAGTCACCCAAAGGGTAATGGAGAGGGCTATGCTTGGAGTTTCCCTACGTGATCGAATCAGGAATGAGGAGATCCGCAGGAGAACCAAAGTAATAGGACATAGCCCGAAGAATTGCCAAACTTAAGTGGCAGTGGGCAGGGCACATTGCTCGCAGAACAGATGGCGGATGGTGCCGAAAGGTTCAGGAGTGGCGACCGCGTACCGGAAGACGACGTAGCGTTGGAAGGTCTCCCACAAGGTGGTCCGACGACCTTGTGAAGGCCGCAGGAACCCGTTGGATGCGAGAAGCACAACCGGTCGAAGTGGAGGTGCTTGGGGGAGGCCTATGTCCAGCAGTGGACGTCTTTCGGCTGAAATGATGATGATGATGAAGTTAGTTAGTAGGCCCGCGTATTTGCACTTTGATCGTGACCTACATTTGGAAGTGCATTGACATACGGTAGAGCCTAGATGATGCATTTTTGTACATCATTTAATTAGTGTTCTAATAGACGTGGTTTGAGTCGGACAACTTGTATTTTTATTTATATTCATGCCCGTTGAGCATTCATTGCATTTTCTTTACATTTTTCTGCATAATTACATTTTGCATTTACATTGACAGACTTTAATGTTTGAATTTCCAAAAAAAAACGATATTTGTTCTTGAATGAAGCTCAGTGTGGTTGATAGAATTCGGTACGAATAAACAGAAGTAAATGGAATTTGTTGCGGCATTTGATTGTCATCAGTATGAATTTCGAAAAATATACTCCATCTATTGGTATTGTCAGTGTGAATATAATATACTAAGAAAATAAGTGTTTTAATCAACAGTTTAGGGAAGGAGGCCAAGTAGACTTATTTTTACAACTTAAAAGTGTAAACAAAAATGTTGTTGACTTTGTTTTTAATGTTTTCCGTTAAACTGTTTGTGCAATTCGCTAATTAAATTACTACTAGTGTTGTTAGGAAAACTTTACGTCCCGAGTCTTAACTAGTATTAACGGAGTACGGCTTTCAACATGCAAAATGCTCCAAGTTTATCGGATAGTTTCGCTCGCTTTGTACAACTTGGGCGGCAAAATAAACAGCTGAAGTGCGACATAAAAAAGCTCACTTTCGTAATATTGTACGAAACTTTCTAAATATAGCATTGTAACCGTCTCCAGTTTTTTCTGGCTTTCGGCCAAAACTATCCAACACAAGGTCCCATAGGAAGAATTAATTTGGACACTTGACCCCATTGATGATCGACGTCGGCTGATTTTGATATGGCTTCTTGGTTTCTCCTTTGTTTTTCTTTTTGATACGAGCTGTTACTATGTCATCTATAACAAAAGCTAGATTATGAAATGAAGCTACTTTTATCTCGGAAAGAAACTGCGATACTGTTCAGAGTGCTTCCATTTCTTGGCTTGTTAAGTTTTTATAAAAGTACCTTGTGACTATTTATAACGAAAGCTTACTTTGATTAAAGCTAGTACTACCCACGTACCTACTTACATAGAACGATTGATGTCAAGTCTCCTAAGCTCTTGGATAAGGTAAGCATTAAGCAATACATATTGATTTAAAAACTGAACTTTAGACCATTCGTTTTGGCCATAGAATGGTTTTAGCAATCTAATCGGAGGCCAATGGTTTGTAATAAACTTTTACGAGCTGATATCGTTCATCCTTAAAAGGATCACGCCTATCTATATTTTAAGATAACACACAATAATTTACTATCTAATCCATACTATCGCTCCAGCTTCAGTGTCACAATAGAAATCTCAAGTAACCACGATCAATGGAGCAAGTTTCGTCTCTTTCAAGGTCAGTTGAGATGCGAATGAAAGTGGGTCAGTGCGTAACAATTTGTTTCATAACTTTGATACGGCTATATAATGATCGTGTTTGGGTTTTAAGCACGTAGGAGGAATATAGAGTACTTCTGGGCTCAACATCATCATCTCCTCACAGCCCGACTTCACCCACTGCTGAGCATAGGCCTCTCTTTTCATGTGCCAATCCCCACTCTCCTGTGCCAGCTTCATTCAGGTTCTACTCGTAATGGTAACATTGACGTCTGCCCATTTCGCCGCTGGTCGAAGACGCTTCCTCTTCCAGTCCTTGGACGCCACTCGGTTACTCCACCTGTCATCACTGCGCCTTGTTAGGTGTGCATCTGTGCTCTAGCGTCGTACCGGCAAAATTCTAGAATAGAGATACTATGTGGCACAATTCGAGTAAAATGCTAAATCTGCATCATTGTCTTTGCTGAGTGTGTTACGTTACTTAGAAAAGTGTCTTATTGGTTTTAACCCATTCGTTGCGTATCGACTTATTTTAAATGCATCTGTTTCGGCATTTTAAGATGCGGTTTTGCTCTTAAAGAAAATTAAATCTTGTTTCAAGTTTTAGTATCGCTACGAACTCGCCTTCTAAGGTCCACATTTCCATAATTGACGTATAACTTGAAAACAAAAAATCCAATTCAACCTGTTTCCCGAATTCTTTATTTCCTGAGATGTTTATCTGTATATTTTTATCCATTATTCAAGACCTTCAATAAACGTCCGGACCATACTATTCAATTTCAATGTTGAAGCCTTTGAACAGTCTGCCGGAGAAATATTTAGCGTTTGTTCAGCGGTTTCTTAATAAGGGACTATCGTCTGATCTGTGAGGTACGGCCCGAATTTCACAATGGACGACCTACGCCCCTCTTGTAGGATGTTTTGGGGTGGGCGACGTCGAAGTTAAAGATATATCGATGATTTTTTTTAACAAGTAGCCGTGGTACAGCTAGGTTTCACGGTCATAGAGATTTGTTATACTTTTACTGCTAGTCTTGTTTAGAGCAGTGGTAGCCCAGTGGAAACGCCGCGACGTACGAGTTGTAGGTTGCAGCTTCGAACCCTGACAGGCGCTTTACTTTGTGTAAATTATTTAATCACCACTGCTCTCAAAACGGTGAAGGAAAACATCATGAGGAAACCGGCATGTCCTAGAACCAAAAAATCGATGACAATTGACATCTACCAACCCGCACTGTGCCAGCGTGGTGGATTACGGCCCACTCCCTCTCACCGCATTATAGGCTGATTATGCTAGTCTTGTTTGGAACAAAACGGCTCACGATGGATTATAAACTACTAGCTTCCGCCCGTGGCTTCGCCCGCGAGGTATGTCGATAAAAACTATCCTATGTCCTTCCCCGGGATGCAAGCTATTTCTCTGCATTTTATCGAAATCCGTCCAGTGGTTTAGGCGTGAAAAGGTAACATACAGACAGACAGACAGGCCGACAGTTACTTTCGAATTTATAATATTAGTATGAATACTTAGTAACAGATATAAATCAAATGACAATGAAGTCCTATCTAACAAATCTGAGCGATAGAAAAAGAAAGTACTTAATTCCTAGCTAGAACAGTTGATCGTATTCTCCATTTGTAAAACCAACGATGACTGACATGACTTCTAAACCGTTTATCTCCATAATAAGAAAATCTCGCATTCTACACACGAAATACGTGTCAAGATATCAGAATGTCGAATTATTGTATCGATATTCTAGTCACGTTCCCATCACTACCTTTGCCTACGATACATTCACTCTGGTAATAAGACAAACAATATTGAACTTTAACTGTGTAATAATAAAGATTGCTTTTATATTGAGTGGTAAACATTATCCCGTCAATCGATTTTGAGCCTTAACTTACTAGAATAAAGATGATTTGTGTTCAATGTAACGATCGAATATTGGCTTACATCGCCCACTAATACGATTTCGATTCGGCACGTGGAAAGTCTTATGTGCAATAATAGACTTTAGTTTTGAAAGTGAAAAACGGGCTAATAGTTGGAAATCATCATTACAGATTTTAATATATATTTGGGTAGTGAAACGATGGGTAAAAGTGTTTTTGTGATTTATTCCGGTCTGATCCCCTCCACCCCCCCTCCTCGATCCCCTGCTAGTTCGTCTTCTCTTTTAATCTTTGTCTTAAGTCAATATGAGAATGTTTAATATTTGACTAGACTAGTCATAAGGATTTTATCAGATAGATGTGACGTTTATACCCTGATGATATAATCCGAAAATTGGTTGACGGTCTGCGATAAATTAAATTACGTCAGGGATGAAATAAATGATAGTATAAAATAGTTCAATAGGCTCAAAGTCAAATGTCAAAGTCAAATCATTTATTTCAAAAAGTCAAAGTCAAAGTCAAAGCATTTATTTCAAGTAGGCACATAAAAGGCACTTTTGAACGTCAGAAATTACAAATAAAATAGAATTGATTCTAGTCGCCCATTCCAAAAGGTAGTTTTCGTATGGAGAAGAACGGGCAAGAAACTCCACCGTTACTCTTTTAAAATATTTTACAAAATTTTGCATACATTAATTATATAATAATAATATGTGAACACGATGCACCTAAAATAAAATTACTATACCACAATAGGTAAAAGACTTAAAAATGAAACCATGACCTTATATAAATTAATTATCTGATAGATACATGGTGCTCACATATTTACAAACATGGTAAAGGTAAACGATAAAAAAAAAAAAAAATAACAAGTAATAAGTCAGGGTGTGAGTTAAAGTAGTTACAGAATGTAAATCAATGTCAAAAAAAGTATAAATTTACAATTAAATTAGCAACCAGTTTGATTTTGTCTAGGCTCCAGATTGTCCTATGGAGCAGGACCAGCATGTTTCCAAGCGTTCTTATCTTGGATATAATCTTCTAATTTATAGTATGCTTGTTTACAAAGTGTACGTTTAATGTGAGTTTTAAATTTTCTTTCATTTAACTGCAATATATCACATGGTATTTTATTGTAACATTTAACACAGTACCCCATAAAAGATGTATGTACCTTGGCTAATCTGAAAAATGGTTGATGTATTTTATCTTTATTTCTAGTATTAAAATTATGTCTATCGCTTATTTTATTAAAAAGATGTAGATTTTTTCTTACATACATAATATTTTCATAAATGAATTGGCAAGGTACCGTCATAATATTAATCCTTTTAAAAAGTTCTCTGAGAGATTCGCGGCGACGTAGATTATAAATGGCTCTGACAGCTCTTTTTTGCAAAATAAAGATGGATTCAATGTCAGCAGCTCGACCCCATAGTAAAATGCCGTACGACATAATGCTGTGAAAGTAGCTAAAATAGACTAGACGCGCGGTTTCTACATCAGTTAATTGTCTTATCTTTCTAACAGCATAAGCGGCCGAGCTAAGCCGCCCCGCAAGAGATGTTATGTGAGGTCCCCATTGTAATTTGTCGTCTAGCGTGATTCCCAGAAAAACAGTTTGATCAACAAATTCCAATTTTTCTCCATTCAGTATGATGTCACATTCACTACTTCTAACATTAGGTAATTTAAATCTAATGCATTTAGTTTTCTTTTCATTTAGTACCAAATTATTTACCGTAAACCAATTTTGGACCTGAAGAATAGAGTTATTCACGTCGTCAAGATTTTGTGCCCGTCTGTCTATCTTAAAGATCAATGAGGTGTCATCTGCAAATAACACCATCTTCGGTTGATTTTGAAGTAATTGGGGTAAATCATTAATGTAAACTAAAAAGAGGAATGGACCCAATATAGAACCTTGAGGAACGCCCATTGCTATTCCAGACCCTACTGAGTTTACACCGTTTACTTGAACTTTAAGCTTTCTACCTTTTAGGTATGACTTTAGTAAATCAAGAGCTAAATTCCTAATCCCATAGTACTCAAGTTTCAGCAGAAGTGTCTCATGGTTTACGCAATCGAACGCCTTAGAGAGGTCGCAAAAGATTCCAATGGCATCTTGTGCTTCCTCCCAGGCGTTAAAAATGTTCTTTATTAGGTTGACACCGGCGTCAGTGGTACAACGCCCTTTGGTGAAACCGTACTGTTGTTCATGAAAGATGGAATTTTTATTAAAGTGGCGTAACATTTGATTGAGCATCAACTTTTCAAACACCTTACTGAGAACCGGCAGAATTGAGACAGGCCTATAATTGTTGGGTTCTTTACTATCACCGGATTTGAACAAAGGAACTACTTTACTGTGTTTCATGAGATCCGGAAAGACTCCTTGGTCAACACTGATGTTAAATATGAAAGCTAAATAGGGCGCAATCGTTTCGATGATAGATCTACAAACTTTTACAGACATTCCCCAAAGATCTTCTGTTGATTTAATTTTAAGATCTTTAAAAGCTTTCATAACAGCCTGGGGGTTTGTATGTTGAAACCCAAACTCCGAAGGGCATGCCTCAACATTCTTTCTAAGTAAGTCAGCAGAAAGCGCGGGTGAGGAATTCAAAGCTTCAGTAGTTTTAATGGGAATATTTGCAAAAAAATTTTCGAATTCCTGAGCAATTTCTATATCTGAATTGATAGGGCCATGTGCAGTCTCTAAATTAAATTCAGTATTACGCTGTTTCTTCCTACCTGTTTCATTATTTATTATTTGCCAGGTAGTTTTTATTTTATCATCGGCTGATTTTATTTTATTGCTAATATAAAGAGCTTTAGCTGTTTTGCACACACTTTTGAAAGTCTTAGAATAAGTTGCAACATACTGATGAAAGCTTGTGCTATTCATATGTTGCTTCAAGCCATAAAGTTCAAAGAGGTTTTCCCTGCTTTTACGAATACCTGGAGTCGCCCAATCGCTAAATAAGAACTTTGTGTAAATACTTTTAGTCTTTAGTGGGAAAGTGTCATTAAATTGCGAGTTTAATAGTGAAAAGAACTCGGCGTAAAACTCATTTGGGTCACATACATTATTAAAACTCTGAACACATAATTTACTGGCCAAAGAATTATTTAATTTTTCTAAATTTTTACATGTAATTGGCCTAAACCTTATTAAAAATTTTTGTAAAGGCACGTAGGAGCAAAATGTTATTGTTTGTCCACTGTGATCAGATGGCAACTTATTTACAATTTGTTTGTGTAAATAATCACAGTTACAGAAAATATTATCTATACAAGTGGCAGTGGAAGCTGTTACTCGGGTGGGTTCAATAAAAACATTTGATAAATCAAATGACCCAAAAAGACTTAATAATCTGATAGTATTTGAGTTGTTTTCTAATAAATTAATATTAAAATCGCCACATATGATTATTGACTTACTACTAGCAGAAAGTTTCTTTAGCACATCTTCCATTACAGAATCAAACAAAGCTAGATTCTGGTAACTTGGAGGTCTGTATACGCATACTACTACATGCTTATCGAGCTCAACACAGGACAATTCAATGGTGTGTTCAACAGACAGCCCGACGATGTCTTTTCGTTCCTTTGATTTAATTGAATTTTTAACTAATATTAATGATCCGCCATGTATCATACGTGTTCGGCTGAAATGGCTAACTACACAATAATTTTCATAGTTAATTGACATTACTTGATGGGCTTTTAACCAATGTTCTGTTAAACAAATGACATCAAACTTGGTATTTTCTAAAAACAATTCTATTTCCAGTAATTTAGAAGAGCAACCTTGAATATTTTGGTTAAGTAATTTTAAAATATGTTGCCCTCCCTTTAGTTTATTATTATTCTGAGTAATATTGCCAGAAGATACCTTTTTATTATTCTCTAATAGTAATTGGTTATTTGAAGGGGTAACTTCCGTTGTCTTACTATCTAGTTTAAAGAGTTATCCGGAGTGACCTCCACAACTACAACTGGAGAGTTTAGATTGTCCGAATAAGTTCCAGCAGAAGGAGAATACCCTATCTGACTGGTAGTGGTCTCCAAAGATGTTGGTATTATAGGTGGATCCTCCTTCGTACATGACGATTCATAATTAATCACTATGTTGTTAGTATAACTAGGCAACACAGACTCGTCACTAATACTACAATTCGTTATATTAGCTATAACCTCGTTAATATTATATGCTATCAACATAGCAATCAGATGTCTACATTTCCCAGACAGAGATAAAGTTCTCTGAGTTAACTTAAAACCACTAACAAACTTGTTAGTGTCAAAAAACAATAATTTGTCACTATGACAACATGTCAGCTTGTGAATAGTATTATTCAACTTATAAATATAATTATTTTCATTATATGATAACGTATCTGAGTAAGGAAAAGCACACAACATTAGCTTACCTATGTTTAATTTTAATAAGGTGTTCACACCATTCACTATGTCCATTCTGGTAATACCCGTGCTATTACCTAATAGCAAAACCATAGTATAATAATTATCTAGGTTTGCATAGGCAATTCTTTTTATCATTTGTTTAAAACTTATGTTATGGTAACTGTGATTGGTAAAACCATGGCTAAGGTAATTGAGTAAAATCTTTCCTAAGCCAGAACCTAACTCGTCACAAAAAAAAATTGATTTGTTTATCTGTGTGGTCTCTGCTGGAAGAGCTAACACCGGAAGGGGCAAGTCAGACTGAGGCTGAAGAGATGGTGGTTGGTTGACACAGCTGCCTGAAAGATCATTAGTCAAAGACTCATACCTCTCAGCATTGTACTTCACCAAATCTAGTAGTTCTCCAGCCTCAAACAAGCGGTCACTTAGTTGCCGTTGTGAACTTTCATATTTTTCAAAAATATCCTTCAGCAAATGCTCCTTGTGTAATATGTCATTATAGAGGAGCTGGATATCAGTGTCATACTTTTCCCTACATTTATCTAACTCACTAGTACAAATATTTAAACTTTTCGATAACACAACACGTTCCTTTCTAAGCGAAAGATTTAATTTTAAGAGATTTTGTTTTTTTATTGATCTCTTTGACCGTTTAATTAATTTCTTGATTTTAATATATTTCTTTAATTTGTTGTGACTCATAACAATAGGACACAATGGTATGGTATCATCACCAGTCAAATCTATAGTTACAGCTGGCTCACACACTGATTTTTGCTTACAACCTACCAACTCATCAAAAAGATTACTAGTGCGAGCAACCTGGTTATTGATCTTGATACACTCAGAGATTGATAGTGCCTCTTGGGCTTCAAACAATCTCTGTTCAAGCTCTGTGATCCGTTTCAAAGCCAATTCGTGGGTGTCACTGCAATCTTGAAATGTTGACACTACGTGTTGTAGTTGATTGTGCTGGTCAGTTAAGTCCATGTGTTGCATGTGCAGCTGAGACAGTTCGTTCTTGAGGGAGGTGTTCTTTAAAATAATGTTTTCCACTTCCACTTCGCTGTCTTCCCTTTCGCGGAGCAGCTGTTTACACATCGCTTCAGAAACCTCTAGCTCCTTCAAGGTAGCTCTTAGTTTTGCTGCCATATCCTTGACTGTAGCACTGCGGGTCATCATTTTCTTTGAAGGGTCAGTCACCTGAAATGTGTGAAGTTATGCAGCTAAATAACAGTGTGAGAAAAGATGTTCCACTATTTAGATTAGTAGGAGGTAGAAGGGAAAAAAAATAAAATAAATTAAGTGAAAAATAAGTAATTAAGTAAGTAAATGTTAACAAATAGATTTTAAAATTAGGTCAAGTTATTAAGGAATTAGATGGGAATGTTAAATACGAGTAGAAGTGAAGTTACAAGGAATACTGTTATTATTGTAAAAACAAAGAAACTTGATTGACAATAACAAGTTTATGACACATGACAGGTTTTATAGTGTGAATAATTAATCATTAAGCTACTTAAAATGAGCCTATTTTTGTGTAGTAAATTATGTAGTGTTTATTGTCTGGGCGAATGTTTTCGTCGTCGATTTTGCTTCCACTAGTTGTCAAGCAAAAGGAGACATAAACCGTGCCAGTGTGTGATGGACGTAGCTCAGAGACCTGAGCAGTACTTTGTGATGTTCTGTGGTCTGTAAATATTAACTACAAGCACTTTAAATAAAACAAAATACTCCCCGGGATCGATGATAATTTGAAATCCGTCACCGTTGGTGCGTTGAGTTGACAGCCGGTTTTGAATCCTTTGTTTTTACGAAGTTTTCGCGACAAAAAACACTTTACAATCACTGTTTAGGATACTTAATATCTAGGTTTGACTATATTACAACAATTTAACACATTTATAACACTTTTAATAATTTACTAAAAATAATTAACCTAGAGATCGGTTTTTGACGACCGGCTACCAGTGTTGCCAGCTCCAAAAAAAAAAAAAAAAAAAAACAGGCACATTAAAGGCACTTTTGAATGTCAAAACTTACAGTAAAATTGAATTGATTCTAGTCGCCCCTTCCAAAAGGTAGTTTTCGTATGCAGAAGAATGGGCAAGAAACTCCACCGTTACACTTTTACGGGTTCCGCTCTTATTACGGGTTAGGGGGCAACTGGCGTCTGGTCCACGGCCCACATTACAAGGAGTAGGAACAGTAGTGGAAATACATGGGGACATAAACATAACTGTCGAAATGTAGGTGTACTATACATAGGTACCCTCTGCCTAACCCTTTGGGGATTACAGGCGTGATGATATGTTATAAAATAGGTCATCATCATCATAATTAGCCTATAATGCTCGCACTGCTGGGACACAGGCGTCCTCTCGGTGAGAAAGAGTGGTCCGTAATCCACCACGCGGGCCCAGTGCGGGTTGGTGGATGTCAGATAATTATATTCGAATTTTTGGTTCTAGGATATGCCGGTTTTCTCACCGATGTTTTCCTTCACCGTTTTCAGAGCAATGGTGATGATGAAATAAGTTACAGAAAGTAAACTGCCTGCCTGGGTTCAAACCTATAGTTTCCACTGGGCCACCACTGTTCATAAAATAGATAATTTTAAACGAACTTCAGCAAATTCGTAGCCTCATTCACGTCGACAACGACGCATTTGCTTAAAGAAGTATAATTTTCAGGTATTTATGTATATTCCAAACAATAGACATCCATTTTTCTCTGTCATTGTCACGCCTTTGTTGTTGCAGAGTCATTAATCTATTCTTGTATGTTTCATGTTTGTGCTTCTCGTTTTATTGTCAGTTACCCTAATGAACAAGATATGCTAGAAAAGACAATTTTGTTAGGTTGAATTTAGTGATCCTTCACAAGCTTCTTTTAAAGCTTACAACCAATTAGTTTTGGATACAATGATAGGATCGAGAGTTATATGAAATGTTACATTATCACCTATACTAATAATATTCGAATTCACTGATCCACGATCCTGCTTTGTTACTTAAGACTGTACTCTTTTAATGTCCATGGCCATGTCCGAACGCGTTGGCGCCGTTGGGTTGTCCGGGCGGTGGTCGAGGCTCGTTGTTATTGTTGTTGCCCTCGCTATTGCTTTCGTTGTTATTGCGATTCTCTAGTTGCTGTTGCCACATTGACGCGTAGAAGCCGCTATAGCGGAATGAGGAACAGGGTGTGAAGCTTGCGCTTGCTTGCTTGCGCGAGAAGCGCTTCATGATTCCCTCTTTCGATGATTTCTCCTTCTTTCAATACGAAATGTCATCGGCGTGTATGATGGTAGAGAGCCTGTGAGCGATTATAATTGTTGTCCTGTTCGCACATACTCGCGCCAGAGCCGCCTGTATATTCTTTTCTGTATGGGTGTCAAGTGCTGACGTAGCTTCGTCTAGCAGAACGATGGCCGGGTCCTTGAGCATAGTCCGCGCGATTGCTATCCTTTGCTTTTCGCCCCCGCTGAGACGTAGACCTCTTTCTCCGACCTCACATTTCCAGATGCTTATGATACACATATCATAAGCATCTGGAAATGTGAGGATCCTGTCGTGAATATCAGCATTTTTAGCCGTTGATATAACGTCAGCTGCCGGCGCAGCCATACTGAATATTATACCTGATAGTATTATTGAAAGCACGGTATCCTGCGGCACGACGCCTATGTTTGTCCTTAGCGACGCTTGCGTGACCGTCCTTACGTCCTGCCCGTCGACCAGCAACGCGCCTTCGTTCACATCATAGAACCGGAATAGCAGCCGCATGATTGTTGACTTGGCCGCGCCACTAGGACCCACCAAGGTGATAATTCTAGCTAGAGATTAAATATTTTAATTATTTATCGTATTTATATTGTAAAAAGAATTAAATGTTTATATTATTTTTTTTTTGTTATGTATTTTCTGGTGTACAATAAAGTATATAAATAAATAAATTATCCACAGATAAAGAACGGGACAGTACGCATTAATTTTATCCTCCCAAAATAAACACGTGTCTAGCTTCACAAAAATATAAGGTCAAAAACCAATAGCCCGTACCTACTCTTTGTTTTCCGTTAATTAAACTGTCAGTAGCAAAAAATATCGTGTTTGTACTTCGCCAAAACCTTTTTCATTTTTTTTTTCACTTTATAACACCGACCATGATTTTCTTCTGAATGCGTTGAATTCCAGTCTTTAAAAGTATTTTTAAAATTTTTATTTCACTTCCAATCATCAATCCTTTGTGCCACCTTTTGCGTATAAAATAGCCCATAGTGCTCCACTTTAAAGCCTATTCATTAATTTGGGTCTGCCTTTTAAGACCCTTTAAATATTACAAACGATATAGGTCAAACTCGACCTGGCGAAAGTAGGGTTGACAATTAGCTCAAATGATAGATATGTCTGTATAGACATATCTTTGTTCTCGAGGGTGAATAGAGTGAGCATAACTTTGTGGTTTCACGCTAAAAATAACTCAACCCCTTTTGCCTAGGGTGCCACTGTAAGATCCAATTGAGAAATTAAATCGGGTGAGTGCTTATTGTCTATGTGGTTATGACGACTTCCTTTTACGGTGACCGAATTGTTATGGGACTAATTGTTATAGCGTTGTCGCTTTGATTGAACTTAGGTTGGAGCATCATTGTCTGCCTATAATATTCCCAATGCTGGGACACAGGCTTCTAGGAAATGCCGGTTTCCTCACAATGTTTTCTTTCACCGTATTGAGAGCAGTGGTGATGAAATTAAAGAGACAAAGTAAAGTGCCTAGTACAAAAAATTCGTATTTCCTAGAGCCAAAAAACAGGAGACATGTGACATCTACCAACCCGCACCGGGCCCGCGTGATAGGTTACAACCCACTCGATCTCGAAGAGAGGAGACCGTGTCCCGGCAGTGGGAACATTAAGCTGATTATGTTAGAGAGCTTTTATGTGCCTCAAAAGAACACTGTTATTGACCTTTTTTTCCTTGGCCCACGTAAACGTATTCATTCGTTTTCATCTCTTTAAAATTCCAGTTATTCTAAAACCGTATATTCCATCTAGCAGCCCTATTCTATCCGTGTTTTTGTTTTTAATTGCCACGAGTGGGAGTTGCGTCTCGTTGAGGGGCTCTCGGTATGAAATGAGAGCGGTTGGGGATTAAACGTAACGCCCTTAACGTAAAGCCATCGTCAGCAGAAAATTTTAGAGTGATGTGTGAATATTGTATGTGTAAAGGCTTTTAGAGATGTGTCGAAGTGCTTAGGGTTTGCTGGGTCTCAAGTGTTATGTGCTTTAGCAGCGCTTATTAGCATTTTTAAAGGTTTGCGGCTGGCTGGGTAATTTTTAAAGCTTTGCTAACGTTTATAGTGTAGACCACCTGAAAAGTATTCTCCAGCTATTAAATTATGTAGGTTAATTGATGAAGGTATTAAGTTTCGTGCTAGCTCTGGTTTATAGTTGTGTAGTTATGAAATCAGATAACTGAATCGTTTAAACGAAATAGACTACTAGAGATATGTTAGATCGTTTCTGCAATTGCCAAAATCTTTTCTTATCAAACAAGAAAAACAGTACCGAGTAGAATGGATGAAAATATTCATAATTTCCTGCCATTCTCCTCATCTTTTATAGAATATTGTCGGCTTAAACGCATTTAAGGCGTTCTGAGTGTACCCTTCGTCTTCTAAATCGAGTTATATCTCGATATTATTATCGCTGAGCTCATTTCGTGAAGCTATCATTATATTTTTGATGCATTTAATATATTATTAGCTGCTTCATCTTTATGAAGTACATTATTTGGAGTTATCTTTGTGATTGTTATTTACATACATAGTTTGTTCTGCTTGGAGTGAAGTTCCGGCGATGACAATTGTTTTTCGTAGCTTTCGCAATACTACTTTGACTTTGAAGTAAACTGACTATTGAATTTGTCTGCTCTGTGATTTGTGTCTCTTGACAAAAGTCGTTTTCATCTTTCGTGGCAACGTAAACAAGTTTTCTTTCACTAAACGTATACAATACATCATGAAGTATTCGCAATACGTTTACCATATTTCCTCACTATATTCACCCATATTTGCACCCATAATTCTATTTCAGTGGCTCCCCTACTACTAAATCTAATATTGTCTGACTTTTCCATTTCCTAGCAGTTTGCTCTGCTTGTTTCTGACCGTTTATATCTTTCAGAACATTTAGTTTCATTCATTGATTTTTGCTGTGTTGTCTTGGTTTTTTTGGGATTTTTAGTTCACATTGGGAAATAACCTGGGATCGTTAAAATAAGCTTGCCGTCTCAAATGATATCATCATTAAAGGTAATTAGGTCTTGGAATAGTGACTGATCGTGCATGTTTTAATTTACCGTTACTTCTGTTGTATATTTTTTCTCCCAGTTTTGCTATATCAATATAACATTTTTTGTTTTTTGCGTAATTGTTGTAAAAATCAGTGCAAGAGGAGGGGGGTAGGGGGGGGGTAGGTATATCCACTCATTACTGTATCTGTAGTTTCACCTACTTTCATTGTAAGCACAACTATGTAATTGGCACAGTTTCACCTCTTTATCTTGTAGACACAAGTGATGGAATACTGTTTTGTCCTATTTTACTGGATATCAGATTATCTTGAGATTGCATCTTTGCTCCAACTTAACAAACCAGTAATTTATCTGCATTCCTTCTGTAACCAATGGTTTTGCTTTTAGCATATTAACCGGTACGCGGTACTTTTGTAGTATATTTTATTCCTTTTCTCGTCTCTAGCTGTCTTAAGGTGAGAAAGAAGAGCGAAAAGATTTATCTTTCCCAGAGTAACATTTCACCATTTCTACGATTTTTTTTTCTCTCTCATCTAAGTGCAAAGCATAATATTTTAGCGGCACATTAATTAAAGTACCGAATTCAGAAAGATTAAGCTTATTAAAATTTAAAAAGTTTTCGTTCCTTGTCTCATAATTTGCTGCATAGTCAAAGATACTCCTTTTACACCCATTCCAACGTAGTATACAAAAAAAGCATTTCATCTGTGTTGATATTTATTTCCTGTTCCCTTAATTTCGTGTCTATTTTAAGAATCTTTGATTGTGGCCCCATGATCCGCGTCTGAACTAATTATGTTCTTAAAATAGCCCTGGGAAGAGTCTGTTTTTTGTCACTAAAGTTTCCCTTTTAAGTTTTTTCAAAGTGTTGCTTTCGAAACGTGAGGGATTTTGTGTGAAGTTGCAATACCTATTTTGTAACGATTTCAGTTGAACTTATTCTTAATACACTTTGTAGTAGAGCTAAATCTGTGGATTAACGTTGTACGATTCTTGGATACTGGGTTTCCAATCTGGATTTGATTAAAATATTGACTCTGGTATACGGTGAAATTGGTTCTCCTTTACAATAGCGAAAATCTCGCAAAATTACATCTGACCCGAGCATGTCTCGAAGTTTTTCATCATTTATTGCAGTCCTTCCCTCCGACCCAAAATATCATATCCTTTCCAATTACGTCCTACTACATAATACGTAATTTATATGTGCTCCAGAAACCGCCCTATCCTTAACAATTATATGGATACCGCTGCACCCAAATCAGATATGATTTAACTGTATATAGTCACGCTTGTGTCGATGTCCTGTTAATGTCAAAATACAATTTTACTTCATAAAAGTTCAGGACGAATTCCCTTTAAAGTTTCATGACATGGAAATGGTGGTAAGAACAAAAGAGTAGAAAGCAAGCCAGAAAAGCGCAAAAACTTTGTTGAATGTGAACAAAGTCTAACAGAATAAGTATCCAAAGAACCTATCAGGATATACCCATTCAACAGATAGCTGGACGATATCGAATTGGTCGTAGAAAACATGAATGCGAACAGCCTAGATCAGAAGAGGTTGCCAAAAATTAGACCTCATCTTGCTCTTGCAACCTTTTATAATCTGTGATACTGGCTGATGATGATAATGATGAGTGTTTATGCGAACACTGCAAACATTGTGCCATGAGCACACTTATTGCAGCGCGATTGTATGTAGCATTGGTATCTGTTGAATAACTACTCATGTAGCAGGGCTTGGGCTGCGATCGCACTGCTTTCGGTGTAACCTTGCTCATAATAGTCCTCCAGACCGAATTTCGGCCAATGTCATCGGAGACCAGCCTTCGGCGCGGGAGATATTATAGCGCCCAAGTGTGTACGGAGACTAGGGTGCACTCTCTCTTTCCACACTGTCATATTCCGATAGGACGACAATCCGATACGACCGGAGAGAGATCAGGCGCAGTACCAACGGCTTAACGTGCTTTCCGTGGTACGGGTCTATCACATCGCCAACTTTCAAAATCCGGGCAACAGCCCGGATTTAAATTTTCTATTTTGAATTTCTTAGTAACAACTAAGAAATTCAAAATAGAAAATTTCAATAACACTTTCCCGACCTGCCAGCAGTCGAGCTTTGCGACCACGAGGCCAACGAGGCAGTCAAAATGCAACCTCGTATAAATAGTCGCCATGACTCTCTCACGGTTCACAACCCGCTTTCAGTGTAACGCAGCCTTATACGTCATGTCTATTAGGGGAGTAAAATTCGTTCCCGCCTTTCCTTTAATTGGTAGGGGAGCTAATTTCGTATTTGAAAATGTATGTTGTGTTATTGAAATGAAATGTGTGGTGTAACCTGTCTGTTTTGTTTATGAATGACTGACTCATGGGCTCATGCGGTACCGAAATTAGATATATTTATTGTGAAGGGCTGTGCTATGCCTTGGGCTTTCTGTGTAGGATTTTTTGCAACACGATCAGGAAAAGATATTTTTTGTGCAATTCTTTTGTTAAAAGAAATATGTGTTACAGTTTTGTCGATTGTGGATCGACGTACATACGTACTCAATTCTTTAAATCTTGTCACTAAGATTCGTGCGATGAATTCAGATGTAATACATTGTAACTTTCCCAAAGAAAGCTACAATATATTGCAGCTAGGGCTATTTTTATTATATATAATTTTAAAACTGATTGATTAACACATTATTTCTTTATCTGACTTCAGCCTAATTAAAATCTCATCTCATCTCCCTATCTATTCTTACACTAACCACGTGCTAAATAGTTCAACAAACTCTGTCGGTTCAATTGTACGCGTGTTTTAAAGTAAACAGTCGCACACGCAACTAATCTTGTATCGTTCTGTCATCGTAATACGTTTTTATAACGTGTCTGTTTAGTTTTACATGGTTAACTATAGAGCTGGCAGGTGCCCCATTAATGTGGTTTTTTGTTTGGCAAAATGAGGGATTTCTGGGAAGGCAAAATGTGTGTTAACCAGATTGCTTCGATTTGTCCGTTTCAAGTCCTGTGTCGAGAACCTGTTGTTCTTTCTAACAATATGCTGATAGTCGTTCTAGGCTTTCTAGGCTCGTTTCGCCTTCTACATCAACGTAGTCATTGGTTCTTATGGATCCACATTTGTGACCTGATATGGGGAACAAGCCAAAAAATCAAATCTATTACATTCCAACGGTTATCTGCCCACCTTAGAGGCAGTGGGTATTTAACTTTAGCAAATAGAGTTCAATTACCCACGAACCTTCCTAACACAAACCTCAAATATACTGGCCCATTAGACAGTCACAATTACGTTAGCGTTAACATCTTGTGCTTACACCTCAGCTACTGTTTACAGAACAGCAGTTACACAATTTTATGTTTGCAGACTTTCAAGTTTACGTTACTACGAAACAGTTTATATTGGCGCGGTTCTTGTATCGTTCAAATGGTTTTATTTCAGGATATTTAGATTTTATGAAATTATGACTGGGTCATATTTGTGGCTGTGATGTGAATTTGAGCTGTGGTTGAATATGTAAACGGAATATGTAAGCTTTGGTTTATTTTAAGAGATGTGGCAGTTTACTCATTTGCACTTTTATAAACATACTGCTACTGTAGATCGTGTGTTCATACAATTATTATTCACTGGCAGCCGTTGTTTGGCAGTAGTGGTCTAGTAGACATGGCCCCTCTTAAGGAAACCAGCATCTCATAGAACCAAATTCGAAGACATGTGACTTTCACCAATCAGCACTGGACCCACGTAGTGGATTACTGCGGACCAATTCCTCTTGCTGAGCGGAGGCTGAGTCCCAAAAGCGGAAAGATTATAACCTGATTATGTAACCATCATGGTTGAAGTGGTTCAAGTTAAGCTTCGAATGTGACGCCCAAACCTTTCCCAAAGCGTGCAGCTTTTTTCATTATTGTCATTCGATATTTTATGAAACCAGATCAAGCGGATACCCAGCTCAATATAGGTCACCACCTGTTCTTCCGTGTGTGTCGTAAGCTGCAATAAACAAGAGATAATATCTTAACGGCAGACGGTAGTATAATGTTATATTGCACCATTAATACAGGTGTAGGTGACTGTGGTGTTTATGGTGGTATCATTCATTCCCTTAGACTTTAGATATTATATTCTCCGAAAGATATCGAGCAGGTCTGATTAAATGAATGCAGTTCTACGTATACTATATTGTTTTGTATGATGGCAGGCACTATAATACTAATTGTGGAGATGGTACATTTAAAAATTAGAGAAGAGGCAGTACTTATAACAGAAACCTATAAACATAATCAGCCTATTATGTTCCCACTACTGGGACACAGGCGCATTTCCTCTCTGTGAGAGGAAATGCGCCGTGATCCACCAACGCTGGGCTAGTGAGGGTTGGTATCAGAAACATGGTCCTAACTTACTCCATCAGCACAAGAAAGAACACAAGTTCAATTGCAAGTTGATGAAAATTCCCACCAAAGTGTACTGGTAGTAGAGGAACAGTCTCTTTCTCTTTTTACCGATGAAATTACTGGTACTGGTCACGGAAACACTTTCCATCAGATAAGCCATCGTTAACCTTGGATGACAAACGCCAAGATACAAATAAGGATATTGCTGGCACAAGTTTAGCATCAAACTGACCTCTAAATCTTTCTCCGTTCGCGAAAAGCTTTGCCCTCACATCAAGGCCTTGTTAAGGAACCCCGTTTGAGCCAAGCGCTAGCTACGTTGATTTCCCTAACAAGGTACGTTCGGGTCGTTGACTTTTATAGCATCACTTACACGGTACGGTGGCGATGCGATGCTCGATTTTCATAGCAACTAGGTCAGGCATATGGTTAGGTAAACAAATCATCGTTATTGTCATTTGTTGCTTTGTATTGTAGACATGTATGCAGTTTCTCTTTAATGTTGTATTTTATTTGTTTGGCTGTATTTTTCGTATGCCCATAGATTTATGATGAAACTTATTAAAAATCATTTTTAGATAAGTTTTTTTACTTGACCATTCTGCAAATTATACTTGTTCAAAATTTTCCTGCCAACTTTACATCCTGACTTATCATGTCACTGGTGGACTCAGTCTCCGCATTACATACATATTTCATCAACTTTTTTTAGATTACTTAGAAAGAGACATACGACGACGACGTGTGTATCCTTAGTTAGATTTTTTCAAGGTTTATTCCTGTCCTACATAAAATGTCCTGAAACCTACGAAGAACAAAAGTGACATCGTGTCTTGTGCCGCTGTCGTATCGTAAAGTGTAATGACTGTTGCGTGTCACCCAGATATTATGACGGCTGAACGAGTTTCAGCTCCTAATTGTGACCCGAGGCTCTCGAAAACGGGATACACAAGGGATGATCCCACCCTTTTAGATGTCTCCTTCTTCGTCCTTGACAACTACTTTATGTGACACTAGCATTTGTAATTTATTTGTAAAAGTAGGACGTTGTAAATGTTTAGTGTGAGATCGTGTCGTCCTCGTTTCGAGAAGTTTTGTTGCTCAGACATTACGACTACTTAAGTTTGATATCTTTTTAGACTTAGTAGTGAACGTTTTAACGATGATGCAATTAGATACTTTGATGTTGTCATTATTATTGCTTAGTGATCACACAGCATGTTGTCATCATACACAGATAGATTATGACGTAACAGATATTTTTGCTACTACCAAGTTTATACGCACCGCACAGTTCATGTTATGAAACGAAGTTGGCAAAATGCAGTGAGACTGTTGGAGCATACTAATTTATTTACTTGCATCGCAAAATGTACTTCGTCGTACCTTCCTGACATCGTATCGTCACCGTACCATACGTTATAAACCCGGTAGCATGTGACACAAACATTAATGCGCTTCAAGTTCTAGCGGACAGTCCGGGCCGCGGTGAGTGGGTTACCGGATATTGAAGGGTACGAATACGAACACACCCTCGGTTTGAGAGGGTAAATTGTTTGGATTAAAAATAGAATTTTGTTCCGCAGTTTTTGTCGGTAGTCGCTTTGGGAGTATTTTTGTGTTGTGCCGCTTTGGGTAATTTATGTTCATAACATAATTTGGTCCTTTGGTACGCTTCCCTGTTATTAGTAGCAAGCAGGGTGGCGACGGTTGGGTCTAATCAATTCAATTAACCACATCTCAGTGTACGCCTTTTTTAAAATGCGCTCTAACCTTTTGTATCCAGTATACCTTGCTATCTTCGCATCGGTTGATCTAGTTGAATGGGTCTTTCGTTGTTTTAGGCAATTAAGAATCTGCCAATTGCAATTCACTGCTGCTTATAAACTTCTTTTTCAAGCTATGCTACATTTCGCAAAAAGGTTGATGACTTCTGCTACAAGCAAGCCTTTTGCAAAAGTCCCTATACACAGTTGCGTTCAACCTTTGTAAACATGCTTCGATTGATTAACCAAACGTGAACCCTCATGGTTGATCGGGACACGCCTAATTACGTCACAAATCCCTAAGTCAACATCGATTAGGGATCAAACAAACATTATAAATAGTTTTATTAGCGATTTCGATGCCATAAGGGTAAAGTGGAATGAGTATAAATTGAAGATTTACCTTCGAGCTTATTACATTTACTGATTTTTGGCTATCGAGAAAGTTATATTGAAAGTGAAATGTAGGTAATTTTGGTATAATATTTTGCTGGGTTTATTCAGTCATGAAATTGTTTTGTAGGTCGTAAGTTCGAACCCAGACGAGCGCTTTACTTAGTGTAAATTATTTTATCACCGCCGCATTCAAAACGGTGCGCGGTGGAGGGAAACATTGTGAGGAAACCGGCATTTTCTTGAACCAAAAATTCGAAGTCGTGTGACATCTACCAACCCACACTGGGCCCGCATGGTGGATTACGGCCCCACGGACACAGGCCTCTGTGTCCCAGCAGTGGGAACATTATAGGCTGTTTATGTTAATCGTACTTTAAAACTTGCGTATGGCGCATGCATGACTGGCTGTACCAAGTTAATGTCAAAGGCTCCTTCAAACAGGCGCGACAAGCGAAAAAATCGCGCGCGACACAAAGGCACCGCAAGTCGCGCAAAGAGCGGTGCCTTTGTGTCGCGCGCGATTATATCGCGTGTCGCGCCTGTTTGTAGGAGCCTTAAAGCTTTGTATACTTTAAGTAAAATAATGCTAGGCTAGTGCTTGACACATTCTATATATCTTGATACTTTTCGGCACATGTACCTAATATTTATCTCATAGTGGGTCAGTTTTTAATCTAAACGGTCGGTTCTTTACACAAAGCGACTGCCGTACTTCCGCCATCGATATCGATACCCTCCTTAAACCGGGGTTACGGTTAACAGATAACAAAAAAAAAACTCTGATAATTTTACATACAACCTTGTTGATATTTCTCACGAGTCGTTTGACATATAATATGTCATGCTTGATGCCAAGCTTTTAGTCACTTCACAGGCCTCTCTGTCGGTATATTTGTCCATCGGGTGTCAAAAAGACATGTGGACTGGAGAGCAATATGTTAATGATTCAAGTGCGCCTGCAAGAGAAGCCTACAAAAGCACCTTAATATGCTATTCTGTAAAAAATACTTTAAATAAAACTGTTTTCTTTATTCACATTGTAAATTGTAAAATGGTAAAATGATAGAATGGTATAGAAAGGTAGGTAGGTAACAAAAGAAGTAAGGATTGCTTTAAAAGTCTCCCTCAATAGTTCTGTTGTGGACCGACCAACCTTTTTTATAATTCTTTATTATTGGCAGTTTCTATGTTTTCTTATTTTTTATATTTCGTTTTGTCAATATTACAAAACATGTAATGTTAGATTTGGAAAGAAGAGAGTAAAGGCATATAATCTTAAAAGTCCTTATTTTATTTTATTTGTAATGATTTAGTGGCTTACGTCCCTTACATATTTGATGTCAGAAGTCGCTTCTGTTGCCACGTAGAACGGTTTCACCTCACCAACCATTGAAGTCAGGTGACGTGGTTTTAATTGCTGATGGCAATCTACCCCGAAACTGTTGGCCTATGGGACGAGTCACCGAGATGTTCTCGGGTAGGGACAATATCGTTCGCGTAGTAAATGTAGCAACTAAAGGGGGTGTGTTGCGTCGGCCAGTCCGCAAGTTGGTCCGTTTAAATTGATATTTGGTGTTTCACACCGCTCGGGGCCATGTTGTGGACCGACCAACCTTTTTTATAATTCTTTATTATTGGCAGTTTCTATGTTTTCTTATTTTTTATATTTCGTTTTGTCAATATTACAAAACATGTAATGTTAGATTTGGAAAGAAGAGAGTAAAGGCATATAATCTTAAAAGTCCTTATTTTATTTTATTTGTAATGATTTAGTGGCTTACGTCCCTTACAAGTTCTAAGTATTTGACTTAAGTAAACATCAACAAGATTATTGCTAACCATGTGCAGAAACGATGGTGATGCTTTCCATTTGGATGAGGCCTTGCTTTTTAATGCATTTCCAGAATATATGAAATACTTTAGACTACCGCGCTTAATTTAAAAGAAAATAAACTCAAATCCAATTGATCATAGATTTCGCAATGTATATTAATTTCTACTTTCGACTTATCTTCATTCCTAAAGGTCATTGTTTTCTTTCATTACTAAATCATTCATTAAGCAATGACAAGAAAAATTACATGTCAAAATTATATGATTGCACAGCGTTTTTTATGAGTTCATAATTGAGTATACACATCGACACGGTACGGTAGTTTAACAATAATCCATTCGTTTGCCTCCGGTTAAAGGCAAAATAAACAGTTCGGTAAGCTAATTTATCGTTCCGTGATACCGTATGTGAACCGTAACTGTATTTTAACTGAACATATTTCAGTGAATTGACGGTTTTTAATAATGTGGTGCTTTTCATTATATACATGTCGAAAATGACGTAGGTAGTTACAGTTTCATGTGTGAAAGTAAAACATTACTTTACGGGCATAATTATTGTATGTCATATTATTTTGATGCTACACAGAACAACAGTCTCCTATTTGCCTGCGGACACCTCAAATTTGATACAGTATTAACCTAGTATAGATCTGTTATATAATATAGCTACGCTACATTTTAAAGCAGTATAGACGACTACCATTTATCTATTATCAATTACACAAGCATTTTAGTAGAACAAAAGCCCTACAGATGCAATCCGCCAGCAGAATTACTTCGACAAATCCGTTGGCTTTGCCGTCGCCGGTTCGTGCTGAGTGGATATTGAATAATGTGGTGCCGTCCATCATAATGGGTGCGTCAAAATTTACAAGCATTAAAACAGACAACTAGTGACGTGGTATTATTAAAATTATCATCACGTCCGAAACTGTTAATTAAAACAAAGAAAGAAACAATCAATGTATTTGCAAGAAATATTATTCTTGTAAAATATTATTACGATAATTCTCTTTAACTCCAAAAACCTCAAACCTGATACCGTATTTATCTTACTGTAAATCTTTAATCATGTCCTGAAACAATATAGACCAAAGCACAGGCAGTTTAGTAGAACTAAAAGGCTTACCTACAGATGCAATCCGCGACTAGGTCAACAAATCCACAGCCTTTGACCGACGCCGCCGCCCGGTTCGTGCCGGCACAATCTCTATATAAAAGCTCCATTACATTAAAAACGTATAAAGGTTAACAAATAAATTGAATACTTACAAAAAGTTATATCGAAATTCGTTCTTAGAAACAGTAATTCAATCACCGTTTCAAAGTGTATTTTTTTTATTATATTTGGCTTGTTAAGGTAAGGTTACATGGTTTTTCGGGCTTAGATTTTGTAGTTTTATTTTTGGGTCTTGTTATTAATGTCCGCGAGGGGCTCATGGCTAAATAATAACAGCCGCACGGGTCGATCGAAGGTTAAGCTCCGCTTGCCGCGGTCGGTTCGTGGATGGGTGACCGTCCATTACATATCGAGACCCCTCCGTGCCTCAGAAAGCTCGTTAAGTCATTGGTCCCGGCGGCGGCGTTACGAGTAGTCAGCAGCCCAAAAAGTCTGACAACTTGTCTTACCAAGAGGTACCGTGTTACTCAGTAACTGGGTTGTGGAGGTCAGATAGGCAGTCACTTCTTGTAAATTACTGCTATTGAGCTGCATCCAGTTAGATTGCAAGCCGACCCCAAAGGGAAAATGTAGATTGATTGCAAAATTCTTAGAAATGTCAAATTCGGAAATGTCAATCCATTTTCTCATCTGTCAAATATACATACGTGATTTGTATGTTCTTATATAAATATTTATAAGACTCGGTATATGAATAACAATCTGGGGGCCCCCGCCAAGTCGAGCAAAAAGCGGCACCGGCCGTACCATCATTTTTTCGAAACAGTTCAGGCCATTTTCGACCCCCCTATAACTTCGTTGTGGATAAAACTAGAAGCCTGAATTTTTAGTAACCAAGCAGGCATTGTATAAACACGACGGTATATTTCAAATTTCATTGAATTTGAACCAGTAGTTTAAGAATTATAACTAGTCAAATTTTCTTAATTTTGTCACTCACTCACTGACTGACTGACCGATCATTAAAACTCTAAGGCACTTCTAGCAGACATAGAAGCTTCTTTAGAATACAATTAGTGTTTACTGTATAAATCAAGGAAAAACTAAAATATTTTGCAATTTCGGTCCACTTTTCTAGATACACAAAATCTTTTATGTTTTAAATAAATAGATTGACTTGGTAATCGCACTAAACAATTAAATATAATATGTATTACTTGTGAGATATATTGTGTTTTCCTGCGATGGCCTAGTCAATCTATTTATTTAAAACATAAAAGATTTTTTTTTAATATTGATATGGTTACTATAAGATGTTGTTAAGTTAGCTAATTAAGCAGGGACTGAATAAATTAACCGACTTGGTATTACATGGATCTCTCAACTTTTTACGGTAGAAGAAATGAGTTGCGAGACTTGTTTTTTTTTTACAAGTTATGGTTTTGATGGCTTACTCTTTTTTAACTGTCTTCTTATGGCAGACATGGTCCACATGCCTGAAGGAAAAATGTGCTCGTAAGTAATTGCATCACTCTTTGTCTCTAGAGGATAAGCCTAGATAGAGCTTCCAATTATAAATACAGTCTGACCTACATGAGCTGCTGTAAGTATCCCTAACTTAACATATTTTCCATTCTACACGTGTACGTTCTTTTTACATAAACGTTTGTAAGTATATTATTATATCTGTAGATTCTCTTTCACGACACCCACGGGTAAAGATAAATTCTAAACGGAAAAGTTATAAATCGTGGGCGGTTCTTAAGGCTGAGTCTCAGCCCACGCTTCTTCTATTTATAACTTAGGTATAAATGTCATTGAATTGGTAGCCGATTATATTTATGAAAACAATTAAGCAAACAGTTTGAAGTCTTTTTAAAACAACACTGCTTTGCACGGTTTTCCCGACTTGACAAAACAACGAGTTTAAGATTAAGGGGGAAGCGCTAAGGTAGTCCGCGAAATTTAAATTTTCATACGTTTTTTCCAATTTGCTGGTCAGTATTAAGTTGTACGTCGATTAAAATATGATTCGCGGCCGTAACAAATAAGTATTTACAGGATCATAATCATTAGAATAAGTAATACAACTTGTTAGGTTCGTATATTCCTAAAATGTCAATACTTAATAGTGACCAGCAAATTGCAAAAAACGTAAAAAATATTGAATTTCGCGGGCTACCCTGGCGCTTTCACCTAAAGGCGAAAGCGCCAGGGTAGCCTGCGTCTCGTAAGGTTTGGCTAGCGTTTGCAATGTAAGCGCACGAAAATATGTTTGTTACGACATCACATTACAAATCTTTGAATTTCTCGGCTTTTCTCTACTATAATATGCATGTATTATACATACGTATAAACCTTCCTCTTGAATCGCTCTATATATTGCTGAAAATTGCATTAAAATTCGCTGCGCAGTTTTAAAAGATCTAACGCTTACAAACAGTGGGAGCGACTTTGTTTTATACTATGTAAAGAAGATACACATAAACCTTATGGAATTCGTTCACAAAATAGTCGCGAAAACCGTATCAGAATTCGTTGCCTATATTTTAGAAGAACAAAGCGGTTACTTAAACAGACGCGAAAAGCGACTTTAATTTATAATATGTCAGTATAGATATTGACTTTGATAAATTACCCTACGCTGATAAAATTTTCGTTTACAGATTCCATGTTAGCGGCCAAATTTTTGGTCCTTTGATGGAGCTTCAAAGTAAGCTCTGGAAAAAAAACTGATCTAAATTTTCCGTCCAAGAACTGACTCAGTAAGATGATATGTGGATAAGTAGACACCAAATAAGCCTATTATATACTATACAATATACATATAACGAAAATTGTTACACTATTATTATGGAAGAGTGTAGTCCAAGCCTAGCATTTCTTAATAGTCTTTAGTTATTAAAATTCATGACTTCATTTGTTAACTATGTCCAAATTGTTTCAACGTCCTAAGTTAAGATATACGCGAATCTGATTGCTCCAGTTTTTTTTTCCGCAAACAATTTGATCAGCCCAATGAATACTTCAGTGGACACGTCATCTAGGATTTTGGCTAATGAAATCAATAAAATCATTAATTAATTTGTAGTTCGGTTCATGGACGTTGATTAAACTGATTTGGCTTTTTTAGAAGATAAGTTGTCAATGGAACGTTATTTCTAATAATAAGGGCGTTAAAGTCAAGGCTTAAATTAAAGAAAACCTTGTGTTGATTTGGCTTTTGATTAAGAATATTGATTCTAAATGGACTATTTAGAAGGGCGTACTCCCAAGACAACTTTCATTTAAGACTTCCTCAAATTACATATACCATAATCAGCCTATAATTTTCCCACTGCTGGGACACAGGCCTCCTCTCGGTGAAAAGGAGTGGGCCATCAAGTCGCGGCAGTTCCCCTTACTATCGAATATTTGGTATTTTTTGTAGTTGGTCTTTTTGTCCGCACTACATTACGTCAGGAAGATGACCACTTAATTGGACTAGAAACAAAAACATAATGAACGACCGAAATTATAGGAAATGAAAGAGACAGCGATAGAACGATTGGATTACCTATCAAACTAATGACAGCCGAATTGTTACACCTAACTCCCAAATTAGAGATAATGACAACGAACTGGCTACAGCTAGCAAATTAATGACATCCTAATGTGATCTCTAACCCCTGTCTGACGCAGTTATTATGGCAATCTCTCAAATTATTGTCTTTGATTAGAGAATTTATTCTAACAATAAGAGAGCTTCGACTTGATTTGAATGTACTTCTATTAAGCTGTTTGTTTTTTATTGTTAGTGTTACTTTCAAGAAATTCTGCAGTAGAATGAGTAATGTTTATCTTGTTGATGTTATGATCTATATCTGACAGAAAATTAATGTCATCATCATAATCCAATTCTTTCACTACCGTTTAATTTACAGTTCAAGCCAATTTCTTTTTCTAAGCAACATTGTATTACGAGTAGTGCCAGTTCCATGAATTCCACTTTCCTTGTGAATATATTATGCATTATCCGACCGCCCTGCAAGTCAAGGCTATGTCCGTTGTCCTTTTTTATTTTTTCCTAGTTCTTCCATTTCCTTCGTCTAACTGTATAGATGACTCTAAGTTTGAAAATCTTTCAGCTGGTGTAAACCTTACTTACTAAATGTCTTTGGATGATAATATTATGTTTCTAATTCCACGCCGGATATGAAATATTATCTTCTTATACGTTAAAAGCTAGTAAACGGGTCCATCCTTCATGTGTACAGCCGAACAATTACCATGTATCCGTTCACCTGTATAGACAAATTGCTCCCGTCCGTCCATTCAACGAACACCTTAAGAATTATTTGGGTGTGAGTGCAATTTGAATTTTAAGATCTAGTGACAAAGTTGAAAGTAAAGTTACGTTTGAAGGATTTGGGGAGGCGGAATATTTGTTTAGGAATATGAATTTTAGAACACAGGTGGTAAGGTAGATAGTCAAATAAAGGGTTTGCAAGATGTTACGTAAGGTTTTGGGGATATCAGAACTACGTTTTACTGTTATTCGTAGATACTATCTACTTACACACACAATATAGGTCAAGATTCAGCACGGAGTCTTCTTTAACATTGAAATCAAGAACTTAACCAACAGTTTATAATCATCATAAATAATTTTCCTATTTGTCCCCTTGCCCATGTTAAGCGATACAATTTTAAATGCTACCTATTACAAACAGCCTGCTAACATCACTTTCAATATATCATCTACTTTACCCATAACCATTGCTTAAAGGTAAATAAATGATGATCCACACATTTTTGAACATTTAAGCTTATGAATTAAACATGAAAATGAACAGACTAATTAGCGATACTTTCCACACTACAAAACAATCTACATTCATCATCGCAATACTGTGATTGATTGCTCTCATATTATCGCCAGGCACTAATGTATTGGATTTCACAAGCTGATTGACAAATCACGCAAAATGGAAGCATCAATCAGCAAATAATCTCATCCTTTCCCGCTCTCGATACGATTCGGGTATTATAAGCTTTCGATATTGGAGATATTTTATTGCGATTGTGAATGCTTTTGGTACCTAGTCTTTAAGTAATGTGTCGGGTACTGAATAATTTTGGGCTGCCGTTTAATTTAAGTGCGAATTCGTCGATGACTTCTTCATATTTTATTGCATCGTTATCTCTGAGTTGTATGAGTTCACCGTTAATTTAATACCAATCGGTATATAAACATCTATACCTAGCTACAGTCGTAAGGCAAACGAACGAACGTTGGTGAATTGGGACTATATGGATAGCCAAACGGCCGCGACTTACGAGCGGTAGGTCGTAGGTTCGAACCCAGACAGACGCTTTACTTTGTGTAAATTAATTCATCACCACTGCTCTCAAAACGGTGAAGGTAAACAGAAACCGGCATGTCCTAGAACCAAAAAAATTGAAGAGATGTGACATCTACCAACCCGAACTGGGCCCGCGTGTTGGTTTACGGCCCCCTCTCACCGAGAGGAGACCTGTGTCCGTGTGTGGTCTAGGAGTGGGAATATTCTAGGGTGTTTATGGTGGATAACCAAACACATTAACTTTATTAGTATGCCTGTGACTGTCTAGTTTTCCGCCATCGGCGATGTCATATAATCAGTGAATGAAAGTTCATGAAACAAACTTTAATTTGTCATTTTACTAATATATTCTCTTCTCTTTGCCAACAGAACAGCGCACCAATGTGGGAGGAGTTTATATCAAAGGCGACGAAACTCCATTCAGCATTGAAGTAAGTAATAACACCGAATACCTAATTGTTTCCTAATATACAGTAAACACGCCTCCACAAGTGTCGATACTCATGTATCTACGTCCGGTGCAGTTTCGGCAATAGATTATCATTCTCGCTAGCGACCTCTACGAATGGAATGACCCTATTTTCATAACAAGTGACTAGAATGAAAGAAAAGTCCTTGTGAGCTATGCACATTGATATTGGTGTCATACGAGTAATTAGAACAGCACATTGTGAACTTGCTTATGAACTTGACGATATGGGCACGATCGCCACAATGTACATTGTGGCGATCTAGATGAGTTCAATAACAACTTTAACTGCCTCAGTTAGGACAGCTTGAGGGCAATTTTCAACAGTTTCTTTTTGTGATCCTGCTGTGACAATAGTCCCTCCACATTTGTGCATTAGTAAATTTAATGCCACTTACGACAAATGCCTTTTGATTTGATCTATGCCCTGTGGAGTGTATTCAATCAAAATTAGCCCCTACCATTTGTCCCATGCTGTAAATAATATGATCTTCTGCACTTAAAATTATTGACCCTTTTATTCAAATACATATCATGTTAGGTACGAAAAGTTAACCTTCATATACGATGCAACGTAACTCGACTACAGTCAGCCATTTAATGACAATTGAGTGGCCGTTGACTCGCAAATTGACAATGATATGGCTACATGTGATCTGATAATAAAAGGTTATTGTTATGTGTCTTGTGTTGTAAATATTTCATTCGTAGAGGTCACGGCTGCAGTTGGGAATGTGCGATCAATTTAAGATGGTTTTGATGGAGATGTGTTTTACTTTGTGTCTGCTGAAAAACTTCCTGTTGATGATGTGCGGTTTATGGCTAGAATGGTTTTCAAAACCGTTGCTGTTAAATAGTATATGAATTATGAATGTGACGTACCTTTTTCCAAAAGTTAATTACTTAGCCCAACTAGGGTCATTATTACAGTCAATACCATTATTACCACCATTATTATTAACATTATTGGCGTCCAGTTTACTCTCCGCCTAACGACGTTTTCAAGTCGTCATCTGTCCATATTATTCTACATTGCAACGCTATATTTACCTATTGTTCTGCCTATTACTACAACATTTTCTACTGATATATGTTCACAATTTACCACCAAAAGCCAATGATAACTCTCTAACAGCAGGTTCTACCACTGGCTAATACAGTTTCAGAACTTTCATTCGTTTCATATTTCCTTCCTCAAAATCTAGTAAAACTACAACAAAGACATCAATCTCAATTGCGTTTTCACATTTGGCAGGTCAGCCCTGGTAGCGATTGCTGCGTTCCTGGATGCCTTCCAGAAGATCGCAGACGCAGCCACCAATGCTAGGGGTGAGTGAACTCATAGTTTTTTATTTATATCTTTCAATCTTTTAAACAATTGAAGAAATATTACGTGAGCATTTCGTTTTAACGTTCTTGACGTGGTGGAATCGTTTTGTGTTATAGTGTGGTGTTGTAGGTATGTGAGTAATATTATGAATCCGTTCATTAAAACTGTTGAAGAATGACAGATGATGATGTGAATGATGATTTTGCCCTCATCAGTGGCGACATCTATTGGTCTTGGCTACTGTTAAATGTAATATTTACCTACGATGGTAATAATGAAAACTACATTTTATAATGAAAAATCATCACAATTATTTATTTTCATAATAATCTTAATAGTCGATGTTTTGACTTACGAACTATTCAGATCTGGACCAGCTCAGCAGCCTTGAGATCACTTGTGTTGTAATGCAATACAGAAAAGAGATTGATAGTTATCAATATGTTTGTTAATGATTGATTTTGACGGCGAAACTTCACTGACGCTATAAGATACCGATATCCAACAAGTCTGAAGTTTTTCCAAAAAAATAAAAATACCACGTATAATAACTCAATGTCCGTTAATGTATCGTTATAATAACTTAACTATCAATCGTAAATCCGGACGCAATCAACAACAAGCATATAACAGCTATGGCTTAACATATTGAATTTTGTTTCAATAAATGTTACCAACATTAAATCTAGTTAATCTTAATTTTACTGTTGACGTGAAGCTAATTAAGAATGTGACTACAAAAAAAAATTGAGCAAAACATGTTTAAAATATCTTAAAAGGTAGAACAGTAAGGTAGACGAATATTTAAGGGTGGTACCCATATAAATAAACGAATTTATTAAATTTAATTGAGTCATGGACAAGTCTCAAAAATGACAATCGTAAACGTTGATAGAGACCTAACTCAAATAGACATTAACTTAATATTAAGTATTATGCTTAGAAGCCATACTTTGGCCTTTATTTTCTTTTCAATCAATTGTAAACTTAAAGGTCTTCAAAAGAGCAGATCGCAGATGAAAAAAAAAAGCCAATAGAAAAATCAAGTTAGATCACCCAACGTCGCAGTTAAAACAATTTAAGGGACAATGGTACTCCTAATCCAGTCAAGATACTCGTATACTTTGCTGTAGACTCCAGGAACTCCTTCCATGCCACAAGGGACTGGTCCAAAACTGACGATGCCGATGACTTCATAAGTTCTTCCGTTTTCGTACATGAGAGGACCACCAGAGTCACCTTTGCAGGAATCCTTGCCTGTGACACCACCGGCGCACAACTGTGCTTTCCAAAGTGGGACACTGCGGCCAGGGAAACTGTAGACTGGTTGGCATTTCTGTGGGAAGGAGCAGGGTATTAAAAATAATTATATAGTAACTACGGATATATATGGGTATGCATAAACTGCATCGTCACACAATTAATGGCAAATTTAATGGCAACTTTTTGTTTTGCGAAAAACTATTTCTTTCCCTCGACCCATGGTGAAAAAATAGGTAAACTTTCAATATCTGTTGATTCGACAAAGTAAGCTCCAGTTAAGAATACCTTAGTACCTTGATTTGTTGTTTTGAATTCTGGCAGTAAAAATGCTAACTACCAAGTACCAACAATTTTATAACTGCACGATCCCTTCTACTTGTCTGAATACGGAGGGATTGTCTACTGAGATTACTTCCAATAGAGATAGAAAAAGACGTGTTGCGACGACCACTAATAAATTTGTATAAGAGCAGGAGAAGACTATGATGATGACTTAGTTCCTCCTTATTGGCTTTCTGATAACTTACATCGGGACTGACGTATGGTAGCTCCACATGTAGTTTCACTTCGCTGTAAGATTTCCTATCGCTCACAGCGCCCCAACCGGCCGCGTACAGTGAAAAGTTGGTTGGAATGTTCGACGACTCAGTCAAGTCCTTGGTTGGCAAGCAGATCGGACGAATGAAGTCTGAAAAAAACACACAGTTATTCCTCATGTCTGTGAGAAATAATTTTATGGTCTACGTACAACATGCGTAAGACTTGAACCTCCTGATAAACTCAATTGACAAGACTGTCCTTACAAGCAAAATAAATTATGTTATCAGTAGTACTCTTCATAGCCAGAATCGTGTTTTCTTTGCCCAATTCACATTATACGACAAAGTCTGTATTGATTGCAAAATTCTCACAACTGCCCCGAAGGAGGCTAAAACTCTGATTAAAATGTTGGCTTCTTTAACCTAACCTATAAGTTATTATCTTTGTTTCTACCCCACTACGTTTCCAGTCTGGATTAAAAACTCAGTTGCAACCAACCTGTAAACGGTGCTACCTCCTTTAGTCTCAACAAAGCAATGTCGTTCCTCTTCAAGGCACTGACAGGGTTGTACTGCGGATGGGGAATGACCTTCTCAATGAGGATCCTCGTGACTCCTTCAGTGCAGTCCTCGCCGCCTGCTTCGACGGGTGCACAGTCTGCGCCTTCGTGAGCAATGTTGTATTCTCCCAGACGTACTCTCTTACTGGAAAAATACATCTTAAGGTCATGTCAGGGTCATAAAACAGTTCTGTAATCTTAGTCGATATTTTCTAATCTTTTAGAAACTATTGTTTTATGGCTCATACTTTAAAAAAGATCATACTGTACACAGTTTCCGAACCGAACTATAGTCGGTTCCATGTTCCATGTGAGCACCATGTATCTATCAGATAATTAATTGATATGTCATGGTTTCATTTTTAATTCTTTTACCTATTGTGGTATAGTAATTTTATTTTAGGTGCATCGTATTCACATAATGTTATTATATAATTAATGTATGCAAAATATTGTAAAATATTTTAAAAGAGTAGCGGTGGAGTTTCTTGCCCATTCTTCTCCATACGAAAACTACCTTTTGGAATGGGCGACTAGAATCAATTCTATTTGTTGTAATTTCTGACGTTCAAAAGTGCCTTTTATGTGCCTATTTGAAATAAATGCTTTGACTTTGATTTTCCAAAATAATCCAATGAAAATGTAAATAAATTAATCAGAAAACGTACTTGTGGAAGCCAATTTGGTCTGCCAATTACAAATGGAGTGCATTGATTTGATTATTTCAAAACAATTCGCTATTTTTATTAAACACCTTAAACAAGTTTTCCATTTGACAATTGACGTTAATTTTATTTAAGTAATAACATAATTTTGTGGATGATTTTAAATTCCAATTTAATAATGTTATTCAAACAATAATTGTTGTGAAGTGGTGACAGATAAAGTTGAAACCTACTTTACATAATACAGATCAATGTGTTACTAATTGCCATTAGTGAGTGATTACGTAAGAATTTAACCTGAACGGGGTAGTTCGTACACACTTTCACTAGATACTTTTGGAACAGACCATACACGGTTTTTGGTCGTTTTTGCTTGTATTTTGGCTTATTTATTTATGTATTTAAGTTATTTGGAAGACTTGTAGATAGATAAACGAAACGTAATAAAAAATTTAAGCCAATTCATTTGCCAATTCATTCACTTGGTGTTAGCCAATTCCAACACTTGCCTAAGAAATTTGTACATGAAGTGAAATAAAAGAGAAGAAGTGTCAAAACTCACGGTGTGCCAATAGTCAGCACTTGTCCAGCAACGCAATGGCCTGCAGTTAGGACATATTTGCCACTGATCAGTACACCTCCACAGAGCAGCTTCGTGGCGCCAGCCTGCACGTACTCGATCATCACCAGCCACGGGTACTGGTCTACTGTTGTCGCGTTACCACCTAGAAAATTCATGTAAATATTTTAGCAAGGAGGCAGTGCATAGAAGAAACGCGTATTTTGAGGATCAACAGGAACCATCTCAAATAAGCCTCTTCAGTTTTCCTTGGTATTAAGAAAACGTTTACTCTTTCGTAAAATAAGTATCACGATGTTAAAATAGCTTTTTGGAAAGAATGCATAAAAAGACACAACCGGTGTTACTCCCTCTCAAAGAAAGGTGACCCAGCAATGGGCATATTAAACGCTGATTATGATGATAATGAAAATTGTTAATGCTAGTAAAAATATCTCTTTCAATTTCTTTTGTCATCAGCATCACAAGTCTCTTGAGAATGTTTCTTTATTTGTAAAGAATTACAGTTTTTAACCCTTTCCTAGCCCAGACTTATAAGCTATGTACACGGTGGTTGTTTAACTATGTATCATGACTGGTTCGAACCGTTATTGTCATCATGATTATTTCAGTCGATAGGCCTCCCTCAAGTTTCGCCACTACAAACGGTCTTTTGCTTCTCGCCATTAGCAAATTCCCGAAACCTTCACCAGGTCATCGATCCACCTTGTGGGAGGCCTTTTAACGCTGAGCCTTCAGGCGCACAGAGCATCTAATCTAAACTAACTAGCTTATATTGTCTCAGTGCAGGGCAAAAGCCTCCCTCTCTCCTTTCCACACAATTCTGCCGTTTGCTAGTGCCCGCCAGTCCACACGATGGGTTGGAATAAATAAATACTAACCCACAATCTTGTTTCCGACTCTGCTGTCTACACCACAGCATTCCGTGCGAGGATCAGGCGGGTAAGCTGTCATTTGAGCATTACAGGTTCCTGATGGAACTACCGGTGTCTGGTGGTTGGGATCTGGAGGTGGACCGCAGCAGACGCTGTACTGTTCTGGTCCCTCGCATCTGGAAATTAAAATTTAATTTTTGTTACGTTCTGGCTTTTGTTAGCTTACCATACACCTAACTCATTATGAGACGGAAATTAAAGTGTTATGCTATGTTTTTACCATGCTTGCACCAAATGTCACCTTAGGTGCAATTGCCATTCAAATGGTATACTCGTAGGATCATTATAGCAGAAGATGAAGTTATAATTGTAGGAGACGCAAATTAAATAAATGTTGGTTATTCCGCAGGTGTATAAAAATACATTGTTAATTCAAACTAGTCGTACGTTCGGATTGTAAAATAATACTCTGTCAATGAAACCACGAGACATTTTAATATATGATTGTACCTACTTTAAACCATACCTTAATTAGTTGTAGATTATCCTTCTAAAGCATTTAATTGCGTAATGAATAATTTATGGTCCTTAATATACAAGTCTTACAACACAAACAATAAATTATGAAACATTTTCCTCAACTGATTCAACTCGTCTAAACATGTTACTTACGTAATATGTTAATCGTTCATCGATTTATATCTTTATTATAAAAAACCATGTCTGAATAACAATAGTATGTCTTATCCTAGACTCTAGGATAAGACATACTATTGGATAAGATATACATAAACGCTCTAGGTCCTAGAGTCTAGGACCTAGAGCGTTTTACGTGCGAAATTACTTGAGTGATACCGAACAAGTTAGTCGACCATATTATTATAGCGGTAGACCAATGAAACGATAGATGTATTGTGCAAAATGAAACATGATATTTCTGAAACTGCAAGAATTTTTAAGTAGTTCTATTTTCTCAGATAAAAAAAATGTTAGGTACTCACTTGGACTTCTGTACATATGCGATGTTCTCACTAGGCACGGGTGGTTTGAGCATATTCGCGAGATGCGCGCACGAGTACAAACTGATACATTTTCCGACGTTTCCTTCAGGAGTGTAGCAGTTTCCTTGTGGTGTCTGAGTCTGTTTTGGACAGCATACCTTGAAGAAGAGAGATATAATTTAAATTTTGACAAAGTTAATCAAACCCTTTCGTATCGGAAGGAAATTTAAGTAAAACGTCCTATGAGCACAATGTCCTAAAAGCAAAAAGACCTGTGAGCAGCTCGTCCTATTAGCAATATAACCTAATAGCAAACATAGGCTGAGATTGATAAACATCACATGCTTTGGCTTAGATATGTTCCCGTCTTTATGTTGCACTTGTGGTTTGACAGTTGTGCGACAGTGAGAAGAATAAAAAAATAAACACTTTGCATAGCGTTTTCCCAACTATATTGGGGTCGGCTTTCAGTCTAACTAGATGCAGCTGAATACCAGTATTTGACAGTGAGAGGAATAATGTCTAGCCAAAGTACATAAATATATATTACCTAGACCAGGTAATGTTTATCGATCTCGGTCTTCAAATAGACAACTATTTTATATTGTACAGACGCCAGCACATCAAGCTACTACAATCTGTCAAATTTCTTTAATAGATTTTCAACTTTATCGCTAAAGCATAAGGTTCAAAGTTGATTGGGAAAATTTGACAGTTTCGGGTAGGTTGATGTGCTGGCGTCTGTACCCATTTTTTTTTTAAGTTGGGAAGTCATCAAATGAGGGGTCATTTATAGGAGTCTGACACTCCCTTCCGCTCTGGCTGGAGCGTAAAGGAGTGTCAGACTCTTACTGACTAAAACCCACCCGTGTTCCTTCCTTAGCCCTTTATGTTCCGGGGTAGCGTTAACCCTTTCGGACAATGCCCCGGCAGGCTTCGGCCCTAGCGGGCCTCATCTCTGTTGCTGACATCTCTTTGAGGCGCGCGTGAAACACGTACGCGCCGTCCGGCACGGGCCTGGTCCTGATCGGACGGTGAGCTACCCATAGTACCCATTACTCTCCGACCGCAGGCCCGCGCCTACGGTGGCCGGGAGTCGTCACGCGATATTGTACATACTTGAGTTTTGGTTATTTTAGGGAGCATTGGAGTTTTTAAAAGTGGTCTTAGGCCTCCTAGAACTTTACTGATGGCTTTCAATATTGTGCTAATTTGCTGCAAAATCAGGTTCCTTCAGATGGTCATGTGTTAAAACAGCAGAACATCGCCCCAATATTGACAAAAAAACCTAAACTCAAACGTATATAAAATCGCTCGAAAGTTTCTCAAAGTAATTTTTATTTGGGGAAATCTCTGAATTGGAAATCAAATAGGGTAGTGTAATCGATGATGCTCGATTCATTCAGCCTTACCCTCTAGAGGCGTGGCTTTTTGTAGACAGCCAGGAAATTGATTGGCGCCTCTTAGAGGATAATACCGTTGATATCAATGTTGAAAGTAAGTAGGATACGGTTTTAATGTTGTTCAGAATTTGATTTATTATGTTACTTTAAAAACAAAATCAAGAATCGTAGAAATACTGGGTCAAGTAAAATGAGCTAGTAACTCCATATACAATACGAGATAGGTATCGATATCTAAACTGAAAAAAAAACAACTTTTTGCATGCGGTTGGTAGCAACCAAAAATATGGGTCTAAATAATATAAGCAAATAAAAACGTACTTAAATACTATGATTTTTATTTAATACAAGTACGTGACCGGACTTTTTTTTCAAAATCAGGATTTTTAGACATATCACTAGACAGGATTTTGGATTTTTAGGCCTGGTAACCCTAGACTAGACTCATTATTTAACATTTGGTTTTTGTTTTATCAGGTTTAGATATCGGTACCCATTACGTCTATGAAGTTTTGCTAGCTAGTTTAATTCGAACTTGTATTAAAGTTTGGGTAGTATCTATGTGGCCCTTTTGTTAGGCATGGAGTATATGGGCAATGTCTAACTATAACAAATTCATTGTGAATAACAAATTCATAGAGAAGTGCAGACTTTTTTCTTACTGTAGAAAACATAATTATGGACCACAACTTTATGTCTATTGTTTTTCATTCCGATGACAGACACAGTATTGTCATGATGTGTAATTTATTTTTGGTTTGTGACATTCGTTTCTTAGTTTTTCTACATAAAACTGTCTTGCGGCTTAGATACATTTCCCGTATTGTTTCCATCATTTTTATTACTGGAATAACTAATTTGTTGGGTCATAAATGTGATTAATGATTAATCTGGGTCGGTAAAATTACAATGCCTTTGAAATTGCTTAGTAAAAGTGACTAAAGTATCGCTAGAGAGAATATGCATGTAGATTCAATTGCAATGCATAATTGCTGGTTTTGGTACCAGTGACGTGTAGCCTACCGTACTTAGGAAGTTTAGAAACGACAAAACCGACAAATTACTCATCAAAGGCAATTTATAACACGCATCTGCTTTTGAAAAGGTTAGTCATAATGCAGATACTTACAGCCGGGGCAGTCCCCTGGTACCCGCATTGCGACCTCTTCAGCAGATCAATGTCCTGGCTCGTACGATCCTTCTTATTAACCAGGCTTAGCAGCACTGGACAGTTGAAGACTGATATACACTCGCCACTGCCACCGCTAGGAGTTGCGCACGAATTTTCTGTAAACAATGAGGAAATGAGTCAATATTGGATAGAAAAATCTTTGCAGTTTACGTGATCAAAGGTGGGCCCAATATTTGCCTTGGTGAAATTAAAGAGCTTTTGAAGAGTGTAATAGCAAATTCAACTGAATCTGACCTAGAGAATTTGTTTAGGGATATGGACAGGGATAGACACTGAAAATGAGAAGCGAATGCTGCGTTAACGACGACGCAAATCTTCGATATAATTACGTCTATGCGATGCTAGCGCAACGTCGACGTGACAAGACACACAGACAGAAAAACATTAATTAGAAAATTGTCAAAACAGTAAAGTCACACAATTATCCAAAGAGCTTCATAGAGGTCAAGCTTTTGTTACCTTTTTTGTATCCAAACAGATCATAATTTACAAGAAACAGGTATTCTGCATATTAAAACAATAACGCAAACGCAGGAGACCACAGTTGAAGGTTACAAGTTTTTTTCAATATTTATAGAAATTAACTAGCCTTTACCCTTTTTGTGGATGTCGGAAAATATCCCACGGAACGTACTACCGGGATTTAAAGTACCCTATGTGTTAATCCAGGTTATAAACTATTTGTGTGCCAAATTTCATCCAATGTTTACCTGGCGCACGCCAGTAAAGTATAGTAGGCATGATATTTCCGACATCTTTAACAATCAGCGTCATATTTCAGCCAATTTTCACTAAACCTTAATTAATTATACACCTTCCTGATGAATCAAGACGTCCATTTGTAAAAACCGTATGAAAATCATCCGTTCGGTAGTTTTTGAGTTTATCGCGTACAGACGGACTGTCAGACAGACGCGGGCGGAAGGGGGGGGGGGTTGGCCTTGTTTTATAAAAATATACGGAGCTTAAAGATAAAGGTCAGATTTCGACTACATGTCAATTTTAATTAAGTAATATGCAGGGTGCAGTTTAATTAAGTAATATGCAGGGTGCAGTCGTCTCTAGGCCAACTCCCGAATGTAATTCGTAGACAAAGGTCGGAAGATTATTTTACACATGCAAATTTGTAGACACACCGGATTTTTTTAATTTAAACGCTAATAATATTGTGCAGTCATTAACATCTGTGGATTTGTCTATTTGATTATATAGTGAAGTCATATTATTATCTCCACCAAACATGATTTGGTAAACGCTTCTGCACGTTACTTGATCTTCGTTGGTTAATTCTGTACCCTGCACCCAGCTTTGCGCAAAGTAGAATTAGGAATAAGATATCGTATCAATATAAAAATCACATTAAAAGTAGTTGGAGAAGATTAGATTTTTAGTTTAGTAAATTATGGTTAATAGTTCCAAAAGACATGGCAGAATAAAGTTGCCTTGCTGATATATGATATAATTTTATTATAAATAACTCACCCGTACTATTATGGTGCTCAGTTTCTGACAATACAAAGTTTGTTTATCATTAATATTGATAGTTATCAGAGTAACAAATTCAAGACTTGTGGATATCATAATAATGTTTAAGGCAAGTTTGTAGGCCAAGACACCTGAAGTTGTTTTATAATTTAAGTAAAATATGTTTCATTTTCAAAATCTGGTAATTAGTGCAAATAAGGATACTGTGATACAGGCCCTGACTGAAGAACTGTGGAAAAACAAGAGTACAAATAGCTTACCAGCGGTTTCCTCGATTTCTGGCGATTCTAAAGTTTGTAAAGTAATAGCAGAGAAAGAATCATTAGTATAAATGCCAAAAGGGAAGAGACATTGATCGATGCGAGTGGAATTAGAATATGTAGAATAAAACTACAGTACTGATAAAATTTAATAATAGTTTTATAAGTAGCATACCAGTATTAGCTTCAGTGTTCGGCGATTCTAAAGATCGTAGAATATCATTAAGGTTAATGACCAGAAGAGGCTTGATTTTATTGATAAATGAAAATGATGATGGATGAAATTTATTTCTATAAATTTTAACATCTAAAGTTAAGTCCAAAAATACTGTGCTATTTCTTAGGATTCAATTCTTCGCCCTTTATCAAAACTAAAGTTTTCATCTGCCTAACGAGGGTAGCGTAAACTTAATGCATTTGATTGATAACAAATAGATGTAGAATTATACTAAGGTACTGATCAATTCAATAAGACAAGTTCAATGTATAGCTTACCAGTACTAACTTCAGTGTACGGCGATTCTAAAGTGTATATAGTATCATTAATATTAATGGCCAGAGGAGAGTAGATCGATGCAAATAACAAATATGCAAAGAATGAAGCTACTGTACTGATAAATTCAAAAACATTACTTCAATTGACAGCTTACCAGTGCTAGCTTCAGTGTCTGGCGATTCTAAAGTATGTTTAGTATACATTAATTTGAATGACGAGAATAGAGTAGATTAATGTAAAATAACAAATAGACAAATAATGAAGCTACTGTAATGATAAATTCAAAAACATTAGTTCAATTGACAGCTTACCAGGACTTGCTTCAGTATACGGCGATTCTAATGTGTGTATAGAATAAATTAATATTAATAGCCAGAGGTGAGTAGATCGATACAAGTAACAAATAGACAAATAATGAAGCTACTGTACTGATGAATTCAAACACATTTGTTAAATTGACAGCTTACCAGTACTAGCTTCAGCGTATGGCGATTCTAAAGTGTGTGTTATATAAATTTATTTGAATGACGAGAGTAGAGTAGATGATGCAAATAATAAATTAGACAAAGAATGATGCTACTGTACTGATAAATTCAAAAAGATTAGTTCAATTGACAGCTTACCCGTAATAGCTTCAATGTCTGGCGATTCTAAAGTGTGTATAGTATAATTAATGAAGAGATTAAAGTAGTTTGATGCAAATAATAAATTAGAGAAAGAATTATGGTACGGTACTGATTCAATAACATTCATAAAATTAACGGCTTACCACCAAATAATTCATTGGACGTCGATTCTGAAGCGTGTATAGTTTCTGGCGACAGGAGAGTAGATAAATTAGAGAAAGAATGATGCTACACAAATTAGTATATGCTGGCTTTCACACAACGAGGCACGAAAACACAAAAACAAACAAATGCCAGTTGCGAGTGCTCTTGCACTCGCTGTATGTAGACGCTTGTCTATGTGTGTGTGAGCCGAACTTCTGCACCTATACAGGTTCCCATTAAAAAAGATGGACAAATTTTAACACAGCGCTCAGTGCGTCTAACTAAAGATATCCAAGCAAAAAAAAACACTGATTAAAGTGATTTTATTTTGAACTAAAATAATAAATACCCGGCACATTAGTGTATTTTCGTTAGCTGATTATTTTTCTTGTAAGTATCTAAGTTTTTCTTATATATATTTTTACCATCGTCCTTATTTTGGTGGTCTAAATGATTTCTAAAAGTTTGTCATCTATTTTAATGGTACCTTATATTTTTTCTGCTGACCAATTTAACAACACGAGAAGAATTAACAGCTTACCAGTACTAGTTTCAATTTCTAGTTCCGGTTCTGATTCTAAAGTTTGTTCAATATCATTACGGGTAATAGCGAGATGTCATGTTCAGAAGTAGACAACAATAGGGCAGGCCGAGTAGCTTGACGTAGATAGAAAAGTAGCTAATGAAGCTATCGTACTGAAAGGTGCAATAGCACTAGAACAAATAGCTTACCAGTATTTTCAGCCTGGCTTTCTGTTGACGCAAAAGTTTGTTGCATTAATGTGGATATTTATCAATATTAAATCTTGTATATTTCATAATTACAAATAATTTTAACCTGATTTTTTTATATTTTCATAAAATAACATAGGTACATATAGCTAGAGTATAGTATCATAGAGATACATCTCCTGGTTTGTCAAGCTCCATCGCTTTGTAGTGGATTAGGTCAATTTTGTTCTGTTAAATCTACTGTAGGTACTGAAAAATCTAAGAAATCAAGTTGAAACAACTTACGGGCAATTTCAGCAACAGTCTCGTGTTCTGCCAAATAAAAATAATGAATCATTCGTACAAATCTCTATCAGGTGTCAACTCTTTTCTAGCCAATATATCTTCTAGACAATCCATGTTTTCTTTGATGCTTCTTTTCTTATAGCCATCCACATTCATACTAAAATATCCTATTGCCACATAATCCTTATTTCTTCGAAGCACATTGTATATAGACAACATAACATCACGCCTGTTTTTCCCCAAGGGTTGGGCAGAAGTATATACGTGAAAAAAGAAAGTGGCTCGATTTATTTGCTCTCAAGTGTACATTCGTGTTATTTTTCACTTTATAAGACTTTGATAATATGGTGTTGTTTGTAAAATAATATATTTTAATCATTAATGCACTCACCCCTAGCCTCGGGTTCAGGTAGTACCGTTGCTGTTGTAGTCACTTTCTCTGTTAATACATTATTATTGCTAAATTATACACTGTGACTTTTTAGTCGTCTTACAAAAGAGGTCCACTCAATGTATCCGGTATAAAATACCTCTAGGCGCGATTATTATTTTTTTATCATTAATTGAGATAATAGGTACGAAGAAAAATAAATAATACATTAGAAATATGAAACACCCTGTTAAAAATGTTTACGTATCAAACTGTAGAGTATACCTACCCAGCGCACGAGTCGAGCAGATCATTCCATCTCCATTTTCTATGAGACAAAATATCGCAAGCCAATCTAGCATAGTCCACGTGGACTGTCAGCCAATCAGATTGTCTAACGCTATCCTTTGACAAGTGCCGGCGCGCGCGACGCCCCGCCCCTTTTACTTAAAAATAGGTGAAGGTCACTCTTACTCAGTTGCGTCCGAACACCGGAAGCGGAAGTGTGCGCGCGCGCTACCCGGTGTCAAGCGTTGTACGAGATCGATTTTAGTGAAACGAGGAGTGAACCTACTTAGTAATGAGTGAAGTGTAGTGTAGAACAATTAAAACAGCAAATAATTGCTGCTTTTGATATTGTGAAACAAGACAGAGTGACTTTAAATAAATTAAAAGACAACATTCAAAAACGTGCTCGTTTGTGCATCGAACAAAGTGGTAGGCAATTTGAACAGTTGCTACAATACAGGTAAAGTCTACTTACCTACTTAATACATGTAAATAAAAAGTGATCAGTTGTAAATACGAAATTAGTCATTAGTGTAAATAATTCAGTTGATTCCCATTCTTTAAATACGCCGGAAACAATTTACATAGGTACCACTAATTTCAATAACTATCTTTTTGATTGTTAGGTAGGTATTTATCAGGTTAGAGATAGAAATTCTGGATTTATTTATGTAAGTAGGATGTGCCTAAGGAACATGAGTCAAATTTCTATCTTCAATAGGATCGAACAAAGACAAATTGATCAGTTATTGAAATCGGCCGTATGTGTGTTACCTAAATCGAACGTTTTTTTTTATTAATCTGCACTTACTTGGTACCTACGTAGCTTACATCACTTTGTTTCGCTTTTACGAGTATTACGAACAATGTTTCTGACGGTCCTAAGCCCGCAAAAGTATGAAGGAAGAATTGGAATTAAGTGGCTTTAATTAACAAACTGCTACATACTTACTGAGAACATTAACCCTAGAGTAATCGCGCCTTTCCGCGAAACGAGAGTGATCGCGTGGGGAGCATTTTGCCGCCCATACTTAATATGATTTTATTTTAGAAAATAGGAGTTATATCATTTTATATTTATATTTAAAGGATAGAATAAAACATAAATTATCAGAATGAGAAACATTTATTAAAGTTTTATACTTAAAATTTAGAAAATAATGGTTTGGGAGATCTTAGGTAAACTTTCTTGGTCTTTTGCAACCTCTTCACAATTATTTATATAAAAAAAACAAAAGTTAAACTTAATAGCTAATTTATATGTTTTCATCATCTACAACCTGTATTTCAGCAAAACAATCACGACACATGTACATGCAGTGTTCGTTGCACAGTAACTTTGCACACCTATTGCACCCTTTTTACGCAAGAGGTTGATGGCACATCCGTGTCAGATTCTGCGGCAGATTTCTCCGTGTCAGTATTATGATCACTGTGTTCACTTTCCCGGTCACTTTCAGACACTATTTCCGATGAACCATGTGCAACATCTTTTTCGTCATCTCTCTCCTGTTCCAACCACGCAAGTATTTGTTTGTCTTGTTTATTCATTTCACGCGGTGATTATCTAAAAAGAAGAGAAGAGACAAAACAAAAACACAACGTCTAATAATTAATCAAAACAAACCAAAAATCAATTTTAATACGATATTTACTTCAAAACAATACTATACGCAATGAAATCTATTAATATTCTAACTATAGAAAAAAACCAGACCCACAAATTTTACTTACGTGAGTAGTCGCGCAGTGAGCAATTTGCCGTCAAACGCGACACACCTACGACAACCTTTGTTTCCTGCGGTCATCCGCGCACTGAATTCACTCTAATTTCTAAAACAAGGAGGTGAGGAACGGGGGGGCAGCTACTGGGACGCTTGACCTTGACAAATGCATCGTGTACAAAATAAAACGAATATTGTGCCGCGAGCGGCAAAATGCTCATAGCGCGAGCACTCTAGGGTTAAGATTGCAATAGTAAGAAATCTATTTTGCGCTAGGGTTGAATGAACTGTGTTAAAGATGCCGCGCCGCACCGCGCGCCGCTCCATTGATACCTACAAGGCTCGTACCGCGCTCGCAACAGGGTGTTTCTAACTACGCCTTGCGTCATAATAATGAATGATATTTTTATTTTTAAATTATTCAAATCTTATAAATACCAATTTTTTTAATTATGAACGTTTACTAGTCATTGGATACATGAACTGGGCTGCCGTTGTAAGACGACTAAAAAGTCACGGTGTATATCCATATACCATACTTACATAACAAATGCAATAGTTAATCTCTCTGCTTCATTGGTACGAGTATCACGGCCACAGTGCTGACCAGATTTGATCAAAAGTTTATCAAATAAGTTGTGGAATTTCCTAACAGTGTTTTTTTTAATTTATCTAAATTCTCCTATTACTCAGTTTAATGATCTCGTTTAATATTTAGCTATGTTTTCCTTATACAAAACATGTATATTTATAGTGTTTTATTAGATATATTGCGTAACGTCTGGTACCAAAGTCACGGTTCAAAAGGCTATATTGAGATTGGCGACAAATGTCACCCGTGTGTTCATAAGACAGTGTCTGGAAATCATTGAAATCCATATCCACAAAACGGAAACTCAACAATGCTGATACAGCAATTTCTAGAAATTTAGTAGTGCCACTGTTTTGGACAGCAGTGATACAGTCGCATAACATAATGATTAATAAAAAAATTAAAACTTACTCTCTGGTACATGTGTACTGAATGACTGATGTGTTGTAGAAAACGTCGGAAATGTAATCGGCTTTATAGTTTTCACAGTTTTCACTGTTGAAAGAATTGATATAGTTACTCTTGGTACTAATCTTAGTTATCGGGAGGGGCTTGCGGCCTCGCAGACCCACTGGTGTCTTAAAGACTAAGTCTGTTGTGATTGACCGAAAATAAAGACTATTGTGATTCGTTTAAATCGCATCGATTAGTCATACCAACAAATGGGATTTTGATATATAAAATTTGGTTTAACAAAGCCAATAGCCATTATTTATACAAACCTATAAACTTACTGCCTGGTGTTGGTCTATTAATTGTTACTTTTTTAGCTGTCAATAAGAAACTCCAATCAGAATCGTAATTTGGCAAATTCTTTAGAACATTTTAGAGGAAGACACAATATTATTTATTCAATACAAATTGTATATAGGTATTTTATTTTCTGTGTGAAAATAACTTACTTGTAAATCCTTGCACATTAGGATTTCCTGTCAAAATATAAATATACAAATTAAAATTGTGATGCATCTATTGAGATCTAAGCTCAATACTTGGATTTAAATATTATTTTTTAAACATTCGGTTTTATATTTACCGGTAGTATTTTTTTTCGTCTTTTACCACCTTTTTTTACTCTTTTGGTATTTCCACTGAATTCTCTAGCGTGATTAATAACGTCTGCAACATAATACTTGCCATCATGAATCCAAGCCAGTATATATGTTGCAGTCAACTGGTTAAATTAGCCGTTTAGTTAACCGCCTGGCCTTTGGAATTAGTGCTAGCCTCGCTTCACTCTCTTTGCTCGCACGCGGTTGATCAGTTCTAACCTAACATAACCTATTTGGTCCTGGTGCTCTGGATTAGTTACTGCGACCAATTCGGCTCTCGCGTGATTGGTTACAGTTCCAACCTAAACTATAATATTGAATATCGTTCAGGCCGTTGGTTGAACGATCGCCGTTTAGTTAAAAGGCTAGGCGGTTAACTAAACGGCTAATTAAACCAGTTAGCTGTGCCAACCTAAACTATAATAAACATAAACTAGAATATTGAATATCATTCAGGCCGTTAGTTGAACGACCGCCGTTTAGTTAAAAGGCTAGGCCGTTAACTAAACGGCTAATTAAACCAGTAGGCTGCGACATATATATTATTATTTTATATAAACTTACCATGTGGTGGACCGAACATATTAAAATTAGGAAGTAAATTCCCTGCCAAAAGAAAAAAAAATATCTTTACTCTAAAATAAGAATACGTGAAACCAAGTAAAAGTTAAGTTACGGACAACAACTTACCTAAACTAAACGGCATAGGCCGATGTTCTGTTAAAACAAATTCAAATAATATTAGCAAAAATTAATCAACCGGTACAAAATAATTAATTAATGAAGAATCAGAACCCAAGTTTGATTGAAGTGTAGACTTTATCGAAGATACAATTCTGGCAGCTGACAGGAATAGAGCTTAGAAGTAAAATTAAAACGCATACTCTGAAGATTCCAAGACTTCCTTAAAATATTAGCATCAAAAAGTGCACTGATGAATTTGCGAGGATTTCAAAGTTTTTTTGGAGTACTTAAAGAGTTTTCAAACGAAAAGTGAATCTTGGCACAAGGCTGCCAATAAAGGACCACCTGGGAAAGAAGAAAAACGTAAAAGTTTTAAAAATATCCCATCAAATTAATAACTAACAACTCACTCATGGGCTTAATGATCACAACTTGTGGCCAATATTTGAAATGTTTATCTGTCAAAGAAAACGTTGCAATATTAGCTCTTAATCATCTACCTAGTCTGCTATAACGAAGAATATTGGGGGAAGAAATTCTTAATGGCTTTTCCTCTGTAATCTATCTATCACAATGATTACTTTGCCATCTCTTGCAATATCTTTATAATATTAAACGTCATCAATATCATAATTATTATCATTCGTAACTGTCGCTTTCTTTTAGCTGTATTTATAAATAGTCGTCGTTCTAGAGTTAAGAGTGATTTATTATTTGAGACAATGTCGGATTCGTTGAAGGAAACTCACCTTCAAGAATCACTTCATCGTTCGCGGATGTTGAGGTTTCTGCCGAAAAACATGACTAAATAAATAGACGGTAAAACTTAATAGTTATAAAGTATTTACTTACATCACTGTAAATTAAAAAACAAATCGCTTTACGGCGATTTATATATATTTTGTTTGTACTGTCTCAAATCTGGTCAAAAAGTATTTTAAAAGGAAGTTTTGTATAATTTAGAAGCATTTTTTTATTTTGTAAGTGTTTGAACCATGGATCCTTTTATTATGATTTTTTGATGTTGACTTGAAAGAGCGTGGCAGTTGAGAATGTGTCATGCTCACTTAAATGTCTCACTGATGGTGGCGCGTGTGTTGGATCATTCGGTTCCCTACAAAATGGTTGAGCTGGATGGTGCTGATGATCCACGCGTCATGTTGGTGAACGGGCGCCGTCGGTTGAGACTGGTCATCTCTTAACTGCGAAGGCTTATTTTTAATCTTATATTTTGAATTGTTTCTTCATTCGGGTTTCTTTTTAACATTGTTCTCACATATAGAAGCAACAAGAATAATGTACCTACCCAGGATTTTGTAATATCTTGATTTAAAAGAGCGTCCGTTCTTCTCCATAGAAATCTATGTTTTGGAATGGGCAACTAGCTTCAACTTTCTGACTAACTGACCGACTATTTAATTTTAACAATTCATAAGTGCCTGTATTATGGTTGAATTGAAATAAATTCTTTGAGTTTGGGTGCTTCCTTCTTATTTTCTTCGCATGTCCTCCTATGGTCATATGACCACTCATATGGTCCTCATCGACTAAGTATGTTTGCTGTTTTATGAGTTCGGATCAAGTTTTACCACATCGTACTTTTTTTCTTAAAAAAGTTTATTTCATTGCGCGTGTCTTACCGATTATATCACCCAGAGTATATTGCCCTGACTAGTTAATGAGCACATGATAAAAAATCATAAAACAATAAACAAGTTTTCTTTAGTAGATGAGTTTAATATACTTTGTCAACTTAGAAATTAAGATCTTACCATAAATTTTTAAATAATGCTCAACTTTTTGATCTGCCGAAAGGAAAAATCACAACAATGATAAGATGAAAATCACAAATCAATGGGCTATTGGTTCCGATGAAAGTTATTGAGGAGCATTTTTCAAGTGGAACTTACCCAAATCATCATCTGTAGAAAATAAGTCAAAGTTTTTATTTCATTCATGTGTGGTATACCTACACGGCATATCAACGAAGGTTCTGTGACCCATCTGAAAGATTAATTAGCAGCGAGCAGAAATAAAAGAAAATTGAACTTACCTTTGTTCGTGATTTCACTTGTGCTATTTTCGTCTGACAATCAAAAGAATTTTATCTCCATAATCAAGTAAGAATATATCCAAAAAAGGACAACATAGAATTAAGAATTTAATATGTTACTAAATAAATAAGTAGAAAATTACCATCAATTGAATTTTGATCTGAAAAGAAACCCTCACCTAATTGATAAAATCTCAGTATTTAATAAAATCCACGCATTCAAACAATGCATAGTTATAGCGATGAAACATTCCATGAAAGCATCGCTACATCAAACAAAATTAATTCAAAATTATTTTCACTACAAAAATTGTTAGTTTCATGCCCGTTTTCGCTAACTTTAGGGCGATACTTAAACGAATTCCTAGTGTTAGTGAAAACGTGCATATAACAACCTATTCAACGAATAATGCCTTACCCTCAGCCCAGGATTCAGTTGAAGGAGTTTGTTCTGGCAGAGGAAAACTTATATATACCTCATACGAAACGTTACGGAAAACAAAAGTAACTTCAAAACTAATCCCTGGTCGCAGGTATTTCGATTATAACAAATTGTAATTATTTATTAAAACTATATGCACAAGTAAAAAAATATTGTACAAAGGCGGACTTAATGCTTGAGGCATTTTCTACCAGTCAACTTAGGCTGCGTTTTCACCATAGGCGAGGATGCGTAGCGTAGCATAGCGTAGGATGTGTGTGAAACCAGCCAATAACACCGCATTTTTATAGCTTGAACTAAGTTAGCGTTGGTATTGGTTAGTTTTACACACATTCCTCGCTACGCATCCTCGCTCACCTCTGGTGGAAAACCAGCCTTAGGGTGATGCAGAGACAATATATGACAGATGCAACATAAGCGATAGATAACTTGACAAATGATAAATACTAATACATATAAACAGAACCCGGCACTTGGAATGTCGAGAGCTAAACCAAAACTTTCTGTGCATTGAAATACTATTATTTCTTAACTCACCTTCGCTCTCAAGAATCCTCAGACTATTATAAAAATGGTAATCTGCCAAAAGAAAATGTACCTTAATCACACATGACAATGTTTTGAAATCAGTTGTTGAAATTGTAGCTGCTTCCATAACAACAGCTGATTTCAGAAACACTAGAGACACGGTTAATATAGAATGTGTGAACGAAAACCTATTTGACGATGTTCATTTTGAACGCCCGACATTATCAAACTGTACATTTCCAGTATAAGCTGACCTGTCGTTGTACGTAAACCAATACAATGCGAGGTTAGATGTCTATCTTGATATGTCATCAGGCGAATAAAGATATCAATGTTCAATAAAATAATGTATTTCCTCGTGCAATCTTTGAACTGTCTGTAACCTCAGCAGATAAAGAAGGCGTCAATGTTTGGCCTAACCTGTTTTTTTACGACTGTTCTGGTTTTGCTTTGCGTCTTGTTAACTCGTCAGTTTGCGAGGAGTAAACGAAGGGACATGTGGGATTGATACAGATCGAGTCGCGATTTGCAAATACTATATGTTTGTATTTATGTTTCTCAAATGATCGCATGATAAAATTTTGATCGATTGATTTTTTCTGTCGTCTCTTCAGGTTATTGTAAGAAATGAACTGTTTTGTTGGACTGTATTTTTTGAGTATAGTAAAAAACACATACCAAACCAGCATATAGTATAGTTATAATCAAATGAGTCTTGTTCAATGGTCATTTTAATTCATCGGTCGTTTCCTATGCTATCTTTAGCATCATCTAATTTGATTTCAATAGTCACTAAATCAATTAATAGTTCTAACAACAAAGATGAGCTTAGCTACAGTTTCTTATGTATGTATACCACACATTATGTTTCATTCAGAACGAGTCACATTTCTAAGAGAATAGGTTATTGAATTGTTAAACAACCATCCATTTATATTTTCTCGAACATAATGTTTCCCATAATTAAGAAATTACGTTTTACTTCTGTGGACTATTGACTTGTTCTAGCTGCCTGCGAAATTGAGGTTTTTGGGTCGTTTTGGAGTTATTTTTTTGTTTCTTTGCGCGATCTATATTTTTCAAGCTTGTCTGGGTAAATTGAGTTTAAGAAAAGAAGAAGAATTCTTCATTTCTATACGCACATCACTATCGGTATTTTTAGTTAATTTACAACCGGTCTTGGTTTGGTTTACTTAACTATTGAAATGTTAACTTTGTACTGGCTACTACTGCAAGAAGTTCTATCTAACACTATTTTCTTATCACGTTATGTGTATAAAAAAATAGTGTTTGATCATTGTTTTTAGCGGTTTTAACTTCATTGTTTATTAATTAGTCCATAAAACAGATCTTATTAAGATTTAATTATTTATCACGCGGCATTTAAATTGATTTTTCAATTACATACAATCTTCCAACTTCTCTGGCTAAATCATTTTTACTCATATTTTCGTTATTACCGATGGCGACCTTTTCATTTTACCTATTCGCCACAAAATGGCAACGAGTTTTGGACAATGATGGTAACGTCATCTTGTAACGGGTTTTTTGAAGATCCATTTGAATGACGAGTTTTGAAATAAGATTTGAGATTACACAACTTTCGAAAAACATGTTTTATGACATGTTGTTGCTTTGAAGATGGTAGTTAAAGGCTTTTTGTCTTCAGGATTGGCCTATTATTCCTAGCGGACACATTTATTTTCTCATGTCTAGTGTCTACTAAATGATGGGCTTCTGGCTAAGTAATAACAGCCGCACTGGTCAATTGATAAGATTTAACTCCACTTGCCGCGGTGGCCCGTCGGCGGTTAAACCATCTTTACATATCAAAACCCCTCCGTGTCTCGGTCATTATTAGTTGACTGTCATTCGTGGATAGGGTAAAGGTACAAAATAAAATTCTTCGTCAATTATGTTTCATTTCATCAGGTTCATTTTTAATTCCAGTGTTTGATCAAGAAAATTGAATCAATTTAATTGAAAATAATAACATTATCTGTTAATGCTTTCAGTCTGGTTCTTGTATCTTAGTGTAGCTGTCCCATCTATTTGCGTACCTATCTTACTAGTTCTCATTCATGTCTATCACAGTATTTTCTGATTAATATACATACCTGTCCTATGTGTAGCCTGTTTCATATATTACCCAGTTAAAAGTAAGACGAGTTGCAAATGATCCTGTTTAAAAGAGTAACAAGTTCTTTATAACGCTTGACGAGTTCTTCTTTTGTTCATTTTATGGTCTGAGTGTGAAACAGTAAAATAAGGTAGCTATAACGACTTATAATAAAAAAAGGGGGTCCCCATACAAGAAACGTGCTAAAGAAATATAATTATAGTGTTAAATATTGTACCGTCGGTGGTACCTAACCTTCGTGATTTTTTTTAGTGGAATACCTCAAAATTACACGCAGAAATCGATTTTTGCTCGTAACGGTTTAAGATTTCGCATGGTTTAATAAGAACCTATGTAAGTAGTAACTAATGGTACTTTATACAGACCACTTAATTGGAGGTAAGTAGCTTTTGTGTGTGTGTGTTCGATCGTAACGTACACATTTCACAAGACGAGTTTGTGGCTAAGATGGAAATGCACTATTGCCGATTTGTCAGTGTAAACACAACGACATATTATCATCCTTTACATTTCACGTAGTAGTTAACCTATCATTGTATGGAAATCGGTACAATGTGAGCAATATAATGAAGCTGGTCTTAGCACTTTCTCATTATCATCATCTTTTAAGCCAAATGACGTTCACTGCTGGACCACAGCTGGACATAGGTTTCCCCCATGCATCGCCACATTGACCGGTTCTCTGCTGCTCGCATCCAGCGGATACACATCATACAGATGAACATTTTATATAACTTCATTAATTATGAGTGTATGCTTTATTACAGATTATAAATACCAATTTTAGCATCCGTAAACGAGTCGGTTTTGCCAAAAACAATTTGAATAAAATATGAACGTGCAGATTAAAATTAAAACTATCATCCAGCCTAGCGGCAAATTGATTATTAGGTGTTAAACAGACGGACTGCATTTCAGCTGCAACATCGCAGTTTGGATGCAGTTGACTTAACTGCTTCGAAACCTAGTTACCTCAGCTGCATCCAAACTGCAATCTTGGAGCTGGCTTGCAGTTCCAATGCAGTCCGTCTGTTTAGACCCTTATGTTTGATACGTAAATTTAATTCGTTACCTACCTACATTAGGTAAATAATGCTCTAATTTCGATATACATATTATAATAATGTCACACTATTATTAGTACATGCATAGATTCGTATCATAATCGCGCGTAAAATTACATTTTACTACCTACTTAATGTTGTTAGGACCGGTCCTCAATTAGTCTGTATCAAAGTCATATAACCTGTTTATATAAGTGCCTTCTGCTTATATTATTTTTATGTGTTTATTTAATAGACGTTTTGTTATTTTGGTATTCGAGGCATCATCTCAAACATCTAGATTTGGTTTTTCATATAATGTCTCGATTGAGAGCAGAGGTGATCCATTGGTAACGGTTGCGATTTACGAGTTGTAAGTCGTAGGTTCGAACCCTGACAGTCGCTTCACTGTAAATTATGTCAAAACGGTGAAGGAAAACATCGTGAGAAAACCGGCATGTCCTGAACCAGAAATTCGAAGACATGTGACATTCGAAGTGACATCTACCAACCCGCACTAGGCCCACGTGGTGGATTACGGCCAACTTCCTCTCACAGCCTGTGAAACATTACAGGCTGATTATGCTAGAGGAATCAGAATCTGTAGGATCCCCAAACAAGTATGCCATTAATGCATGATGATAGATCCAGTATGCAACTGATACAGTGCTGATAACATAGTTTAAAGACCCCAGTGAATTAGAATAACATAAAACAAACTTATCAAAAGAACCTAAGATCATACTAATAAGCACCTTTTGCCCTATCGGCAATGCTCTTTCTAATAACTGAGAGGTGTTTCTACTTTTCTAATCATAGTAAAGATATCAAGTTTTCCTACATTAACTTTACCTTTATAATGGTTTGTTTAACTCTCATGGTTTTTATAGCAATTTGTGAAAACCCACAGACATGCTCAATGAGGTCTTACTCTTTATCTTTATGAGTTGCGTCCATCTCTAGTTTCTCATCAAAGGTAGCTGGGTTTACGTGCATGAGATGTCTATCTAGTACAGAATTATTGTATGCAGTTTGTTTAAAATGGATAAGAGAGTTTGCTTTTATAAGGTCATTAGGCTAGGTAAATTTCAATGTATTCTGGCTTACCCTGCAAGCAATAAAGCTAAGCTTATTTATAAATTTATATTTAATAATCTTAAGAAAATTTTGTAAGTAACTTGTTTAAGGAAATGATGGGGCTGACATGACCTGTTAATGGTTGCAAGTCCCTAATAAATAAAGAGAAAAAAAAGGACATTAGGCTGAAGAGATCCTTTTATTATGCGGTCATTGAGGTTAACGTTCGACAGCAAATGTTGCTGGTTCTTGTTAAGTCGTAGCTAATTAGTGTGTCATTAGAGTTGTCATAAAATGTTGGCATACTATGTTACATTGACCTATAAGAGCTTTGTGTAGGTATATGTTGTTTACGGCAATCATCCTGCAATTTGATTGTCCAATTTAACATTTTCATCATCATCATCACCCACAGCTTGATTTCACCCACTGCTGACAACAGGCCTTTCTTTTCATGTGCCAATCTCCACGCTCCTGTGCTAGCCTCATTCAGGTTCTATCCGCAATGGCAACAATATCTTCCGCCCATCTCGTCGCCGACCGACATTTCGTCTAGTCTTTGGACGCTGCTGTCATTGCCTTACTACACCTGCCATCACTATGCCTTGCCAGGTGTCCTGCCCAACTCCATTTGAGTTCCATAACTCGTTTTCCGATATCGAAAATCTTCATACGTCGCAAATCCTAGTGTGTCCATTGATTTCCTTTTTATGTTTAGCCTTAATCGTTCTAGCCTTTTCCCGATTATATTTTCTATTGCTTTCATTTTAATCCGCGTCTTCATGTTCTGTTATTACCTACTAAAGAGCTGATTGCCATTTCTCTTTCCCAGCTAAAAATCTAGTAAGCACCGTCTCATCTGATTACTGTATCGTTGGCCTTATAACCTATTTCGACCCAATTAGCTTGGAATATAATTTTATCAGTAGCGTTCCTATTTAGTGCGTAGCTTTTTATTGTTTGACCGTTAATAATTATCTTATAATATTTATCAAATAATGACGCATCTTCGTCAAGAAGGATTTCCTCTTGAGTTATTATCGTATGTTCACTCATCGTCAAAAGACCTTCACCGGTTAGTAACCGCTTAAAGGTAAACACTCTGTAGATGTCTACTTTACTAGCAACAATAATAGGTATGCATTTATTTGACCGGTTTCTTGAATCTTTACTTTTTGATGGCAAATGGTCATTATTGCCTGATTGCTTGAAGGTGATCAGTTCATTAATGACATCGATTTCATTTTTGTATTGGTTTATATTGTAATAGATAGATGGTTTTGTTTGTCGTTAAGAAAAGACCGCAGCCTCCGGATTTTGTCGTCTGTATAGATGGCATGTATGGGTTCAATATAAAATGTTTAAAGAATAATGTTCAATAAAAAACGAGTAATCTAAATTTTGTTGTTTATTTGTAACCACATCATCAAAACAGGATTTTATTGCAGATTTACTGCTTAGAGATACCGACAGGTTGTCTGAAAACGAAGCAAAAGGATATTCATATTTATTAAGCTTCTGCGCGCGACTTCGTTCGCGTGAAAATTGTAAGATACCCACATATAGCCACATTTATATAAATCTCTTTAGGCCCCCGACCCATCGTGTCGCATCGCGTAGCCCGCCCGCGCTATTACGATTCCGCTGCGTTCTTTCTGACATTTTTTTTTTCCATTTTACTCAGCTCCTAATGTTGTGTGTTTTTAGCGTTAAAAAACCTATGACCTTCCTTAAGATTGGGCTATCAAATGCAATAAGAATTTCTCAAATTCGTCTGGTAGTTCGGGAGATAACCCCCTACATACACACAAACAAACAAATTTTACCGCTTTATAATATTATTATTATAGATATTATGTATGGAAGTTTCAAATTACCTGTCCAAATCTGCCGCGTCTGGTTTTCAAGAGGATGATAATTTTGTATTTTATTTTTATTGGGAGATTAGAATAATATTATTTGTATCTACTTACGTCGACAATATTTTGAGGTCAAAACTACTTAATTTATCTGTTCTAGATAATACAAACTATTACTTTCGCACTTTGCCTTTTCTATAAAACTTTTAATATTCGTACAGAAATCTGAAAGCATCTTTTGATTTCGGCACCATAAATTCGACTGTCACTCATATCGTGAAAAGGCCAAACAGCGAGGCAAACTGCCCAGGTTTAAGCCAGACGTCCTTACATATTGTTGACACGGAGGCTCTCTTAATACAAGCACTAAAGGCTCGTACACACAGGCGCGACGCGACACGCGACACAAAGGCACCGCAAGTCGCGCGACGAGCGGTGCCTTTGTGTCGCGCGCGATTCGCGTCGCGCGTCGCGCCTGTTTGCAGGAGCCGTAAAGCAAAATATAAAATTAGTAGGTACATCAAAAACCGTTTATTTGCCTCTTGTTTCTGTCATGTTCAATCTAATAGTAAATGCTGTAGACATGTTCAATAAAATCGATTTTCTTAATGTTGTGTTATCGATTACTCGACATGGATGCTGCCGGGTTTTCGCTTTTGTAAATGTTTTTTTTTATGCTTAATTTGTTGGGGACATACAATCCTATTATAGGCGGTAGTTTGAGGGTTGTGGACGATGATGATGACTCCACGTATAAATGTCAATCAGGAAAAAGTACCTCAGCCTTATACAGAATTATTACGTTTCCTATAAACAAAAACTAGTCGTTTTGCTTACTAATGGTAGCATTTTTATTGCCAAACTGGGCATATAATAAATGGATCCGTAACCTAAGTTACAGCTACTTCCATATGAGAGGGTACCTATGCAAAGCTTATCAAAGAGCATCGCGTGTCGTGTCGCGCCTGTTTGAAGGAGCCTATAAACTTAAAACATTACTAATTATTGTTTTCAAAAGCTCTGACATATCAAATATGCTCTTTGATAAGTTCAATGTTTCTTAATATATTCAAGCAGATATAGGCAATTAAGTACATGGTAACAATATCTTCATCTATCTTTTTATTAATGTAACGTATAAAGACATATTCAATCACTTATATTAATTATGACGGTGATTATAAATTTTTTGAATTATTCATTAATTGTAGTCTGAATAAATAAAGATTAATAATAATTAATGGCACCAAAATGTTACAATGCCATTAGTTTAATGACAAAGTAAAAGATGCACATCAATAACTACAGTAATACCACGGTAATAATATCCATACTCACCTCTTTAAAACCACTTATGTTAAATAGAAAACACTTATTAAAACTTAGTAGGTAGGACGTAGATTATAAACCTTCAAGAACCTGTGTTTATTAAAAATTCGCAAGAACTGTGTTTGAACACACAATTTTATGCTGTATTTACATAAAGACGTTTTTATCACAGTTTTCCTTAAAGAAAACCATGTGTGTAAAACTCGAAACTTTTAATAACACAAACTTAAAAAAACAAAAACAACTTACGTCCATTAACGAAGCAGGCGCACGCGGCGAAAACAGCAAAAAATATTAAATTCATTATTAATTTAAAATGACAATTTCACAGCATTATAAACAAACACTTTAAACCCGTCTGTGGCGGTCCGTGGTCAGCCGAACTGTGATCGGACAAACCAAAGCCCAATATGTTTTACCGACTGACAATCTCGCACGGTCATCGAGTCACTTCAAATCTCCAAGCGATTCTCACCTCTATGATTTTGTTGCAACATTTGCTAATTGCTTGTGCGAACTCTGTAATGATGATGAACTTGTGCGCAGAACTGGTTTAGCTGTGACTTCATACAGTTTCTTGGAATGTCCCATTCGTAAATTTGTGTTTGTTTACGGTCTAGTGGCTTTATTATGTGGATCGTTTTCGTCTACTGTCTAGGTACAATGTAAACTAAGTAATAATAATGTAGGTTAACTCGTTGGGTGCATAAATTAGCAGTGATCCTTAATTTTTTTGTCTTTCTTAGCCAGTCCTGAGTATAGCTGTTGCAGGTTCTCGCTGTGCTTGCCCTTGGAAACCTGGGGTCAACTTTCAAGAATTTGCAATAAGTAACTTAATGCTGGTCCTGCTCCACAGGCACTTGGGCTCACTAGTTAAAATTTCAATAATTGGAAGAGGTGCTTCCCTTTTCTTTTTTTTTGTGACATTACGAACATACCTTATTTTTTATTTTATTCAATCAAGTTTTAATTGTTGAATACTTCATTATTAAATATCTCTTCCAGTTTGGTAGTAAAACTCCATTAATCTCTTAAATAAATTGCAAACTATAGTTTTGTATAATTTAGAAGCATTTCTTTAAATTTTGTAAATGTAAGAACCATGTTTCCGTTTATTATGATTTTTTTGATGTTGACTTGAAAGAGCATGGCAGTTGAGAACGTGTCATGCTCACTTAAATGTCTCATCGATGGTGGCGCATGTTTTGGATCATTCGATTCCCTACAAAATGGTTGAGCTGGATGGTGCTGATCCACGCGTCATGTTCGTGAACGGGCGCCGTCGGTTGAGACTGATCATCTCTTAACTGCCAAGGCTTATTTTTAATCTTATATTTTGAAATGTTTATTCATTTGTGTCCTTTTTTGCATTGTTCTCACATATAGAAGCAACAAGAATAATGTACCCAGGATTTTGTAATATCTTGATTTAAAAGTGTCCATGGAGTTTCTTGCAACCCGGTGCAACAGCCCGGTGTGTTGGTAGCATCATCGGTGGCATGTCCGTGCTGGGGCCGTATTCTCTATGACACAATGAACGAAACCGCGCGAAATGAACGCTAGGTTGGCGAGATTAGCTAAGGAATTGATGTGGTTTCGAAGTAAGTAATCATTGAGTTGTCATAGTGAATTAGGGTCCTGCTGTTTATGCACGTTTCATTCAAAGAGTTCTTTGAATGTTAGCTTTACAAGTATATGTATACGAGCACTATGGGATCTGTAGGTAGACTATTCGTTACTTCGCTTCGTATCGTCCAGCTCACCACATCATTAATCATCTTTACCTATTATAAAACAAAAATGCTCCCGCTCCCTGTTAACTTAGATCTTTTAAACTACGCAACTACAGTATTCCCGTGAGTTGATTTCTCTATTATATTATTACGTTTTTCACGATTAAATTCATTTACTTAATTATTCAAATAGTCAATTTTAAAAAAAAAATCTTCGAAACTACTGGCCATTCTGAAATAATACTTTAGGGTTTGCATACTCTTATGGGAAGCTACTACCACACGGAGTCCCGTCCCAAACTGAATTTCCCACACGTTCTTCATTTTATCACAGTTTTTTTTAAATATTTGGTTCGCGTGTCTTTGACTTTGTCATACAGCCTGTTACTTGTTCAATGTTCGTGATTGGAACTTTTACTAACAATATCCACATTCCAAATTCAAATCACTATTAGTATGCTATTAGTCCCTAGGGATTAAAAAGCTATTTTAGTCCCGGTTTACGAAGAATACACTAGCTCTTTTTGAATAGATGTGATGAAAAAAGGATTTTCATATATTTATTGTTATTTTCCTCAACGCTGGTTGTTGAGGAAAATAACAATAAATATAAGAAAATGCATCAACTTAGTAATGTTGCGATATTGCATTGCAAAAGTGTCTAACCGGACTATGATTCATCATAAATTGCTGGGGTGTGACCTATTTTAATAGTGTTTAATAAACTTACAAGAATATTTTCCTTAAAAATGTTATTTTATGAAGGTAATACGGTTTAAGATGGTGACTTTTTATTTTTACGTTTAAATTGACAATTAGGTAGACGCAGAGAAGCAGAAATGAAATATTCTGTCCAGTCCTGTTCGCTTAGTGTACTATATTTTGTCAACATAAGTACGTTCCGAATGCGCTCACATACCGCTGTAAAAACATTACTCACTCCGGGGACACAAGCCTCCTCTCTGTGAGAGGGTGTGGGCCGTAATCCACCACGCAGGCCCAGTGCGGGTTGGTAGATGTCACATGTCTTCGATTTTTTTGGTTCTGATATGGCTTGAAAGGGGTGAATACTGAGATGACGGCCGATAGAGAGATAGAGATAGAGAGAGATAGAGCTCTCTCTATCTCTATCTCTCTCGAGAGAGAGATGGGAGAGAGGTATGGAAGAAGATTACTTCTAAAACATTATAACCGTTTTTGCTTTGGTCAAAACGAAGGTTGACGCAGTGGGTTGCATTAATAGCGTTAGCAGTCAGCGCCGCTACCCACCTGGCTCTCTGGCTAATATTCTTGCAAGAAAGAAGCAGCAACATTTTTGTATCCTCAGTAATTAACCTAACCATTTCCTTATTTACAGGTGCTACGAAGGAGATCGGCACGGCGTTGACGCGCGTCTGTCTACGTCACAGAGCTATCGAGACCAGGATGAAGACGTTCATAAGGTGAGCAGTTATTTAAACACGTTATGAATATTCTTCCTCTTGATTTAATCTCATTTGTAATACCTACATATATACGTCAATTTGGATGTGCTCTTGCGTCATGAAATACCTCACAAGATAGAATAAAAAAAAAATGAATATCTATAGCGTGACGTCTTGAAATTCATAGCGATACCTAACTCAAATATGAATTATTTGTAGTTAAGTACTTTGCGGTTGTTGTTCTAGAAAAGTATTAAGTTTCATGCTAAGCAAATAGGTCTTGCAACTTTAATACTATGTTACTGCGAATAGAGAAATTGAAGAAGTACTTAACAAATTATAATGATTTGACACATCAAGCTCTGGAAATTATATTTCATGGAAAATTGGAAATGAAACTATTTTGTGAAAATAAATTACGTGTCCATCAAATAATACTTTCGAGACTATATGGATGCTTTAAAATGTTAGTATTGTAATTAAGTACCTATTTTTTATCATAGATAATTTAATTTTCTTCATCAACATAAAACGTACTTACATGAAACAGCGCTGCAATTTGTGAAAACGTGCGCTTCAAAATTTCGCGGGCTACCATAAATATAGTATTATACTATATCTATGCGGGTTACATAGAAGGAATGTCACCTTAGTATAAAGTAATGCCAAATTAAGATTTGACAAGTTCTCAACTCGAATTTAAATTCTCAATTCAGAAACCTGCGTGTGTCGTTCAGTCATACTATAGTCATAAATCTTTAGTTCAATGGCGTAACTACATATACCATTTAGGGCCCGTGGCAAATTCAAGGGATGGGGCCCTCCCTCAATGTAAAGAAGCACAACCAATGTTATAGTCTTTTTTTTATTAGCACTTCTCCTGCGATTTCTTCCGCGTACATTTCATAATTTCCCCTACAAAATTTACTACCTGACTGCTTCTGTCCTTATGGTAGGATCCTTCTGTGCTCATGGCCCTCTCGGGCCGGGGGCCGCCTCTGGCTGGGGGCCCGTGGCAATTTGCCCCAATGCCACCCTATAGTTACGCCACTGCTTTAGTTCTAGGTCTAGACACGCATTGACGCGTCATACAACCTACGTCTTTACAACGGTATGTTGTGGTGTGAACATAATCATTATAATGACGTCAAAATTTATCTTAACTTACCTTTTCCTCACCCTGAGCTTTAGCTTTGTTATAATCGAACTTACTGTCACTCTGTGAATACCTTCCTACCTTTACTTTATATATTTCTCAAAATGTGTACTTATAGTAATTTCTGAAAAAAAAAGAGAAAGAACTACGTTTATAGGGAAACCGTTTATTGAACCATTTATTGAAAACCGGTTCCTACCGCGACCAAGTCCTGTAGCTTTACCGGTTCAATATTTTCCTGTACTACCACTTTATTATATTATAAACACAAAGGAATGAGTTTGAAATGGTCTTCTGGGGCAAAGAGCTACACTGATTGAGTGGACCTATCCAGTCACGCATTTGGCAGTAATCGTGCAGCTCAACTCAAAAACTTAATAGCTTGGACCGCAAGGCATGTGTATGTATGTCGACAAAAACTATCCAATGCCCTACCCCGGGATGCAATGTATCTCTCTGCCAAATTTTATCGAAATCCGTTCAGTGGTTTAGGCGTGAAAAGGTAACATACAGACAGACAGAGTTACTTTCGAATTTATAATATTAGTATGGATATACATATACACAGGGTTTCCGGTATGACAGCGATGCCACCGATAACATAAGTCTTTGGAGTGCCATAAATAAATAAATATTGTCACTTGTCGGACTGGTTTTCCAGAGGTCGTAAAATAGTGCAATGAATTATACAAAATTACTCAACTTTTTCACATACAAAGCATCAAGCATCCACTTGAGCTGTAGATAGATACAGCAATAACCTTTGCTTTTTCCTGTCCAGTTGCGAACATACCGTTGGGATATTCTATCTGCTGTATGGCTTGACCTCGCGTATGTTGTTTGCTTGCACTTAAACGTTGTCCTCCAGTATATAATTAGAATGGTTTTTCTAAGCTGCAGTAGAACTGTATGAGGGTTTTATTTACGTTTAGGGATAAAATAGGTTATTAATAGCGGTTGCTGTTACAGGAAACTGCACGGAGTACACCTCTCATATTTTTTAAACATGAATACAACGGGGTAATTGCGTAACACACTACAGTAGCAATGGTTTTCATATTGACATTTCAACAACATTCATTGTGCTATTTACGTTGTTGAGCAGACATATTTTTCGAACAGATGAAGCAATGGATTAGCAACAAAATGATTCAGATTGTGATTGAAAGTGTGTTGGGCAATTAACGTGCTATTTTAAAGAAGTTGAGAGAAGGATTTCCAATTTGAGGATTGATTTAAAAATATCTATACTAATACTTAATATTATAAAGCTGAAGAGTTTGTTTGTTTGTTTGGTTGAACGCGCTAATCTCTGGAACTACCAGTCGGATTTGAAAAATTCTTTTTGCATGTGATAGCCCAATTCTTGAGGAAGGCTATAGGCTACTTAACATCACGCTATGACCTTTAGGAGCCGAGCAAAAAGAAAAAAAGTCAGAAAGAACGCTAAGCAAAAACGAAGTAATAGCGCGGGCAGGCGATGCGATGCGACGGGGTGGGTCGGAGTAACAAGAAATTTCACGCGGACGAAGTCGCGGACAGAAGCTAGTCTTCAATAAATGACTCATCACTTTCCAAACAACTCTGTTTACTTATTCCCTAGATAGTACCTACTTACAACATAACATCACGCCCACACATGTATCCGTGACCCCGTGTAACTATGCCGGGAAAACATAAGAAAGATTTCAAAAGGAGTTGTCTCCTTTTGGAATCTTCGTTAATTCGTCGTCGCCTCCCTTTCTCCTTTCCACTCCTCTCTGTCTTGAGCTAGTGTGGATCAATACTTGGCTGTAGGCGTCAAGCTCGTCCCACCATCTTCTCCTGGGTTAATAAAGTGTTGAATATCTTTTTTCTAGCGCCCTAATGGACACGCTGATAACACCACTGTCGGAGCGAGCAGACGAATGGCGCCGCGGCGCCTGCTCAACCGGCGCGCTAAGCCGCGAGCATGCTCGAGAATGCAAGCGTGCTCGAGCAGAACTCAGGCGTCGAGTCACTGAGGCTCAGAGGCACGCGAGAAAGGCGAGGAGAGCGCCGCCTGATGCTAAGCGACGTGCTGACGTATGCATGCAGGTAGGAGATTATTATTACTAAGCAAGGTACATCAACGACATTTTTACAATGATCGTAATATTAGGTAATCACGAGTCTTCAATACTGTGTAAATTCATATACTTATTGGTATGTATGAAATTCTTATTAAAAGGCAAACAACTATTCGATTAAATATTTAAATCATGACAAATGTTGTTTACTTACCTCAACAGTCATCGTCATCTGTCTAGCCTTTTCCCTTTACCTAACGTATCTCTAAGACAATGTAGTTTGAACCGTTCAAAGTATAGGTATTTTAACATGAAGTCTTTTCTTCCAGGACATACAGGAACGCAAGCAGCAGTTGGAAGACATGGAGGAGAAGGCGGTGAAGGCCGCGCTCATCGAGGAACGAAACCGCTTCTGTCAATTCGTGTCGTTGCTGAACCCCGTAGTGGTGAGTGTACACTTTACAGGCGTGTTCATCACACTGTTAAAAAGTCGATGCAAGTTATCAACCCGTGTACCAAATAGCCTGTTTGACAATATGTGCACTGCCCTGAAAATTATTATACACTTTTTTTGAAGTGAAAACTTCGTTAGCATCGTTGTGATTTGAAATTTTATGAAACAAAAAAGCAACAGTAAAAAGAGACATAGAAGATTTAACGTGGGAGAAAATGAGATAGGAAGCATTATACAGTGTTTTTGTTTTTTATTAGTACAAATGACATCACATTTAATGGATGTGTGGATGTGGATGTGGATGTGGATGTGGATGGTTGGATGGATGGATGGATGGATGGATGGATGGATGGATGGATGGATGGATGGAACGAAAAAGCGACAGTAAAAAGAGACATGTAAATTCATAAGATTTAACGTGGGAAAAATGAAAAAAATGAAATAGGAAGCATTATACAGTGTTTTTGAAGTTTTCACTTCTACCACGTGTGAATTGTTTTACTTATTTTTATCTGTTTACGTACTAGCTACCACCATTATGAATGTGCTATAGCCATTTCGTTCTCCTGATGTACTTTTTTTATCTTTCTGAGGTTGATTTTTCAGAAACAATCTCTTCATCGTTTTTCAACCTCGGGAAGAGAGAAGACGGCACATTTCTTTAACGACTCTAAAACAATGCATTAACCAATGTTTACAGGAATCTGAAGTGGCAATGCTAGCGGAGGTTGGTCACCTACAGGAAGGTACCGAGCAGCTCATCAGACACACAGCCGAACCTAGGACATTACCTGCTGCCAGTTTACAGGTAATTGTTAGATTACACTGTTCCTATATTGCCTACATTTTTACTACAACTAGATTAGGTTCCTACAAGGATTCCCGAGTTAACATTTTTGACAGAATATTTACCTACCCTCTATTTCAGAATTATTTCAATTAATTACGTTTCATTAAACACACATTGCTCTTGGTTGACTGGTAGAGTATGCCTAAGGCATTAAGTCCGCCTTTGTACCTTTTTGTGCGAAAAGTTTAAATAAATAAATAAATTGCTGCGTAATTCATCGCATTTTCTTCCTATGTACAGACGCCAGCACATCAAGCTACCCGAAACTGTCAAATTTTCCCAATCAACTTTGAACCTTATGCTTTAGAGATAAAGTTGAAAATCTATTAAAGAAATTTGACAGATTGTAGTAGCTTGATGTGCTGGCGTCTGTACGTAAACACTACGAAGGGATTGGTGTTTTGACGTTCATAAAGATGCTTAATATTAGATTTAAAAAGTAGGATTTTAATCACGTTACGCTTTTGAACTCAAAGTTAATCGCCATCATCACATTTCCAGGTGATATGCGACATTAAGTCGTGCTACTCTGGCTGGGCAGAGAGCGGGTCCGCGCCGCACTCGCCGTCCACGTCCTCCCGCCTCGGGAGCCGCAAGTCCTCACTCACGTCCATATCCTCGCTGAACTCGCAGTGTTCCGACCAGCAGCACGGTAAGTGCAGTGGGCGACATAAAGTATTGTTCCCAGAAGAATGATCCTGCATTAGAATATCAAGCAAAAAAAAAAGAAAATTGCCTTTGATGCAGTTTGCGCATCTAATAGGGTGGGCGCAGTGGAACGAGATTTTCACAGGCAAGCAAATATTTTCCTTGAGTAAATTGAAATAAAGTTGAAATTCAATAAACTACCTTTATTCCGAGATAGCCTCAACACAGGCAGAGGTACACGATTAAGGGTATTTCTTTTCGACTTTATTTTAGAGAGACGCAATGTTGATATTTTTTTGGCAAGAAAAACCGCGCTTTACTACACTTCTCTAAGTCTTAAAATACATTCTGTGAGCCATCGGTTTGTACAGACGCCAGCACATCAAGCTACCCGAAACTGTCAAATTTTCCCAATCAACTTTGAACCTTATGGTTTGGCGATAAAGTTGAAAATCTGTTAAAGAAATTTGACAGATTGTGGTAGCTTGATGTGCTGGCGTCTGTACTGTCTTTCTTCCCAAATGTAACTTCATAACATTACTCTTCCTTTCTAGGTGTATCAGGCTCCACAGTGAGCTGCTCCACTCCGATATCGAACGCGTCATCCTCTGGCACCATTCCCGCTCCCAACAGCGACTCACAACACTGTCTGTCACAGGTACAGTATTTTTATCTCAGGAAGCGGTTCGCGCTTTACTTGTGCTTACCAAGTGTACACACACGCCGTGAATGTGTGCGTGAAGTCGGGTAGCGTCAGCACATAACACACGTTTCCGACTTCGCAATTGTCTCGGACGGTACCGAGAGAGAGCTCCTGCGCTTACATACACATTCACAGCGTGTTTGCATACTTGTTAACCACAAGTAAAGTGCGCGTCGCTTGGTGATACAAAAATACTATGTGTTTACATGCGTACCGTTTCTGTGTAGTGTGGAGTGATAGATTTGTATTTGTAGAAACATTATTAGCATTTTCATTAATTAGATGTAGTTTTATTAGATTATTGAAGTGAATGTTAAGTAAGAACTTGCCCTAGAAAATTTTGGATTGTTCTTCTAGTTTTGACAGTTGGAAAATGTTCTTATAAATATATATATAATAATGTATATATATATAATACGCGTCGACTTGAGAACCTCCTCCGTGTTTTCGTCGGTTAAAGATGTTTATCGCTTAGCGACAGTATCATTGGCTACACTTAATGCATCCGGAATTTAAAAACCTTGGTTATACTTAAATTATTATACTTGATACCTTTGTTATACGATTGACTCACAGATGGCGCTGTTAATTATTATTTCATGTATTAACAATTTAATATCACAAAAATTTAAAAGTTTATTTATTATTTAGATAATTTGTTAATGCAACTAATTATTTCATCATCTGCCAAGCCTTTTCCCAACTACAATTGGGGTCGGCTAAAGTCTAACCGGTTACTGGGTAATACGATACCCCATGGTAAGACTGGTTGTTAGACTTTCGGGCTTCTGACTACCCGTAGCGACTCTCAAAGATCCACGAATGACAGCCGGGACCAACGGCCTAACATGCTTTCCGAGGCACGGAGGGATCTCGGTATGTAAAGATGGTCACCCATCCACAGACCAATCGCGGCAAGCGTATCTTAACCTGATCGATCGACTTGTGCGGCTCTTATTATTTAGCCTAATTATTTATCTTACCTTATTAAACTGCTGCAGACATTTTCCAACTGTTAAGAATGTAAGTTAGAAATGTTGTAAACAGTTTTTCTAAGATCAGAAGAGTTTTGCTTTTTTTTCATCCACATTTTATTTGACATCAGCTTTCGCTTCCACCTCATGACGTAGCCCTCTCCCCTAGCCCGCGCCGCGCGTCGCCAGCGTGTGCAGCGCCGACTCCGGCTTCCGCTCGCAGGACGCGCTCCTGCGCCGCTCGCTCTACGTTGACAATGTAAATACCTAGGGACACAACATGGTGATCAGTGTGTTTTGGCAGACGGCTTAATTAAACACTACATAAATAAGTACTTAAAAATCGGTTGTCTGTAAAGTCGGTTTACTGACGATAGTTGAACGTGACAACGTCATAAGAAAATACTGATGGAATAGTTGCAATGCATTTGTTAATATTCGCTTGCACTTCGAGCCGCCATGGAACGCTACAGAGCAAGGCCGCGAGGTAACGCTACATGAGTCATGTTTTTTTCGTGAGTGCAGCCAGCTTCATCGATTTATTAGACGTTGTCACGTCAAAACTTTTTTAATATTTTTTTTCTGAATGAGATTTTACCGATAAGTTCCATGTCCTTGCTAGCATTTGTTGAAGACTAGATATTGTTCTAAAAAAAACATTTTATTCACGTTAATGGTCTTTGCAAACAGTAAACGCGCTGTCATTTATTGCCAATATACACTGCGTTCACGAAATTAAAATGTACCTCAGTTGTTATTTAACCAAATCAAATGAATAACTTAACTCAAGCTGGCCCTGGATAAGAGGTTCAGGCTGGGATTGTACTCAACGGTCTGGCAGTTTAATCGGTTGGTATTTCGGTAACCATAGCAACAAATTTAATCTTTTTCACCTAAATTTCCACGGTGAGATTTGTACAAAGTTGACCGGCTTGCACATTCTTCAACACTGATGCTGATATTGATGTGATGTGATAAAGGTGAGATTAAAATATTAGCAGATGATAGATACCTCCTAATTTATTTTATTTTGCAATTTTTATCTGATTTATATTTGCATTAGATTGTAGTTGTTGAGTTGATTGAATGATAGTAGTCTTTTATTTTATACAAATTTAATGAACGATTCCTCGAAAAATGTGTAGTCTGAAAACAAGTCTAATTTTTTTTTTAACTTTATTAAAACTAGGTCAGGCTGTTTGAAGTCCTAATGCAAACAAAATAATTAGTAAAAATATTAATATCATTTACCAATAACATTCCAGGGTTCAGACAATCAGAGCGTTAGCAGCGAATGTATAACTCAGGCGAAGAGTCATATCGAAGACGACCAGTCCGACGATGTGCATGACGTCATCAGCAATGCAGGTGAGATTCTATTTAACTACTGGTTGTATTTAGACATACAGGGGCATAGCTACAGCCTTATCAGCCCAATCCAACTATCGATTTATATAGGTTACATGCGTGGCCGTCATTTTGAAAAAATAAACAAAATGGCGGACGTATAAGGTAAGTATGCCAGGTTCCATATAAAATTTTTCAATCCCCTTTCTCTCCAATGTTCTGTGATTTTATTGTTATTTCAATTTGATCTGTTTTCAACGATAAGTACTCTTTATTTTATTACAGCATCGGCAACATGGCCAGATCTAAAGGACACAGCACAATTCGAAAGGGCAGCTTCCGCCATCATGGGTGGCAGGCCTCACACTATTTCTGCAGGTAAACTTTTTTTTTATATACTAGGCTGATAAAAGTACGGTTCAACGCTTGAAGTTACGGGTTCGATTTCTGAACGTAACAAATAATTGCTCTAGTTATTATAATTTAAACGTCTATTTATTTTTTACATGCTTATTGAGAAATATTAAATATAATCTACTTAACACTAAAATATATGAGTATGTAAGGAAAGAACTCATTGAGCATCAAAAAATTCATCCGCATCGCTGGCAGTGAGAAAACTGCCTAAAAGGATGGCAGCGTTTCCACGTTGGATGGTAATGCTGATTCTTTGGGCTATAACCTAAAATAGGTTAGCCCTCTGGTCACGTGAAGAGTCGGACGCCGTGGCTTATTATTGCTCTAGTTGATTGACTTCAGGTTAATGAATGTGATACCGAAAAATTTCCAAGTAAACGCCAGTTGGAAAATGTCAAGAATCAGGAGGCTAATAACGTTACAACGTCCATTGCTTTATGTTACTTATCGTTAACTCTAATTTTAATTTAACAATTTCGATTGCGCCTTCTTGCAATTGAAATTGTTGCAGTAATATAATATGGCTTCAGGGTGCGAAAGAGATGGAGCTTCACAGATCGTATAGCTCCTTCTCTTTCACACACTGAATTACATTCCACTTTCAAACTGAGCCGTCTGTCCCGCAGCGTATGAGCGCGGACACACGCGCGCGGCGCTGAGCGCGCACACGTTCGCGCATGCGCAGCAAGCGCAGCAAGCGCAGCAAGCGCAGCAAGCGCAGCAAGCGCAGCAAGCGCATCAGGCGGAGCAGGCGCAGCAGCGCGACGCACAGATATACGCGCGCCCGCCGCTGCCCACGGTGAGTTGTGTGCAGACACTTATTTCAACTGTAATTTTGCATCAGTTTTCTTTATTCTTGTTTCATTACGGTTGCTATTCATAATTTGTCATTTTATTTCGTGTTATTGTTTTGTATACAATGTTATGGACTTATGGAAGATCCTAGTACCCACCACACAGGGAACCCTGGCGTAATTTACTTATATGGTGCAATTTTTGGACAATAAACTTCAATTTGTTATTATTAATATGTTTACAACGATACATATTAATGGCCGAATTGCACTTGATTTTGCTCTCGAATTGGTTTAGAATATCTACTCATGCTGTTAATTTAATATCTTGTATATTTTGAAAGTATGTTAAGAAAAAATGTCAGTAATTTTTTTTTAAGATGCTTATAATATAACAGAATACCTACTAAAACAAAACCAACCATATTTCTTAGTAATTATAGGTTTCCCTTATGGCTGAATTCAACCAATGAAATGGAACGCGATCAGCACATCTTAACCGCGTTCAGGAGCTGTCAGTGTCATCATTCTTAGGAAATATTGACATTGACAGCTCTTAAACGCAGTTTAATGTGCTGAGCGCGTTCAGTTTCATTGGTGAAATTCGCCCTTAATATCATCATCCTCATCATCAAATTTATATGTTTAATTAAAACGTCTACGTATATTTATTATTTAGTAACTGACAGTGGCGGTACCTTCATAGACGCCGAAAAGCCCGGATTGCCCTAATAAAATCATAATTCACAACAACAAACTTACTTAAACCTATCAATAAATAAATATATTAAAAAATACCAGTCAATGAACTCGAACACAAACATTAATAACTGAAAATCAGCCAATCCTTCAGTTGGGCGTTTTTTTTATACGTTGAAAGTCTGTGGGCTTGCCCTAATTTTTACCCCTAGGCACGCCACTGGTAACTGATGTAAACTTATTTATATATCCTCAGAGATGTTCATCCCTCGAGCGTCCGGCCGTGCCAAACAAGACGGGCAACGCGAACACTTGTCAGCAGGAGTTCAAGGCGAGCAAACCCTCGTCTTTACCGCCGCATCTTACTAAAGGTAACTATTTGTCTCACTGTTAACATACACTGCTAACCTTTGCCCACGTTCGCACTTAAAAATATCTCGGTAGGATTTAATCGCGTACTGGATTTTCAACTGTCGGTGTTGAGCCGAGCAGTGTGTTTTTTTGACGCGCTGATCCAACAGAGCGCATCTCGCTCTGTTGGACCAGTGCAGCGCGTCAAAAAAACACACTGTTGGATTTCCAACTCCCGGCTAAAGCAGTGCGTCGATCTCGGGTGAGGCGGCAAGCCTCCTTGCCGGACTGCCGCCATGGGATCTGGAGGCGATAGTCCTCGCGCGCCTGTATGAGTGGCGCGCGGAGGCACTACGCCGGGGGGAAACTCCGCTTCCGCAGCAAATCGCAGCGGAGCGGACGGACCTCCGGCGCGATCTCATGGCGGCATGGAAAGAGCGACTGTCGCAACCCAGCGCAGGGCACGCCACGATAGCGGCGGTAAGACCCCTCTTTGAGGAGTGGCTAGAGAGGCGTCACGGCGCCCTCACCTACCGCCTGACGCAGGTCCTCACTGGACACGGAAGTTTCGGGAGGTTCCTGCACATAATCAGGCGGGAGGAAACGCCCGGGTGTCACCATTGCCAGGATCGCCCAGAGGACACGGTGGAGGTCTGCCCCGCTTGGGCGAAGTCTGACACTCCCTTCCGCTCCACCCAGAGCGGGAGGAGTCATTTGATGATTTCCCATCCTGAAAAAAAAAGCAGTGCATTGAAAATCCAGTGCGGGCTTAGGGGTGTCCATTAATTACGTGAGGCGATTTTGGTGTTCTTTCCACCCCCTTGGGAAATAATGCCCACCGAGAATGCGAAGCTGATGCTTTGTTATTTTATTCAAACGGAACGACAATCACCTACAACATAAAATTGTAGACCACAACGGTGTTCACAGATTAGCTATAAGATACATAATAGTGAAAATAAACGATTTTCAATAAATTTAAAAGAAGTATTAAGTAATGCGAATTACTTAATGGCGAAATGTGGGTGTGGTGCTAAAGAACACTTGTGCTTAAATCTTCGGGGAATTTCAGGCGTGATATTTTGTTATTTTATGTTTAAATAATTCAAACGGCCATAAGGTTAAGGTCGGTCCAGACAGATGGTGATGTGTTAGTCATCGTGCAGCTAGACTCAGTTGCATCCTGCAGAAAAACTTTGCCAAAATTTCTAGCTATACAACTTTTGCACAGGCGATTTTGTAAGGCGCAACACCTTGGCTGTATACCGACGAAAAGCTACATGTGAAACATATTAAAACAGGCCCTAGTCTCCGTCCGTAATCGAAGAAACGGGCCCATCCGAAAGTAGTTTTATACTACGGAGTGAACCCTACTCCTGATTAACTACAGTGTTTCGGACCGGCAAAGACACATCGAGAGTAAGGACAACTGCCAAATCTAGTAGTCATTCATTCTTAGTTCGGGCCTCGAACTAATCTTTCGATGTACGTAGGTGATACGGACTTACGGAGTAGGTTTTGCTCGTAACTTCGACAGAAACTACGATATTCATGCTTAAGGAGTTGACCTGCTGATTAATTACTTTGAGATATAACAGCAGTGCGATTCTGTAACCATCTCATCGTGAAAACTTAGGTGAAGTGAGCTTGGAGTGAGCTGTCAATAGTGTCAATTCCTAGCAAAAACAAACTCACTTCACCTAAGTTTTCACCTAAGTTTTTTTTGAGATTTTTACAGAATCGACCGGCAGTATTTATTTTACATACTCAGCCACCTGGTGCCCTAGTTCCAATTTATTAGAGTTCGGCGCGGCATGTCTTGCTTCTTTATTATGTAATTCTCCTTTATCAATCAATAAATATTTATTATTTCTCCGCAGAAATGCCTCAAGCGCTGTACGTGAACATGTCGGAGCTGGCGACACTCGCGGCGTCGCGCGCGCAACAGCAACAACAACAACAACAGCAACATAACGCTGAACATCCGCAACAGGAGAAGGTTAGTCTTTGTTATTATTGTAACCATCTCTAAACAGCAAAATCTGTCAAAAGGTGTATCCAGACCGCGGTCGATCGATGACTTATTCGCGGTCGCGTACTTTATTACTGAAGGTCCTGCGGTGCGATTCTGTTAAAATCTCATCATCATCATCATCATCAGCCTATAATGTTCCCACTGCTGGGACACAGGCCTCCTCTCAGTGAGAGGGAGTGGGCCGTAATCCACCACGCAGGCCCAGTGCGGGTTGGTAGATGTCACATGTCTTCGAATTTTTGGTTCTAGGACATGCCGGTTTCCTCACGATGTTTTCCTTCACCGTTTTGTGAGCAGTGGTGATGAAATAATTTACACAAAGTAAAGCGCCTGTCTGGGTTCGAACCTACGACCTACAACTCGTAAGTCGCGGCCGTTACCACTTGGCCACCACTGCTCTCCAAAAATCTCACCGTGAAAATTTAGGCGAAGTGAGCGTGGAGTGAGCTGTCAATAGTGTCGATTTCTAGCAAAAACAAACTCACTTCAACTAAGTTTTCACGGTGAGATTTTAACAGAATCGCACCGCTGATCTTGAAAGGCATAACAACGACATTTGATATAACATGAGATGTCTGTTGAGGGGAGCGTATGCTAAGTAATAACAGCTGCACGAGTCGATCTCTCAGGTTAAGCTACGCTTGCCGCGGTTGGTCCGTGGATGGGTTCCCATCTGTACATACCAACACCCACGTTAAGCCGTTGGTCCCGGCTTTCATTCGTGAATCTTTGACAGTCTACGTGTCGTCAGAAGCCCGAAAGTCAGACAACCAGTTTAAGACTGGTTTTCCACCAGAGATGAGCTAGGATGCGTAGTGAGGAATGTGTATAAAACTAACCAATACCAACGCTAACTTTGTTCAAGCTTTAAAAATGAAGCGATGTTATTGGCTGGTTTCACACACATCCCTCGCTACGCATCCTCGCTCATCTCTGGTGGAAAACCAGGCTTATCAAGGGGTATCGTATGACCCAGTAAGTGGGTTGTGGAGGTTAGATAGGCAGTCGCTTCATGTAAAATACTGTAACTCAGCTGCATCCGGTTAGACTGGAAGCCGACCCCAATATAGTTGGGAAAAGGCTAGGCAGATGATGGTGATGAGGCGACTATTGGTGAATATCGACCTCGAGACGTTGAAAGTGAGACATTTAAATAAAAGCCGCTCCATATTTTTATTTCACTTTATTTATTATGTAAAAAAAAATATCATAGGGAACATCAGTCAAAAAATAAAAATAATTGATGTTACCTCATTGCATCTAGAACAATTTTATAGACATTTGGTCGTAACACTGCCGTTTTACTTCTTCTTTCAAATAAAAAAATACCGCACTGGTATTTGAGCAGCAGTGTAAAGTTTAACGACACACATATTTATTTATTTTCCCTTATGCAAAGTCTTGAAACAAAGAAAGAAAGAAAAAAAAGGGAAAATAAGTATATTCTTCAAATTATTAGGAAGGCTCACCTTTCAGCATTTCTGTATTAAAATAATGGTGTAACAAAACATGAGACTTACAAAATGTTTAAAAAAATAATGTGAAATAAAATCTCGATTTTAATATTAAAAATAAAAATAACTTAATTGATAGATAATTACAAACTGCCAACCAAGATGGCGTATCGATCGACTTCCGGACGATCGAGATATTTCTTACACACTACTTCGCTGCTACAAGGATCTTTTGGCGTTCGAATGACGTTGACAAGGGCCCCCTTGTCAACGTCATTGGTAACGCTTTTGGTAAACGTGTGCAATTGTTTTGTGTAATGCGTTAGAAAAAGTATGTATTTATTGGTCCAAATTGGCTCGAAAAAGGATATCTCGAGTTTTTTGCCCTGCAGTGGGACAATACGAGCAAATTATTATCTATTATTTATTAGAAAAACAGGGTGTGTGCTTATTACCACACGATATGAGTGAAAACTTACATTAAACGTGGCTGGTGACAGCTGATGACGAGTGGAGCCGAGTATATCTGATTCAGCGTCACCGACCCGAGCGTGACGGATCAGTTTTGTGCACTGCTCGGAAGGAGTGCAAAGTACAATGCGCGCCACGAAAGATGAGACTTGACCCCGCCTCCCCCGCTCTTTCCGCCGCCCCTATGACGTCCGGTCCCGTCCCGCACTCAGACCTCATACCGCCAAAGATACCTAAAATCGTGTTCTGCGCAAGTCAAACCACGTGGTGTGTCAAGGCTCATCTTTCGTGGCACGCATTGTACGCCTAAAGAAATCTTCACTTCAGAAACAATATGGCGGCGTTAGTACCGATTTTGGCCACGCGCCAAAAGAACCCGGTAGCACTGTAGCTTAAGTTTAACCCTTATTAAATATTGATTTAATAGTTTAAATTAAAATTTCTCATGTTAGTAGCTTTGTCCAATGTGAACAGTGGTTGGTCCCGCCGTTGTCGGTTTGATCTGGGAACAAAGAGTTTCAAATTATAAATGGTTTGTAGTAAACGCTGCACGTACCTACTACATTGAGAGTTGCGGTCTATGAGAAGTGGAGTGATTAGCATGGCGCGGGCTTAAGTATCCTGCGGTGCTATTTTGTAAAAATCTCACCGTGAAAACTTAGGTGAAGTGAGCGTGGAGTGAGCTGTCAATAGTGTCAATTCCTAGCAAAAACAAACTCACTTCACCTAAGTTTTCATGGTTCAGCGGGATTGTCCGAAAGGGTTACCGCTGGCCCGGAACAAAGGGCTAAGGAAGGAACACGGGTGGGTTTTAGTCAGTAAGAGTCTGACACTCCCTTCCGCTCCACCCAGAGCGGGAGGAGTCATTTGATGATTACCCATCCTGAAAAAAAAATGTTTTCACGGTGAGTTTTTAACAGAATCGACCGACAGTTTTTAAAGAATAATAATAACATCAAGCTGTATTTGATCCAGTGGAGGGCAAGGGCATAGGGAAACAACTGATCACCTGCATTTGGCATGTATTTGCGAGTGAAATTGTTTAAATTGGTTTTGGACACGTAATCTTGAGAAAATTATAGGGCAGGCATCCCACCAACAGATCAGTGGTGTGGTGGTCCAGTGGTAACGGCCCTGGCTTACGTGTTGTAGGTCATGGGTTCGAACCTACCCAGATAACTTTACATTGTGTAAATCATTTCATCACCACTGCCCTCAAAAACGGTGATGGAAAACATCGTGAGGAAACCGGCATGTCCTAGAACTAAAAATTCGAAGACATGTGACATCTACCAACCCGCACTGGGTTCGCGTGGTGGATTACAGCGCACTCCCTCTCGAAAAGAGAACTTTGACCTAGTAGTGGGAACATTATAGGTTGATAATGCTATTCCAGCAACTGCGCATCCTTGAATAAAATAGCATTTTTGTTAATTCTCTTGGGATTGGAAAACAAACCCAATAAAGGCAGACCATAGCGGAGAGACGAGTCGAACAACCAATAGGATTGTATAGTTTTCCATTTTACCGCCTAACTTTAATGCAATAGGTACAGACGCCAGCACATCAAGCTACTACAATCTGTCAAATTTCTTTAATAGATTTTCGACTTTATCGCTAACATATAAGGTTCAAAGTTGATTGGGAAAATTTGACAGTTTCGGGTAGCTTGATGTGATGGCGTATGTACATAGCCTGTTGGTTCTTTATAAGACCACTCCTCTCCGCTTTCGTAGAAACTGGCCTAGAGTTTTTGCTCGTCATTGCTTTTTCTTTTTTTTTTGTTGATGAAAAACCAGTCGATACAGCCACTAATATTGTAGAACTCACAATTTATCCCAGTTGAACTTGCCAGCGAGCGCCTCGGATATCTGCCCCTCCTTCAGTTGCTTCTTGACCACTCTCTCGACCAGGCGTAAGGATGAGAACATGTTCTGAACCGAAGACGGCTGACGGTTACGGGAACTTACCTGTAATGTTTATAATATACGTTTTATTATACATATCATTCAATGGTTTACAGTACCCGGCGATAAATATTGCACATCGACCTATTCGATCCTATCGATTTTATACAAAGAATAAAAATAATTATCAAAAGAAGCAAATCAAAATTGTTTTAACAGCTCCTAATAGATACCGGACTGTTTGTATTTCGTGCGACAGAGATAACGCTCTACGAAGCCGAAATTAGCCGATTGTCTCTTTCCAAAGGTCGATGTGCAATATTTATCGCCGGGTACTGTAATAGGGGCAAACCACAGATAAAGATACACCTAGATAACGCAAGAGCAACTATTTCGCGCGCCCAGCTTACGTACAAAAATCGTAAGCCGCCACTTTCGCGCTCAGTCCTGTGTACTGCAGTTGGCTGGGGGAGCGTGAGCGCTGGCGCTAGGCCCCGGGGGGGGGGGGGGGGTGTGCCGCACGCGGCGGTTCTCATCACTAAATATAAGTGCTTGTGACGTCATAGTAGGTAGTCAAAAAATGGCACGCTTGGTTTTCATACAGATCGTGATACTTGCGTTATCTAGGTCTATCTATCTATATCTGTGGGGCGAACCTGTTGTTATCAATTGGGCACAAATCCATACTCCGGGCTACTACTAACTGCTAACTATACATTTGTCGGAATAAAGTTTTAAAACAAAAACGACCAGAAGGTTTCAGCTTGATCTAAAGGCAGAACTCGCTCTGTAATGAGACGTTTTGTACGAAATAACACTCAAAATACTCTCAACAACAGGTTTTTTTATTATCACAATAACTCCGATTCAGGTAACTATCTACTAATGTTTACGTAAACATTTGCGTAACGTTTGGTTAACTTCGTTACATTTTGCTTAGCGTTAAGTTATTTCGCATCGATAAGAAATATAAGAATGTAAGTAGTTCCCGCTAAAGATAATCCATCTATTGGTGCCGTGAAAGGCGCATAAAGACGTGTTACAATAAAGTGCGGTCACTGTCGGACTGCATAGAAAAGAAAGAGAAGCGCGATGCCACAACGCTGGTAATTTATTACAAAATATGAAGCAATTATCTATTTACAAAAAATCGATTGTTTGGACTAAAAAAATCAAAACACTACTTCTTTAGCATGCTGCTTGTAGAATAATCTGACAAAAAATCAGAACGATTGTTTGTATATTAGTATGGTTTTTGTTGTATAAAGAAAGTTTTTAGAGGTATCTCTAATGATTTTTTTCTATCATATCAAATTAGTTGTATTATGTTTTCAACACACTATCTACCTAGCATATATCCTGAAGAATATCATATATTTTTTAATTTTGTTTTCTGTAGTCGATCATATACTTTTATTGCATATAAAACTTACGTTTTTTGCGTTTAGGTCCTGTAAGCCCCTTAAACCTAGCCACCAATTGAATTTAGTTTTCAACTCAGTGTATTTCTGCCACTGCTTGACATTAGCCTTTCCCGAACATACCCTCCTGCAGATTCAATCGCCTTTTTACGGTCGTCGGTTCTCTACGCTACGATTGCCGGTACACTTGAGTCATACAATGTACAGACGCCAGCACATCAACTACCCGACACTGTCAAATTTTCCCAATCAACTTTGAACATTATGCTCTAGCGATAAAGGTGAAAATCTATTAAAGACATTTGACAGATTATATTAGCTTGATGTTCTGGCGTCTGTACATACATAAACTCACGTCTTCTTTTCATGGGGGTAGGCAGAAATTACAGTAGGTACAATCCCTACATACTCCTTTTGGCTCGTTTACGTATATATGTTGCAGTCAAAACTCTTAACCAGTCAAAAGTACTATTGACTAGCTAAATCAGTCAAAAGTACTTTTGACCGTATGCTTTAGTCAATACTACTTTTGACTAAAATAACAGTTAAAAGTACTTTTGCCCAATGGATCTGGTTAAAAGTACTTTTGACTAAGTGATTCCGTCAAAAGTGGTTTTGACTGGTTGTATCAGTCAAAACTCTTAAAAATTATTTAGCATATTATTTAGCATATTTATTTCTTTGAAATAATGTCATTTCACCGTATTTTCAAATGCACTAATTTGCCTGTTTAATATGATATGAGGTACCTAAAGGTATTTGTATTCTCATTCACTCGCTCTTGCATCCAATGTCGACGGAGCCCCGCTTCGCGGGGCTCCTATTTCTGTGAAAAGGGTTTAAAGTAACCTAACAAAACCAAACCTCGGGGTGGGAACATTACATCAAATGAACATTATAATGTTAACATTATGCGATAACAACATTTGCGCTGTTGATCAAAAGGTATACCTTTTGATCAACAGCGCAAATGTTGTTATCGCAAATAAATATTCGATGAAATGAAAATTATGTTAATCGATATTATACAAATTGATTATTTTCCTAAACGTTGTTCGAATTAGTAACATTAGATCAAAAGTTGTTATACCACACAAGGGTGAACCTCTTTTTTATTCACATCTAAGGAGCTAATAGTGCTTTTGACTGATGCTTTATTGCAGTCAAAACTACTTTTGACGAAGAGCGTCAGTCAAAAGTACTTTTAACCGCAAATTTGCAGTCAAAAGTACTAATAACCAATAATTTTCAGTCAAAACCACTTTTGACCAACCTATTCAGTCAAAAGTACTTTTGACTGATTTTGCTAGTCAATAGTACTTTTGACTGGTTAAGAGTTTTGACTGCAACATATATACATACAGGTGGTCATGCACGCACGCCCAACGTCCACGTCACAGTATCACGATAACACAGGGAAGTAAAATTTATAATATATGAAGACGCTATTAAATTTCCGTCCACGATAACTCTATAACGTTCACGTATTATGTGGACGTCCACGACAATATCGTCACGGTTAGGAATTGTAAAAGCGCACATTCCCTTACCATAATCTCAACAGCGTCGAACAGCTTGCTCATCTCCTTCTTCTCTCTGTCAGTGAGGGTGGGGTCCTCCGAGTTGAATATCTCACTCTCTCTCAGCTTGATCTTTATTTTCTCCAACGTTATTGGTTTTTCCTGGCCGTCGTGAATTTCACCGGATTTGTAGGCTGCTTTCAGTTCTGTTTGGATCATATCTTCTAGGGGACTGGAATAAGATAAGTATTTAAGGATGAGATTTGGTTATTGTTTGACATTTTTGAATTTACACGCTTTTTGGATCGAACTCATTTGTCACACAACATTTATTATAATGTAACACAACAACGGGCTATTTATCTTTGAAACAGTTATAGTTACTGATTTCGAATTTCGAATCATTCTTTCAAACAATGTCATCTCAGTTATACATTCTCCATCAGTAAAGACTGACGCAGAACCCACCCCAAATAAAATGGATCAAGGCTAAGCAGAGTGAGTGAGTGCTTAAAATAACCTCCATGAATGGTACCTAAATAATTATTCTAATTATACACCAATGAGTGAAGAGAGTAAGAGTGAACAGGCTTCTTCTGGGTAAGCTCATTCCATCGTAGACTTTGTCTCTGTCATCTCTGACCTAGTTTAGAGTCAAGAGCAAACCTATTTCAAATAAAAAAAAAGAACTGCCACATTGTGCGAGAAGGTCGCACTACCAATCAGCGTTGTTCATTTCAAGACCATTCCTTTTGCACGTCTACGAATTAGTGACGTGTCGCGCTCTGATTCGCATTCAATGTCACGTGCCAAAGGCTTTATTTTTACGCATTTATTTCTCGAAAATATTAATAAATCTAAAATCTTTTATTTACAAAAGATTTTTTTGTTTTTTTTTTAGCTCACAACCATTCTACAATACAAAATTCAGCCTATTTTCCAAGTCATGAACAAGGCATATCGTTTATGCTGATAAGAAAAAAGAAAAAAAAAATAGAATGCATTTTTATTCTTTTTGCCCCTAAAATGCTTTATTCTAAACTAACGCGATATTAAAATATACCTACTTTGGGTTTTCCGATCATACGCCTTACGTAAATATCCGTAACATAATTGGGGTTATGCGTACATTGAGTTTTCAGTCATAAAAATCGATAACGTCGTGATTTCTAAGAGGAACGCTTCATAAACTAAGATTGATTTTCTGATTAAATTAAACAGGTTTTTGTTTTTGAAAGTTACAATTTGATTATTTCAGATAAAAAAAAAATTGTCGCTTTTACCAGATGTTTAACCGTTTTAAAGATTTCCCTTTATTGACCTGTTCCACCGCCGACGAGGAAGCGACTAGCTATCAGCTATTGTCTCGCTCGAGAAACGTACAAATGATTGTAGGTCCCGTATAAGCAAAAGAGATACATATATAAATAGTTGATCTCTGACTGTTCAAACCGCCGCGAGTACCCGTTTGTCGCAGTGACAAAAAATATCAAAGACAGTACTCGCACAGCGACGCTCGCTTGGCGGGCAGAGTACCTACTCGCTGAGAGACTCGCACTTAATACCTTCGCATGTGTGAGTGACGATCTATGCCCATCTCTACGGGTCACTTCAGCCTGCCTTCAACCTTATTAAATTTACCAGCAATAACAAATGATTTACAGTATCCGGCGATAAATATTGCACATCGACCCATTCGATCCTATCGATTTTATACAAAGAATAAAAATAATTATCAAAAGAAGCAAATCATAATTGTTTTAACAGCTCCTAATAGATACCGGACTGTTTGTATTTCGTGCGACAGAGATAACGCTCTACGAAGCCGAAATTAGCCGATTGTCTCTTTCCAAAGGTCGATGTGCAATATTTATCGCCGGGTACCTACTGTACTTATAACTGTTCTAAATGCCTGAGAAATATAGAACTTTCTGATTCATAGTAGCGCTAATAGTCCGCATATTGCTCGCTCGTTAAAATTCCGATTAAACACTTATTCGGAGCGTATTAATCGATTCACAATAAAAAAAAATTGTTTGACTCACCATGACCGAATGTGTTGTATGTTTACTGCTATTCTGAGAAAAGAATGGAGAAAAAACTTGGTTAAATTCGTAGTAAATAGTAAAGTTCCTCCCGTACACGAGCATAAATAGATTACTTGGACAGCTCGGCAATAATGTCTGATTTTATGATTCATTCCATTAATATACAGGGTCAAAAAACACTAATAAAAGTGATTTTATTTTGACCTAAAATAATAAATTGCCGGCGCATTAGTGTATTTTAGTTAGCTGATTATTTTTCTTGTAAGTATCTAATGCGTTTTCCTTATATATTTTTATACCATCGTCTTTATTTTGGTGGTCTGAAGGATTTCTAAAAGTTTGTCCATCTATTTTAACGGGACCTTATATATGACGGCAAATATATAATGTGTTTCAGAGGGGTATTGGTCACACCCCTCTGAACCACATTATATTTGCCGTGCCGTGCTGTGCCTTGGGGTTGTGGCCATGAAACTGAACAACTTTTTCCCGGGGACCAACATCATAAGCGTGAAAAAAAAATCAGTCGTCCGGGTCGTCCCATTTGGTCAAGAAGGTATTGAACTTTTGTATGGGACGACTGATGTTTCAGTGTGATGGCCTGTACTACATCACTCCCAAGTTTGGTCACACCCCTCTGAAACGTATATGGGATCATTTGTGGAAACCTATACAAGTGGAAGTACAAATATGTGACATCGAAGGAACATTAAAACTCTCTGACGAGGCATGTGAGGCCAAAGTATAGGATGCTGCATCTGCTTCATAAAGATGTGTCACCTCTTAGAATCCTATAATATCCGACAAATCTGTCATGAAACTCAAATTGGGTATCTTTTAAATTCAGACATTTTGGATTTCAGTGGGGTATCTACAAACTACATTAGCGATAATAACAACCTCAATATTTATAACGCAAGACATGTCCGGGACATGTCTTGCGTTGCTCGCGACCATTTCCTCTGTGCCACTACAGCTGAAGATCTGGTTCTTCCAACATCCGCTATTTAAAGTCAGGGAAAATGATTTCTGCAGTATATTGCTCTGTTAAGAATTAGCCAGTTAAAGTTATATTCGCTACCAAGCAACAGGATTTTGTTATTGAATTTCTTCAATTTAGCGGAAAGATAAGAAAGTGGTTCCACCACAATTACAACAGTTGTTAGCAAACAAAATAGGAATTGTGTTTACTTGATAACAATAGATTTACTAGTACAGTAATAACATGCTGCCATTTCCTGCTAAAAAATAAGCTAAGTAACCTCTTCAGGACAAACTGGGCCCAAATAAAAAAAAAAAATAATAAAAAAAAATTAATAAAAAAAAATAGCACAGAACTGGTGTCCTGATATAGTGAGGTGGGGTCGCGGCAGGCCACGTAGGAGATAGTGGGACGAGCTGGATATTATAGGTTTTGTCAAAACTGGAAGTAAGACGCGTAGGCTCGCGAAAGTTGAAAGGTTTGGAGGGAGGAATCCAGGAGTGGGACAGTGTAGGCTAGTCAAAAAAAAATTCTTCATAAAAACAGAAAAGATAACAAGCTACAAACTTCCTTTGCTTTACCTACATCTTCTGTGGTACCTAACAATGAACATCAATGGGATTCAAAAATAATGATTTGTTTATAAATCACATCATTGTCGAATCACATCTTCAAGAAAAGACGTCGTTTTCCCATTATTCTTCTCGTCTTCTCACTGTAGTTAAACAGGAAAACTCGTCAAATAATTTTATTCCCATGCAAAGGTTTACTTCGGAATGAATCATTTGTTTACCAACGGCTAAGGCTCTCGTGGAACAGTGGTGGCCCAGTGGTATCGGCCCTGACATACGAGTTGATGGTAGTGAGATCGAACCCAGGCAGGCACCTTACTTTGTGTATTTAATTTCATCACCATCACTAAGGAAAACATCGTGAGGAAACCAGCATGTTCTAGAACGAAAAATTCGAAGACATGTGACATCCGCCTACCCGCACTAGGCTCGCGTGGTGGATTATCAGTTTTCCAATAATCAGTTTTTCGAACATAAAAACTGCTAAAACTCAAAAATCCCGATGACATAGGCCGAAACTGGGTGCAGTTTCGGCCTATGTCATCGGGATCTTTGTTGCAAACTGGCTTTAGTATAACCCTTTCAAGGAATGCAAACATACATACTTGCGTAAACATACACCTTTTTCCCATAGGGGCAGGTAGAAACTACAGCTCGAAGAATACAATACGACGAATTATCAATCACCCTTTACGCAGTTCTGACAAGAAGCTAGTTAAGTACTTGCTAACAATAACTATCAATTGTTTTGATACCAAGTTCCGAGACCAATTCCGCTTCCTATAAGTGGTTTGTCAACTGACACGATGTCATGTAGGAAAAATAAGAATAACATTAATCAACATACGTCGAACTAATACTGAGTACCTATTTAACTATGTTAGACATTCTTTTTTAATTTTTGGTTCCCTGATTAAAACCTGCGGGGTACAATGCGTGCCACGAAAGATGAGACTTGACCCCGCCTCCCCCGCTCTTTCCGCCGCCCCTATGACGTCCGGTCCCGTCCCGCACTCAGACCTCATACCGCTAAAGATACCTAAAATCGTGTACTGCGCAAGTCAAACCACGTGGTGTGTCAAGTCTCATCTTTCGTGGCACGCATTGTAATTCGTAACACACTATCAGTAGGAATGACTATAATTTTGACAGTTCAACGACATTCATTGCGTTATTTACGTTATTGAGCAGACAAATTTTTCGAACATATGAAGCAATGGATTGTCAATATCCTTCAAAATTATTCAAATTGTGATTGAAGTCACATTCAACACCTATTTGACTGGCCAATTCTTCCTTTGCGGTGGTAAGGCTAACGCGTGTTACGCAATTAGGGTGCTTGATCAAAGGACCAATAAGTTAAGGACTTTATTCTGGTGGCAAAGCGTAGAAAGTTTGTAGGATCATTCGTTTGTTTCATAATGTGGATAAGCTTTTCAAAGGGATGATAAAGTCCTAAACATTTACAGGAAGATGTGTGATCTTTATTTCAAGTTTTTCATAATTTTTATATTAGTTTTAATTTTTATTATTGCTGTGATAGGATCCACATTTTAAAACTTATTCAGTTAAAAGTTCTCCTACACTGCACATCAAAAAAATTACTTAAAAAATACTCACAACAAATTAACCAACACTTTGAATGCCGTAGTCATCATCGTTAACTTGACGCGTTACGTTACACTGCACGATAGCACTCGACTGACCAGCGATTTGTTACGTGAAGTTAAATGCGCAACACTGCGTTATATTGCTTAGCCCTCAATGAAATCGGTGCGTGTGGATGGATTGAGGTGTCTTGATCATGGCGTGTCATACAAATATTGCAAATAATTATTATGGTTTTATTGATCAGTTTTTTTTGTTTTTCGGACGTTTATCCAAAACGGGCTTTAATACAATAAAATTTAAATAACATAACATCACGCCTGTAATCCCCTAAGGGTTAGGCAAAGGTGTACTCATTGTACACCGAAAATTTAAATAAAGTCAAGCTTCCCGTAGAAGATGGCGGGACGAGCTGGACAAAACAAACGACCAATGATCCACTTTAGCCCGGGATCGAAAGAGCTGGAAGTCATGGGGAGGTTCCTTTGCCCAGCAGTGGGATGATGCAGGTTAAAATAACAGTAACAAGTTTGTTGTGTTAATATCAGTTTTCGATTCTTTGGCATAATTCCGATTCCATAACGAAGACTTCGTTTCGTTTATTCGTTCGAAGATTTTGATTCTTATCGAGGCTAAAAGTCCATAATTACTTAATACCTAATTTAAAATATTTTTTAACCTTTTAAGGACTACCTTTCCATGCTTGCCTTACATCAGATTGATTACATCAGATTGTATCCAGTTATGGCTTTTATGTAACAGGTCTGATTTCTATGCTGTGATAGGGTACGCCTTTAATAGCAAATCTTAGCTTAACGAGCATCTGAGCGGTGATTGGTTTTCGCCTTATATGGTAACATCGATTTCTACTTTTCCCACGATTTCTACTTCAACATAGAATGAAGCATATCAGCGTATACATTCATATTCTTAGACATGCATATTACTTTTATACCTATTTAGTCTGGATTTATGCCAGGTTGTTGGCAATAGACTCGCTCCTTGTTACATGGGACAAATAAATATAACTGGCGAAATGTGTGTGTAATATACACCTCTGCCTAACCCTATGGGGAAACAGGCGTGATGTTATGTGTGTTTCCAAGGCATGATACGTTTTACGTCGACTTCAAATTACATAGGATAAGTACTTGGTAGGGTTACTTGTATTGTATGTGTTTTATATGGGCCTTGACGCCTGAAATAAATGGTTAAATAAATAAGGGCACAAAGACGAAGAGCTTTAACCACAATTATGTTGTTCTGACATGAAAATCTCACAATCCCAACCCCGTTTGCTTAGAATGTAAAATTTATCGTATAAGCTTCGAAGTAGTTTCTTCAAAGTATCAAAACCGTTCCATCCAACTATTTACTACACGTTACTGTACATATCATTGTTCCAGGCATGGAAACTTTGATTAAATACCGTCGTATACGACGCGGAGTGTGTGGCGCACAAAACATAGGTTTTGTTTGTATAACTTTGTCACAATGACAATTGTATACTAATATGCCTTTTGATTTTCGGCTTGGGAACATATGCAAACATACACAGCACTTGGGAATCAAATTGTTTTCCCTTGGTACTAATAACTTATCAGCTAGGTGGTCAAAGATGACATTCATTATACTAGAACCACACTCCGTAGCTTACGGATGAATGTGTTTAGTTCTCAAAAAAGAAAGCCGAAATACTTTGCGTAAGTTGGACCATGCAGAGTTAAATGAAATTAGCTAGTGTAACTCCGCAGACGTTATAAGTATCGCCGCGATTTCTGATAACGATAAAACAAAAAAATAAACTTTCAAGAAACTAAAGCTAACTACGGGGTCAGTTGTAGAGGACTTTTAAGACAGACTTTCAAGGTGCAACATGAGCCATCAAACGATGGTGATACTGCCCATACTCCACACTCTTGATTTAATTATTTTGTTACCAATAGCAACAGATTAGTCAAGACTATTCGCGTTATCAGCGATAAGTTCAAACAGCGCGCTTAAGGGGGAAGCGCCAAGGTAGCCCGCGAAATTCAAATTTTCTTACGTTTTTTGCAATTTGCTGGTCAGTATTAAGTTGTACGTCGATCAAAATATGATTCGCGGCCGTAACAAATATGTATTTACAGAATCATAATCATTAGAATCAGTAATTCAACTTGTTAGGTTAGTATAATCCCAAAATGTCAAGATTTCATGAAATAGTCATTCTTTGGGATTACGTGGTCTTAGAGAGTTGTGTTGATGACTTTAATGATTATAATTCTGTAAATACATATTTGTTACGGCCGCGAATCATATATATATAAGACTATATCTCTGAACTTAATATAGGTACAGGAATTGTCAATTTTAAAAGACGGTCGTGTTGCTCTGTAAAACAAAGTTTTTATTTTAGTACTTACAATAAACAAAATAATGAACTATAATTATAACAGGTAAAACTTAAATACTAAAATCCTACCTGTAAAACAAAGAAACGACATTTAAAGTCTATTACTTAATTAATAACAATTCCCTTTGTATATCTTCCAACAATATAATATGTAATCACTGTTCTGTCAAACCAGTTGTCATTGTCAACATCCATCCTGAT